>CM066034.1:402289666-403489666 GCA_033557465.1 Ichthyophis bannanicus | reverse complement strand
GAGCAATGTTGCAGACGCCCTTCTCTTTCAGTCTTCCGAGGAGAATTTCGTGGCTCACCGAGTCGAACGTCGCGGCGATATCTAGGAAGATGAGCACAACACCTTGTCGGATGTTGTCAATGCCTGTGATGATATCGTTGAAAAGGCTAGTGAGTAGGATATCGACACCATGATATTCTCTGAACCCATGTTGACAGTGATCTAGGGGAGCTGCAGAATCTATATGATCTTGAATTTGCCGTTGTGCCTCTTTCTTGATTATCTTAGCTAGGAGTGGGATAATAGCTATTGGCCTGTAAGAGTCGACCCTTTGGGGTCTAGTTTGTGGTTTTTCAACAGTGGCCTAATGGAAGTCTGCTTGAGTGCTGTGGGGAAGTATCCTGTTGTGAAGGAGAGGTTCATCAGATTCGCGATGAAAGGGCTGAACGCACTACGTAGATCCTTAATCCAAAAAGCTGGGCATGCGTCAGTCTGCGCAGTGGAGGTATTGAGGGATGCTATGGTATTCTCAATGCATTTAGTGGATGGTTTGGTAAATTTGTTTAGTGGGGTTAGGCCAGCTGGTTCTTGATACGGGTCTGCTGAAACCTTGTTAGTTTGCACGATCTTGGATTGCAAGTAGTCAGCGAATTTTTGTGGGTGAATTTCACTGCGTTGCTCGGGAGATGGTTCCTTCGAGAGGGATTTGACCAAGTTGAAGAGGTCACGTGGTTTATTCAGTGATCTCTTTAGGGTGTCAGTGTGATGTTGTTTCATTTTGGTTGTGATTGCTTCCCAGTGTATTGAGAGGTGGGTTCGGTAGGCAGTCTGATCTTCAGTAGAACGTGATCGGCGCCATCGGCACTCAAGTCTGCGTAGTTGAGTAAGCAAAGATCGCAGCTCAGGAGAGAACCATGGGGCAGAGTTTTTTTTTATCCTTGCTGTGTTGTTGGAGTCCGGGCATTGAGAGATGGCATGTAGGTTGGAGTTCCAGGAGGAGATCAATTCTTCAAGGTCAGGTGCGGTTTTGTTGAGGAGTGATTGGGTCTCAGACAGGATGTGTTCCCTATTAAATGGGTGAGTTTCTTGTGGACGTTCATGATGGGCTGTTCATATTTCGGTTTCTGTGCAGCTGCTCATTATTGATAGGTATCTGGCTAATAATCAATTTGTGGTCTGACCAAGGTACATCAACGATTGATATTGGTAGGTTGTGGTTTTGTTCAATGACTGGCTGAGGAGCGAATACCATATCAAGAATATTACCTTTTATATGTATGGGTTTATTGATGATTTGCTTGAGTCCCAGGTCTTCCATGGCACCAAGGAAGGCAGTGGTGTGGTTTTGGGGTAAAGATGGGAGATTGAAGTCACCCATTATCCAAGTTGGTTTATTGGGATTGAGGGTGTTGGTCGCAAGGTCAATAATGATTGGGAGGTCATCTGGAGAAGCAGATGGTGTTCTGTATAACAGGTTGAGGGAGCATTGCTGGTTTGCAAGGGAGAGAATGTCTAGACTGTTTGTGCTAGAAGAATCTGTTATGTGGAAGTTAAGGTCTGATTTGGTGATTATGAGCACTCCTCCTCCTTTTTTGTTTTCCCTATGTCTGGTGTGTATGGAGAAATTGGGGGGCAGGAGTTGGTTGAGTAGAACGTTGTCCTCTGGAGATAGCCAGGTTTCCGTAATCATAAGTATCTCTAGGTCATAAAGGGAGATTGTGTCTAGAACAACAGGCCATTTTTGCGAATAGAGCGTGCATTTATGATGGCACATTTTAGGGGTCTGCAGTTCAGAGGTTTTTCCAGGTTGGGTGTTTTGGATAACTGGAGTGCTACATGTATCAGGTGGGAGCGGCGCGTGTAGGCGTCATTTCCTGGGTGGGAGTATGGGGGTCCAGACCATCTTTTTCCATGGCTATTCAAGACGGGAATATTGCCGTGGGATGTATAAAGGGCCTGGGATGTTCCAAGCCAGTGAGTAAGGAGGTAGAAGCTAATAAGGGAAGCAAGCTGGAGGGCCATTTTGAGAGTTGTGTTGTGTGTGGCAAACTGGTGTGGGAAACTGGAGTTATGATGCAGTATAGTGCGATAGTGGGACAGTACAGTGCAGTAATGAGACACAGTACGGTGCAGTAATGAGACACAGTATGGTACAGTAATGAGACACTACAGAAAAGGGGAGTTATTATGCAAGAATACAAGATTGTGATGGTACAATAGGGAGATCTGTAATAGCACGAGACCTCAGGGTACAGATAACATATGCTAGCATATTGGAGATACTTAAATCATGTCGAGGAGATACAAAATGGGATAACGCAATACATGAGTGATGCAGTGATAAGATAGAATACTAACAGGTTACATGGTACTTTGAACGGGCAAAACAATCATGAAACGTATGGGCTACGTTGATTGGTACCTTTCCAGTGTGAGTTCAGGTCCTTAGAGCGGGCTGGTTTTCTTACATAGTGCGGGGTTCAGTTTTACAAACCGGCGTTGCTATCTGTAGCTAGGGTGAGCTCGTTGTTAGAGGTCGTCTTCTGGAGCTGGGTGGAAGGTAGCGGTTTTAGGGTGTCCTTAGGGTGTCCTTCCTCTCAGTCCACGCATAAGGGCCACGCCAAAGGGCCCTCTGGCGAGGTCCTCAGGCGCGGGCCCGCCAGGCGCGGGTGCGCCCGATGGCGCGGGTGTACCCGATGGCGCAATCTTTAAATATGTAGGATGCAATGCCACCACCTCGACACCAGACCAAAGGCCCACATCCTGGATTAGTGCCATATAGGGGCAACCTGGACACCTCATACTCCAGATAGTCACAACCATCCTCAACCATGGATATATGGCAGCCATATCCAGACACAGAGGTGTTCACTGAAGGGTTCACCAGATATGCCCAATACTGATGAACCCCTCAATGAACGCGTGACACAAATCGTTACTACCCAATTGCCAATCAAACTGTCATGTGGTGAACTAATGGGAATGTGGTACAGAGGCAACCATAAAGACCACCTTAACCTATACATCCCCCCTAGACCGCCACCATTCTGGCTTTACAACACATCACAATGTGGACATGCTACTGATCTCACTTCTGGATACCATCATTAGGCCAATTGACAAGAGGACTCTGAGGTTTGCTCTCATGTTTATGGGCATATCAAATGCACTGCAAACTATGTCACACATTTTGGTATTAAGACTCTTGAGGAAAACTGGAATACAGGGTTCAACACTTACATGGTTCTAGTCCTGTTTTGACAACAGACAGCAACACATTATATGTGTCACATCTAAATCCATTCCCCTCACTCATATCCAGGCCATTCCTCAGGGATCGTCAGTCTCATCAATATTCTTCAGTCTCTATATGGAACCCATCTACCACATGGTGCAGTGCCATTTGAGTGACTGAGTGAAGCAGCATTGTGTTATGGGATGATGGTTTGTGCCATGCAACTTGTTGTTATGGAGATGGTTTCAAGTCCAGGACTGCTCTGTTTCACATCTATTTATGTTTCTGTGTTGAAAGGTTGTCTGTGTGAATATTCACTGGGACAGACCCTGAGATGTTATTTTGTGTGTCTGGGTATATTGGGTCCTGAATCTATGCAGCTTGTTGGACAAGATCCTTCCAAGCAAATACTGCCTTTTTTTATGTGTGCAATCTGTGTGTTACATAACAACTGGTTAGACTGTTGTGTATAATGACACTGCTCAGCTTAGTAATGAGTTTAACTACCTGTCATTTGCACAAGCATGCATAATATGTCAGCTAACTGGTCTCTGCTTGTCCAAGGGTTCACAGCATGTCTTCCCTTTGCACATGGTTGTTGCCTTAGTCTCTCTTCATAGGGGTATCCTTCCATCCCTTTACCATTTTGGAGGCTCTTCTTTCTACCTTTTCTAATAATGCTATATCCTTTTTAAGATATGGCGACCAGAACTGCACACAATATTCAAGGTACAGTCGCATCATAAAACAATACAGAAGCATTATAATATCCTTTGTTTTATTCTCCATTCCTTTCTTTATGATACCTAGCATTCTATTTGCTCTCTTGGCTGCCGCTGCACACTGGGTGGAGGGATAACATAGTAACATACTAAATGATGGCAAATAAAGACCAGTATGGTCCATCTAGTCTGCCCAGTAAGATGGCAGGAGTAGGTGCACCTGCCACTCTGTGCAGGCCACCCCTCCCCATGTCTTTGTTTAGGGGTGACCCACCACTCCATGTAGGACACCCCTATTTGTTGAGAAATGAGATGGTTCAGTTATTTTGTTTTTATCCTGTTGCTGTAAAGGGATCCACTGTGTCTGTCCCATGCCACTTTGACTTCTGTCACTGTGTTTGCCCCCACCACTTCCATCGGGAGGGCATTCCAACCATCCACCACCCTTTCAGTGAAAAAGTATTTCCTGACATTGCCTTTCAATTTACCACCTTGCAGCTTCATGTTATGCCCTCTAGTTTTACAGCTTCCCCGTCTTTGGAAGAGGTTTGTTTGTTCATTATTTCTCTTTAAGTATTTAAAGGTCTGAATCATATCTCCCCTATCCCTCCTCTCCTCCAAAGTGTATATATTTAGGTCTTCAAGTCTCTTCTCATAAGGCTTCTCATGCAGGCTCCAAATCATTTTGGTCGCCTTCCTCTGAACAGTTTTCAGTCTTTTTATATCCTTTGTAAGATATGGTCTCCAAAACTGAACACAGTATTCCAAGTGAGGCCTCATTAGTGACTTATACAGTGGCATTAGTACCTCTTCCTTTCTGCTGGTAATTCCTTTTTGTATACAGCCCAACATCCTCCTGGCTTTTGCCACCGCCTTGTCGCATTGTTTTGCCACCTTGAGATCTACAGAAATAATCACACCAAGGTCTTTCTCCTGATCCATGCATGCCAACCTCTTGCCCCCTATCGCGTACATTTCCCTTGGATTTATTCTACCCAAGTGCATAACACTGCACATCTTTGCATTAAATCTTAATTGCCAAGCATTAGACCACTCTTCCAGCTTTTGTAGATCTTTCCTCATGTTAACCACTCCCTTGGGGGAGTCCACTCTGTTGCAAATTTTCGTGTCATCTGCAAAAAGACAGACTTTTCCATTCAGTCTTTCAGCAATATCACTCTCAAATACATTGAACAGTGCCAGGCCCAGGACTGAACCCTGGAGCACCCTGTTAATCACCTTCCTTTCATCTGAGTGAGCTCCATTTATCATCACATTCTGTCGTCTGTCAGTCAACCAATTTCTGATCCAGTTTACCACCTTGGGACCCATCCCCAAACTACTGAGTTTATTGATAAGCCTCCTATGAGGAACAGTATCAAAGGCTTTGCTGAAATCCAGGTAGATGACATCCATCGCATGCCCCTGATCTAGTTCTCTGGTCACCCAGTCAAAGAACTCAATCAGATTTGTTTGGCAAGATCGTCCTTCAATAAAACCATGTTGCCTCGGATCTTGCAACCTGTTGGTTTTGAGAAAGTCCACTACTTTTCCTGCCACTGAGGTAAGGCTCACGGGCCTGTAGTTTGTCACTTCTTCCCTGTCACCACTTTTGTGTAGAGGTACCACATCAGCCATTCTCCAATCCTGAGGAACTTCTCCTGTTTCCAAGGATCTGTTGAAAACATCCTTTAACGGCCTTGCAAGAATCTCTCTGAGTTCTTTCAGTATCCTGGGATTTTATTTATTTATTGTATTTATTTTTATTTCTTATATACCGCGCTCTTTTAATCAGTGTGGTTTACAAATGAACAAATTTAAACACAATGGTACAGTCAGCATTGGTTTTTTACATTGAACAGGGTACAAAAACTAGGAAGTAACAGGGTTAACTATATACAAAAAACTTGGATGTGAATAGGGTTAACTATGTACATGGCAATTTTGAGTAAACTACATGGTAGATAACAGATAAAATTACAGTAAAGTATAAAAACAGTATGGGTAGAGTGTGCAAGTATGGATCAACAAGATTATCCATTTTCTACCTGGGTTAAATGGGAAAGGTCAGTATAAGGGCTATGTTCATTTGGGGTTGCTTCAGGGTAGTGTATTAGGAACAGATGATATTTTAAGGCCTTTCTGAATGTCGTGAGGCTAGGGATGGATCTGATTTCGGGTGGGAGGGCGTTCCATGCTCTGGGCGCAAACAGTGAGAAGGCTCTGGAGGCTGTTGTTTTAGAGCATTTGGTAAGGATTTTTGGTAGGTTGATGGAGTTCAATGCAGCAGGTCTCCTGGATCTGTTTGATGGAGTGACATGTATCATATTGCTGATGGGTGATAGGGATGGGTTCTTGACAGCTTTAAAAGTCATGACCAGGGTTTTATATAGGGTTCTGGCCTGGAGGGGTAGCCAGTGTAAACTCTTCAGTATTGGAGTTATGTGTTCTGATGGTGGAGCACCTACGAGAATTCTCGCAGCTGAATTCATGGCTAGCCGGAGGGGATTTAGAGTAGAATGTGGGAGACCATGTAGTATGATATTAGCAAAATCCAAGTGTGGTAGTACCAGAGCTTGGAAGATAGTGCGGAAGTCAGAGTAATCAAGGAGAGGTCGGAGATTACGTAGGGATCGAATCTTTTGGTAAATTGAGTTTGTTGTTTTCTTGATGTGAGCTGACATATCAAGCTGCTGATCTAAGGTAATCCCTAAGTATCGGATCGTGGGTTGTGCTTTCAGTTCAATGTTGTTTACTTGCAATGAGGCGGGGGGTATGAAAGTAGGATTCCGTGTTACGAATAGGACGTCTGTTTTGTTGTGATTTATACATAGATTCTGTTTGAGAAGCCAATTTGATACCTCTTCGAAGCAAGAAATTATTGATGTAAAATCTGGTTGTTTTACGTTGAAAGGAGCATATAACAGGATGTCATCGGCATATGCTAGACATTGAATGTTGAAGGTACGTATTAAATCACAGATTGGCTGCATATATATATTGAACATTAATGCAGACAAGGAGGATCCCTAAGGGACACCTTGTTTAAGTGGGAATGAATTAGATGTTGCTTCTCCTGTTCTAACTTGCTGCTGTCTATCGGATAGGTAAGATTTGCACCAGTTCAGGGCTAGACCTTGAATACCCTTATCTTTGAGGCACTGTAGGAGAGTATTATGGTTTACTGAATCAAATGCCGCAGCTATGTCGAGAAAAATGAGAATGAACCCTTGATGGATATTGTCGATGCTTATGATTAGGTTATTGAATAGGGTTGTGAGAAGGGTGTCAACACCATGTTCTTCTCTAAAACCATGTTGTGAGGGGTCCAGGGGAGCTTCTGAGTCAACATGTTGTTGTATTTGTCTCTGGACTACTTTTTCCATGATTTTAGCTAATAGAGGAATGCTAGAGATAGGTCTAAATGATTCGACTTTTGCTGGGTCTAGCTTGCTGTTCTTCAGGAGAGGGCGGATGGATGAATGCTTCAGACTTTGAGGGAAGGATCCAGTTGAAAAGGAATAGTTGACAATCTTGCTGATAAATGGGCTAAGTTCATGTCATAGTTCTTTAATCCATCTGGCTGGGCAGGGGTCATTAGGTGCAGTGGTTAAATTAATCGCTGCTATTATTTCTTCGATCTCTTTATTGGATACTAGAGAGAAATTGTCGAGCAAGGCTAGTTGGGGCACAGTCTGTGGGGTGGGAGTTGGAAATGTTGTGAGGATCAAACTAGTCTGTATCATTTTTGATTGAAGATATTCAGCATAATCTTGAGGGTGTGGCATAGGAGGTTGGGTTGTGGTTGGATCACCTGTTAAGGATTTAACAATATTGAAGAGGTCATGTGGCTTGTTTAAGGACCTCATTAATGTATCAGAGTGGTATTTCTTTCTTTTTTCCAATGTCATCTTCCGGTGAGATTGTAAGTAGGAATTGTATGAGAATAGTGCATCAGGAGATCGGGAGGAGCGTCAGCGTCTTTCAAGTCTGCGTAGGTGGAGGAGAGATTCTTGTAGGTCCGAGGAGAACCATGGTTTATGTTTGCCCTTGTTCTTGGTCCTGTCAGTAGCAGGGATGCAGGAAGCGGCTTTCAATGTGTTGTCCCAGTTGGTTACTAAGTCATCTTGAGAGGGTAAGTTCTTGTGGAGAGCAGGTAAGATTTTCTCTAAGATTTCAATTTTATTGAAAGGACGGAATCGTGTTTCAAGGGCACTTGGGGGGCGATCTGATTTGTTGTTGTCATTGGATAGGCGTTCAGTGGGGATATAAAAGAGGAGTAAATTGTGATCGGACCAGGGTACAGGGGTTATGGAGATCGGGGGCTTCTGAGATGTGTTGAGTACAGCTTGAGGAGCGAAGATTAAATCCAGTGTGCCGCCTTTGATATGGGTGGGAGCATCAATAAGTTGTTCATATCCTAGATGGCACATGGCATCAAGGAATGTTGAGGAGTGTGAGGTTTGTAGCGATGGTAGGTTAAAATCCCCCACTAACCAGTTGGGGGATTGTGGGTTGGGAGAGTTACATGCAATGTTGATTATTGATGGAAGGTCCTCAGGGGAAGGTGATGGTGCTCGGTAGAGTAGGTTGATCATACAGCTCCTATTGGATATGGAAAGAGCATCAAGGTGTGGAGTGCTGATGGTATTGATCAGTTTGAATTGGAGGTCCGATTTGGCGAAAATGAGTGTGCCACCACCTCTCTGGTTAGATCTGTGGCAGGTATAGATGGAAAATTCTGGTGGGATCATCAGGTTGATAAGAACATTGTCATTGTCGGTTAACCATGTTTCCGTTATCATCAGAATGTCCAGGTTATGTGCTGTTATCAGATCCGTAGCTACAGGCCATTTGGAACGAATAGATCTGGCATTTATTAAGGCACACTTGAGTAGTCGATTGGATTTGTGTTTCTCAGTATGGTCCTTGTTATCGGGCAGCAGTGGGATATGTAAGAGGTGTGAATAGGGTACTCTGGTTCTCGTGGTAGAGAGGCAGGGATATTTCATTGAACACCTTCCCGTGCTGTAAAGGATAGGGATCTGCTTAATGCAAGGGTCTAGGGCCAATGTTAGGAATGGGATCGCTGCGATGAGCAGGAGGGGGACTAAGTAAGGTGTATGGTACATGATAGGAGACATGGCTATAGATAGTGTGGTCAGCTGGAGAGGGAATAATTGAGTTCCCTGGAATAGTCAGGGGAGCTAACGGTGTGCAGCAGGTAAATAGATTATAACTAGTTGTGTACTTTGTTTCCTTAGTAGTGTGTTGATTTGTCACTTTGTTACTTTGTTTCCTTAGTAGTGTGGTGATTTGACACTTTGTTACTTTATCTCAGTGGCAGAGAGAGGTAACATTTGATAGCCCGCAGTTCACAGGAGGTAGTACTAAGAGTGGGGAGTGTTTAATTGGAACTGCGGTTATCTATGAGGTATTTTTTAGTCAGGCAATTTATAATAACATCACAGTTTAATACACAATAGTAGTAGTACCATAGTGAAAAAGTTTTACCGTTGGAGAAAGCAGCAACCAAGAGGTATATCAGTCAGGTAGTATTAAACACACATTACATACTACTCACTTCAAAAAGAAAAACGGCTGTGATAATTATTAGTGGGGTTCAGGCAGGGGTAGGTGGGGTGGAAATCTAGTTACCGGCAGCTGCAAGAGTAAGGTACTGTCTAACTTGAAGAATAATTATGGACAATAGCTTTTTTCAGTGTGCTAATAGAAAACAGTACAATCAAAGCAGGCAGTATGCTAGTGGTATAAGTACATACAGGAGTTATCAGTAGACTAATTCTAGGCTAGGTAATTATTTACAGACCGAACTCGCAGATCCAGTAGAAATCTGCAACAGAGGGGCGGAAATAGCAGCTAGTAGGAGAGAGGGTCCAAAACAAACATCAGAGCTTACAGTCTCATTTCTGTTGCGCTGGTCTTGACAACATATGTAGTGTAGAGACGTGTGGTGATCTGGATCTGTACTTGTTAGATGTACACTATGTTAGGTTTTGTTTCGTGCCTGTCGTGCCCCGCCTAAGGGCCACGCCAAAGGGCCCTCTTGCGAGGCCCTCAGGCGCGGGCCCGACGGCGCGGGCACGCCTGCCGGCGGCTCCTTTTAACTTAGCCGCTGTATCCTCCCACAGCCCCGATTGGGCTGGAGTGCAGGAGCGGGAAGCCAATGCTGCCCTGTGCTCTACCCCGATCGGGGAGCTCCCAAAGATGGCTGCTTCTGTTCAGGGGATTTCCTCCTGCCGGCGGCTCCAGATGTATCCCATCTGGTCCCATGGCCTTGTCCACTTTCAGTTTTGCAAATTGTTCTAACACATCATCTTCTGTGAATGGTGTGGTATCTACTTCATTCCCATTTTTGATATTTGGGAGTCACAGGTGGTCCTTCTCCAGGATTTTCTTTAGTAAAAACAGAGCAGAAGTATTTGTTTAGCAATTTCGCTTTTTCAATGTCACTTTCCACGAGTCCGTTCCCAGCACTTCTGAGTCCTTCAAATTCCACCTCTGATCTTCTTCCTTTCCCGAATAAACCTGAAGAAAGTTTTGTCGCCACACTTCACATCTTTAGCCATCTTTTCCTCTGCCTTTTATTTTGCTTTCCTTATTTCTCATTTTGTCTCTTTGAGTTTGATCCTGTATTCATTTCTGTGTTCCTCTATTTGCAAGCTTTTGAATTTTGCGAAAGCTGTGTTTTTTGCCTTTATTTGAGCAGCCACTTCTTTGGAAAACCAAATAGGTTTCCTTCTCCTCTTGTTTTTATTTACTTTTCTTACATATTTATTTGTTACCATTTTTATTGGCACTTTTAGTTTAGCCCATTGCAATTCTACTTCCCTTATTCCCTTCCACCCTGCCAACTCCAACTTTAGGTACTTGGCCATTTTACTGAAGTCAGTGTTTTTGAAGTTTAGGACTTTGAGCTTGCTATGATTGGACTGCACCTTGACTTTTAGCTCAAACCATACCGTGTGATGATCGCTGCTGCTAACAGGGGCACCCACCCAGACATTTGACACTCTATCACCGTTGGTGAGCACTAAATCCAGGGTTGAGCTTTTCCTGATTGGTTCCATCACCATTTGTCTAAGTAACGTATTTTAACATGTTATCCACATAGACGCCTAAATCCTTTTCCTGGGTGGTGGTTCCTAATGTGGAACCTTGCATTGTGTAAACATAGTTTGGATTTTTCTTTCCTAGGTGCATAACTTTGCACTTGTCCACAATAAATGTAATCTGCCATTTGGATACCCAGTCTTCCAATTTATCAAGATCCCCTTGCAATTTTCCACAATCCTCATGGGTTTTAACAACTTTGGATAGTTTTGTGTTGTCTGCAAATTTGATAACCTCACTCATTATTCCCATTTCCAGGTCATTTATGAATATGTTAAAAAACAGCGGACCCAGCACAGATCTCTGGAGTACTCCACTATTCACCTTTCTCCATTCGGAAAATTGGCCATTTAGCCCTACCCTCTGCTTTCTATCTTTTAACCAGTTCCTGATCCACAATAGTACACTGCCTCTTATTCCATGACTTTTTAGTTTTGCCAAACGTCTCTGATGAGGGACCTTGTCAAAGGCTTTCTGAAAGTCCAGATACACTATATCAACTTACTCACCTTTGTCTACCTGTTTATTCGCACTTTCAAAAATACATAACAGATTAGTAAGACAAGACCTTCCTTGACCAAAGCCATGTTGGCTGTCTCCCATTAAGTCATGACTATCTAGATGTTCAATAATTTTGTTCTTTATGATGGTTTCCACCATTTTTCCTGGTACTGACGTCAGGTTCACTGTTCTGTAGTTTCCCAGATCACCCCTGGAACCTTTTTAAAAATTGCCTTTACATTGGCCATCCTCCAATCTTCAGGAATTACAGATGATTTTAATAATAGTTCACAGATTACGGATAGTCGTCTGCAATCTCATATTTCAGTTCTTTCAACACCCTTGGATGCATATCATCTGGTCCAGGTAATTTGCTACTCTTCAGTTTATCAAATACTTGTAATATATCTTCCCGGTGTATTGATATTTCTTTCAATTCTTCCTCAGCATCTCTTTTAAATGCCATTTCAGTCATGGGTAACATTTCTGCATCTTCCTCAGTAAAGACCGAAGCAAAGAATTAATTCAGCCTCTCCGCTATGGCCTTGTCCACTCTTAGTGCCCCTTTTACCCCTCTATCATCCAATGGTCCAACTGATTCTCTCACAGGTTTTTTGCTATGAATGTACTTGAAAAAGTCTTTATTATGCGTGTTTGCTTCCACAGCAAGCTTCTTCTCAAATTTTCTCTTTGCCTGCCATACCAATGCCTTGCATCTAACTTGCCAGTGCTTGTGTTGTTTCCAGTTTTTGTCATTTGGCTATTTTTTCCATTTCCTGAAAGATGCTTTTTTGGCAACAACAGCCTCTCTGACCTCACCTTTAAACCCATGCTGGCAGGTTTTTGGATGTCTTTCCACTTTTCTTAAAGTGTGGCATACAGCTGGTCTGGGCTTCTAAGATAGTATTTTAAAAGAACACCAGAGCTTGACGTAAATCTTTAACCTTTGCAACTGCTCCTTTTAGTTTTTTCTTAACTCTTTTCTTCATTTTATCATAGTCTTGCTTTTGAAAGTTAAAAAGTAGTACTGTGGATTTTCTTATCGTCCTTCCTTCATTTATTAAATCAAATGCGATCATGCTATGATCACTATTGCCAAATAGCCCCAACACCCTTATCTCTTGCACCAGATCTTGTGTTCCACTAAGGACTAGGTCCAAAATGGCTTCCCTTCTGGTCGGTTCATGAACCAGCTGCTCCAAGAAGCAGTCATTTATTTCATCTAGAAACTTTATCTCCCTAGCATGTCTTGCCGTGACACTGACCCAGTCGATACTGGGGTAATTTAAATCACCCATTATTATAATTGTGTTGTAATCTTTGTTTGCTTCCCTGATTTCTTTGAGCATTTCATCATCCATTTGTTCATTCTGGCCAGGCAGTTAATAGTATACCCCCACTGCCATCGCTTTCCGCTTCCCCTTTTTACGTGTAATTTCAATTCATAGAGATTCTACAGTGAATTTTGTTTCCTGCAAAACTTTAATCCTGTGTGACTCAATGCCCTCTCTAACATAGAGCGCAACCCCTCCACCAATTTGATCTTCTCTAACAATACAATATAGTTTGTGCCCAGGTATCACAGTGTCTTACTGATTGTCCTCCTTCCACCATGTCTCTGAGATACCAATCATATCTAACCTCTCATTTAGTGCTATATATTCTAATTCTCCCATCTTATTTTTTAGACTTCAAGCATTTGCATATAAGTATTTTAGAGGCTGTATTTTATTCATATTAATCTGGCTATTGGTAGGCAGGGGTAATTTGGAATCTTTAAGCTCTGTTTGCTCTGTACTCAAGCGTCCAACTGAAAAGCACGGTACCACGTAAACCAATGAGGGCCCAGTCCAGATGTGGCAAAACAGAAAAACACTTTATTAAGGTTCTAACAGGGGTACAAAACAAAATCCCCACCAGGGGTATAGTAGCCAAGCCAACCCGACACAGGCCGTGTTTCAGTTATGCCTTCCTCAGGGGTGCCCTTGGCAAACTAGATTCATAAATAAAAAATAAACAGATTAAAATTCAAATGCATAATCAAACGTACTGTGACCCTACACCACCCCTATTAGGCGCCCGCCTAGGGCATGCGATGCAGGTTTGCCTTCTGAAAGAATAGTCTGTAGCCGTGTGGTCAGGCAAAAACAATAACTGGGCTTTATTCCCCTTCCCTTATGGATTTCCTTTTTTATACCGCAATAAAGAATCAAATAAATAAACTGTTTCTTCACAGCAAAAATAAAGATGAACCTTTTCCAAGCAATTATAACACTGCTTCTGCTTGCTTCTTTAACAGAGAGATTCTATCTCATCCGAGAGACATATCGCGCAATCCACGGGACTGGATCCTACCTCCTGGCTAGTGCTTTCCCACTGCATTTGTTCACAGTCCAGACCTGTAAATGGATAACCCTCTTCAAGGCTGCTATTGACACAACTCTTTCTTTGGGAGGCAACAGTTCCTATAGCAGGAAGCTGCTCTGCATAAACAGGGTCGTGGGGACCTGTGTATGGGGCTTCTCTTAGGTTCCCTCTTTCTCTCCAATAAGGATTCTCTTCCCCACTGTTAGCTTTAGTTCTCCTGGCCGGGCCCACCTCTTGCCCTTTAGAGAAAATTGTGTACTTAGCTTTTCCTCTGGGGTATATAGCTTCCACTCCTTCCTCTGTTAACCAGGCCTTTCTGTCTGGGCTGTAGCTTGTCTTTCCCCAAGAGTTCCAAACACCAGTAGTTTGAGCTGGGCTGTAGCCACTTCCTGGAAAGGTTTTACTCCTGCTGCTCCTTGCTACCGGGGCATATCCAATGCTTCCTGGATCCAGCAAGCTCTCCTGTTTGTGACGTCTGCCCTCTACCTGCTTGGTCACTCTTCTCGGGTCGATGCCCCCTCTGGCTTGGGAGACTCCTGCACTGGCTCTTCCAGCACTCTCTGGTTCAGCTGTCTCCTCTCTCACTGGCTCGGCATCTGTAACTCCTCAAGCCACACCCACTTCTTCTCTTCCTTCCAACTCTCTGCCTCCCTTTGCTGGGATTCCCCAACTGCTTTTATCCTCTTGTCTCTTGCACGTCGTATGTGCTTCCCTGCTCAGGTGAACCTGATTAGCTCTCTGACTTTCTGCTGCATCATATCTGGTGTGGAGAAAGTTTGTTCTACTATTCTTTGGCTCATTGTAACCTGAATGTGTTTGCTGCTTATGTGACTGCAAGGTAAGTTCTTCTTTTCCCCCTATTATCATAGGTTCTGTGCTGGCTACTGCATCACATATCCCCCCCCCCCTTAAGATATTACGGGCTGGGGGACTCATGTCCTCACAGCACGGAATACGTGATAATGCGTCTGCCTTGAGATGCAGCTTGCCTGCCCTGTGTTGTATGGTGAAATTAAAGGCCTGCAGTGCTAAGTGCCAGCAGGTAAGCTGTCAGTTGTGATTCCTCATAGTACCCAGCCACTTCAAAGGCGCATGATCTGTTACAAGTACAAAGTGGCGACCTGTGAGATAAAATCGAAGTGCCTCTACTGCCCACTTAATAGCTAGGCATTCTTTTTCTACCGTTGAGTAATTAGTTTCAGCTCAGGACAACTTCCTACTTAGTTACATGATGGGGTGTTCCATTCCCCTGAACTCCTGGGAGAGGACTGCCCCCAATCCAGATTCCGAGGCGTCCGTTTGGAGGACAAAAGGCCTTTGGAAGTCCACCCCATACAGAACTGGGGCTTGGCATAATTTTCCCTTTAATAGGACAAATGCCCTCTCTGCCTCCGGTGTCCACCTTACACTATTTGGGGCATTTTTCCTTAGCATATTAGTCAGGACCGCGCTTTCCTCCGCGAAGCGGGGTATGAACCTGCGATAGTAGCCGATAAGGCCTAGGAAACTTCTGCTCCAGCGAATAAACACTTCCTCGGATTTAGGGTTAAACCTGCCTGCCGCAGGGCCTTTAAAACGGCCTCCACCCTAGGCAGATGTTGTGCCCAGCTTGCGCTATGTATGACGATATCGTCCATATAGGCTACTGCGTAGTTTTGATGGGGACGCAAAACGTGCTCGACCAAGCGCTGGCACTTTGCCACTGCCCCATGCAATCCGAACGGCATTCGTCGGAATTGAAATAGTCCGAGAGGGGTACTAAAAGCAGTTTTGGGCCTAGAAGCACGGGTCAAGGGAATCTGCCAATATACTTTGGTAAGGTCCAGAGTGGTCAGATACCATGCTTGCCCCAGTTGGTCTAGTAACTTCACTATTCTCGGCATGGCATAGGCATCAAAAAGTGAGATGGCGTTAACTCGTCTAAAATCGGTGCAGAAGCGTAGGCTTTCGTCAGGCTTGGGCACCAGGACTACCGGGCTGCACCAAGGGCTTTTAGACTCTTCGATTATGCCCATCTTTAGCATTTCCTGTACTTGAGACATTACCTCCCTCTTATGGGCCTCCAGTAAGCGATAAGGCCTTTGCCGCACTATTTTCCCCAGAGGGGTGAGAATTTCATGGGCCACCAATCCCGTTTCCCCAGGTATTGGAGTGAGGACATCTCTGAACCTCGCCAATAACTGTGCTAACTGCTGCTGTTGTTGTTGCGATAGTTCCTCGCCTATTCTGGGAGCTGGGTTCTCTTTGCAATCTATGACTTGTGGTCCTAAATCCTCGTCTAACCTCTCCTCCGCCATGGCGGTCATGCCCTTCACCTCCCTCTGCCTGGTGGAGCCGAAACCGTCTCCCCCACGGCTGGTAAGGGTCAGTAATGGCACCTCTTTCAACTCAGGGAATCCAATCCGCTCGCATATGAGCTGGGCCACTCTGTCACCTATTTTAACCTTAAAGTCTCTCTCACCGAAATTAAAGAGTAAAATTTGGACGACCTCCCTGTAATCGGGGTCTATAACCCCCGCCACAACATCAATAAAATACTTGGCGGCTAATCCAGACCGGGGGGCTATTCGGCCATAGCATCCTGCTGGCAACTGTATCTGTAACCCCGTGTTTATCAAGGCTTTCCCTCTTCTTGGCACCACCTCCTCTACGGCACTAAAAAGGTCATATCCCGTGGCAGCGGCGCTGGCTCTTTGCGGGCTCTGGGCATTAGGGGTCGCTTTGCAGAACTTTAAAACAAAACCCTCCTTTCTGGATAATTCTTTTTTCTCCGGGTTCTTCTTATCGGGATCTGTCCCTCGGGGCTTTGCAAATAGGGGCTCAGGAACTAAGGTCACCATAGCTTCCCCTTTTCCCCAACCTTCCGGCTCAGACACTTCCTCCCTTTCCGCCCCCTTTGGCTGCTTTTGGGGATCCCACCCGGTCAGTTCATCTCCCTCCGGGGACTCGGACTGGACCTCCGCCCCTGGGCCCCGGGGTCCGACAGGTGTCCTATCCCCTGCCAAGTGTAGGCCTTCCCCTAGCCCCTTATCAAATGGTGGCCAGTCTCTGCCTAACACTATGTCAAAAGGTAATTGAGGAACTAAGGCGACCAAAACCTTCTTCCGGGTCCCCAACCCTTTTATTATCAAGCTGTAAAGGGGATAACTGGTAGCAGATCCATGGATACATTTTATCTTGGCCACCCCTTCCGGTTGGTTCGGGGTGGACCCATTACTAGCATGTAGGAGGCGCCAGAATTTCTTGCACACCATGATTTGGTCCGCCCCTGCGTCAAGTAGGGCTTTGGCTACCACGCCTTGTACCTCCACATCAATGTGGAAACCTTCCCGCTTATACTTTCCATCCCCACTCATCAATGCTGTTCGCCAAGTACATTCATCCTTCCTATGACCCTGCTTCCCACATTTAAAACATTTTATGCGAGCGTCCTTAACCTCATCTCTAGGTACATATTTCATTACACTAGGTGCACAGGACATAGGGTCTTTCACTACTTTGCCAAAATTGGCTACCCCATACGTGTTGCCAGCTCCTCCCTGCGGTTTATGGGCTAACCCAGCCTCCATGAACCTTTCAGTGAGGTGAGCTGCCTCGCTTGAGGTCTGACAATTTTGCAGAGTAAGGAATGATCTTACTTCGGCTGGAACAGCCTCTGAGAATTGCTCTAGCACGATCATGTCAAGTATACTTTCGAGGGTTTTCCCCTCCGAAGTAAGCCATTTCCATACCAGGTTACGGATTCTTTGGCAGAGTGCCTTAGGGGTTTCACCTGGCTGGAATTTAGTCGCCCGTAACATACGGCGGCAGGGCCGGATTTAGCTAGAGTGAGGCCCTACGCCAAGAAAAATTGTGGGCCCCCCCCCATGTCCCCGTGCAGTCCTGTGCCCCCCCTGTGCAGTCCTGGGCCCCCCCGTGTTCCCCCCCCGTGCCTCCGTGCAGTCCTGGGCCCGCCCCGGTGCAGTCCTGGCCCCCCCCCCCCGTGCCCCCGTGCAGTCCTGGCCCGCCCCGTGCAGTCCTGGGCCCCCCCATGCAGTCCTGGCCCCCGGACAGCATCGCGGCTGTCTGAGGGGCTTCAGAGGGGCCGGGGAAGCCCGCGCGAGGCCCCGGCTCCCTCTGTACAGCCGCCAGCGTGAAGAGCCTTTTCCTTCACGCTGGCGGCTGTTTCTGTGAAGCGGGGTATGCTGGGAAAGGTTAAAGCAGGATATCTTCACTGCATATATATCTCATGCATTTTTATTAGGGATATCCTGAAATCCTGCAGGATTGTGGACCACCAGGACTGGTATTGTGTAGATCTGCCATACACTAACTTTTAGTAACATGCCTCTTAATGAGTATATGGATAAAGAAAGACTAAAAGGTTTCTACATTACTATAATCCAGTACCAACCGCCAGGCACATTAGGAACTACTACAAACACTGCCCATTTAGAACCCATAGCAAACCCGCCATATCCTAACAGCACTACCAGGACTCACAAAGCACCATACCCTAACTATCAAAAGGCAACACTGCATATATTAAACCAATACATTTCAGAGAACAACAATACATGACCTACTGGGGAAAGAACAAGTGGCAATGTCAAATAGGAATTATATAAACAGAATACCTCAGCTCAGTTACACATGCACAACATAGACCATCACCAAACAAGGAATCACAATTTAGAAACAGGAAGACAATAATTAAACTGGGAACCCCAAAAGCCAAACTTGGAATATACAACAACACTGTAGAAATAAAACTATAAATTAATTTCCTCTTGTACTAAACAAAGCGCAAAAATTAATGATGCACATTTCCCAGAGCTGACATATTCCAGTTAATAAATTCAAAATAAAGAGATATTTTTCTACCTTTTGTGCATTTTTTTTCAGTTGCAATTGTTCCAGCCACTTTCTTCTGGTTTCTTTGTGTCTTCTGCTAACTCTCCATCTGCTGTCCATTTGTCCTTTCTTCTGTCTTCTTGGTTTTTTTTTTTCCATTCTCTCTCTACATCTGCTTTAACATACTAATCTTTCTCCTTTTGCTCTTTCCTCATTCCTATTTCATCTACTCAAAATTTACCCCTCCATCCTCAATCCCCACTTACTCTCCCAATTGTAGATTTTTTATCCCTCCCACACAAAATATTTTTCCCCTCTCCATTTTACTCTACCAGCCCCATCCCATTCTAATCCTCCAACAACTCCAGCTCCCTTATAGTTCCAGCCTCACCCAGCATACATTCCCTTCTAGTCCCTGCATCAGCCCATTTCCAGTCCTAGCCCCCCATTAGCCCATTTCCAGTCCTAGCCCCTCCCATCAACCCAATACCAGTCCTAGCCCCCCCATCAACCCACTTCCAGTCCTAACCCCCCATCACCCCATTTTCAGTTTAAGCCCCCCCTATAACCCATTACCAGTCCTAACCCCCCATCAGCCCACTTCCAGTCCTAACCCCCATCAACCCATTTCCAGTCAGCCCCCCATAGCCCATTGCCAGTCCTAACCCCCCCCCATCAGCCCACAGTCCATTACCAGTCCTAACCCCATCAGCCCACCTGAAGTCCTAACCCCTCCCCATCAGCCCATTTCCTGTCCTAGCCCCCCCCCATAGTCCATTATCAGTCCTAACCCCCCATAGCCCATTATCAGACAGCCCCCATCAGCCAACAGCCCATTACCAGTCTTAACCCCCCATAGCCCATTGCCAGTCCTAACCCCCCCATCAGCCCACAGTCCATTACCAGTCCTAACCCCATCAGCCCACCTCAAGTCCTAACCCCTTCCCATCAGCCCATTTCCTGTCCTAGCCCCCCATAGCCCATTACCAGTCCTAACCCCCCCCCCAACAGCCCACAGCCCATTACCAGTCCTAACTCCATCAGCCCACCTTCAGTCTTAATCCCCCAACCCATTACCAGTCCTAGCCCCCCATAGCCCACTCCCAGTCCTAATCCCACCAGCCCATTTCCAGTCCTAATCCCCATCACCCAATTTTTAGTTTAAGGCCCCCCCCATAGCCCATTACCAGTCCTAAGCCCCCATCAACCCACTTCCAGTCCTAATCCAATCAGCCCTTATTGTGTTTGCTGCCCGATAGCCCTTTGCACCTCCATAGCCCCCCCCATATAACTTCACCACTACTAACCCCCCCATAGCCCATTACCAGTCCTAACCCCCCCAACAGCCCACAGCCATTACCACTCCTAACCCCCCCCAGCCCATCACCAGTCCTAACCCCCCAGCAGCCCACAGACATTACCACTACTACCCCCCCAGCCCATCACCAGTCCTAACCCCCCCAACAGCCCACAGCCATTACCACTCCTACCCCCCCAGCCCATCACCAGTCCTAACCCCCCCAACAGCCCACAGCCATTACCACTCCTAACCCCCTCAGCCCATCACCAGTCCTAGAGCCCCCCCGCCCCCCCCCGCCCCAGCGAGTTGTTTTTTACAAAAAGCTGTCGCGCCTCTGCCGGGGCCGCCGCGGCAGAATCGATTGTGCCGCGGGGCCCCCCCTGCCCAGCAGAGCCTGGCCTGCCCTCCCCGGTATCACCTCTCGAGTCTCAGCTGCCTCCCTCCAGTCACACGCGTCGGCTTTCAGAGCGCGAGGTGAGTTTCTCCCTCGCTGCTCTGTTAAGCCCGCGGGGGCTGATGGGAAGTCCCATCAGCCCCCGCGGGCTTAAACAGAGCAGCGAGGGAAAAACTCTTCCCTCGCGCTCTGAAAGCCGGCAGCTGAGACTCGAGAGGTGATACCGGGGAGGGCAGGCCAGGCTCTGCTGGGCAGGGGGGGCCCCGCGGCACAATCGATTCTGCCGCGGCGGCCCCGGCAGAGGCAGCGACAGCTTTTTTTTTTTTGTTTTAATTTTAATGATGAAATGAATGTTTTTTGCGCGGGGCCCCCTGAAACGCGGGGCCCTGTGCAAAAAACATTCCCGGTGGGCCCTTGCCAGCTGTGGGCCCTACGCCACGGCGTACGTGGCGTATAGGCAAATCCGGCCCTGTACGGCGGTATACCATAGGCGACAAGCCTAGCCTGTCTCGTATGACTGCCTTAACCTCCTCATACTCCGTTGCCTGGGCGGCGGGCATGGCCTTGTAAGCCGCCAGGGCTTCTCCCATCAGGGAGGTGGCCAACCTAACTGCCCATTGCTCACAGGGCCAGCCCACACTATGGGCTACCCGTTCGAAAGCCTCTAAAAAGTCATCTATATTGTCAGCTTTTGTCAATGGTCCAAAGGATAAGATCCCACAACTTTGTGGGCCTACCCCACAATAATGTTCTTTAGGCGTCTTCTCTGCCGCTCGCTCTGTCAGCAAAGTTTGTATCAGGTCAGTCAGAGGTTTCTGTTGGGCCTGCATGGCCGCCAACGCTTGCTCCTGGCTCAGCTGGGCTAACTCCCTCTGCTTTTCAAACTGGAGACTTATCCAGCACAACATGTCCTAGGGATTCTCCATGTTCACACCCTGAAACAAAACAGACAAACACACACCAAGTGTGGCACTTTTTTTTTTTTTTTAAATGCAGTTAAACCGAGGCTTTAGCTCCCAGTATCCCTTCTCACCAGAATCCCACACCGCCTGTGCCCAGATACTTTTTACCTGAATCAGGTGGAGATTCCGGCTCTGAGAAAGTTCTCTTCCTCTCTGGATTCTGGAACCCTCCGGCGTGGTCAACAGCAATCCCGGTCCTTCTCTTCGGCACTGGTAATTCCACTGTGCTTCCGCTGTATTCTTCTCCAGAAATCCTAAAAACTACGCCATTTGTGACCCTACACTGCCCCTATTAAGCACACCGCCTAGGGCATGTGATGCAGGTTTGCCTTCTGAAAGAATAGTCTGTAGCCGTGTGTTCAGGCAAAAACAATAACTGGGCTTTATTCCCCTTCCCTTATGGATTTCCTTTTTTATACCGCAATAAAGAATAACATAAATAAACTGTTTCTTCACAGCAAAAATAAAGATGAACCTTTTCCAAGCAATTATAACACTGCTTCTGCTTGCTTCTTTAACAGAGAGATTCTATCTCATCCGAGAGACATATCGCGCAATCCATGGGACTGGATTCTACCTCCTGGCTAGTGCTTTCCCACTGCATTTGTTCACAGTCCAGACCTGTAAATGGATAACCCTCTTCAGGGCTGCTATTGACACAACTCTTTCTTTGGGAGGCAACAGTTCCTATAGCAGGAAGCTGCTCTGCATAAACAGGGTCGTGGGGACCTGTGTTTGGGGCATCTCTTAGGTTCCCTCTTTCTCTCCAATAAGGATTCTCTTCCCCACTGTTAGCTTTAGTTCTCCTGGCCGGGCTCACCTCTTGCCCTTTAGAGAAAATGGTGTACTTAGCTTTTCCTCTGGGGTATATAGCTTCCACTCCTTCCTCTGTTAACCAGGCCTTTCTGTCTGGGCTGTAGCGTGTCTTTCCCCAAGAGTTCCAAACACTAGTAGTTTGAGCTGGGCTGTAGCCACTTCCTGGAAAGGTTTTACTCCTGCTGCTCCTTGCCACACCCACTTCTTCTCTTCCTTCCAACTCTCTGCCTCCCTTTGCTGGGATTCCCCAACTGCTTTTATCCTCTTGTCTCTTGCACGTCGTACGTGCTTCCCTGCTCAGGTGAACCTGATTAGCTCTCTGACTTTCTGCTGCGTCATATCTGGTGTGGGGAAAGTTTGTTCTACTATTCTTTGGCTCATTGTAACCTGAATGTGTTTGCTGCTTATGTGACTGCAAGGTAAGTTCTTCTTTTTCCCCTATTATCATAGGTTCTGTGCTGGCTACTGCATCACAGTACCTAGCAGTTTCCCCAAAAGACACAGATTCCGCAATGCTTGTACTGGGTCAAGCATTGATATCCTGGGTCCCTTCTTAATAATGCTTTATGGACCTTTCCTCCAGGAACTTGTCCAAACCTTTTTTAAACCCAGCTACACTAACAGCCTTTACTACATCCTCCGGTAACAAATTCCAGAGTTTGATTACACGTTGAGTGAAAAATATTTTCTTTTATTAGTCTTAAATAGTTTACCCTGTAGCTTCATTGCATGTCCCCTTGTCTTTCTATATTCTGATAACGTAAACAATCGATCTACGTTTACCCGTTCCACTCAGTTCATTAATTTATAGACTTCTATAATATCTCCCCTCAGCCGTCTTTTTTCCAGGTTAAAGAACCCTAACCTTTTTAGCCTTTCTTCATAGGAGTATCCTTCCATCCCCTTTACCATTTTGGTGGCTCTTCTCTGAACCTTTTCTAATAACACTATATCCTTTTTAAGATACGGCGACCAGAATTGCACACAATATTCAAGGTGCGGTCTCACCATGGAACGATATAGAGGCATTATAATATCTTTTGTTTTATTTTCCATTCCTTTCCTTATGATACCTAGCATTCTATTTGCTCTCTTGGCTGCCACTGCACACTGGGCCCGAGGGTTTTAACATGTTATCCACAATGACGCCTAAATCTTTTTCCTGGGTGGTGGTTTCTAATGTGGAACCTTGCATTGTGTAACCATAGTTTGGGTTGTTCTTCCCTAGGTGCATAACTTTGCACTTGTCCACATTAAATTTCATCTGCCATTTTGATGCCCAGTCTTCCAATTTATCAAGATCCTCTTGCAATTTTCCACAATCCTCTTGGGTTTTAACAACTTTAAATAGTTTTATTTATTTAACAGTTGCTTATATACCGCTACCTTCCACAGATCAGGTGCGGTTTACAATGAACGAAAAATGAACAGAATAACAGGTCTGTTTTACAAGAAACATTAGGTAACTAAGTACAATTTGCTAATACATTAAACATGATTGAACTATGTATGGTGAATAATTTGTTATATAACAATCGAACTATATACATATTTCAATATAACAAACGAACTATTTACATATTTCGAACTATTTACATATTTCTCTTTACAGGATTGACCAATAGTTAATAAATCATCTATTAATTGTATCTAAATTGAAAAAATTGAATTAGGTATTCCCTGAGATATCTATTAACCATTTCCTGTTAGTGGTAAGGTATTTTCTAGTGTGCCGAAGTGGGAAATAAACAAATATGTTTTTAATTTCTTGCGGAGCTCCTTTGCATCATTTAATGCTCTTATTTCTTCAGGGAGGGAGTTCCATAGGGTGGGAGCTGAATGCGAAAATGCTTTTTTATTAGTTGTTTTTTTGGTGATTGTGAAGTCTTTTGGGATCCTAATTTTATTTGTATGGCCTCTCCGTAGCGCAGTTTGAGGTGTGTCTTTAGTGATAAGTTTTGTTAAAGAGGCAGGGGCCATATTATTTAATGTCTTAAATGTAGTGGTAATCAATTTGTGATTTATTCTGGATTGTATTGGGAGCCAGTGTAGATTTGCGAGTATGGGTGTAATATGTTCAAATGGTGGAACCTTCATTGCAATTCTTGCTGCTGCATTTTGGGCAAGTTGGAGTCTCTTAATGTTTTGTTTTGCTGTGCCTAGTAGAGTAAGATTGGCGAAACCAAAGTGTGGTGTAATGATAGACTGAATAATGCTCAGAAAGTCTTGTAGAAGTACAAGTGGACGTAATTGCTTTAAAATTTTGAGTTTAAAGTAGATTTTTTTAGTAATGTTTCTAATATGTGTGTCCATGCTAAGGTGAGAGTCAAGGGTGGCACCTAGGTATTTTACTTCGTTTTTTATAGTAATGTTGTGATTTTGGAGAGTGATGTGCGTTGGAGGAATGTAGGATTGATTTTTAGTTACTATTAATATATCAGTTTTAGAATGATTGATATGCAGATTGTGGTCTTTTAGCCAGGTTGTTAATTCAGTGAAGCATTCTGTTAATAGTTGCAAAGGGAGTGTTGGGATTGTGAATGGTATGTACATCATCATATTGTCTGCGTATATGTGATAGAGGACTTTGAATTTTTTGAAAATGTTGCAGACCGGTTTAATATAGATATTAAATAGGAGGGCGGAGAGGGCGGAGCCTTGGGGGAGACCAATTTCCTGTTTGTATATTTTGGAAGTTTTTGTGCTAGTTTGGACAGTTTGGGTTCGGTCAGTTAGATATGAGGTGAACCAATTATGTACAGTTGAGTGGATTCCTATTTGTTTTAATCTGTTAAGCATAACAGCATGGTGTACACTGTCAAACGCCGCCGAGATGTCTAGATGTCTAGTTTTGTGTCATCTGCAAATTTGATAACCTCACTCGTTATTCCACTTTCCAGGTCATTTATGAATATGTCAAAAAGCAGCAGACCCAGCACAGATCCCTGGGGTACACCACTATTCACCTTTCTCCATTGGGAAAATCGGACATTTAGCCCAACCCTCTGCTTTCTATCTTTTAACCAGTTCCTGATCCACAGTAGTAAACTGCCTCCTATCCCATGACTCTTTAATTTTTCCAAAAATCTCTGATGAGGTACCTTGTCAAAGGCTTTCTGAAAGTCCAGATACACTATATCAACCGACTCACCTTTGTCCACCTGTTTATTCACACTTTCAAAAAAACATAACAGATTAGTAAGACAAGATCTTCCTTGTCTTAAAGCCATGTTGGCTGTCTCCCATTAGGTCATGACTATCTACATGCTGAGTAATTTTATTCTTTATGATGGTTTCTACCATTTTTCCTGGTACTGACATGAGGCTCACCGGTCTGTAGTTTCCCGGATCACCCCTGGGACCCTTTTTAAAAATTGGTGTTACATTGGCAATCCTCCAATCTTCAGGTATTAGAGATGATTTTAATGATAGTTCACAGATTACTAATAGCAGGTCTGCAATCTCATATTTCAGTTCTTTCAACACTCTTGGATGTATACCATCTGGCCCAGGTGATTTGTTACTCTTCAGTTTATCTAATAGTTGTAATACATCTTCCCGATGTATCGATATTTACTTCAATTCTTCCGCACCTTTAAATACCACTTCAGTCATGGGTAACAACAAAATCCAATCAACACACCTGCCAAAGAGCATTTGAGTTCTCCGCACCATCCCTTTGGAACTCTTTACTCGACACAATAAGGAACATCACTGACCTTCCCTCTTTCCGCAAACACTTGAAAACCCACTTCTTCATCAACCACTTTGGACCCACCACTTAACCTCCCACTAGCATGATAGAAACATCCTAATCTCATGCATAATAGAACTCACAACTGTAAGTAGTTAAAGAAAACACTGATAGATATAACTATTGCAATTGTACATAGTTTGATGGTTGAAATTATTTGTTTAACATATATGTAAATCTTTTTTGATTGTTTATCACAATGTTATCCTGTTCAATGTACCTAAGTTAATTATATGTTCCATATAAAAACTTTTTGTTCATTGTAAACCACTTTGACCCAGTGAAAAGCGGTATATAAGCACAGTTAAATAAATAAATTGTCAGTACTCACTTGATTTAAATCAATTAATGAATGATGGCTCTAATGTTTAAAATGGCCTCATTCACTCCCTGTTCCATTTTCATAATGGTGCAGATAAGAGCTGCCTTAGACAGCCAAAAAGCCATTATCACCAAACATCAAACTTCAAAGGGGTACAAGGCCATCTCAAAGATCTTGTGATTCCTGTGTCTACAGTTTGCAATGTTATTAAGAAGTTTTTTGCTCATGAAACTTTCAAGAACCTCCCAGGATGTGGTGGGAAAAGGAAGATTAATCCAAGCAATCTTTGAATGTTAGTGCAAACTGTTGGAAAAACACCATGAACAATGTCCAAAGAGCTTAAGGCTGACCTGGAGCAAACTAGAGTGGTGGTTTCAATCCACACCATATGCCATGTACTAAACAAAGAAGAACTTCATGAATGAAGGCCAAGGAGGACCCCACTGCTCAAAGACAGACCTAAAAGGCACGCCTGATCTTTGCCCAAACCCGCTTGAGAAACCACAATCCTTTGACAAAGACCAAATCTTAAACCATACCCGTACACTCTTTGAGCTAACATCCCATGACCCTGAAGTGTTAGTTTCCACTTGGAATGAAAACTTCAGTTCCATTGCATTACGACCACCATCAAACAAGCCTACCAAGAAGAGAACAACATCAGCTTGGTACTCCACAGAGCTTAGAACGTCACTCTCCTGCTTGAGAAAACTAGAAAGACACTGGCACCGTACTCACTCCACAGGGGACCTAAGGACATACAACACTCAACTAGAAAAACACTGCCAAGCAATATCTGAAAGCATGAGGAGATTCCACACTGACACTCTAAAGCGGTCCCTAAACAAGCCACATGAGCTCTTCACCATGGTAAAGAACCTAGCAAAAGAGCCAGTACCAGAGCAACCTAGTCAAATCCACCCTCAAGCCTTCGCCGACTACTTAAAAGCAAAACTGTGCCAAACTAATAAGTCCCCCACACATACCATGGCACTCGAGCCAAGATCCTCAGCCCGACTGTCTGCCTTCTCTAAGCCACCTGCCAAACACATTGAGGGCATAATTGCTGGAATGAACACAACAACCGCACAAACCGACCCTTTGTCCTGGATAAAAGAGTTATGACCGACAGTCAGCCCTTTTATAGCAAAGCTAATGGACTGCTCATACACGACAGGCACCTTTCCCCAATCCCTCAAATGTACCTCAATCAGGCCACTCCTCAAAAACAACAAACTGGACCCTAAGAAGCCCGACTCATATAGACCGATATCCAGCATACCACTGTTGGCGAAAATCGTCGAGAAAGACGTCCAAAGACAAATTCAAGATCATATTGACGCCTCCGCACCACTTGATCCATGTCAGCACGGCTTCAGAACTGCACATGGGGTCGAAACTCTCCTCACCATCCTCTTCAGTACCATAATTGCAGGAATTGACAGCATACGCCGAGGATATGTACTCATATTCTTGGATATAGCGGCGGCCTTTGATTCTGTTTCCCATGACATCCTCTTACACCGCCTCAGAGAGAAGGGGATTTGTGACTTAGCACTCGAATGGTGCAAGTCATATCTCTTGGATAGATGGCAACACGCAAGATCAGATGAAGCAACATCAGAACCTTTCCACCAGAGCCAAGGGGTCCCACAAGGATCCTCTCTATCCGTCCTGTTGTTTAATATTTATATGCAACCGATCTGCGAGATCGTCCAGTCCTTCAAGGTGGAATGCCTGTTATACGCAGACGACGTGCTCCTTTATATGCCTTTTGCAACGGAGAACCCCGAACTCTCACCGCTCACGGAATGTTTCAACGCAGTATCCAGTTGGCTCCAATCACAAAACCTGCGAATCCAACATAAGAAAACCGAAGTCCTTTTCATCACCAGAGATCCGAAATTCATCACACCACTGTGCTTAAAGGTCTAGTTGCACAGCAAGTATACACTATCCATAAGACTGAATTAACCTCTTCTCTAGACAGATTGTTACAGTTGCCTGTATTGCCTGACTTGTTACAGTTGCCTGTATTTGTAATATTTCACTATAACTGCCATTGCTACAGCCGCTTGCATTGTACTATACCATCTGTTACAGTTGCCTGTATTGTACTATATTGTACTATAACTACCACCTGATACAGTTACCGTTTTTGCACTATTACTGACATTCCTACAGTTTTTACAGTTTTTTTACAATTCCCTGCATTGTACCATAACAGCTTCTATTTCCTAATCAATTGTAAACAATTTTAATCTGACACATAATTCTCTCAACATCTAATAACTCCTTAACAAGAAGCCAAAATGTATCATCACCTCTTCACTCTTCTTAGTTTTTACCTTCTCACAGACTGGCTCGGGACCTCCTCAGCCTACTCTTCTTCCACCACTCATATCCCCATCCTCAAAAACTTCGGAAAGAAATGGTCAAGTAACTCGTACCATTATCCAGCTAGGGAAGCTCGAATACGGCACTCCCACTTGATTCACATTGCATTACTCCAAACCAGTAACCCAAAGCAACAAGACTCCCCGCCTTCCAAAAGCCTAAAATGTGCCCTTATAAACGCTCGTTCGATAAAAAAAAAATGGCCTGTAATCCAAGATATAGTTACACTTCACAACCTGGACGCACTCTTGATCACAGAAACCTGGCTATCAAAAGAAGATAATGTCCTTATTAACCAACTCATTCCACCAAATTTTTCCATACACACAACTCACAGAGAGAATAAGAAGGGAGGAGGAGCACTCATTCTCACCAAGTCTGAACTCCTTTTCAATACAACTAACTCCTACAGCTCAGACAATCTGGAAACAATCACCATAGTGAACAAGCAATGCTCCATCAACCTGATTTACAGAACCCCCTCAAGCTCCCCGGATAACCTGCCCACCATATTAGACATTGCTGCCAATACCAGCAACATTAACATTCCAAACTGGATATTGGGGGATCTCAATCTCCCATCACTACAGCAACATCAGTCCTCTGCATTCCTCAATGCCATTGAAACTCTTGGATATCAACAACTAATCTTGGAGCCCACTCACATCAAAGGAAACATCCTTGACATGGTCTTCGCACCACAATCGGCTTCTGCACAAAACAGCAACATTATAAAATCTATCAATGATGTGCCATGGTCAGACCATAAACTAATAATCCTACAAATTCCTTTGGACAACACTCATTCTTTAAACAACAGAAACCTTGACAACACACTAAGAGCCCCATCAAGAGGCTTTCGGCCCTTCAATAAGGATGTTATAATGACAAACACCCAACCACTCCTCAGCAATACAACACTTAACCTGGAAGAAGCAATTGAAGCCTGGAATAACAGCCTCAATACCATTGCTATGCTACCACACAAAAACACATCAAGGAAAAGACCCTCAGCTCCATGGTTCTCTCCCGATCTGCGATCTTCTCTTATGCACCTCAGAAGACTCGAAAAACGCTGGCGCCGATCACTGGCCATTGATGATCGTACAGCCTACAATCTCTATTTAGCAACTCACCGTGAAGCAATCACAAACAAAAGGAAGCAGTATCACACAGATATGCTCAAAAGATCACTAAACAAACCTCGTGATCTGTTCAACCTAGTAAAATCTTTATCTAATGAACCATCTTCAGAACAAAAATGTGATATTCACTCACAAGAATTTGCTGATTACTTGCAATCTAAACTCCTACAGACAGATGAGCTACAGAATAGTTATTCAAGAATCAACTTGCCAAAACACCTTATCTTCACTTTCTGCACCCTCAGCTAAACAAATTGAAGACACAATCTCCTCACTCAATACCTCCACCGCTCAAACCGATCCTTGCCCAGCCTTCTGGATAAAGGACCTTAGAAGTGTATTCAGCCCATTCATTGCAAGAATCATGAACCTCTCTTTCTCAACTGGATCATTCCCATCTGCACTAAAGCTCACATCCATCAGACCATTATTAAAAAATTCCAAATTAGACCCTAAAAGGGCTGACTCATAGAGGCCTATCGCTAGCATTCCCCTCCTAGCAAAAATTTTTGAAAAAGAGGTGCAACGCCAAATTCAAGACCACATAGACTCCACAGCTCCTCTCGACTACTTTCAACATGGCTTCAGAGAACACCATGGAGTTGAAACACTCCTCACCACCCTCCTCAATAACATACTCACCAATATAGACAACATCCGCCAAGGCGTCGTGCTAATCTTCTTAGATATAGCAGCAGCGTTTGATTCGGTAAATCACGAGATACTCATTACACGATTGAAGGAAAAAGGCATCGGTAGTTCAGCGCTGTAATGGTGCAAATCTTACCTGGATACCAGAATGCAATATGTAAAATCTGCAACAGGAGAATCAAACCTTTTCCACCAAAAACAAGGAGTACCGCAAGGGTCATCTCTTTCATCTCTCATGTTTAACATCTACATGCAGCCCATCTGCAATATCATCAGATCTTTCAATGTGGAAGGTATGATATATGCAGATGACATACTACTTTATATGCCATTTTCTACAATGCAATTGGATCTACTTCCCATAATAAATTGCTTCAATGCCGTATCAGAATGGCTCCTCTCACAGAACCTCCGCATCCAACATAAGAAAACTGAGGTTCTCTTTGTTACAAGAGACCCTAACTTCATTCCACCAGCACAAATAAGCGTCAAAGGAGCTGATCTATCCACCAAGGAAGCAATAAGATACCTTGGAGTCACACTGGACCACCGTCTCAATATGAAATCACACGTTAACAATATAACAAAGGCTGTATACTTCAAGATACGCACACTCAGGCATCTACGCTCATTACTGGACCCAGACGATTTTAGAACCATCTTCCAAGCACTCATCCTACCACATTTCGATTTCGCCAATTCAATTCTACAAGGTCTCCCACAATCCACCCTAAGTTCTCTTCAACTTGCCATGAACACTGCTGCAAGGGTTCTACAAGGAGCATCCAGGAGTAATCACGTGACACCAATTCTCAAACATCTTCACTGGCTCCCGATACAAGGCAGAATCATATTCAAAACCCTAATTCTCACATACAAGGCCATACATGGTTTATCTGCAAACTCTCTAACTGATCTCACACAAGTTTTACCTCCAACTAGAACCAGAAGAAAAATAGCGACAAACACCCTAATAATGCTGAAGGCCATAACAACCTGTAGCCAAGCAACAGCGAACAGAGCCTTCATGTTTTGCGCACCAAAACATTGGAACTCCCTACCACCCGAAATTCGTGCCATAACCGGCATAGTCCAATTCAGAAAGGCCCTCAAACATAACCTATTCATCAAATACTACCCCACATAAAGTGCATAATATTCACCACAAACTTAACAGAATCCCCTCCTTTTCCAAACATTATTGATAATATTACATAAATACTTCTCTCATGTGATCGAATTAGCAGATCAATATTCTATGTATATAGTTCAATGTATATAGTTTTACCCCCCATATTATCCATGTTTATCTTATCCAAATTTATTTTCCTGTTTTATGTAATACCGAGCAGCCTGTTGTTCTGGTCTTTGGTTCTCTGTAAACCGCGCTGATTGTAAATAGCGCGGTATATAAAAAAATTGAAATAAATAAATAAATAAATAAAATAAATAAATAAATAGATGCAGAACTACTTACCAAACCCTCTATTAGATATCTAGGAGTCACACTTGACCAGCGACTCGACATGAAGACCCATATAGGCAATGTAGCAAGAGCGATATACCATAAAATCCGATCACTTAGACACATACGCACCTTACTGGAACCTGGCGACTTCCGCACAGTATACCAAGCCTTGATCATACTGCATCTTGACTATGCAAACGCCATACTCCACGGTCTCCCGCAATCCATGCTACACCCTTTACAGCTTGCAATAAACTCTGCTGCAAGAGTGCTCCAGGGCGCTTTCAAGTGGGAACACATTACACCCATCCTTAAACGACTCCACTGGCTCCCCATAAAAGGCAGAATTACGTTCAAAACCATAATTCTGACCTTCAAGATCATAAATAAGCTCGCCCCACCAGCCCTAGCAGACCTCATTCAGATAACCCCCCTGAACAGACATAGAAGATCCCCTGAGGACAATAAACTAATAGTCCCAAGAGAAACAACTAAGTGCTGCCAGACAACAGTGAACAGGGCTTTCAAATTCTCGGCACCAAAATGCTGGAACAGCCTCCCTCCTAGTATACGGGCAATCACTAATTTAACGCAGTTTAGGAAAGCTCTGAAATACCACCTTTTCCTCGAGCATTACCCAGATGACAGCACCTCAAATGCCTCATCAGTAAACTAACCACATCAAACAGACGTTCAGCCCGCTCTTTCTGTACAGTTGTAAATAGTTACCCCCTTGTTATCTATCCAAGTTCTGTTGCCTGTTAATTGTAAACACAAATCGAAAGTTTGAGATGTGTATTTAACTGGTTCTTTGTAAACCGCACTGATGGAAAATAGTGTGGTATATAAGTGCATGTAATAAATAAATAATAAATAATAATAAAATGTTCTGTGGACAGATGAAACCAAACTTGAGCTCTTTGGCAATGCAGATCAGCAATACATTTATAAATGAAGAAATGAAGCTTATAAGGAAAAAAAACACCCTTCCTACAGTTAAATATGGAAGAGGTTCCATAATGTTGTGAGGCTGTTTTGTTGCCTCAGGAACTGGAGGCCTGGAATATATTAAAGGAATCATGAAGTCAGAGGATTATCAAGGTATTTTGGAGCAAAATGTGCTACCTAGTGTCAGAAAGCTAGGTCTGGGCTGAAGGTCATAGGTCCTCCAGCAGGACAGTGACCCAAAACATACATCCAAAGGTACAAAAGAATGGTTAAAAGGAACAAATTGAATGTTTTAAATTGGCCAGCAATCAGTCTTGATCTCAATCCAATCGAGAACCTTTGGAAAGAGCTGAAATCCTGCCATTGGTAAAAGGAATCCTGGCAACATTCATGAGCTGAAACAAATCGCAGTTGAAGAGCGGGAGAAACTACCAGCAGACAGATGTATGAAACGTATAGATGGCTACAAGAAATGTTTGGAGGTGGTCATCACTGCCAACAAGGATTGTGCAACTAAATATTGATGAATATTAATATTAATATTAACTAACTAATATTAACTAAACTAATATTAATATTAATATTAACTAACTCCCTGTCTGCCCCCCCACACACCCCTCATTTACAACATAAAAGGAAATTATGCATAAAAGGAAATAAATTCCAACTCCTACACTTGCCCTACTCACCACACACAGCCACTGTAAATATTTATTGTAAATAGTTTGACAATTGTTTCACATTAATACCTTACAAAGTTAAATTTTATTGTTCAATGTAAATAGTTGAATTCTACTGTTCAATGTAAATGTATACAGATGTGTACAATACTGTTAAGCTGTTACATGTAAACCGCCCTTGATCTCTGGAAGGGGCGGTATAAAAGAAAATAGTTAAATAAAAAATAAAATAAATAAATAAATAAATGAAGGGTGCCATTAATCCAGTCCAGGCCATATTTTGCTGTTTTCTTAGAAATTACCATGTCTAAGTTGCACAGAAACCTTTTTTTTTGTTGTATACCTTTGAACATACTATTAAAATATTATTATGATGACATACAATTGGAATATTTCCAATTATTTATCGAGATATTATACACAACATACCTAAAATGCAAGGGTGCCAATAATGTTGACCAGAACTGTAAATGCCAGAGATGTAAGGAAATAAAGCAGACAGGAGGAGAGTAAAGTGACAGAAGGACTCGGGACTCTAGAAAACAAGATAAGAGTAGACAGAGGAAAGCAAAAACCAGAGACTGTGAACATGATTAGAGAATAAAATGACCAGTCAACAAAAGTAGAAAACTTAATTTTATTTTCAATTTAGTGATCAGAATGTTAGTTTTTGGAATTTACATGTTCTGTCTATATAGTTTGCATATACATCTCTTTCTATTTTGCTGGTGTTGAATTGCATGCAGAGGTGTAGCCAAGGATAGGCGATGGCCCCTTCACTCAAGAAGCAGGCCCACCCAGTCAGCGACAGCAGAACAGTCGAATGAGAAGATAACTAGAGGCAGTGTAAACATTCACTGCTTTGTACGCGTACATAATTCCAGACTCAGGGATGGTGCAAACCTTATTCCTGCAGCCACCCCCGCACCCCTCCCTCCACTACAAGTGGCAGTGCCGCTGCTGCAACTGCCACCCTTTTCTGGGACCTGCAATGGCGTAAAGACATTAAAACACAGTGCTCAACTAAAACCTCCAATATTTTGCTTTGACCAGCCACTTCTGCCCCCAACAATGCAGACTTCCTGTTTGCATGCAGGCAGAAGCTGCTGGTCAAAGCGCAGCATCGGAGGATTTGGGTAACTGCTGTGTTTTAATGTTACTATCGCTGCTGAAGATCCCAGAGAGGGGCAGCATTGGGCTGCCCTCAGAATTTTGGCACTCTAGGTGACTGCCTACTTTGCCTAAGGGGCGCTGACAGTCCTGCCAAGGCCCCACTAAAAAATCTGCCCTGGCTATGCCTCTTATGGAGAGCCTGGCTTCTTTGGGTATCAGTTAAATTTCTGTCTACATATGTCCATTTTTAGTTTGTGGTGAAGATCTATATGTGTGCTGCATGTGTGACTCAGGCTATGGGCCCGATTCTGAGACGCGGCTTGCGGGGCTGCATGTGCCGGTGGGTCATGCATCCCCACAAGCTGTCCTGCCCCTATTCCCCCTCCGACTCTCCCCACACGGCTAGAGCAGCAGGACAGGGAGAGATGGCGGGGGAGGGGGCAGTGTCTGGATGGAGTGGAGGTGGGCCAAGGTGGCAGGACATACAGCACCATTCAGGTCATGGCCCTATACATCCTGCGAGGTCAGGGGGAACATGCTGATTATTCTTCCTCAAAGATGGAATAATCAACATGAACTGGGCGATCGGGGCCAGGACTGGGCGGTGGGGAAGACGGGGCGGCACCGTGGGAGCCAGGGGAACCTGTGGGAAGGATGTCCCTGCAGGCATGCAGAGGCATGCCGGGCTGTCCTTGGGCCCAATTTTGTATGCCGCAGGAATGTTTTGCTCCTGCGGTACAGAATCAGGTCCTAATGGGTCCGTCATGCTCGAGGCCATCCAGACAGCTCAGACGTGCTCCTTTCAGAATCGGTCTCTATGTGTTCTGTTAGTAGGGAGTTTCTGTGTAGAGATCTGTAGTAATTCTGCTTGTTCAATTTTTTGAATAGGTATATTAATGTTCAAGGGCCCACTGCAATATTAATCGTACTGCTCTTTTCTGGGTAAGCTCCTTGTGTGAGTTTTGGCAGTTGATGCTATTATGGTATGGTAGATTTTCTGTATAGTTCCTGAGTATTACTTCACAATGGGCCCGATTCCATCCTGGACGTCCTGGCCCTCTGTGTGCCTGGTCGGAACTGGATGCACAGAGTTAGATGGGATTCTGATCCCACAGGGCACGTCTAGCCCCGCAGGATCAGAATCGCATCCAGGCCTGTACGTGCAGGCTGAGACCCCGATCCCGGTCAGTTTGCACCTATAGGCCTAGCCCAGCTAACTCAGTCAAGGATCCTGAATGGAGCCACGGCGCCATGGCTTCCAGTTGCAATGGCACCACAGCTCCATTCAGGAGCCAGGATCCTCAGCCACCGACCAGATTTTTCATTCCCCGCAGCTCGACCCCTGATCTGGCCTCCCAAAGCCAGGGTCGGACTGCAGGAATCTCCTCCACACCCTCCTACCTTCTCTGCCGCCCGGGCCTGCCATCCCACGGTGAATAGGGGAACTTATTCCAGCTCAGAGGTGGAATAAGTTCCCTGTTCAGTCTGCTGGCCCTGGACGTACAGGTCTGACATTGGAATCGGTCATGTCCCAAAGGGGAACATCCATCCCCGCTACTTGTGGCTCGGAATGACCCTGAATATGTCCAGTACTAATGAGGGTTTATATTGCTGTTAACTGGGATAACATCAGAATCAGAAATTATTTTTGGTACGTTGAGTTCTGTGAGAAATGTTATAGATCTGTTCTGTGCTCATTGCTGGGAGAGGAGTTTCTTTGGATGCAGAATATATGTTTGAAAAGAAAAAGCAAAAGCCACAGCAGAGTTTAAAATGACAAAATATAATTAGTTATAATAATTTTATTTTGGTGTTATAAACTGCATCATGGTTCTCACTTTTTATTTTTGCTCCTTGGTATGTGATCATCTTGCATCTTCTTTCTTTTGCAAATATATATTTACATTAAATAACATACCAGTCCAGTGTGAAGTGTCAAGAGTCTATGGGCCCGATATTCATCTGGGCAGGCTATGTGCTGCTATGGCGCATAACCTTGCACACTGACCCCTAACCCTGGATATTCAATGCTATAGTGACGGCATTGAATATCTGGGTTTAGCGTACAGAGGAAACAGCGGCAGAGCCTAACCAGGTAGTGTCAATATTGCACCACTACCTGGTAGCGATCCATGGCTAAAACTAGGTGAGCCAAAAACTGACCTAGTTTTAGCCATGGATCGCTAACTGGGTAGCCGTTACCTGGTTAGCGGCAGTCTCCACCTCCACTCTGCCCTCTGCTAACTTGATAGCATCGGGGTATGTAGGGGAATTAGAAGGGGATATTCAACAGCATTAACCATGTAAGTGTCGTTGAATATCCCCCATTTAAAGCATTTAAATGTTTTACTGGGATTTAAACCATGTAAATGCCTTTCAAAAATTTGGCCCTATATGTTTTATATATAGATTCCTAGGCTAGATAATTAAATTACTACAATTTTTGCTGCAAATAAACATCATTGCAAAGTTAAAAAAAAACAAAAAAAACCCTAGCCTGGGAATATATTGCTTTCTTTATTCTTTCAGTAGCTACCTAATCAGTGTTCTGAGTGAGGAGACCCCTAACTAGAGCTCTCGGGAGGCCCTTCCATTTTGGCTCCCAGGCAGGGGGGGGGGGGGAGGGCACCAGATCATCTCTCGCCTCAGGCAGCAGCTTGCCTTGAGCCGCCCCTGGTCATTCTCCTCCCCCATCTCATGATAGCAACAATATCATTTCTAAGCAGACGAATCACTATAGAAATAGAAACAATGATGTATTTCTCTCCTGCACTGTGCAAAGTATAAAAAATAACAGATGTAAATTCCAAAAACTGACATATTCCAGTCACTAAACTGACAATAAAATTATTTTTTCTGGGGTCACGTGATCCGGAGCTAAGGGTGAGATGTGAGGCGGAGGCTCTCCCGGGTTCCTGAGCCCCATAGTGCTTGTAAACGGCAGAACACACCCCAGATAAGGTGATCAGAGGCTGCAAGATGGATGGCGTCGAAAGCGGAGGCAAAAAAAGCAGGCAAGAGTCAAACGAATGCCCCAAAAGCGGCGAGACTGTCGCGGCAACCTACGATGGCTGAAGTGTCTCACGGGGCAAGATGGCGGTGAAGCACGGCTGACGGAAGGCCTGGCCACACCGGGGAGACCAGAGGTGAGCGGGACAGAACCGAGAGGTTTGGATACAGTACCTCCTGAAACGGTCATGGTGCTTGCGGCAATTAAAGAAAGCAGCACTGATTTAGCTGGCAGACTGTCTACCATACAAGGGGAATTACAGGCTGTGCATGCGGAACTGCAAGCTGCGGTGGGCAGAATTGAGCAAGCTGAGCAGCGGATCTCGGATGTTGAGGACGAAGTGGCTCAAAAGGGATGACGCCACCCACTCGGAACAACTGGAAAGATTATGGGCCAAAGTGGATGATCTGGAAAATCGCTCGCGGAGGTCAAACTTGAGGATCCTGGGCCTTCCCGAGGGCGAGGGAGAGTTAAATATGCCTGAGCACATTGAACACTTGCTGCAGAGCTGGTTTCAGGACCCTCCCCTCCCTTCAGGCCTGGTGGTGGAACGGGCGCATAGAGTCCCGGGGAGTAGAGGCCTCGCACGGGACCGGCCAAGACCAGAACTAATCAAGATTTTGAATTTTAGGCACCGGGACTGGATTCTATGACAAGTCTGGAAGCTCGGAGCAATTTCTCATCAGAATGTGAAGGTGTGGATCTTCCCGGTCTATAGTGCTGAACTGGATAAAAAGCGGCAAGCCTTTAGAGGGGTGAAGACGCGTTTGTCCATCATAACATACCACAGGCCTTGCCGTACCCTGCACGCTTGCGCGTAGACTGGAAAGGGGAGCGGATAACTAAAGAACATAAGATATGCCATACTGGGTCAGACCAAGGTCCATCAAGCCCAGTATTCTGTTTCCAACAGTGGCCAATCTAGGTCATATGTACCTAGCAGTTTCCCCAAGAGACACAAGTTCCACAATGCTTGTACTGGGTCAAGCATTGATATCTTCGGTCACTTCTTAATAATGGTTTATGGACCTTTCCTCCAGGAACTTGTCCAAACCTTTTTTAAACCCAGCTACACTAACAGCCTTTACTACATCCTCCGGGAACAAATTCCAGAGTTTGATTACACATTGAGTGAAAAAATATTTTCTTTTATTAGTCTTAAATAGTTTACCCTGTAGCTTCATTGCATGTCCCCTAGTCTTTCTATATTCTAATAACGTAAACAATCGATCTACATTTACCCGTTCCACTCCGTTCATTAATTTATAGACCTCTATCATATCTCCCCTCAGCCGTCTCTTTTCCAGGTTAAAGAGCCCTAACCTTTTTAGTCTTTCTTCATAGGAGTATCCTTCCATCCCCTTTACCATTTTGGTGGCTCTTCTCTGAACCTTTTCTAAAATCGCTATATCCTTTTTAAGATACGGCGACCAGAATTGCACACAATATTCAAGGTGCGGTCTCACCATGGAAAGATATAGAGGCATTATAATATCTTTTGTTTTATTTTCCATTCCTTTCCTTATCATACCTAGCATTCTATTTGCTCTCTTGGCCGCCGCTGCACACTGGGCCGAGGGTTTTTAACATGGTATCCATAATGACGCCTAAATCTTTTTCCTGGGTGGTGGTTCCTAATGTGGAACCTTGCATCGTGTAACCATAGGTTGGGTTGTTCTTCCCTAGGTGCATAACCTTGCACTTGTCCACATTAAATTTCATCTGCCATTTTGATGCCCAGTCTTCCAATTTATCAAGATCCTCTTGCAATTTTTCACAATCCTCTTGGGTTTTAACAACTTTAAATAGTTTTGTGTCATCTGCAAATTTGATAACCTCACTCGTTATTCCACTTTCCAGGTCATTTATGAATATGTCAAAAAGCAGCGGACCCAGCACAGATTCCTGGGGTACACCACTATTCACCTTTCTCCATTGGGAAAATTGGCCATTTAGTCCTACCCTCTGCTTTCTATCTTTTAACCAGTTCCTGATCCACAATAGTACACTGCCTCCTATCCCATGACTCTTTAGTTTTGCCAAAAGTCTCTGATGAGGGACCTTGTCAAAGGCTTTCTGAAAGTCCAGATACACAATATCGACTCACCTTTTTCCACCTGTTTATTTACTCCTTCAAAAAAACATAACAGATTAGTAAGACAAGATCTTCCTTGTCTAAAGCCATGTTGGCTGTCTCCCATTAGGTTGTGACTATCTACATGCTGAGTAATTTTATTCTTTATGATGGTTTCTGCCATTTTTCCTGGTACTGACGTCAGGCTCACCGGTCTGTAGTTTCCCGAATCACCCCTGGAACCCTTTTAGAAATTGGTGTTACATTGGCGATCCTCCAGTCTTCAGGTATTAGAGATGATTTTAATGATAGTTCACAGATTACTGATAGCAGGTCTGCAATCTCATATTTCAGTTCTTTCAACACCCTTGGATGTATACCATCCGGCCCAGGTGATTTGCTACTCTTCAGTTTATCTAATAGTTGTAAGACATCTTCCCGATGTATAGATATTTCCTTCAATTCTTCCGCACCTTTAAATACCACTTCAGTCATGGGTAACATCCCTACATCTTCTTCAGTAAAGACCGAAGCAAAGAATTCATTCAGTCTCTCCGCTATCGCCTTGTCGCCTCTTAGTGCTCCTTATACCCCTTTATCATCTAATGGACCAACTGACTCTCTCACAGGTTTTTTGCTATGAATGTACTTGAAAAGGTCTTTACTTCGTGTTTTTGCTTCCGCAGCAAGCTTCTTCTCAAATTCTCTCTTTGCCTGCCTTATCAATGCCTTGCATTTGACTTGCCAATGCTTGTGCTGTTTCCAGGTTTCGTCATTTGGCTCTTTTTTCCATTTCCTGAAAGATGCTTTTTTGGCAACAACAGCCTCTCTGACCTCACCTTTAAACCATGCTGGCAGTTTTTTGGACTTCCTTCCACTTTTCTTAAAGCGTGGAATACAGCTGGTCTGGGCTTCCAAGATAGTATTTTTCAACAACACCCAAGCTTAATGTACGTCTTTTACCTTTGCAACTGCTCCTTTTAGTTTTTTCTTAACTGTTTTCCTCATTTTTACATAGTCTCCCTTTCGAAAGTTAAAAGGTAGTACTGTGGATTTCCTTACTATCCCTCCTCCACTAATTAAATCAAAGGCGATCATGCTATGATCACTATTGCCAAGTGGCCCCAATACCCTTATCTCTTGCACTAGATCTGGTGTTCCACTAAGGACTAGGTCTAATATGGCTTCCCCTCTGGTGGGTTCATGAACGAGCTGCTCCAAGAAGCAGTCATTTATTTCATCTAGGAACTTTATCTCCCTAGCATGTCCTGACGTGACACTGACCCAGTTGATACCGGGGTAATTGAAATCACCCATTATTATTACTGCGCTGTAACGTTTGTTAGCTTCCTTGATTTCTTTGAGCATTTCATCATCCATTTGGTCATTCTGGCCAGGTGCTCGATAGTACACCCCCACTGCCATTGCCTTCCCCCTTTTATATGGAATTTCAATCCATATAGATTCTACAGCAGATTTTGTTTCCTGCAAAACTTTAATCCTTTCTGAGTCAATGCCCTCTCTAACATAGAGCGCAACCCCTCCACCAATTTGATCAGCTCTATCATTACGATATAGTTTGTACCTAGGTATCACAGTGTCCCACTGGTTGTCCTCCTTCCACCATGTCTCTGATATTCCAATTATATCTAACCTTTCATTTAGTGCTATATATTCTAACTCTCCCATCTTATTCTTTAGACTTCTAGCATTTGCATACAAGCATTTTAGAGAATGTATTTTATTCATGTTAATTTGGCTATTGTTAGACATGGGTAAATTGGGATCTTTAAGCTCTGTCTGCTCCATACTTGAGGGTATTTGGGCTACTTTACTCTCTTGTGGAACCTCTCTGCTTTTGGTAGTATCCTTCAAGGATACATTCTTCAGAACCATCCACTCTTGGGCGACTGTCGGCTTTCCCCTAATATCTAGTTTAAAAGCTGCTCTATCTCCTTTTTAAAGGTTAATGCCAGCAGCCTGGTTCCATCCCGGATCTTCTTTGATGAGCTAAGTAAGGCAAATTAATTCTTACATTTACACTTTCTGGATGATACCCTGCTGTTAGGGGAGAGGCAGCGGCCCGCAAGAGGGAAGCTCTGGAACTTTAACGCCAAGGGCCTCATGAAGGGCTATGAGAGGAATCACTGGAGAGTGGTAGAGGCCTTCTCCCAGAGTGATGAAGAGGAGGCAGAGAATGCAGTGCCTGCACAGGATTGAAATTTGTAAAATGTATTGTGTTAGACTGTGTTAGAATGTGGCCATCCCTGTTGTAAGAGAATGATGGGGAATGGGGGGGGGGGGGGTACAGCCTGGGAGGGATAGTGGTGGGTGATTAAGGGGGGCATGTGGCCAGGGGGAGACCTGTCCATGGATGAGTGACCCTCGAGGCAGGTTCCTGGCCCTGGAGAGGGGGGTGGGAGTCACGTATGGGCTCCTATATCACCAGTGGGGGGATAAACCAGCATCATCCCAAGGGGAGGCCAGATGCGGTGGGGAGAGCCACAGGAGACCCCCCCCACCTCGGTGGGGCTGGCTCCCTGGCGCCTCCTGGAGGATGCCCCCGAGTGCGGGTCCAGGTTTCTGTTGTATTGTTTTGTTTGGGTTCTGATGTTAATGGGTTAAGGCTCATTTTGGGCACCCACACCAGACCAGGAGGGGGGAGTGGGGAGGGGGGGCTGTTTTAGGTAAGGGTAATTCTGGCACGGAGCAATGAGTGTTAAGATTACTTCCTTAAATGTCCGAGGGATGCAAACAACTCGAAGGAGGAGATTGGTGCTCCAGGAACTGCCCAACTATCTTGTGGACATCTATCTTCTGCAGGAAACCCATTTGACTAAGAGGGATATTGTGAGATTGAATATCAGATGGGCGGCAGTGCTGCTCCACTCTCCAGGGAAATCTAACAGTGCGGGAGTGGCGATGATAATAAAGCGGGGCCTCCAATTCCAAATACAACGCCAGTGGAGACTCACAGGGCAGGGGGTTGGTGGTGGAGCTGCAGATGCCAGGCCTGCAGATATGCCTGGTCAGCGTATATACCCCCAACATGGGTCAGAGTCATTTTTTAGCGCAGTTAATTCAAAAACTTAGTAGCTGGACCACCTACCCAATAATTTATGGAGGAGACTGCAATGCGGTGGTAGACCGGAATGAGGACCATATATTGCAAGGGGACCAAGGGAGAGGGGGGATAGTCCTTAGGACGCTTTTAGGAAAGACCAAGCTGGTGGATATCTGGAGATGGAGGAATCCCGGAGTGAAAGGCTTTACTTGCTTTTCAGCAACCTATGGTTCTTATTCTCGTATTGATCATTTCCTGGGGGAAAGGTCGGCTTGCTCTCGGTTGAACCATTGTGAAATTGGTAGTATTACGTTGTCAGACCATGCGCCGGTACACTTAAGGCTGAGGGGTGCTGGCGGGGTAATGCATGCAGGCCTGACTTGGAGGCTAAATCTGTCGCTGGTGGCGAAAGGGGGAGGGGACAGGGAGGTGCTGGCGGCTATAAAGGATTATGTGCTTCATAATGATACTGATGACATGTCACCCTTGATTCTATGGGAAGCTTTGAAGGCGGTTCTGAGGGGCTTATTCACTGAATGGGGAGCGTGGTGGAAGAAAGAAAGGGGCAAGCACAAGCAGGAGTTAGAGGAGGAAATTAAGTGCTTGGAGGTGGAACTGGCTCGGTTTTCCTCCGGGGAGACCGCTAATCTATTGGTGGTAAAAAGAGGAGAGCTAAAAGGTTTACTGAGGGAAGAGATTGAGGTGTTGGTCTGGCAGTCCAATTGTACATATTATGCCAGAGGAGGGAAGATAGATCGTCTATTAGCATACCAATTAAAACAACAGAGGGAGCAGAATGTTATCCTGCAGATTAGGGACAGACAGGGTCAGATAAGGCAGGACCAAAAAGATATTGAGGAGGTGTTTGTAAGGTTCTATACAGATCTATATAAGTCGGAATTCGGGGAGGCAAATGAGACAGTGGAGGATTATCTACAGGGGAAGGTAGGCCAGAAGCTGACGGGGGAGTGATGGACAGCCCGGTGTCGGCAGAAGAGATTAGACGGGCTATTCAGAGCTTGCCCCTTCATAAAGCGGCAGGGCCAGATGGTTTTCCGCCTGAGTTTTATAAAGCCTATAGTGAGAGTTTGGTGCCGCTACTGAGACAGGTAAAGTGCCGGAGTCTTTTTTGGAAGTGCATGTAACGGTGATACATAAGAAAGGGAAAGATCCCTATCTTCCAGGGTTCTATAGGCCGATCTCGCTGCTCAATACTGACGCAAAGCTGCTGGCAAACGTTTACGCGCTACGGTTGAATGCGCTTGTCCCGTAGCTTATTCATATAGATCAAACTGGCTTCATAGTGGGGAGAAATGGGTCTGATAATGTGCGAAGAGTGTTGGGCCTGGCACATTACTGTGAACAGATGGAACATCGCCCAACTTCGTTCCTGGCCTTTGACTGAAAGTCCTAGGAGCCCTGAACTTTGGGGGAGGCTTTCTTTGGGTGATCCAAGTGCTGTACAGTCAGCCTTCGGCGAGGCTGCGAATAAATGGGCAACTGACTTCGCATTTTGCATTGGGCAGAGGTACGCGACAGGGCTGCCCTTTATCCCCCTTATTGTTTGCGCTATCGCTAGAGCCTTTCGCGCAGGCGATTCAGATGAACCCAGAGATTCACGGTATATGGGTGGGGGGAGTGGAACATAGGGTGGCGATGTATGCGGACGACACGCTCTTTATTCTTATCCAATTTGGAGTGCTCACTAGCAGTGTTTCAAAGGGAATATCAGGTGTTTGCTAGGGTCTCAGGTTATAAGCTGAATGTCTCTAAATCAATTATTCTCCCTTTTCATGTGCCTGAAGAAATGAGGAGGGGTCTGAAGATGGGGTACCCTTATAGGTGGGAAACGGACTCCTTAGGATACTTAGGGGTGAAATTCCATTACAGTTGGCGCTGTTATACCAGTTACATTTTCCTTCACTGTTAAAGAGGCTTCGGGAGGAGATGCACGCTTGGTCATATTTGACACCTTCCCTGCTGGTGCGGATCAATGTGGTAAAAATGAGTGTGCTTCCGAGACTTATGTACTTATTCCTCATGCTGCCATGTCGTATCCCTGACACATTCTTTAAAGATTTGAATAGGATGATAGCGGAATTTATATGGAGTGGGAAGCGAGGATGGCTAGCCCTAATAACGTTGATGGCTCCAAGGGCAGCAGGAGGCTTGTCGCTCCCTAATTGTAAATTATACTACTGGGCGGCGCAGGTAAGTGCGGTGTACTATTGGTGGAAAGAATCTTCACATCAACATTGGATTGCCCTGGAGGTGGCCCAGGTGTCGGTGGATCATATTGGAGCTTTGGCCTTTTCAGGAGAATTGGGCAGGCTGGGGGGGGGGGGGTAAGGACGCATCCTATCGTAGGCACGACAGTGGAGGTCTGGTGGAAAGTTGGCAAATGGGTGGCTTTTGATTGGGCTGGGTCGAGATTGGCGCTCTTGACGCAGGGGGATCTGTTCCCACCCTTTGTAATGGATCTGCGTAGATTTTGCTGGCTTAAGGAGAACGGTATGGAAAAGGTGTTGGATTTTATTGTAGAAAAGAGGTTCCTGACGAGGCATGAAATCCTTACCAGGTGCTAACGTTGTCCACCGAGAGTTTTCTGCCTACCTCAGATGGAACATTTCTTGGCAGCTCACAGAGAAAGATTTCTGGGACCACCGCATTGGATCAAATCTTTTTTCATTTGACCCCGGAGGGGGCAGGGGTTGGCGGCCCAGCTGTATAGGTTGCTGCAGGGGGAGACGCAGGGTAGCTATCTGTATCAGAGAGAGTGGGCTAGAGACCTAGCGAGGGAGTGGACAGAGGAACACTGGGAGACAATTTGGAACAACACTCCTAGAATATCGATATGCCTTGCGCATATGAACACCCAGTATAAATGGCTCTTTCGTATGTACCTTAGTCCTAGCCGGCTTTATGCCATGCACCTTAAGGATACAGCTGAGTGCTGGTGGGGATGCTCCAAAAAGGGGACGCTGCTACATGTAGTATGGGAATGCGATAAACTTCAGGTCCTTTGGGAGGGGGTGCAGCAGGTGGGCAGGGAAGTGACGGATGAGGCCCTAGGGGCAGATCCAGCACTTATGCTATTTGGGTACATGGAGGGACCCCCTTCGGTGTGTCTGAATAAGAAATCACTGGTCAGTTTCTTGTATTTGGTGGCTCGGCTGGCTATAGCAGCAAAATGGAAGAACATGGAGGCCCCCCAGCATATCGGAGTGGTATAAGAAGGTGGCATGCATTATTTACATTCTCTTATATACTGTGCTATTCTGCATCAGTGCAGTTTATTTTTATTATTATTATTATTATTATTAACATTTTTTATATACCGCACTATTCGTTATCAGCGCGGTTTACATGTAACAAAAGACCTCAGACAAGATACAAACATTGAACAAACTGAAATTACATTGAACAGGGCATTATAACTTGGAGATAACTATTTTACAGGGAACATGGGCTATGGAGGGTTAAGTGGCTTGCCCAAGACCACAAGGAGCACCTGTGGGACTAGAAACCCCAGTCCTTCTGGCCTGAGGTTGCTGTCCTCTAGTGGGATTTGAACCCCTGACCCTCTGGCCTGAAGTACCTTGCCCCAACCACTAGGCCACTCCTCCACTCCATTATGGAACTGGAGAGAGGAGCAGTGCTGAGCAAAGGTAGATTGGAGGAGTACCAACTGATATGGTCCCCCTTTCAAGAGTATGTGACACGTGGGGATGGGAGGGGGTGGGTTAGGGTAGAAGTAGTGACCTCATGGAGCAATTGATAGATGTGAAGGAGAAGGTAGTAGGGGGCCAGATAGGTCCTCCCCCCCCCCCCCCGAGGAGGAGCAGGTGGGTGGAAGGGGCCCTGGAACGATCCTGGGTTTGGGTTGGGGGTGGGGTTGTTTTTGTTGTAATTAAAGGTTTTTGGTTAGATGTCTTGTTGTAGGCTGTGTCCTGGTGTGGAACGTGTTCAGTGTAGAGGGTATTAAGGGGTAATGCGAGGGGTTCTGCACATAGAGGACTGGGAAGTGGGGAAGTTATATGGGGTTTAGTCTAAAGTATGCTGTTTGCTGGGGATGTTTATATAGATTGAATGCAGGATATAATGTATGCAGGAACTGTTTGTGTAGACTGTTCTTCATGTAACATGTAAACCGTAAATTAACCAATAAATATAAAGAATAAAAAATATATATTTTTTTCTATCTTTGTTGTCTGTTCATTTTTTTCCTAATCATCTTGCTTCCAGTCTTTAGTTTCTGCTTTATGTTTGTCTGTCTTCTCTTAATGCTACTCCCAGTGTCTTCTGTCCTTTTGTCATTTCTTTTCTCTCCTCCTGTCTTCCCTTCTTCCCCTACATCCATCTCTTACACTGATCTTTCAGCTTTCTTTTCAGCTTCATTATCCACTTGAATTTTGCCTCTTCTCATCATTCAGTCCTCAGTCTCTCCCTTTTTTACTGCATCTACCTAGAGTTTTCCATCTCCCTCACCCCAGCTTTCCCATTCCCGTCTCTCTTCCCCACCCTCTCACTAGCTCCCCTTCTCTCCATCTCTCTTCCTATGCTCCGTTTCCAGTATCTCCCACTCTCTTCCGTCCACCTGTATTATATTCAGTGTTATTCCAGCTTGACCCCCTAGTGAAAGTATCATGAGGATACTGTTAAGGGGTCACTCAGCACAATTTTGAACCCAGCAAAGGAAGAGACAGAAGTAATTGAGGATCACTTCTGCTCCAGACCCGCTAGACCACCAGGGAGGCTTGAAGTAGGTCCTGATGGGGCTACAGGGGATGGGGGGGGTAATTTTGGGGGGGATCTTGGGTGAGGGTACTTCTTTGATGTGGGAAGAGGGGTGAGGGGGTAGGTTTGGGTGGATGCAGTATCCGAACAGAGAGTCTGGAGGTTCCTAATGGGAGAGGGCAGGGAAGTAGCCCAGAAGAATTAAAATGGCATTGGCTTTTTTAGGATGGTGGCTGGGAGCACTGAGCCATATGTTAGTGGCCTGATACTCTTAGCCAGGAAACATAACACAAACTGTTAGTTGGAGTTATTTAACAGAGATTGTGAAGTTCAATGCAAGCTGCATTATTCAATTTACATAATAATGACTGTTTTTAATGCATTTGCATGCTTTGCGTGCCATTATTATGAAATGTGCAATGCTTAAAACTAATGTTTTATAATAAAATAGCACTTAGTTTCATGTTTTAATGCATGTTATGAGGCAAAACTCGTGAGTTATGCCCTTAATGCATGTTAGTAAATGTCCCCCTACGTATAGGATTGTGTGATTTGATCTAACCTACAATTACAGTTTTGTTTAAATTCAGAGCTTCGTCAATCTCTTTCAATAAAAATTTGAATGCCGTAGGCATAGAAATGGGTACTAAATCCTAAACACTAAATCGGAGTGATCAGTGGAACAAGAAAAGCATTAAACCTTAATGGGGCCCAAAATTGATCCCAGAGGAATGCGACATGGTAGTTAGTAGACTGCATACACATTTTTATCCAAGAATAACTGAGAAGTGTGAGATGCTACCCATGCCAGAAATGGTATTTAAAGGTGATATATCAAAAGAATTGAAAGAAATATTGATAAACTGGGAAGATGTATTATAACTATTTGATAAACTGAAGAGTAATAAATCACTTGGACCAGATGGTATACATCTGAGGGTGTTGAAAGAACTGAAATATGAGACTGCAGACCTATTATTAGTAATCTGTGAATTGTCATTAAAATAATCTGTACTACCTGAAGATTGGAGAATGGCCAATGTAACACAAATTTTTAAAAAGGGTTCCAGTGGTGATCCAGAAAACTACTGACATCAGTATCAGGCAAAATGGTAGAAATCATGATAAAGAATAAAATTACTGAACAGGTAGACAGTCATGATTTAATGGAAGAAAGTCAACATGAATTTAGCCAAGGAAAGTCTTGTTTTACTAATCTGTTATATTTTCTGAAGGTGTGAATAAATAGGTAGACAAAGATAAGCCAGTCGATATATTGTATCTGGATTTTCAAAAAGCCTTTAATATGAAAGACTCTTGGCAAAATTAAAAAGTCATGGGATAGGAATTAAAAGATAGAAAACAGAGAGTAGAGCTAAATGGCCAATTTTCTCAAAGGAGAAAGGTGAATAGTGGAGTACCGCAGGGATCTGAGCTGGGCCCACTGCTTTTTAACATATTCATAAATAACCTGGAAATAAGAATGAGTGAGGTGATCAAATTTGCAGATGACACAAAATTATTCGAAGCTATTAAAACATAAGAGAACTGTGAAAAATTGGAAGACTGTGAAAAATTGGAAGACTGGATGTCCAAATGGCAGTTGAAATTTAATGTAAACAAGTGTAAAGTTATGCATTTAGGGAAGAACAATTCATACTATGGTTAGAGGATGCAAGGTTCCACATTACGAACCACTGTCATCGTGGATAATATGTTGAAACCTTGTGCCCAGTGTGCTGTAGCGGCAAAGAAAGATGCGGTATATAAATAAGTGTTAAATAAATAAATAAATAAATAAATAAATAGAATGCTAGGAATCATAATGAAAAGAATGGATTACAAAACCAAGGATTGTAGAATCTGTGTACCTTTTTGGTAACCTGCCAGGTACTTGTGTCCTGGATTGACCACCATTGGAAACAGGATACTGGGCCTCATGGACCTTGATCTGACCCAGTATGGCATTTCTTATGTTCTTATGTTCAGTTAAGAACTTGCCAAAAGAAGAAAAAGATCCAGAGTATCAAGTGCAGCAGTCTTATCTAACGGAATCAAGAAGATATCCTTGAAACCATCTAAATGGGATAAAATCTCATTGAGCATGGCCGAGAATGCTGTCTTAGTACTATGGCTGTATCCCAACCCAGACTGTCTAGGAAGAAATTTTTTATTATCAGATAGCAAATTGACTGACTGTTCGCTGTCCACGCCCTTCTCAGCAAGTTTCACTACAAATAGGATATTTGAAATAAGACAATAATTAACTAGGGTAGCAATATCAAGATTAGATTTTTCAGAAGGCAGTGAATCATCACATTCTCCAGAGTCTGCAACTATCCATAAACAGACTCAAGTTAATCATGTCTAACAGAAAACAAAAAAAGGATGACCAACAATCCTTTTGCAAAAAAAGAAGGAATTGAATCAGGTAAAGACGTGTAACAATTCATGGGTAACATAATTCTTTCAAAAGTATAATTGGTCAACAAAGACATTTTGCAAAGGATTCAAGCTAACACCTTTTAAACAATGAAGGAGTCCAGATCCTGATTGTGTAAAAGAAGGAGATGACATGAATGTATCAGTGAAGACCACTGTGGGTGGAGAGACTGAATCTTGTTATGGAAAAAAACCAGCAAATTTGTCAGGGCTAAAAATTAATAAGTGGGAAGCAGACCTAGCAGTAGTACATAATTTCCTTGCAATATGAAATAACTAGCAAGGATAGATCTCTTGGAAGTGATGTATTAGAATCAATGAGATACTATAATTGTATCACAATAATCAGCTTTAATTAAGGAGTTTATATTATTTTTAATAAGTCATATAACATTCCATGATATAATATTATAATTAACCAGTTTAGATTATACTCCTATATACTACATTCAATTAATTTATCTGCATTTTTGAAATTGCACTACAATATGTGAGTATATATGATAAATGTTTAATTATAATGAGAGTTCATATGCACTTAGTGAAGGAATCTTATCTTTGGACTCATAAGGTATTTACGTCAATGTTATAATGCTGCAAATGGCTTTTCAGGTACTATGTTGTAAGTTTACTCAGTATAGCTGGGTGCTCCTTGTTCCTTGAGGCTTACTTGTTCTCTGCAGCACCCGCGTATATTGTAAACTATAATTGCTACCTTGTATTAGCCAATGATACAGATCTTTAGTGTGCTGTGGTTTATGAATCAGTTAATTTCTCTTACATCATCATGTCCTTAGGTAATATTGCTGGCATGTAGGGGTTAGAGCATGCGTCAACACCTTTATACCTGTGTTTCCAGTAACTGCAGGAGCTGCTTTTAATTGCCACTCCTGGCCTTGTGACACTCAAATTCTCACAGGTAATCCTGAAAGTGGTAGATTGTGGTTTTCTGAATGCATACAGCAAGACAAAAGCAATGGCGTCTGGGGAGAAAGAAAGATTTCAAGCAAGTCTTATAATGCTTAATATAGTACATTTGGACTTCTTCACATATTCTGGAAAAACCCCACAAATTCAAGATTATATTTGAAGAATTCATTCTGTTGAAAGAATCCAGAACAACAGCACAAGGCTGTGTAGTTTGCTAGATAGTAACTGAAAATGTGACACATCCATTTAAAGAAAAATTCAAAGAGCATTCAGATCACAGAGAAAGCAGAATTTGAGGAAGAATTACTATTTTATAAGGCTACATGGAGGAACTCAATGCAATGTGTGCCTTCGAGTCATTCCTGACTCCTGGCGACCCAGAAGCTCCTGGGTTTTCTTGGCAGTGTCACTGGAAGTAGATTGCCAGGCTTTTCTTCCGAGGAAATGGAGGGTTAAGTGACTTGCCCAAGGCCACAAGGAGTGCTAGTGGGAATTGAACGCTGGTTGCTTAGTTACCAAGCCAGTGTTCTAACCACTAGTTTACTCCTCCACTCATGGAGGAACTCAGCACCCTTTTATTCAGCCACATAAAAGGTTTGTTGGATCAATATTCGGTCAGGTTGGTCAGCTTATTTTTTAAGACATCAGCTACACCATTTTAAAAAATATGTCAATTCAGTGCCACATGTATGTGGAGGAAGTGACGTTCAAGTGAAAATGTTTGGCCATCCATGTTAATTTCAGAAAAGAGGGTGTGCATGTGTGAGGACTATATAAAATTAGCAGAATTCCGTTCCTCAAAATGGATGTGATTTTTTTAAAATGTCCTTCGGTCAAATAAACATATATGTGTTAGAAAATAGTGGCACATACATGTGTAAAATCCAAGAGACAGAAAAGTGACAATGAAATGCTGTGTTCTAAAATTGGGGTGCACAGGTCTTGGTGGCACAGGCAGTAGGTGAGGAACCACAAGGAGGCGAGTGGCATGTAGAAGTCACAGGTGCCTTTATTCGTGAAAAACCCCTACGCATTTTGGCTGTTGCCTTCCTCAGGGGGTACACAGCTTTAACAGAAAATAACACAATCAAAATATAAAATCCTGCATAATAAACAAACTAATAATCAAAATACATAAGAAAATAAATAATTAAAAAAATTAAATTAAATAACTGAATAAAAACATACAATAAAACACGTACAAATGATAATCAAAATCGTGAATCATTAAAATCATAAAATAGAGGGCAGGGAAAATGTGATGCCACATAATAAACCTGACACCTTATCTAAAATCTAAATGTGGGAAGAGAGATGAGGAGGTACAATGGGGATCCAAATTATAAAGAACCATACTCACTATTAGACTCTGAACGTCATTTGATGAAATAGTGTTACAGAAAAATATTCCTTTTCTAAAATGGTAAGATATAAAAATATAACATCAAGACATAATACATATACAGGTATGGAACAACAGGAACTAAGGTAATTCCCTTATTTGGTCATGTTAAAGCCAGATCGTATATAATAAAAACAGTTGTGCAGCTTATAAAAGGGCTGTAAACAAAATGGTTAACCAATAAAAATCAATGAACCAAATTTGTTCCAGTACTAAAATAGTAAGACATAAAAACAAAAAGAAAGAAATATAGGAAAGTGGGGAAAGCAGAGGAAAGCAATGATCCCTCACTTAATCATGTCGGAGCGAGACTATATGAAAACCGATAGTGTAGCATAGAGGAAAACGGTGAAGAAATTGCTACAAATCAATAAAAAAAATGGGGAAAATTATCCAGCATTGATTATGAAAACAAAAAGGACTTTTGTCAGAAATGAAGAGGACCAAATATCAGCCCTAAGTACAGTAAGAGCGCATTACATAAAGATGGTAAGTAATATGTTAGCGGGAAAATCCTGTTGTGATGTTAGAAGGAATGGATGCAACATTCAACTTGAATGAACAAGTTAAAAGCGGCATACTTATAAGAAGAGATTGATTTTTTAGAAAAGTGGGGTGATTTCTAATTCTGTACATGAAAGCCATAAGATATTGAACAACACAAGTCCAAGGAAAAATGGGAAGAAACAAAATGGTTAAGCAAACTGATAATAAGAGACAAAACTCACAAAAAGACCATAAAAGCATGATCTGAAGGTTGACTAGATTAGAAAATTAAGATAATGAGGCCAAAAAGCATAAAGGAGCCAGCCCGAAGGAAAGGAAAGAAGAGGAAGAAAAGGGAAAGAAAAAACAAGCCAGAGGAGAAAAAAGAAAGAAGAAAAAAGTCAAAGGAGGAGAAGGGGGGGAGGGGGCGGGAGGGGAAAGGAAGGAGGAGGGAGGGAGAGGGGAAGGGAAGGAGAGAAAAGTGAGATGGGAGGGAGTAGGGAGGAGGGGTGGGGAGGGGGATGAGTAAAAAAGGGGAAGTAGGTTTGGGGTGTATAAAATAAAAATCAATGATGCAAATATCAATAAAATCGAGTTAAAACCAAAACCTGGGTAACAAAGAACAAGTTAAAACCAAAACCAAAGTAACCATGGAACTCTATACCCCTTTCCCTCAGACTCAAACAACATTATCCCACTTTCAAAAGAGATCTAAAAAAGACACCTCTTCTCCACTGCTTTTGACCTCCCCTCCCCTTTTGTTTGAACTTTTTCCCCTTCCCCCTCTCTCTCACTCCTCTCTCTCCTTAGCCATGTCTATTTAAGTGTCTTGAGTGCTTTCCTGTTGCACTTTGTAACTTCCTTTCCTTCTCCGGCCCATTGGCCTTTCCTGTATATTGATTGATTTTGTAAACCACCGTGCTCTAATTGGAACAGCGGTATATCAAGCTAATAAACATAAACATAAACCATATAAAAACAGTGAATTTGTGAAAAATAAATATGAAATAAAACCAAAACATAAGAGTGGTGTTAAAAACATATGTTAAAACCACAACTAAAATAAAATAAAGTTCAAAAATATAACATGTAGATCAATAAGGATACCATAAAAGAAAACTATAAAAAATGAAAAAGAGGGGGAGGGGGAAGAAGGAGGTAGGAGAAGGGAGGAGGGGGAGTGGAGGGAAGGGAGGGGGAAGGAAAGTGGGAGGGGGAAGGGGGAAGGAGAAGGAGGAGGAAGGGGAGAGAGGAGGGGGATGGGTAGAGGAGGGGGATGGGTAGGGGAGGGAGAGGAGGGGAGGGGGAGGGTGAAAAGAAAGAAGGGGGAGGGGGGAAGGGGAGGGGAAAGAGGGGGAGGGGGAGAGGGAGAGGGAGCGGAAGAAGGGGAAGGGGAGGAGGAGGACGGGGAGAAGGGAAGAGGGAAGAAGGGAGGAGAGAGAAGGGGGAGGGGGAGATGGGGAAAAAGGGTGGAGAGGGGGAGGAAGAGGGGGAAGGAAGGAAAGGGAGAGGGGGAGGAAGGCGCGGTGAGGGGGAAGAAGGAGAAAGGTGGGAGGGGTGGGGAAGGGGAGGAGTGATGAGGGGGAGGGAGAGAGGGGCAGGGGAAGGGGGAAGAGGAAGGGGAGGGGAAAAGGAAGAGGAGGGGAGGGGGACAAGGGGCAAGGCAGAGGGGGGAAGGAAGGGGGAAAGGAAAGGGGGAAAAGGGGGAGGAAGGGGAACAGAAGGAAAGGGGAAGGACAGTGAAGGCTGCGCTGCAAGAAAGGAGAAATAAAGTATATGAATAAATGATTTATTTATTTATTTATTCAGTGTCTTTTCTATACCGCACTCTTTAGAATCAGTGTGGTTTACACTCAACAATAAATTTGTACAGTGCAGGCCAACCTGCACTGTACTTACAATAAACAGGTGTTGCAACTTGGGACTAACTAGGGTAACTATGTACAGGCTGAGCAGCAGGTCGCGGAATAATGTATTGACCAGGTCTGCTTGGCAGCTCTTTCAGGTAACTACATACAGGCTAAGCAGTTGGGTCACAGATGTACAGTGTTGACAGGAGCTGCTTAGCAACTATTTACAAGAGTAGGTGGCTGTATACATTGTTCATGTCAGGGTGTACAGTGATACTACTGGGCGGGGCTGCATCAGTGTGATGTGGGTGTGTTGGGGGGGTTGTCCTGGTGATTGAGTATGGCTGGATGTGATGTGTCACATATACAGTGCCCTAGCCCTTACCACTGCCTACAACCCCATACCAGTCCTACAGGGCTCCGGGAGGAGATGCTCGGGTACCTCCCGCCAATCAGCAGCAGAAGCTAAGCGCACCCTCCACCCACACCTACTCTACGTCTCACTTTAGCACACCAAAAAACCTCAGCTGGAGAAGCAATATTGCAACCTGAAATGCACCCTCATAAATGCATGCTCAGTCCGGAAGAAATGGCCAGTCATCTCCGACCTGATATTCACCCACAACCTAGACATCCTATTGGTCACTGAGACATGGCTGTCCGACTCTGATATGGTCCTCCTCGACCAGCTCATCCCACCCAACTTCTCAATCCACACCTGCCACAGAACTGACCGTAGGGGTGGAGGAGCACTCGCCCTTACCAAAACGGAGCTTCAATTTCAACAGATCTCTGCCACTAGCATGATGCACCTCGACTCTATCACCATAACCAACAAGCACAGTTCCATCAACCTAATCTACAGATCCCCATCCCCCTCCCCAGATGACCTCTCAACGATAATTGACTTTGCCTGCAACACCAAGAACCCGCACACACCAAACTGGATACTGGGCGATTTCAACCTGCCTGACCTCCAAGACGCCCACTACAAAGCCTTCCTTGAGGCGCTTAACGTGTTGGGCTACGAGCAAGTAATCAACGCTCCCATTCACTTAAGAGGAAACAAGCTGGACCTGGTCTTCGCCCCACGATCAGTCACAGGCCCAAACCACAATCTCTCCCTATCCATCACTCCGATCCCATGGTCCGACCACAGCTTGATATGATTCCAAATGCCCATACACCCTGATCACATTAATGTCCGTACCACAACCGAGGCCCCCACAGTACCAAAAGCAGGATTCCGGCCCTTCGACAAAGAAGAGATACTCAGCAAAACTGTACCACTCCTCAACCTCACAGAACCTAGCTTTGATGAAATGATCTCCACTTGGAACAATAGCCTCGGCTCCATCGCCCACCTACCAACTGCAGATAAGCCACCAAGGAGAAGAAAGACTGCTCCATGGTACTCCCCTGAGCTACGAACATCACTCCTCCAGCTAAGGAATCTTGAAAGACCATGGCGCCGATCACGCTCCACTGATGACCAGGGAACCTACACCTCCCACCTAAAAAGACACCGCGAAGCAGTCAGAGAAAAAAAGAAGCAATACCACGCAGAAATCCTGCAGCACTACCTGAACAAACCATACGACCTATTCAACCTAGTGAAGACCCTCACAAAAGAACCTTCCCCCACCCAACCAAGCGTGCCACATCCACAGGAATTTGCGGACTACCTACAGTCAAAAACAATCCAGACTGACAAGACCACGGTCCCCACTCCTATGCACGTATCAAACCACCCAACACCACTAACCACCCCATCAGAGAAAGACATCGAGGACACTATTGCCACCATCAACACCACCACAGCTTCAAAAGACCCCTGCCCAGCGTTCTGGATAAAATCACTGCGCATGGAATTCAGCCCATTCCTGGCCAAACTCATGGACCTATCCTTCTCAACAGGCTCATTCCCACGAAGCTTGAAGCAAACAGTCATCGGGCCACTTCTAAAAAAACAGCAAACTTGACCCCCAGAAGGTGGATTCATACAGACCAATCTCAAGCATCCCACTAATGGCCAAAATAATTGAAAAGGTCGTCCAATGCCAAATCCAGCACCATATTGAAACCATCGCTCCTCTCGACCCATGTCAGCATGGATTCAGGGAATCACATGGACTTGAAACGCTCCTTATCACCCTCTTCAGCACCTTAATCACCGGAACGGACAACATCAGACGAGGATATGCCCTAGTTTTCATGGACATTGCCGCGGCATTCGACTCCGTCAACCATGAACTATTTTTGGCATGCCTCAAAGAGAAGGGAATCCATGACACAGCCCTAAGTTGGTGCAAATCATACCTGACAGACAGATGGCAACATGTAAGGAACAGCTCCATGACCTCCAAACCATTCCAACAAAAACAAGGTGCCACAGGGTTCCTCACTCTCGGCCCTGCTTTTCAACATATACAGGCAGCCCATCTGTGCTCTCATCCGCTCCTACAACATCGCCTGCCTGGTATACGCCGACGATGTACTACTCTACATGCCATTCTCAACTGACCAGCCAGACTTTTCACCACTAACAACCTGCTTTGATGCTGTCGCTGACTGGCTGGCTCCACACCCAAAACCTCAGAATAAACTTCAACAAAACGGAGGCACTATTCATTACCAGGAACCAAACATTTACTCCCCCCCGCATCACTAAAAGTAAGATGTGCCGAGCTCCTAAGCAAGCCCATGGTCCGCTATCTAGGAGTCACATTAGACCAAAAGCTAGACATGAAAGCCCACATAAACAACACTGTCAAGGCAGTATACCATAAAATATGGACAATCTGGCATCTACGACCTCTATTGGAACCAGACGACTTCCGGACAATCTACCAAGCATTGGTCATCCCCCACTTTGACTATGCCAACTCAATTCTACAGGGACTCCCGAAGAACATGCTGAACCCACTTCAGCTTGCAATGAATGCAGCCGCCAGAATACTACATGGAGCCGCCAGGAGGGATCAAGTAACCCCAATCCTGAAACACCTCCATTAGCTGCCGGTCCACTGCAGACTCTCCTTCAAAATACTATTGTTGACCTTGAAGGCCATTAACAGCTGCACCTCCACCTCCATCACGGACCTCGTCCTCCCCACCCCTCCAAACAGAGCCAGAAGGTCATTCGCTGCCAACACACTGAGAATCCCTAGCACAATTACGAAATGCTCTCAAGCAACAGAGCCTTCGTGTACTATGCATCCACATATTGGAACACCCTCCACTCACCATCTGGTCCATCACTTACCTTGCCCAATTTAGGAAAGCACTGAAGCACCACCTCTTCCTCCAGCACTACTCCCATAATAGTGACACATCACATCCAGCCATACTCAACCACCATAAATATATGTTAAATAAATGTATGCTAAATAAATAAATGCTAAAAATAGGAGTCAGAAGGGTCCATCCAAGAATAAAAATAATAATACATAATAAATAATAATGAAAATGTTAAAAAAATAAAACCATAGTGGGAGGAAGTGACGCCACTGGAGCAAATGGCGGCTTGAGCCTCTTTGTCCACCACCCCGAGGAGACAAAAAGCCACTAAAAGTGCTCTAATATTTTGGAGAACCATCAAAACTTGGAATAGAAGGTGCCAGGAAGATCTGGGAGCACATAGATACAAAAATTAAATTGCTGGAAGCGAAGAACAAGCCGCATGTATCGCAGCAGCTGATGGACAGGGCAGGACTGCATGACAGTTCCCCGCAGAGGCTGGTGTTGGAGGAATCGGGAGATGAAGCACTGAGTGAATTAGAGTGGCAGCTAGGCAACCTCCACACATTCTCTTATACTGCATGAGCTCCGGAGAGCTTGCTGCAGAGTTTAGATCAATGCAGGAGGAGGTGACACCTATGATCACGGAGCTCCTCAGAGACATTAAGGACCTGGGCCACCGGATGGAGGAGGTGGAAACAAAAATGGAGGACTGCACTGAAACTTTGACTGAATTGCAATGTACAGTGGACAGACAACGCTCTCAAATGATGGAACTTACCTATAAGATTGATGACATAGAAAATCAGGCTCTTAGAAATAATGTGCGTTTCAGAGGCATACCAGAAGCTGTGGGTGAGGTTGAAAACCTGGTTGAAACGGTGCGAACCTTAACCAAGGAACTTTTGACTTCGGAGGAGTTTCAGTCCCACGGGGCTGGTATGGAGATTGAGCGGGTACACCGGGCACTGGGTAAACCTCCTAATAATTGGCCTTGTGATGTTATTGCCTGCTTTCTACGCTACAATGATGCAGTGCTGTTGCTGAGGAGAGGCCGGGAAAAGAAAACTATACAATATCAGGAAGTAGTTGTCTCACTCTACCAAGACCTCTCAACCTTCACGTTGGTGCGTCTGCGGGAGATGAAACCAGTTATAGCGGTGCTGAACAAAGAGGAGAGTCGCTATTCATGGTCCTTTCCCTTTCGAATAAGATTTTTGTTGAGCGATAAAAAGATCTCTGCAAAAGACCATACAGAGGCATGGAGAGCGCTCAGGCAAGCTGGCCTCGTGGAAGGTAATGCAGCGCCGGTGGTCTCGACCCCCAGGACTCAGAATTTGAAATGGAAGTGAATGGGAAAAAATGCTCCATAAGTACTGGATTGCTTGGGGGAAAGAAATTTCCTGCTTGAATGCCACTTGGGAGATTGGTGGAATTTGCAATAAGAGAGATCGTGACTGTATTACGGGCCAGCAGCTGGGGCCACCAAAGAAGAGGACTTCTATGTGAACAGTTACTATAGTTGGGTGAATGCCTGGACTTGGTGTAACTATCTCATCTTATTTTATTTTATCTTATTCCTTTTCTGTTATTTCTCTTATAGTTGGCATCTTTCTTTTTTTATATCATCATGTTAATTGTTGATGCTGTTTGCACTGGCAAAGGGGATAATTTTTGGAACGGGATGGGGTGGGGTTTGGAACCTTGCCCAGTGGGAGAGCACATGGAAAAGATGGGGTGGGTGGGGTGGGTGGGGGGGGGGGCAGGTGGGGAAAGGAAGGGAAGAGACGTGTTTGGGGTAGGGAGGGGGGAGAAAGGGGAAATCAGACAAGGGGGCCGAGAGAGGAAGGTTGGGGAGGGGAGAGGATGGAGGTTCTCTGTGAAGGGAAATCGGGAGGGGGCAGTTATGGAGGGAACTGATAGTGCTTGTGGCTGGGTCTGGCGCTTTCATAATGCAAGTGGAACACGAGATTTTAGGAGGGGAGAGAAGCAGGGAGAATGATATACTATGCCGAAAGTTATCTCTTTTAATGTAAAAGGTCTCAACTCGCCTAGAAAACGCTCTCTATTATTTAAAGAGTTGGGGACCTTGAAGGGTGATCTTGTGTTCCTGCAAGAGACGCACCTTTGCTGCACCAATCAGGGTTGGTTGAGGCATAAGCCCTATTCTGAGGTATGGGTATCGTCAGATGAGCAGGGCCAGAAGAAATGTGGAGTGGCCATACTGTTTCATCAGGCCTTGCCCATAAGGGTGGAAGAGGTGAGGAAGGACAAATTGGGGGGCTGGCTGGCTTTTTATGAATGTTCACCTGGGCGGGCGTCTTCTCACTTTGGCTAACATATATGCGCCCAATGAGGGTCAGGTGCATTTTTTTGCACGGTTGAAAACTGTACTAGCCGAATTCTCGAAAGGGTCTGTTCTTTTAGGGGGGGACTGCAATGCTCATCTGACACTGCACCTGGATTCCACGGGGAAGAATACCCGGGACAGAAATGGAATTTGTCGAGCATTTTGAATGTTTATGATGGATTTAGGCCTGTGGGATGTGTGTAGGGACTCTCACCGGGGGGAAAAAGTTGCACCTACTACTCGCCGGTCCATCAGACTCACATGCGTTTTAACTATTTTTTGTTGGAACAGCGACTGGTGAGTGAGGGAGTGGAGGCGGGGCATGGCACCCTAACATGGTCGGACCATGCCCCCTGCTATATTGCCCTTCCTTGTGATCTTGGGGGAGATAGGAGGAGGATGTGGTAGTTGGACGGGAGTTTTTTCCATTGGGCCTCTGCTGTGTGAAACCATGGCCGGTTTATACAAGAATTTTTTGAGCTGAATGCCACGGGGGAGGTTGCACTGCCAGTGGTCTGGGATGCTTTTAAGGCCACAGCTCGAGGATGCCTTATTGCTGAGGTGGCCCGGGCTGGGAAGGCCTAGGCAAGGGACTCCCAACGATTGGAAGGGGAGGCCAGGTGTCTCCAGCTAGAACATGCGCGGATTGGTTCCAAGCGGGTTTGGCGTCAGTGGCGGGAAATCCGAGCTCAATTAGATGTTTATGTGCAAAAGGATTTAGATACCATGTGACGCTGACTGCGTCAAATGTTCTATGAACAGGGGAATAAGGCTGGGCGTTACCTTGCCTTTAGGCTTAGAAAACAGCAAACCTCACGAATAGTGCGCAAGATTAGGGACTCATCGGGGACCTTATGGGTGGAGTCTCCAGAGATGCGTGCAGTGTTTGCAGATTACATGGCACACCTATATAAAGCGGAGCACTTCAGCCTTACTCAGGTGGATGGATATCTTCGTGATATCCCTTTGCCACACCTTACAAATCTGCATAGGGAACAACCAGAGGCAGAGATTACTGTGCAGGAGGTGGACGGGGCTATCCGCCGAATGACTGCTGGGAGGGCTCCTGGTGGGGATGAGTTCCCCTCGGAGTATTATAAAAAATACAATGCTCAATTGGCGCCCACTCTGGCTGTGCTCGTTAATGAGGTGTTCTTAGGGTCGTCATTGCCTTCTACACAGCTTGAGGCAGTCATTGTGGTAATACCTAAACCAGGTAAACCACCTCAAGAGGCAGCATCATATCGCCCCATCTCCTTGTTAAATACGGATGTTAAAATATTGGCTTCTGTGCTGGCCGACTGGCTAAATTTGGCTCTTCCAGGCATGGTACACCCTGACCAGGTTGGTTTTGTGCCTGGTCATCAGGCCGCTGACAACATTTGGTGGATGCTGAAAGTGATACATGCTGCGCGACATGATCCCCAACCAACACTTCTGGTGGGTGTTGACACCGAGAAAGCGTTTGATAGGGTCAGTTGGAGTTTCTTGTGGTGCGTCTTGGATAAAAAGGGGTTTGCACCCCATGTTTTGCAGTGGGCTCATGGTCTCTATTGAGGGCCCCAAGCCAGCATGCAAGTTAATGGGGCCAATCGCAGAGCTTTGAAATGGAGAGGGGTACTCAACAGGAGTGCCTGCTATCCCCACTTTTGTTTGCATTAGTAATGGAACCATTGGCGCAAAGCTTTCGTGAGCATTCTGGTGTAGCCGGAGTACGGGTGGGCTGGCATGAGTACAAAATAGCACTTTTTGCAGATGATATCATATTGTCTCTAACTAGGCCTGAAGCCTCCCTTCTCTATGCAATGCAAATCTTTGTGGCTTTTTCACAAGTTTCAGGATTTAAGATTAATTACGCTAAATCGGAAATCTTAAATGTGGATTTTGGAGGAGGCGGTGTGTGTGCAGCTGAAGACGCAACTTCCTTTTCGATGGATGGACAAAGCCCTTCGTTATCTGGATGTATATCTCACGGTAGACAGGGCGGCACTCTATTGGGTGAATTTTGGATCCTTGCTCCAACAGGTTTAAAGGCACTTGGAGTCCTGGACGGGCTTGATGTTGTCATGATTTGGACGCATTGTTGTCACAAAAATGGTGGTAGTACTGCAATTCCTATACCTTTTCCAGATACTCCCCATATTCCTGCCACGAGGAGCCTTAGAGTCTTGAGAGGAGGAGTGGCACTATATGTAAAAAATAATATTAAAGCTTTGGAATTACAGAGCTTAAAAGGGAGAGAGGAGACACTGTGGGTTAAACTAGAAAGAGGGAAAGAGACATATATTTTCATTGGAGTGATATACAGACCTCCCTGACAAGAGGACGAGGTGGATGGAGAGTTAATTGAAGACATACGCAGCATTGCTAGGAATGGGGAAGTGCTTCTGATAGGGGATTTCAATATGCCAGTTGATTGGCACATTCCTGCTGCAGTATCATCTAGAAGTAAGGAGATCCTGGATTCTCTACAGCATAGGTGTCAAACCTGTCCTGGAGGGCCACAATCCTGCCAGGTTTTGGGATAGCCCTAATGAATATGCATGAGATATATATGCATTAGAGAGAGCCTGCCAACCTGACTGGTTTGTGGCCCTCCAGGACTGGATTTGGAGACCACTGCTTTACACCTCTGTCATTTAAGATGGTGAGTGGGCAAGGTACAGATGTCCTAGACATCAAAAGGGTAGCTAGAATGTGTCACATTCATCCTCGATTCTCACCACCACCAAAAAGATGTCTAATGGACAATATTTTGGTGGTGGTGAGAAGTGAGGAGGAATGTGACAAATTCTATCTAACCTTTTTGATGTCTTGGACATCTGCACCTTGCCCACTCACAATCTTAAATGACAGTGGTTTAACGCAGGGGTCTCCAAATCCAGTCCTGGAGGGCCACAAACCAGTCAGGTTGGCAGGCTATCTCTAATGCATATATATCTCATGCATATTCATTAGGGCTATCCCAAAACCTGGCAGGATTGTGGCCCTCCAGGACAGGTTTGACACCTATGCTCTACAGGGAGAACTATTCAGGCAATTGGTAACAGACACCTCACGTGAAGGGGCCATACTAGACTTGGTGCTTACCAATGGTGAAAGTGTTTCTGATGTTATAGCGGGAGATCATTTTGCATCCAGTGATCACCAGATGGTGTGGTTCAGTATTAGGATTGGGCTGATAGAATCCATTCAAAAGCGAGGGTCTTACACTTTAGGAAAACTAACTTTGCCAAGATGGGACAATAACTCAGGGAGTCATTAGTGGGATGGGAACAGCTGGGAGATATAGAAAAACAGTGGGCAAAACTGAAAGGGGATATTTTAAGGGCAACCAACCTTTTTGTTAAAATGGTAAATAAAGGTAAAAGGAAAAGGAGACCACTATGGTTTTCTAAAGAAGTAGCTGAAAAGTTGAAGAAAAAGGGGGAGGCCTTTATGGAATACAAGAGATCACAGAGAGAGGAAGACAGGCATCTATATTTGGAAAAACTTAGAGAAGCTAGCAAAGTAGTCAGGAAAGCAAAGATTCAAAAAGAGGAGGAAATAGCCAATGCAATAAAATGGGGGGATAAGACATTTTTCAGATATGTTAGTGAGAAGAGGAAGGGCAAAAGTGGTATTGTCAGACTCAAGGGTGAAGGGGAGGAATATGTAGAAGCTGATGAGGATAAAGCGGAATTGCTTAACAAATATTTCTGCTCTGTGTTCACAGAGGAAGAACCAGGAACAGGACCTCAGAAAACACCCACAAACCAAACAAAAGCGAGGGGCATCTTGAAGAATTTTCAGAAGACTGTGTTCGTGAGAAACTAGCTAAACTTAAAGTAGGCAAAGTGATGGGACCAGATGGGATACACCCTAGAATATTGAGGGAACTTGGGGACGTTCTAGCAGCTCCACTAACTGACCTTTTCCATGCCTCGTTGGAGTCGGGAGTGGTGCCAAAGGACTGGAGAGAGGCTCATGTGGTCCCTTTCCACAAAAGTGGAAGTAAGAATGTGGTTGAAAACTACAGGCCGGTTAGTTTAACTTTGGTGGTGAGTAAATTATTGGAAAAGCTGCTGAAAGAGAAAATAGTGAGGTTTCTGGAGTCCAGCGGCAGCATGGATTTACCAAAGGCAGGTCTTGTCAGACAAACTGATTGATTTCTTTGACTGGGTGACCAGGGAGTTGGACTGAGGGAGAGCCCTAGATGTGGTGTATTTAGATTTCAGTAAAGCCTTTTACACTGTTCCTCACAGGCGACTTATAAACAAACTGAGCACCCTAGGGATGGACCCTAAAGTTATTGCTTGGGTTAGAAATTGGTTGAGTGGGAGACGACGAAGGGGCAGATAAATGGAGCTCACGCTGAGGAGAAGGAAGTTACCAGTGGTATGCCCCAGGGATCTGTCCTTGGTCTGATTCTTATTAACATCTTTATTAGTGATATAGCGGAAGGGCTGTCGGGTAAGGTTTGCCTCTTTGCGGATGATACCACAATCTGCAATAGAGTAGAAACCTTGGAAGGTGTACATAACATGAGGAGGGATTTAGCTAAGCTTGAAGAATGGTCTAGAATTTGGCAGCTGGGATTTAATATTAAAAAATGTAAGGTCATGCATTTGGGCTGCAGCAATCCAAGGGAGCAATATAGTAAAGGGAGTGAAGGACTTTTGTTCATTAAAGAAGAGCGGGACCTCGGTGTGGTTGGGGCTGATGATCTTAAAGTAGCTAAACAGGTAGAAATGGCAACAGCAAAAGCTAGAAGGATGCTTGGATGCATAGGGAGAGGAATGGCTAGCAGAAAAAAGGAAGTGATAGTTCCTCTGTATAAGTCTTTGGTGCGACCTCATTTGGAATATTGTGTGCAATTCTGGAGACCGCACCTTCAAAAGGATATAAATAGGTGGAGTCAGTACAGAAGGTGGCTACTAAAATGGTTAGTGGTCTTCATTATAAAGCATATGAGGACAGACTTAAGGATCTTAATATGTATCCCTTAGAGGAAAGGTGGAATAGAGGTGATATGATTGAGACATTTAAATTCCTCTGTGGCATAAATGTAAAGGGGGAAAGACTCTTTCGATTGGGATGGGGGTGAAAGGGGATAGATTCAGGAGTGATATGCGGAAATATTTCTTTACGGAAAGAGTGGTGTATCCATAGATTAGTCTCCCAGTGGAGGTGGTAGAGATGAGGACGGTATCTGCAGTCAAAAAAGCATGGGACAAACACAGAGGATCTCTAAAGGAAACAAGGGGACTGTTGTAGTTGTTGTTATGGAAGGACAAACTAGATAGGCCATGTGGTCTTTTTCTGTTGTCATTTTTCTATGTTTCTAAGCATTGATAATGAAGTTCATATGGAAATTTAAATGCCCTCGAATAGCTCGACGGACACTGTATGCTCACCTGGGGAGGAGGGAATGGGAGTCCCTAATCTTCATTGGTACTATGAGGCGGCGCAATGCCATGCAGGGATTGAGTGGATGAATGCTGCCAGCTGCAAGTGTTGGGTGAAAATGGAAATGGACCTGTCAGGGGGACCTGGACTAGGTGACTGCCTGTGGCTCTGTGCAAAATTGAGGGGAGGGGGTCTGCGTGTTGATAATCCATACATAACTCATACCCTCCAATGCTGGGATCACTATTTTTGGCCATGGGGGGTGGCACTGTCCCCATTGGCGCCTATAGTTCATAACAGAGCCTTCCCTCCGGGTATGAGTGATTTGGCTTTCCGGCAGTGGGGGCATAAGGGGCTCTGTCGTGTGGGCCAATTATTTGAAGATGGTGTACCTCGCCCCTTCCGTGATTTGCAGGGGGAATTTGATATACTGCAGTACCACCATGCTTATCACTATGTGCAGGTTACGCACTGTGTGGGGAGACGGGATGTTAAGCAGCAAGTTGTCCGCGATCTGACAGATGATGAACGCTTATGTGAGGAGCGTACTAGCACTAAAGGTCTTATAGCGGCCCTGTATGCAAAATTGCAGAGACAACGCTTTGGGGAAGATAAGCATAGAGCACAGTGAATGCAAGAATTGCACCTCTCGTACACTGAGCAGCAGTGGGAGTAGATTGAGAGCCGGCTTTGGAGAAGCTCAGTGGCTCTTAATGCTAGGGAAACCAATTATAAGCTAATATATGGGTGGTACATGACGCTCGTACGAGTGGCCCAAGCTTTCCTGGGGGCATCAGAGTTATGTTGGCGGAGATGTGGTGGGAAGGGCACCTTGGCACATGTATGGTGGCTCTGCCTCCGAATCCAGGGCTTTTAGCAAGGAATACAATATTGTTTAAAACAAATTATAGGTTGAATATCCCCTGGGACCTGGATATTTTTCTATTTGGGATGAAGGTCCCTCGAGGACGCAGCCCCCAATTATCATTGATTCATCATGGTCTGAACGCAGCTAGGCTGATATTAGCGACTACCTGGAAACAGGTAGCGCCTCCGGCATTGTCATGCTGGCTGGAACGTATGTGTGGCCTATACACAATGGAACGGGGGGAGTGGGGGGTGGCAGGTGGAAGGATGCACCTGTCCTAATTTGAACAGATTTGGGAGCGCTTTGTATTAAAATATGGCTCATCGCCGGTATCATTACTAACTTAACTGGAGATACATATAAAGAGGTCCACTCCTAGACATGGGGACTTGTTACTTCCTCCTTCTTAGTAACATCATGAGGAGGGGATGCCCTTTACCTGTCTGATTCTGTAGCAGAGGGGAAGGAGGATGGAGGTTAGGGGGGAAGGGATAGGGATGGGCAGGGAGGGAGGGGAAGTGAGAGAAATAAGGGGAGAGGGAAGTAGATAAGTAGGGAATTTGGGTTGTAAGGGGATTTTCTATAACAAAAAAAAATGGCTGTGTTATGGCAATTGTTTGAATTGATGATTCTATGCTTCATTATTGTGCAAATACTTTGGGAATAGACTTTATTTTTTCTGTAACTGTTTTGAAGCCTTTAAATAAGAAATTAAAAAATGAAAATAAATCAAAAATAAAACCATAGTAAAAGACGTGGAAATCAGGAACAGTCTCAAAGAAAGACTGCTAGATTAACTTCTTGGTTCAAACCATTGGGTTCCAGAGTTTGTAACTCATAGATGTAGCATTGTTCAAGCTTCAGTAACACTTTATCAATGTCACCACCTCTCCAATGGGGTTCAACAGCTTTAAGTACCAAAAACCTCAAATCCGAAATGTGATGACCCTTTTCCACCCAATAAGACACAAGGGTTTTTTCAACTATACGTCTCTGTAGACAACTTTTATATTCTATAATAAGAGTCTTAACTTGTCTCCTAGTTTCCCCCATATAAATCAAACTGCATGGGCAGGGAATCAAATAAATAACATTTTCCGTTTTACTGTTAGAAAAATGTTTTATGTAGATTTTTTTGTGTGAAATCGGATGTTTGATAAAGTCCTTGGTAACTAAAGCGTTAATACACACTGAACAGTGTCCGCATTTAAAGTGGACTTTTATCTTGCAGGTGGGTCTATGTTTCGATAACATTGATGGTACAAGAATATTAGCTAGGTTACAATTGTGCTTGTAAGCAATGGTCAATTGCTTAGAGACAAACGCTGGTAGAGTAGCCAGGAGATACCATTCCCCCTCTTCCCTCCTCCCCTCCCCCCTTTCTCCTTCTTCCCCTCCCCCTCCCCCTCCGCTCCCCTTCCTCCCCCTCCCCTTCCTTCCTTCACCCCCTCTTCCCTCTTACCCCTTCCCCTTTTTTCCCCATCTCCCCCTTCCCTTCTCTTCTCTCTCCTCTCTCCTACCCCTCCCCTCTTCCCATCCTCCCTTCCCCTTCTTCCCCTCCCCTCTTTTTTTTCCATCCTCCTCTCCCCCCTTTCCTTTCTCCCCTTCCCCCTCGTCTCCCCTTCATTCCTTCCCTCCCTCTCCCTCTCTCTCCCTCCCTCTCCCTCCTTCCCTTCCCTTCCCTCCCCTACCCATCCCCCTCCTTCTCTCTCCCCCTTTTTCCCCCTCCTCTTCTTCCTCCTTCTCCTTCCCTCCCTCCCCTTTCCTTTCCCCTCCCTTCCCTTCCTTTCAATTCCCTTCCCTCCCCTCCCCCTCCTCCCTTCTTCCCCCTTACCCCTCTTTTCTATTTTTTATAGTTTTCTTTTATGGTATCCTTATTGATCTATATAATATTTTTTGAACTTTATTTTATTTTTGTTGTGTTTTTAACATATGTTTTTAATGCCACTCTTATGTTTTGGTTTTATTTCGTATTTATTTTTCACAAGTTCATTGGTTTTATATGGTTACTTTGTTTTTGGTTTTAACTTGTTCTTATTGTTACCCAGGTTTTGGTTTTAACTCAGTTTTATTGATATTTACATCATTGATTTTTATTTTATACACCCCCCACCTACCTTTCCCTTTTTTCATCATCCCCCTTCCCCCTTTCTTTTTTCTTTTTTCTCATCTGGCTTGTCTTTTCTTTCCCTTTTCTTCATCTTCTTTCCTTCGGGCTGGTTCCATTATGCTTTTTGGCCTCATTATCTTCATTTTCTAATCTGGTCAGCCTTCGGATCATGCTTTTATGGTCCTTTCATGAGTTAATTGATGGCACTTGCTTTGTCTCTTATTATCAGTTTGCTTAACCATTTTGTTTCTTCCCATTTTCCAAGTCAAGCCACATTACTATATTGGTTTTTAGAATTTCCCTGACATTTGAATTATTGACCTCTGACCTCTACTTGGCGCAAAATCAAATGCCATAATTGTATTCAGCACATAGCGCGCTGACACATAACTCATCGTCTTCATGGGTTTGTTCCGCTTGGAAGAAGTGTTTATTTTTCCTTAGGCTTGGGTTGTTCAAGATCTTATGGCTTGCATGTACAGAGTTAGAAATCACCCCACTTTTTAAAAAAATAAATCTCTTCTTATGCTGCTTTTAACTTGTTCATTCAAGTTGAATGTTGCATCCATTCCTATTAACGGCACAACAGGATTTTCCCACTAACATATTACTTACCATCTTTATGTAATGCGCTCTTTCTTAGGGCTGATATTTGGTCCTCTTCATTTCTGACAAAAGTTCTTTTTGTTTTCATAATCAATGCTGGATAATTTCCCTCATTTTTTTATTGATTTGTACCAATTTGTTCACCATTTTCCTGTATGCTACACTGTCGGTTTTCATATAGTCTCGCTCCGACATGATTAAGTGAGGGAACATTGCTTTCCTCCGCTTTCCCCATTTTCCTATGCTTCCTTCTTTTTGTTTTTACGTCTTATTATTTAGTACAGGAACAATTTGGTTCATTGATTTTCATTGGTTAACCATTTTGTTTACAGCCCTTTTATAAGTTGCACAACTGTTTTTATTATATACGTTCTGGTTTTGACATGACCAAATAAGGGAATTACCTTAGTTCCTGTTGTTCCGTATCTATATATGTATTATGTCTTGATGTTATATTTTTATATCTTACCATTTTAGAAAAGGAGTATTTTTCTGTAACACTATTTCATCTAATGACATTCACAGAGTGCAATAGTGAGTATGGCTCTTTATAATTTGGATCCCCACTGTACCTTCTCATCTCTCTTCCCACATTTAGATTCTAGATAAGGTGTCAGGTTTATTATGTGTCACCACATTTTCCCTGTTCTCTATTTTATGATTTCAATGATTCACGATTTTTATTGTTTATCATTTATTTGTAAGTGTTTTATTGTATGTTTTTATTCAGTTATTTAATTTTATATATTTTTTAATCATTTATTTTCTTACGTAGTTTGCTTATTAGTTTGTTTATTATGCAGGATTTTATATTTTGATTGTTATTTTCTGTTGAAGCTGTGTACCCCTGAGGAAGGCAACAGCTGAAACACATAGGGGTTTTTCACGAATAAAGGCACTTGTGACCACCACACGCCACTCACTCCTTGTGGTTCCTCTTCTACTTATTGCGAGGGTTTCACTCTCTTTGTGGTTCCACAGGCAGTAGTTGTACATGCAAAACATAAGGTTGTCAAATGAGCAGTTGCATGTGTAGATGGCTGCATTCTAGAACACTGTACATGCATCCTACATGTGTAAGTTCCATTTGGCAGCAAAATACATGTGCCCAACTGCACTTCACATTTGGATGGCATGTTTTCCCCTGCGGAACTAGGGCACTATTTTTCCAGTCCCTGCATATTCCTGTGCCCAATAGTGTACCTTCTTTAGAGAGCACCAAAATACAGCCAGGAGGGAGCATAACATCTCAGATGTAGAAAATGACCTCCTCGTATGTCTGGTGCTCTCCAATGAGGGCACCCTTTACATACCCAGAGAGCACAGAGCCCCACATAGATCAGTACAGAGGATGTGGGGGAGGATCCACATGATCCTGGCCAGGTAAGATTATAGTTGTGTTTCGGACACCTATACATAAATCTCTTAGGGAGCAGTCTAGTTGTGGACTGACAACTATGATGTATGCAGGGAAATATGGAACTACCAAGATCAAGTTTGCAACCTGAAAAAGAGCAGCCCCCTTCACCACACACACACACCCACACACACACACCCCTGGTATTAAATGGTCTGTCATTCTGTTTTTGCATGATCTGCCATTCTATCATATAAGCAAGCTGGACAGGCAGACACATAGCGAGAGAGCAAGTTATTTTAGGTGGTGGCATATGGAGATGGGTGTATGTGCTATCAGTCCTGGACATATAGGGGCAAGCTAATGCATGCAAACAGCTATTAAGACCATTAGGTCCCCTCCTCCCATTACCTTAAAAATGCATCCATCCTACATAATCTCCATTGGCTCCCAATAGCATGTCGCTAAAAATACAAAACGATAATTACAACATTCAAACTGCTCAACAACATTGCACCCTCATATCTGACATCCTTTATAACTGCTCAACCCAACACCAAAAACAGAAGGAAAAGTAAGCTAAACCTCCTCAATATTCCCACCTCTATACGTAAAACCAAACAAATAACAAGCAACAGAGCATTCACTTACACAGCCCCAGTACTTTGGAACTCACTTCCAAACTCGCTACGATCACTTAAAGACATACAGACATTCAGGAAGGAATTAAAGACACTACTCTTCATTGAACACTACAGCAACCACAACACTACCAACACCCAATCCCAAACACAAGGCATAACGTAATTAGAGGCACAACTGCATACATCACAACCTCCCCAAAAACATATTCAGCACCTGTCTCCCACAGCAGGAATTGGTATAACACTCACTAAAGAAACTGCTACAAAGTTGCATTATGTCACAATCTATATACTTAATAAGATGAAATGTACATAGTTCATTTGCTTACAATGTATATAGTTATACTTGGTTCTATGTAACTTGTGTTCTATGTAAGCCGCCCCTGATCTCTGGAAGGGGCGGTATAGAAAACTGTCCAAAAAAATAAATTAAATAAATGTGCCACTTATCACAGTGGCATAGGTATTGCAAGCATATATAGATCTACCATCTGGTTCTTATTCTTTACTGGGCCTGTTCAGCACACATCCACAAAGCAGAGGTACAACAAGGCACAGAAATGGTGGAAGATGGTTGGAAACCTTTCCTAGTGTGTGCACTCAATTGGTGTTGAGATGAACCAAAAATCACGATTTTACCATTCATATGAGAACTAATGCATATTCCTTTCTCTATTGAGAACATTTTTTTTAGTGTAATTAGAATACAGACATATCAAAAGAAACATTAAACATCACCAATAATACAAACTTGGTATAGACCTCAATAAAAACCTCCATAAGGTTCCAAGAAAAAAGAAATTTCTAATCTAAGAATAACAACCAAAGGCTATAACTAGTAGAGCTTAGGTGGTACATGTGGCAGCCGGTACAGGATCCAATCCCCCCCCCCCCCCCCATTCTTACTCTCTGTTTTCTATCTTTTAACCAATCCACAATAAGATGCTGCCTCCTATCCCATAACTTTTTAATTTCTTCAAGAATCTCTCAAGAGGGACTTTGTCAAAGGTTTTCTGAAAATACAGATACACTACTGTATATCAACTGACTCACCTTTATATACATGTTTATTCATAGCTTCAAAAAAATGGAGCAGATTAATGAGCAAGATTTCCCTTAGCTAAATCCATATTGACTTTGTCCCATGAAACCATGACTATCTATATGTTCAGTAATTTTGTTCTTTATAACAGTTTCTTCCATTTTGCCAGGCACTGACATCAGGCTCACTGGTCTGTGGTTTCCGGAATCATTCCTGGACCCTTCTTTAACATTGGCATTACATTTGCCACTTTCCAATCTTCAGGTACTATAGGCGATTATAATGAGAACTTAGAAATTTCTAATATTAGATCTGAAATTTTACTTTTGAGTTCTTTCAGTACCCTGGGACATATACCATCTGGTCCAGGTGATTTGCAACTCTTTGTTCCTGCCTGCCTGGCCGGGGGCAACAAACACAGGAATTCTTTCTTGGCCCTTGGTTTTCTATCTCTGGTCCCAGAAGCAAGTGAGAAGAAATGAAAACAACATACACAGAATTTTATCTTAACAATAACAAAGTTCTGCTAAAGCTTTAAGAAGAAAGTCACAGGCCTACAAATCTGCGCAGTTTCCCATAACTCCCTTATTTTGCTTGATCACAGCATCTATGTTTATTAGGAAAAACTGCAACATTATACATTCTTTTGCCTTATCACTCTGCATCATGCATTTTGCTTTACTTTTTGTTTATCTATATCTATATGTTATAGGTCAGGCCAAGCAGAAACATATTGTTCACGCTTAATCAGGACAGGTTTCCTGCAAATAGAAGCTCCCTGTCTTGCAAGATGTAACCTTGACTGTCTCACTTATTCATAAACAATCCCATGTGAAACTGTCAATATATCACTGGTCAACAAAAGTTTACAAAAGTCATGTTACTGAAACAAAAATAGTCATTTCTTATCAATTTTTATATGCTGAACACGAATATGACAGTGAAATTGCAAAGTTGGCTCTAGTGTTTTTGTAATCTACGAGAATTAATGACATGAAATGCATGTCAATAGTAAATATAATAGGCCTTCGGTTAATACCTGTAAAAAAACAAGTCATAGACTACTTCTTAGATTATTTCACCTGTCTCTTGTACAGCTGTTCGGGAGCTTCTCTGAGGAGTGTCCAGCAGTAGTCAGTCAGCATTGTAGTGGACCATTTTCCCTGGTATCTTTGCTCAATCGTTGCGATATCCTGGTGAAAACATTCGCCCTGTTCATCACTAACCATACCACAGTTGTCAGGAAAAAATCGAGATGGGAATCAAGGAAATGGATCTTTAGAGACATATTGCAGCCAAGTTTCTGATACTGCATCAGCATGTCTTCTATTAGTTCCTTGTAGTTTTCTGCCCTAACATTCACGAGAAAGTTTGTTGACACTAGGCAAAAAGCATTCCATGCTTGTTTCGCATCACCCTGCAGCAAGTTGTTGAACTGGTCATCTTTGAAGAGCTCTCGAATCTGAGGACCCACAAAAACGCCCTCTTTAATTTTTGCTTCGCTGAGTCGAGGGAATTTTTCATGCAGGTATCGGAAAGCTGGCGAAGTGCGGTCCATGGCTTTCACAAAGTTTTTCATCAAACCTAGTCTGATGTGAAGGGGTGGTAGTAGGATTTTGTGAGCCTCAACCAGAGCTGGGTGCTGGATATTCTCTCTCCAACTGTTACATTTTGTCTGCGATTCCATTCCTTCCGCAAGTAGTGCCAATCCCTTGCTTGGCTATCCCTCTCACATAAGAAACACATGTATTTTATATATCCCTGCTGCAGTCCCATTAAAAGGGCAACTACCTTCAAGTCACCACAGAGGTGCCAGCTGTACTTGTTATGGAAGTCAGTAGATGCTTTAATTTATTGTAAGTCTCTTTCATGTGGATGGCATGTGCTACTGGAATAGATGGAAGACAGTTTCCATTGTTCAAAAGCACAGCCTTCAGACTCAGTTTCGAAGAATCTATAAATAGTCTCCAGTCTTGTGGGTCAAGAGTGATTTTTAAGGCATTCATGAGGCTTTCAATATCAGAACAGAATACCAGATTACTTTCCTTTCCGACTGCGTACAGTACACTGCTGACGTCAGATGGCTTCAGCAGCTGTCTGGCAGTAGTATTGCATTGCATCAGAAAATGATGCAATCAACTCTGGATGATGTGTGCATGCTGGTATTATGCAATGTGATGCAATATTACATCATTCAAGGCTTATTTGGGATGTTGTTGATGTCCTACTGGATAAATTTACATGGTGAAACGTCAAAAATGAATTACATGCAATATCTTCAAAACGAGAGCCAATAAAATTTTTTTAATGTTATATTCGTGTTCAGCTCACCAAGATACTACAGATTAGGGCCTTTTAAAGTCACTAACGATTTCAATGTTGACCAGTGTATTCAGAGCTGTTTTCATACTCCAGCCCCTCTTCGAGTCCCTTTCTACAGTCTCCCCTTTGATTTTGCACAGAATCATAACAAAAGAATGGTAGCTCAAACATGTACAAGTCCAGAATAAGTCTTCTGACACAGTGGAGAATGCCTTCCATTTCAATTTGCAGATGCAAGGAACTACTTTCTCTGGTCCATAGATGAATTCATCTTGCTGGTTGGAAGAAGTCAACAAACGGATTTCTTTGCCAATATAGAAAAAGGATTACAATCATTCTGCAAATTAACCAAAGTGATGTGACACTGTTTGCCCTTGCTAGATCTAAAGAAGAATGTGCATGGAGAGTAAGGCTCTGCCGATTTTTCTTGTAAGCATTACCTGCTGGCAGTACCAACTGCCCTCTATAGATCCTTCAGTAGTTCAGAGGTTTGCATCCGCATTCACACTGTGACACTGGTAATAACTCCAAATTCTTAAGCAGCATTTCTTTTCACTATGGGCTGCATTATGCACATCTTGGAGAGAGGTTCAGTGACTATCCATGTAGGCTTCACGGCTGTATATATGGCTGTATATATATGAGTAGTCCTGGAATCGCTAATCTTTGCTCCTTTTCAGAGTCCACACATTCAGTAGCATTGCAGACTTCTTTTTATTCACAGTAGTCATTGTCTTTGGCCCATAGGATTCTACTGCATGCACTGGCTTTGGAACTAAGAGACCAGGGTTTGATTCCCACTAGTACTCCTTGTGTCCTTGAGCAAGTCATGTAACCCTCCAATACCTCCGAAAAACCCAAGTTATCAATGTCCCTGTTTAGTGTCCCAAGTTTAAGTTACAATGTAAACCAGTTTGATTAAAATGATAAAGCGGTATAAAAAAACTGTTAAATAAATAAATACAATATATAATTTGCAGAACCAAAACTCACCCCTCTTGATTCCATGCAATTGCAGACAAGCATGACTATTTATACTTAATGGCAATATAGAATTGCTGAACGGGATTATCTTACCTAATACCAATTAATTACAATTCATCTACTGGTAATACTAAATTATCTCAAATTATTTGACTATATGTAATCTACTAACATAAAGAATAAAACATAACACACATTTACCACCCTGGTTTCATTGCTTAATTTTCTTGTTATAATGAAGTTGTATTATTTATTATTTGTGGCTTATAAAATATATTAGCAAATATCTAATTTAACATATTTTCTTTTATATTACATGTATTACTATGCTTCTTGCACAGTAAAAAATAAAGAGGGAGATATCAGTATTACTAACCAGAAATCATGAAATGAAATCAAACCATTTAATCCCCAGGACAAGCATGAAACAAATGCGCATGACAGACAGCTGCACTCTCAGACTCCTCCACAAGGCCAGCATCCATGCTGAATCCACTGCATACAATCATGTTGGTTGTTTCACCTTTCTTTTTTCTCTTTTCTTTTACTCTTTTTGCTCTTTTTTTATGATTCCCTTTAATCAAATAAACTTGTTTTGATTTTGACAAGCAATTCAATTTTCAGCAAAGTTGCTAACTTTTATCTTTTCCTTTAAACACCTTCATTGTTTTTCCATTCCTTAGCATTTTCTTCTTAGTTTTTATTATAGCATGCAAATTCACACAACTTTTAAGATATATAAGTACACCAAAAGCATGGAAGATCTTCCCATTCACTCATACACAACTACAAATTAATCATAGATAAAACAGGAGAATATGTGCTTAACCATTCTCCAGGTTCTTATCTGCAGTTATAAGAAGCTCTGGGAAGTACTATTTACAATGAACATCTCAGCACTTGCATTTTTACACATGGAATGCAATTAGCAGGCAAATTCTTTTATCTGGGATGAACTTGGACCCTTGAAACCTAGAAAACAAAACTTGCACATTGTGAATTAAACTCATTTACAAACACAAGTAAAGGGATGGTTTGTTTTGGGGTTTTTCCCTCCTCCATCACAATTGTCAAATCCAAGATCCCTGTAAAATAATCTTAAACATAATCTCACAATCATCTGGGTTTATCTCTCAATAATGCTGCCAATTGGACCTAGAGGTTGTTCTTTTTATATATCTATGGGAAAAAAGAATTAGCAACATTCATGCTATAACTGTGTTCTATTCATAACAGCTGTGCTGCCACCACCACCACTAACTCAATCGGGGTAGAGCTAAAGAGCACACGGCTGAACTCCTTCTGCTCTCCAGCCCCAGACCGATCAGGGGCTTGCTGCCAGACTTTAAAACTAGGCGCTATCGGGCGTGAAGATCAGCTGTGCTGCCACCACCATCCGCTGCCTCGATCGGGGTAGAGCTAGAGAGCATGCGGTTGAACTTCTCTGCTCTCCAGCGCCAGCTCAATCAGAGGCTCACTGCCAGACTTTAAAACTAAAGGCGCCATCGGGCACACCAGCACCCGAGGGCCTTGCCAGAGGGCCCTTTGATGTGGCCCTTAGGCGGGGACCTGAGGCAAGGACAATATCATCCACCATACACTGCCTTACACTGCAGCACACAGCACCAGAACAGATCTTCTGTGTCACCCTACGTCATCTTGAATCAGCAGCACTGAGGGCGTCCACCCAGCAGGCATGGAAATTTAGAGCTGAAGAGCTTCACCTCCACCAAAGCGTATGTACAAATTGACCATTGCTATCACAAAATCCAAAAATACTTTAAACGTAGCTTCCGAACCCTCTTTCCTACAGCCCTGTTTCTGTGCTCTACAATTAGATAGCAGCGATATTGTTCTTTAAGATTCTAGTGATCAGGAATTCCACCACTCCGGCCTCTAACTTGCATGGTTGCTCGAGCAGTGACACAATCTTACCTGACCATAATTACATATCTCTGCAACCCCATTCCATATTCTGATACAGAGTCTGATTAGCATCTAGTCTCCTCCACAAGATACTCTAGCTAACTACCTATACCTGAACAGAGACTTACTTCAAACCAAACACTGCATTAAATTACAACATCAACTATAACCCAACCTCATTATAATTATGAAAGCAGCACATCAAGTCTCTGCTGAAATAGCAGACATGAAGTGGATTCAAGCTGCTCTACTCCTTTCTTTCATAGCAGCTCTTCTATTAAGACCAATCAAAACAGCATACAGCTGGAATGACTCAATTCTAATCCTCTATAGGCCCAGACAACTACTAGCAACTCAACCCTTCTTCTCCAACCCTCATGAAAGATGGCACCACTTCATCCACATACATGCAAATGTAGTCACTCAGGTTCACACAGCAACTAAGCAACAAACTCAAACAATTACGCGCGCCCTAATAAATGCCTGCTCTATTTGCAGCAAGATTCGCACTATATCAGACTACGTGCATGACCAGGAAGTGGAGATTATGTGTATAACCGAATCATGGCTTACAGATGCAGACAACATCCTAATAAATCAACTCACTCCAACTCACATGGACATCCACCATTCCACTAGAGCAGGACGTAGAGGAGGGGGTACTCTCATCTTAGCAAACAAACAATTAAACCTCAAAATCATCATCACTCTTTTCCACTTCTACCCTAAACTCCATAACTCTGGAAAGCAAAGACCTAACAATATGCCTAATTTGCAGAGCTCCCACATTTGATCTGGACGACCTCTCAACAATAATTGAGCTGGCCACCAGGCATACCAACAAAGGTAAACTACCAATAATCCTAGGTGACTTCAATCTGAACTCCCTAACCTCAGCTCAAGCCACTGCATTCCTCGAAGCCTTAACCTCCTTGGAACTCTCCCAAATCATTGAAACTCAGACTCACATTGGCGGAAACACCCCTGGCCTGGTTTTTGTACCCGCCATCCTCCACTCCCCCGATTCTCAAATCTCCTATCAAGTAACCCCTGTACCATGGTCAGATCACTACATGATATCCTTTAACCTTCCTATCAACTCCCTGCAGCCTAGACAGCACTGGTTAAACTCCCACCGATGTTTCAAAGAATTTGATAGAGACACTACTTGATCAAACAATCCCCAAGCTTGAAACTAGCTCCACGGACCTCCCTTCACTGATAGAGAACTGGAACAACACCTTTTCACTAGCTGCCACTGCACCACCAAACCCAAGAGCATCCAAACGGGAAAACAAAGCCCCATGGTACTCTCTGGAAATCAAACTAGCAAAGATCACCTTAAGAAGGCTTGAAAGATGATGGAGGAGAACCAAAGCGCAACTGGATCGACAAGAATACTTGACAAAGCAGTGAGAATACAACGAGCTAATTCTTAACCGCAAGAAACAACATCACACAAACATCATCATGAGTTCTCTTAACCATCCCATAGAGCTATTCTCCCTAGTGAAGGATCTATCAAGAGCTCCGCAAAGCCAAGGCATAGATGCTTTAACCCCAGAAGCCTATGCATCTTATCTCTGGAACAAGCTCTCCTGTTCACAAGCTTCACTAAACCAACCTATCACATCTTTGACTGAACAAGATCACCCCAAAATTTGGACTTCATTCTACTTGGTCACCAAGGATCTCTGCACCAAACTCCTAAAATCCTTTAACACATTCATTCCCATTTGGACCCATGCCCAACCCTCTGGATAACGACAATAGCACAAGACTTAGCACCATCACTCTGCAAAATATTAAACTTATCCCTCGCAGAAGGAATCATGCCATTTCCACTGAAAATCTCTTCCATAAGACTACTACTGAAGAACAACACGTCCGACCCAACCTCTCCTGCATCATATCGCCCCAAATCCAGCATCCTGCTCCTATCCAAATTAATTGAATAGATGGTCCAACATCAGCTACAAGACCACGTTGATGCAACCTTCCGACTCGATCCTCAACAACATGGATTCTGAGAGCTTCATGCGGTGGAAACTTTATTAACATCCCTAACTTAAGACCATTCAACACCTACGACCAATACTAGACACACATGACTTCAGATCTGTTATCAGCACACTCATCACTCCACACTTTGACTATTGTAACAGTCTACTTATCGGCCTCCCACTCACAAGCACCAACTTACTCCAAAGAGCTCAAAACATCTGTGCTCGAGTAACAGCAAAAGCACGCCTTACTGACCACATAACTCCCATCCTCGCCTAACTACATTGGCTTCCCATAAATAGCAGAATATCATACAAAATACTATTAACTACATTTAAACTTATCAACGACATATCACCCTCACATCTAACCACTCTACTACATACTCCAAAAGAACATAGAACCCGCAGACAAAACGCAACTCACTCACTAGACATAAAAAAATCAATTCGAAAAACAAAAAAAACCACAAGCTCAAGAGCATTCTCATATGCAGCCCCCACCATATGGAATAAACTCCCTCTAAGCCTCCGCAAAATAAAAGACCTACAGACATTCCGGAAAGAACTAAAAACATATCTGTTTAAAGAATACTTTATAAATCTTAATGAACCCCCTCCAGCACCCTCACCACACCTCCATAAAAATCCTCCATAACCTCAGATCAAAAAGCCACAAACCACAACACATTTAGGAAAAATCAACCTAGAATCCTCAGTGTATTAAAATCCCTAGAAATCCCTAGTGTATTAAAAACCACGATTAACAATTGAATAATGTAAATATTTAACTAATGTAAATAGTTACAACATTTGCATAATTATATATTCCATGTTACTTGTTGTTGTTTACGAAAAGTTAATTGTACGTAGTTTGAAAAAAAACAAGATGTTCCATGTAAAACCATGTTCATTATGTTAATTGTAAACTGTTCATTGTGTTACTTGTAAACCGCCTTTGATCTTGGGAAAAAGCGGTATAGAAGAAAAGCATAAATAAATAAATAAATAAAAATACTGAACATGGTGTTTAAAGGAATTAAAAACATCAAGAAAGGCTTCATCCTTATTTTCAAAGACATAACATCCGCCTTCGATTCTATAATTCACTCCATACTTCTGGACAGGCTAAGCAAAATAGGAATAAGTGACCCACCATTATCATGGTTTCACTCCTACCTATCTGATAGAAGATCCCAAGTCAAGATAAAATGCAACACTTCAAGACCTTTCCCACTAAAACAAGGTCTTCCACAAGGCTCAGCACTCTCTGCTCTCCTCTTCAACATTTACATACAGCCAGTTTGCAAAATCTTACAAGAACACAACATACACTACCACCTTTATGCAGACGATCTAATAATATACTCCACTCTGGACATCAGGAATACGACTACTCCGCCATCTCATCCTGCATGACAGCAGTCAAAGAATGGTTGGTTAATATTACTCAATCTGGAAATCAACTACAATAAATCTGAGGCCTTCATAATCACGAGAGACTCCACATTTAACACCCCCCCCCCAGATAACCTACCAATAGAAAACAGAACAAACCCGGTGAAGAGTGAGGTAAAATACTTAGGAATATACCTTGATCAGAGACTCAATTTCCAATCCCACATCAGCAAAACTACTACAAAATGGAAATTCTGCAAAACCTTTGACCTCTACTTGAACAGAACCACTTCCGCTCCATATGTCAGGCACTAATCACACCGCAGCTCGATTATTGCAATTTAATTCTCCAAGACCTACCCAAATGTGCAACCCAAGCCTTACAACTGACTCAAAATGCAGCAGCTTGATTAATTGCAGGAACTAATAAACAAGCTCATATCACCCCTATATTAGAATCCCTCCATTGGCTCCCCATTATATTACAAATAAAATATAATGATGGCATTCAAAATATTACACAATCAATCTGCTGGCTGCCTAAAAATCTTAATCAGGGGGGGCGGAGCCTGATGCCGAGCGGAGTAGACGTCTAGTGCGGTGGCTCTGAGGGGATCTTACAAGAATCCTGTATTATAAGTACCATTTTACAGTAAAAAGCCTCCTGAAACGCACTACGGTACCTTCCTGATGGCGGGCCCGAAACCGCAGCGCTTGGATTACTCCGGGGCATTGAATAGCAGCGCGAAAAGAACCAAAACGGAGCCCATCTCTCCACAAAAAATGGCGCCCACACGGGAGGGGCCTGACGCTCACCTCGAGCTCCTCACCGAAATTCGAGGGGTCAAGGAACTAGTCAAAGCCAATGGGGCAACGCTAACCTCAGTTCAGGAAGAGCTCGCCGGGCTTAATGCTAAAATTGAAAGCCTCTCTGTGCGACAGGACAAAGTGGAGGCAACACTCTCTGTTCACGAGGCCCGTATGGAATCAATTTCTAAGCTGGAAAGACAGCTTAAAACGTTGCAGCGGGAGGTGGAAGATGGTAACAACCGTGCACGCCGTAACAATGTCCGACTGGTGGGTCTGCCGGAGGGGGCAGAAGGGACAGATATGCGAGCCTTTCTGTGCAAGGCCATTCCTGAGATTCTGCACTGCACCTTCGATAAGGACTTTGAAATCGACCGTGCTCACCGTATCCCTTCTCATACCACGCCAAACAACTCCAGACCGAGGCCTATTATTTTTCGCCCTCTACGATACCAACAAGCCGCACAGATCTTAGAGCTGGCGCGCTCAAGAGCACCGACTGAGTATGAGGGGAGGAAGATTTTCTTTTACCCGGATTTGGCCAAGCACACTGTGAATAGGCGCAAAAGGCTTTTGGAGTTACGACCCCGACTTCAGCAGATCCAGGCGCGATACGGTCTCTTGTATCCCGCGCGAATGCGAGTCACCTTCCACAATCAAACACGCACCTTTGAGGAACCAGATGCGCTCCTTCATTTTCTGGAAGAAATGGAAGCTGCCCAGATGCGATGAACTGTCCAATACGGATCGCCTAATCTAACCTGATGTACCTCACCTCACAGTATTATGGAACAGTTGCCTTCAGAATGGCGCTGCGAGCTTAAATGCACTCGCCTTCGGCTGGAGAGGCCTTTTCCAGCGTCCCCAGAGTCGGAGCGGTTCGTGAACTGATCTGGGAGATGGGTCTCCTCTCGTTATGTTTTCTATATTTCCTATGTTCTCATATCACCATGTCACTGGTATTTAACTCTCACGTGCTATTTTACTGTACTCTGTTTTATTTTGCATTGCTGAATCCTTGCATGTCTTTCTCAATGAATACTCCCCAGGGTGCCCTGTATCGAACACGGGAAGGGCCCGTCTGCTTTCTCAGGTCTCCGGAGCCAGCTCAGCCGGCCTGCGCTCACCGATATTTTTCCAGGGTTTTGCCTCTCCTCCAGGGTCCGCACTCTCTGTTGGCTATTGTAACCTACAAGAGAGGTCACTAATATCTCTGTATTACAGATCTGCCAAGACTAGTTTGTGTGTTAATTGGACACTTCATCAGATCATAGTATGCCCTTTGCCTTGGCCCTTAGGGACCTTTTTCGATGCAAATCTCAATGGCTCCTTGTAAAATAGTTTCCCTCAACGTGCAAGGTATCAATAGTCCGATTAAGAGGCGGAAAATTCTTGACTATGCACGCCGAGAGGGGGCAGACATATTATTGTTACAAGAGACACACTTGAACTTGCATGAGTCCTTGAAACTTGGGCAGAGACCCTATAGAGTTATAGCGTACTCCCCTGCCGTTCGGAAACACAACGGGGTTGCCATTTTGGCCCGAAACTCTCTTAAGCTAACAGTGCTACGGTGTGGCGCCGATGCAGAGGGTCGCTGGGCCAAAGTGCTATTAAAGTTAGGTGAGGTAGAAGTGCTCCTCATGTGTTTATATGCTCCCACTGCGGATAACTCAGATTTTTTTACCGCTATTGCGAGGGAGCTACATGAGGATAGTGGGAAGTTGCTTATTGTCGGGGGGGATTTCAATCAAACGCCTGATCCTCTTATCGATCGACAACCCTCCCGATCGGCTAAGCGACCTAGGGGGCAACCTTTTCTTGCCTCCATGTTACAGGAATTAGCCCTGGTCGATATCTGGCGTTTGCAGCATCCGCAAGAGTTGGAATTTACATTCTTCTCTGCGCCGCATGCGTCGCAATCCCGAATAGATTATTTTTTAGTCTCTAGGGCCTTGGTCCCTAATATGGGTCCTGCTTGCATCCATTCAATCCATATCTCGGATCATGCCCCAGTCTCAGTACTTTTACAAGATGATTCCCTACTTAACCCGGCTCCAGTTTGGGCCTTAGATAGATCTCTTCTGGATCTTCCCGATTTTCAGATTGCGATAAAAGCAGCCATCTCTGACTATTTCCAGTTCAACTCAGCCCATGCCACGCCCATATGGGCTTGGTGGGAGGGCTTCAAGGCTTCAATTAGAGCAGTCATCACTGGTTTTGATATACGACTGAAAAAGCAAAGGAAACAGCGGCTACAAGATTTGGAGCTGCAGATTAAAGCGGGAGAAAGGGTCCTTACACGACGCACGGACCCCGGTATCTTACTACGACTTCAGCGTCTGCGCTTTCAGTACAATACCATTATGTCTACCGCGGCTTCTCAATATGTTCGGCGTCAACAGGGGAACTACTACCGCGAGGGGAATAGAGCCGGTAAGCAGTTAGCAACTGCATTAAAGGGTAAGCGGGAGACCAAACGTGTCAGTGCCATCAAGAATCCGACAGGTCCGGATCTCTTAGTCAAAGATGCTCAGATAGCCGAGGCCTTTCGGGACTACTACTCACATCTCTACAACTCGGAATGCGCATTTTCGCCAGAGGGCTATGCACAGTTAGTCGCTACTTTGCAGCATCCTATTCTTTCCGAGGACCACCGAGCGGAGCTTGACGCTCCTATTACTGTGGAGGAGATTAAACGGGCAATAGCTTCAATGGCCCCGGGCAAGGCAGCGGGGCCAGATGGGTTACCAGTCGAATTCTTTAAAAGTTTTGTCGGGGCCCTAGCTCCTCATTTAGAGCAGTACTATCAATTGCTCTCTGCGTCGGGTCAGTCAATTATTTATTTATTTATTTATTTATTTATTTAACATATATTTATAACCCGCAACTTCCAGAGTTCAGATGCGGTTCACAATAAAACAACAATCTACAAAGCATAAGCTTAGTTTTACATCGGACATTTTGTAACAATAAAAGTAATGGTTAACAGCATGAACTAGTGCAAAATAGCAAACTGGCTTGTAAACTATGTACAAAAAACTATATACAAATACATGTTGTGGGTACTTTGGAATTGGATCATAGTGTTTTTATAATAGTGTATTGTCTGTTAAATTGTTGGGATTAGTATTACTCTGTCATAATTTTTAACCTTCAACTGGTGCCTTCGCGGTGGCTAACTTAGTTGTCTTTGAGAAACCAGGCAGAGATCCCTTGTTAGTACCTAACTATCGTCCCATCTCGCTGCTTAATGCCGATTATAAGATTTATGCAACTGTATTGTCTACCCGGCTCTCTGGGATTATCCCGACCTTAATACATCCTGATCAGTGTGGTTTTACGGAAGGCCGTTCGACTGCCGACAATGCGCGTCTTCTGTGTCATGTCTTGCTGGGAGCCGATGCGCTAGAGAAGCCGTTGATCGGTTTATCATTGGATGCAGAAAAGGCTTTTGATCGTTTAGAATGGCCTTTTCTCCTTGCGACTCTCCATTGGTTCGGCTTCGGGGAGATCTTTCTGCGGGCCCTAGAGATTCTGTACACGGGTCCCACAGCGCGGATTTGCGTTAATGGAGTGGCTTCGGCCTCTCTTGCTTTGCGGCGCGGCACTCGGCAGGGATGCCCACTATCCCCGATGCTCTTCAATCTCGCGATGGAACCCTTAGCTCTCCTCATACGTCAAAGTCCTGATATTCATGGTGCTTTAATTGCGGGGCAGGAGATAAAACTTTCAGCATATGCGGACGACCTTCTTCTCTTTACAACGCCTGATTCTATCCCTATAATTTTGGAACAGATTGAGAACTACTCGCGCTATTCAGGTTATAAAATTAACTGGTCCAAGTTCATGATGTTTCCTTTGAACAAATGGACTCATAAAGAGGACCTTGGCGAGTATCCTTTTATATGGGAACCGGGTGCGGTGAAATACTTAGGAGTCCGCTATTGCTACCCTTTTGAAGAAACGGTCAGACGTAATACCGAAGAGCTTTTGATCTTAATTCGGGAGCTGACCACGCGGTGGTCTCCCCTAATGCTTTCCTGGTGGGGCAGACTGGAAACTATCAAAATGATGATCACCCCTAAAGTTAATTATTATTTGGAGATGCTTCCTTGCTACCTTCCTGCTCAAACGTATCATCATCTTGAGAGGCTTCTCCTTCAGTTTTTGTGGCGGAACAAAACACCGAGGATCGCTAAGGACAAGCTACGACTTCACCGTGAGCAGGGGGGCGTGAATTTCCCTAATTTTAAGGCTTATCATCACGCCTTCCTCCTCAAACAAGGATCTCGCTGGTTGGAAACCCCCACTCCTGGGAGGCCGGTTTGGGTTGTCCTGGAGGAACAGTTATTAACACCAGTGCCGCTGTGGTGTGCCCCAGGGATGCAATTTCCCACTACTTCTTCACTCCCTATTGTTATCCTTGATACACTCAAGGCTTTTCAGTCGTTTATCAAAACTTGTGATCCTGATGGCTGTTCCCGTTCTCGCTTGCCTATATGGCATAACCCTTTATTTAAAATTCAGAATAAGCCCTTTGCCTGGAAAGCCTGGTACTCCCGGGGGGTATGGACGGGCAGTCAGTTGCACACTCCTGACAAGTGGAAGACTTACGGGGAGCTTAGACAGGAATTTGATCTTCCCTCATCCTGTAATTTTCAGTGGCTCCAACTTCGCCACTGTCTAGTTGGGGCAGGAATAATCCCGGGTCAGGGTTCTGGTTCAGAGGGCGCAATTGAGACCCTGGATAAAATCAGACAAGGGAAGGGAGTAGTCTCACAAATTTATAAGAAATTGACGGGGTCCTTGTCTTTGCTGATGGGAAAGGTGCAAAAGAGATGGGAGCGGGACACGTGGAGGGTGCTGTCTGAACTCCAGTGGAGGAAGTTCTGGTGCAAACAAGTCAGAGTGACCAGGTCTGCTTCTTTGACCCAGACATTGTTTTACTTTGCCCATAATTGTTTCTTTACTCCTGTAAAGCTCGCACGATGGGATGACACTCTCAGCTCTCTTTGCTGGACTTGTGGGGCTGAGATTGGCACCCTAAGACACATAGTCTATGAATGTCAGGGGTGCGCACCTTCTGGGACTCTGTGTGGCAGCGGGTGCAGCTCATTCTCCAGTTCAGAGAGCCCCTCTCTTGGCAGATTATTGTATTCCGATCTGCAGCGGATCTCCCTTCATTGCTCAAGGAAGGTGCCTTTCTGCTGGATTTTATGATCGGTATAGCGATATGCTTGGTCATCAGATACTGGAAAGCTACCATAAACGCTACTTTTCAGGAATGGTGTAACCATGTTAGTTTGTATAGTCAATTCGAACAAGGTTCCTGTAAATTTAAGCCCTTATCTGGGAACTGCTTTCTCAAATGGCAATTGTTAAGTGACTTCATTACCTCTGCCAAGCTACGCAGCTGATCAGCCCTGGTATGGTTTTGGCTCCTTTGGGAGCCCAGAAGGCGCACCCTGGAGGAGAGCGCAGGGGAGGGTGGGGGGGGGGGGGTGGGAGGGTTTTTCAGGGATTTTCTACAGTTTATGTCTTTTCTTTTTTTTTTTTTTTCTTTTCCACTGTTTGATAATAGTTTTTGGCTTGTTATGTTTAGTTAGTTTATTGAGTGGTTTTGCTGTGTTTGTACTGTTTGGAAAAACGAAAATAAAGCGTTTAAAAAAAAAAAAAATCTTAATCAGAAGAGAGAAGAGTCCCAAACACTAGATCAAGGAGGACACAGCACCAAAACTCCCTCGCAACCACCACGATATCTACATGCCCCTCCCAGAATGCACTCTGTAGAGTGTTCGAACTTTACATCCCATCACTATGGAACTCTCTTCCACACTACCTGAGAGCAACTACAGATGTTGCCAACTTCAGGAAGTTCTTAAAAACCCATCTATTTACAGAGCATTTTGACACCATAGAAGTCAAGTAACTTTATTGATAAATCCATTGACCAGACGTATCCAACAGGTCACCCAATGGACAAATCATCAAGCCTCCGTAAAGAGTTCATATATCCCTGTAAATAGTTAAAATATTGTATGTATACACTGCTAATTGCTATTGTAAATAATCTAATGAAAAGTTCCATGTACACAAAGTTATGTTCATTGTAAACCGTTTTGAGAATTTGAAAAGCGATATATGAAAAAATTGTTAAATAAATAAATAAAATATCCTCCCTAAAAACTTTAAAAGTAACTTCTCTAACAAGGCATGCTGGTATCTGGAAAGAAGGAATTTCTTTATTACCTTGAAAACTCTAAAAATATTTCTAGTTAATAGAGCTACTCTAACACATTGTCCTGTCTTATTTGTTCCTCCAAACTGTTATCTGTACTGTCTACTTCTATCAAGTTCCATAGCAGTGTACATTCCTCTTCCCAGTCCATTGAATCAGAGCATCCATTTCATATTACAGTACAAATACATATAGACAGCAAGAAAAAACACTAGCTGTACATATTACAGCTGCAAATCAATCATCTCACTTTTCTCTTTACATTTTCATTAGACTGACACATCACTTCACATCATAAGATATAAGATATGCCATACTGGGTCAGACCAAGGTCCATCAAGGTTCAACAATGCTTGTAATGGGTCAAGCAGTGATATCCTGGGTCCCTTTTAATAATGGTTTATGGACCAGGAACTTTTCCAAACCTTTTTTAAACCCAGCTACACTAATAGCTTTTACTACATCCTCCGGTAACAAATTCCAGAGTTTGATTACACATTGAGTAAAAAACATTTTCTCTTATTAGTCTCAAATAGGTTACCCTGTAGCTTCATTGCATGTCCCCTAGTCTTTCTATATTGTGATTATGTAAACAATCGATCTACGTTTACCCTTTCCACTCCATTCATTAATTTATAAACCTCTATCATATCTCCCCTCAGCCATCTCTTTTCCAGGTTGAAGAACCCTAAACTTTTTAGCCTCTCTTCATAGGAGTATCTGTCCATCCCCTTTACCATTTTGGTGGCTCTTCTCTTTACCTTTTCTAATAACGCTATATTCTTTTTAAGATACAGTGACCAGAACTGCACACAATATTCAAGGTGTGGTCACATCATGGAACGATTCAGAGGCATTATAATATCCTTTGTTTTATTTTCCATTCCTTTCCTTATGATATCTAGCATTCTATTTGCTCTCTTGGCAGCTGCTGCACACTGGGCGGAGGGTTTTAACATGTTATCCATGATGACGCCTAAATCTTTTTCCTGGGTGGTGGTTCCTAATGTGGAACCTTTCATCGTGTAACTATAGTTTGGGTTGGCTGTTAGTGTAGCTGGGTTTAAAAAAGGTTTGGACAAGCTCTTGGAGGAAAGGTCCATAAACCATTATTAAAAGGGACCCGGGATATCACTGCTTGACCCAATACAAGCATTTTGGAACCTGTGTCTTTTGGGGAAACAGCTAGGTACTTGTGACCTAGATTGGTCACTGTTGGAAAACAGGATACTGGGCTTGATGGACCTTGGTCTGACCCAATATGACATATCTTATGTTCCTAGGTGCATAACTTTGCACTTGTCCACATTAAATTTTATCTGCCATTTCGATGCCCAGTTTTCCAATTTATCAAGATCCTCTTGCAATTTTCCACAATCCTCTTGGGTTTTAACAACTTTAAATAGTTTTGTGTCAGCTGCAAATTTGATAACCTCACTCATTATTCCCATTTCCAGGTCATTTATGAATAAGTTAAAAAGCAGTGGACCCAGCACAGATCCCTGGGGTACGCCATTATTCACCTTTCTCCAGTGGGAAAATTGGCCATTTAGTCCTACCTTCTGCTTTCTATCTTTTAACCAGCTCCTGACACACAGAAGTACACTGCCTCCTATCCAATGACTTTTTAATTTTGCCAAAAGTCTCTGATGAGGGACCTTGTCAAAGACTTTCTGAAAGTCCAGATACACTATATCAACTGACTCACCTTTGTCTACTTGTTTATTCACATCTTCAAAAAAACATAGTAGATTAGTAAGACAAGATCTTCTTGTCTAAAACCATTTTGGCTGTCTCCCATTAAGCCATGACTATCTACATGTTCAGTAATTTTGTTCTTTATGATAGTTTCTACCATTTTTCTCGGTAATTATGTCAGTCTCGCCGGTCTGTAGTTTCCTGGATCACCCCTGGAACCCTTTTCAAAAATTGGCATTACATTGGCCATCCTCCAATCTTCAGGTATAACGGATGATTTTAATGATAGTTCACAAATTACTTATAGTAGGTCTGAAATCTCATATTTCAGTTCTTTCAACACCCTTGGATGTATACCATCTGATTTGCTACTCTTCAGTTTATCGGATAGTTGTAATAAATCTTTTCAGTGTATTGATATTTTTTTCAATTCTTCTGCAGTGTCTTTTGGGGAAACTGCTAGGTACATATGACCTAGATTGGCCACTGTTGGAAACAGGATACTGGGCTTGATGGACCTTGGTCTGACCCAGTATGGCATATCTTATGTTATGTTCTTAGTATCACCTTTAAATACCACTTAAGTCATGGGTAACATCCCTACATCTTCCTCAGTAAAGACTGAAGCAAAGAATTCAGTCTCTCTGCTATGGCCTTGTCCCCTCTTAGTGCCCCTTTTACCCCTCTATCATCTAATGATCCAACTGACTCTCTCACAGTTTTTTTTGCTACGAATGTATTTGAAAAAATCTTTCTTATGTGTTTTTGCTTCCACAGCAAACGTCTTCTCAAATTCTTTCTTTGCTTGCTTTATCAATACCTTGCATTTAACTTGCCAGTGCCTGTGCTGCTTCATTTTCATCATTTGACTCATTTTTCCGTTTCCTGAAAGATGCGTTTTTGGTAACAGCCTCTCTGATCTCACCTTTAAACCATGCTGGCAGTTTTTTGGACTCCATTCCACTTTTCTTAAGGCGTGGATTAGAGCTGTTCTGCGCTTCCAAGATAGTATTTTTAAACAACACCCAAGCTTGATGTAAGTATTTAAGCTTTGCAACTGCTCCTTTTAGTTATTTCTTAACTATTTTCCTCATTTTATCATAGTCTCCCTTTCAAAAGTTAAAAGGTAGTACTATGGATTTCCTTACCATCCCTCCTCCATTAATTAAATCAAACGCGATTATTCTATGATCACTATTGTCAAGTGGCCCCCAATACTCTTATCTCTTGCACCAGATCTGGTGTTCCACTAAGGACTAGGTCTAAAATGGCTTCCCCTCTGGTCAGTTCATTAACCAACTGCTTCAAGAAGCAGTCATGTATTTCATTTAGAAACTTTATCTCCCTAGCATGTCCTGCGTGACACTGACCCAATCAATATCGGGGTAATTGAAATCACCCAATATTAGATTGCCTTCTCCTGTTTACTGTCCATCACAGTTCTTCTTTTTCACTATTAATATCCCATCTCACTTTTTGCGACACTTTCTCATCACTTGCATCATACCACCAACTATGTAGATAGACCTTTCTTCATACCATACTAATGTATCTTTGTAGACTAAGGCTTCTATAAACATCAAGAAACTATTAAAACTTAATGCAGCTTTTAAGTGAACTGTAGGTAGAAGATATAAATTTAAATTCTCAACAATAAGCAAAACACAGTATGAGTCAACAATGCCCCTTTCCCACTAAATTTAATTGGTCTAGCAACAGGCAGGCATTTGCTCATCCCAAATAACAATTATCTACATATGTCCTAATTAGCGTTAAACATTTAATATAACTAAAGTCTTTATGATATGAAAAATTATTCTTTCAAAACTTTTTTATAACAACAGTCTCAATAGGAAGAAGTATCCCACAAGCATATCTTGAGTCTATACCCTAAGTGCCCGACTCCATAACATGGACATCTGGCCCGCAGACACATCTAAATTGAAAATGGGACCTGTTTGACCTAATTCTGGTACGGCATGGGCAAAGCGTAATGCAGCCGGCCCATGCACGCCTCTGGCACATGGCCCGCACACAGGTGCAAGCACGGGTCATGCAATATAGTGTAGAAACACGTCCCCATAATATTATGGGATATGGGTAAATGTTTTGGATGTCCCCTTGCCCACAGTATTCTGAAAAGTTGCACGTTTTGGATCTTGCCCATCTCTGGGATGTAACTGCAGATGCCACACTTCCCCGTTAAAATGTGTATCTCCTAAGCTGCCATTCACACTGACAGTAGTTTGCAGATGCAAACTAGACATAAATATCAATGAGAAATGACTGCTGCTGCAACCTAGACCATATACCAATCTTCCTCAGGCCCTGAAAAGTGCTAGATAATCCCAGTTCACCCTAATATGGTATAAGAAAATGCAAATATGAACATGTATGTCAGGACATACCTTGCATCAAATGGTACTTGGCATTATAAAATGGCCCCAGTGAACCCTGCTTTGGTCATCTCTGCAAACACGATTTAAACTGAGAAGGATGGGCCCTTACCAGTGTACAAAACCCGAGACTAACATTGCAGTTCCCCAAAGGATGCATAACATTGCTGGGCAACTAAAGTATGCCCTTATCGTGCCTATGGCCTATAAATGCACTCATTCTGCTGCTCTGCACTACCTTTCCTCTCTTATCTCTCCCTACACCCCTCATTGGGAACTCTACACTTCTGGCAGATCGCTTCTATCTGTGCCTTTCTCTTCTACTGCTAATTCCAGACTTCGTTCCTCTGATCTTGCTGCTCCTTATGCCTGGCACAAACTAAGTCAGTCTGTATGCCAGGCTTCTTCTCCGGCCCTTTGAAAATCTTGGAAGAGTGCTCACCTTTTTGTTGCCGCCTTTGTATCTGATCCACCTAATCTCCCTTGTGTTTCCTTACCATTCCCCCTAAATGTACCCTCTTCACAGCTGCTGTGTTGTCTCTCTTGACTAAATTGTAAGCTCCGCTGAGCAGGGACATCTTTAACATATGTCTTTGCAGTGCTGCATACGCCTTGTAGTGCTATACAAATGATCAGTAGTACTAGTAGTGGTTGTAGTAGGGCCTTCTGGCTATGGCATCTGATTCCCACCTATCTGGCTACTGGCACTTCTCACAGCAGCTACACCTGTCCCATTGTGGCGCATATTGGTCTGTAGACATCTGCTTTCTGTGGGGCAATCCTGTCTGCCTTCCCCCAGTCTGCTTTGTGGCACTACTCCCCTGGTCAGGCTTGTGTGGGCATGGGAGGGGAGATCGTTGTGCCATCACACCAAATAGCCAGCCTCCAGATATATTACTACTCTCACAGCTCTCTTAAGAACATAAGAACATAAGAAATGCCATACTGGGTCAGACCGAGGTCCATCAAGCCCAGTATCCTGTTTCCAACAGTGGCCAATCTAGGTCATACGTACCTAGCAGTTTCCCCAAAAGACACAGGTTCTGCAGTGCTTGTACTAGGTCAAGCATTGATATCCTGGGTCCCTTTTTAATAGTGGTTTATGGACCTTTCCTCCAGGAACTTGTCCAAACCTTTTTTAAACCCAGCTATACTAACAGCCCTTACTACATCCTCCGGTAACAGATTCCAGAGTTTGATTACACGTTGAGTGAAGAAATATTTTCTCTTATTTGTCTTAAATAGTTTACCCTGTAGCTTCATTACATGTCCCCTAGTCCTTCTATATTCTGATAGCGTAAACAATTGATCCACGTTTATCCGTTCCACTCCATTCATTAATTTATAGACCTCTATCATATCTCCCCTCAGCCGTCTCTTTTCCAGGTTAAAGAGCCCTAACCTTTTTAGCCTCTCTTCATAGGAGTAGCCTTCCATCCCCTTCACCAATTTGGTGGCTCTTTCTAGATCCTGGACTGGATAGGGATGTAGACCTCATGGAACAATCTGGGGAATGTTGGCTGCTGTCTCCTGTCTGCCCCATCACCACCTGCCACTGATATGTCTTGGGGGGAAGATGGCAGCCACTGCTGTGGTATTTCCCCGGGCACCTGCTTTTTCCAGCTACCTGGAGGGCTACAGCTGCAAGCACTATCGGCCTTTTCCTCCACAGCTAGGTTCAGTGGCACTGGGGGGCCCACCAGCATCTCTGCCAAGGGTGCCGTGTCCCTTGTACCGCCCCATGTGGCATATCACCTTACCACATCATCAGTTTGTCTGTGTTCCACCACTATCACTGTGTGATCATGACAAACATCACAGATGGTACTGCAGATGGAAGGATTCCTCTGTGTAAGAAGTTTATAAATGTTAGGCCTCCTCAACTTGTTGGTGAGATGGCTGGGAGGAGATATGATAGGGGTCTATATGGTACTGAATGATGTGGCATGCTTAACGATTGTTAATGCTATCACAATATGGGGAGATTAGGGGACAGGCACAGCCACAACAGTGTAATGCATTTCAGACACATTGGGGCTGATATTTGTCATTCAATGCATTGACAAACACTGGCACAGAGTGGCAGTATGTGTCGTGACAGCTCCTCGTATAGCTAGTCTTTTGGAGGGCTTGGTCACAGCCCTGAAGGAAAGGTCATTTTACGTTTATTCGGGGGACAATGAGGATCGCCTGCTTGGCCAAATACAGGCCTCTGACCATGGGTGTCCTTTCAGGACCCACCTATGTACCTGTGCCCCTAATTGGCTACTATTGGACAGAGGATAGTGGGCTTGAAGGACCTTGGTCTGACACAGTATGGCATTTATTGTAAACGTATGTTTTTATGCCCCTCTGTGCCACCTGGGTAGCTGCCTAGTCGATTATGTCCACCAGAACCCCCGACTGCATGATCATGTGAACCGCCCGGTATTTCTGTCCCCTTTTCATGCACGCCTCCAATCCACTCACAGTTCTGCCTTCTTTTTCCTTGGCCCTTCCCTCTAGAACTCCCTCCCTACCACCCTCCGTCTAGAATTATCATTCACAAAATTCAAGAACCTTTTGAAATCTCACCTTTTTCAGACTGCTTTTGACCTACCCCTAACCTACTCTTAATGCCTCTCTGCTCTTTCCCTTTCATGGTCTTTTCTGCTCCCTCATCTCCTTTTCTATCTACTTGCTCTCCTTTCTTCTGTTCTGTCATGAAATGGAGTTCTTTTTCCTCTTTCCTGGTTGTGAGCCGCCATTCTTGATTTTTTTTACTTTGTAAACCGCCCTGATATAATAAGGTGTGGTATATCAAGAATCATAATAAAAATAAACACCGTGTCACCCCCTGTGCCCCATTTGCACCATCAGCATGGTGCCCTTTCTTACTTGGGCACCATGCTGTTGCTGCTAATAGAGCACTACTATCACTATCTTGGGCTCCCTTGTCAGTGCATCACATTGCTGATGATAAAATAGTCTCTCTCCCCTCTAAAGACACCTATTCCGTAAGGTTTTAATTGGCGATCGGGTTCCCAGTGTTAAAGGGCTCTACAGGCTATTGCACAATCGGTGGTATGGGAGCACATGCTGAAACCACCCACTCCCCACCCTGTTCACGTTCACTTCCTGCCCCATTCACACCCACTCTCTGCCCCCTGTGTCCTTAATGCCGCCTTTACCGCACCTTAAGGCGTCATTTTTTTGGCATTAAGGGAGCAAGTGTGCCAATAGCCTGTGTTAATGGCACATATGCTTCCTTACCGCCATTTAGTAAACATACTCCTAAGTGTGGACAAGACCATTACTATGAAACTAAATGAATTCTTTGCTTTTGTCTATACTAAAGATAATGTAATGTAATATAATTTCATGCCAGACATTATATTTAAAGGTGATGAATAGGCGAAATTGAAACAAATCTCGATGAACTTGGAAGGTGTAAAAGGGAAATTTGACAAACTATTTGAAGAACAGATATATGTTGTAGCACTTTGAGATATTAATACTATTTAGTTTTGTCACTGAATGTGATCTTTGCATTATTTGATTAAGCAGAGATCTATTAAAAAGACCGCAGTAATGCTGATTTTTGATTTGGTTTTAAACACTAATAATCTAAGTCTTAAACCCCCCTTAGTTTAAATAATCAGTTCAATATTATGATTTTCCTTATATAGCAGATTCAAATTAGTTTCTTTCCAGTTCAAGTATTTCTTCTAGTTACGGAAAGTGCATTCAGGAAAGACCCGTGTACGTTTTCAGTGCTTCCCACAGACATCCATGTTATTCCTGCGGAAATGTGATATAAGGCCAGGACTTAGAAAAAAATCTGCTTTTCTTTGCAATGTGTCCCAGATTAAAGAATGGTTGTGAAAATTATGTTTTGAAATGGTGTGACTGCAGTCTGGAAAAACACAAGATGCAGTTTTAAGGAATAGAAAGCAGAGGTGAGGGAATGTTGTAAAGTATGGAAACATTAATAAGACTGGTGATTGCAGCTTCGCTGTTTGACATGCCCCCCCCCCCCAGGGGAACAGCATTCCAGCGCCTCTGACATTCACTGCCACTTCGAAGCTGCCGCCTTGTGCAAGTGCACCACTAGCATTCCAGCGCCTCTGACATTCACTGCCACTTCGGAGCTGCCGCCTTGTGGATACACTGGATACACATGGAAATTACAAAATCAGCACTTCCATGTGAAAATGTCAATACCTCCACATGGAAGCTGCTGACTTGATACTGCTTAGTTTTCCCATGTGTAGATTTGTAAAATAGCTCCTCCCGCTGAGTGTGTGGGCAAATTCATGTGCACTCCTGCACATCCTCAGAGACATCCCAACCATTAGGCAAACTAGGTGGTCACCTAGGGTGGCATCTTCTGGAAAGCCCTTCCTACCACCATCCGGCAAATTCATGTGCACTCCTGCACATCCTCAGAGACATCCCAACCATTAGGCAAACTAGGTGGTCACCTAGGGTGGCATCTATCTGGAACGCCCTTCCTACCACCATCCGGTCCATCACTGACCTCACCCAATTTAGAAAGGCACTGAAACACCATCTCTTCCTTCTGCACTACTCTAACGACAGATCACAAACAGCCACCACCAAGACTACACCTGCAGTGCACCCATCTCACAATGATGCAGCTCCACCTCTGGCACAACTGCACAACCTGTAAACAATAACATTAGATAACCCTAGTAAACAGTCTCTAAGGAGTTATGTCCTCACTGACAAAGGTAAATAAATAAAGATTGTAAATAATTGTAAATAAGGACAATATCTGTACATAGTTATGAGAGCCCGACATGTTGTTAAACAGCTTAGCGACAGAGGGCTCAGCCTGTATATAGTTTCCCCAGTTATAAAGTTATGATACCTGTTCAATGTAAGTACAATGCAAGTCCACCCTGCATTGTACAAAGAAATGTTAATTGTAAACCACACTGATTTTAAAGAGCGCGGTATAGAAAAGCGTTTAAATAAATAAATAAAAATAAAGAGCAGGGCATTCCAAGTTAAACAATATATATTGGCCTGATAATTTATGTTTAAATAGCATTAAAATACTAAATATATCACACCCATAAGGGCCTCTTTGCAAACCAATCTATCATATATCACACTTTTGATATCATTTATTTTTATTACTCTCCCAAACCTCCCACTCCCACTCTCCCTCCATCACAACTAAACAACTCCCAACAGCCTCCCAGGTACTGTGATCTACCATAATTATCCATCACCTAGTGGGTATTGGATTTGGTAATCCACAAGACCAAGTATTAACCATACTTTCCTGCACTCTATTCCTCCCCCCCCCCCCTGAATTCACCCCTTTCTACACCATCTCAATGGTACCAGTTACACTCACCTAGAAAAACTCAAGATCTGGTTGTATGCACTAAATTGTAATGCCTGTATGAATAGCTCCCATGTTTCCAAAAAACTTGCTCCTAGTTTTTCCAGATCCCAATGAGCCTAGGCATTCCACATACATTAACACATGGGGCACATTCCTCCAGCCTCAATAAGATGGTACTGCAGAGCCCCTCCAAACCAATAAAATGTTCTTCTTTCTCCCAAAAATTGCCTTCAAAACAAAAGGTGTAGCTATCTACTTTTTCATACTCAAGGAGCATGGATCTTCAAACATTACACCTATACAATCCATTTCCATTTCCACCTATGAACCACTCATCACTCATTCATTCCCCCTATGAGCCACTGAATTTGCTTCCAATATTGTTGCACAATGGAGCAATATCAAAAGAGATACCCCATAGTACCACATTTAGTCTTAGATTTATTGCAGATTTCTAAAGGGCTAAAGCCACCTTGCTAAGCCCTAACCTTTGAAATATAGGTCCTAAGTATTATTTTACAGTGTGTTTCCTTCAACTGCACATACAGTGTTCATGTGATGGCTCTGACAATACTGGAAACAATATCTTCTGATCTCAAGGCTGATCTTAACTTTATTCCATTTTTCTGCCACCCCTACATAGCAAGTATGCCTAACCAATATTTTCATCCTTTTTTGCAGGTACAATATTGTTAAGTCTATTGTCAAGTCTCGAAATCAATACATCCTCACTGCTGGCTCTAAAGGCCTCTCAATGCCCCTCCTAATTCATGCAAGTTATGTAATGTCATAATTGAAGATACCCAAAAAATTCATGGGATAGAAGATCAAATTCCTGATATAAATCACCATACTCCCTCATGGACCCATCTTTCTGAAGTACCTACTCTATCATCAGAGTTCCTTTCTTCCCCTTAGTAAGTTGGAAATCAACATTCCCCCACACCAATAAAAAAGCACACTCCCTAGCCCGCCTCCACACTAACATTGCACATCACAGTCTCCACACCCACTTTAGTACACTCACCCAAAGCTCCTTAGTCACCCACTTCACCTTCACATGCAGCAAATACCTCACATTAAGTGGTGCCAGCAATTCTGGCACTGCTTGCAAAAGCATGCAACCTTCCATCCCAAACAACCAATCCTTCATATGCCTCAATAGACACATTAAATTATATCTTTCCAAGCAGGACAGTCCAACTCTAGATCGCTCAGAGGAATTCTATCCCTAGAGACCCTTCAGTCATCTGCCCCACTGCAATTCCACTGCTCCCGAGCAACTTCCACAGCAAGACCTGAAGGATGTACCTTGGAAAGTATATCTTTGCAATCCATCCCATAAGAATAAAAGGAAGTGGCCACCAGTCTACAAACAGCCTCCATATCTCTGCCCCAAAAAACCCTTCCCTTCCCAAGTTTTCTGCCCCTCCTTAGCAAGCAGCAGGGCTTCTAACTTCCAAATTCAACTTCAAGCTTGAGAGGCCCCAGGACTTCTCAAACTCCTCCATTAAAGCTCATAAAGAATCCTGAGGATCTGTCAAATGGAGCAGAAGATCATCAGCAAAGGCTGCAATTTTGAACTCAAAGGGGTATGTTACTAAACAGTAATAGCGGCTTCCGTGCGATATAAGAGCCATGGGCCCATATTGCATGGAAGCCGCTACTGCTGTTTAGTAAACATACTCCAAAGTCTTCTAGTCTCATTCCTTTAAACCTTTCATTTTGAAGCACCTTTCTGAGAAAAGGCTCCAGAAGAAAAGTACAGTAAATGGAAGAGGAGGCAACCCTGCCTAGTTCCCTGCTGCCAAAAATAAAAAAACCCTTTGGGCTACAATGGGATACCACCTGCCCCATAAAGTCAAAACAACAAATGGGTGGTCTCCAAATCAAATCAAATTTCCAAGGGAAACTAAATTTTGTTGGACATTGATCATCAGATAAGGACAAGCCATAGCCAATTCAAAGCAAAATCCTAGGAGACAACATTTTGGACTGGAAATGGGCTGATGAGTGGTTTGAATTTAGAGCTAGAATGGCATAGTCTACTGTTATCTTGATTGGATAAACTGGTTGGGCGTCTACATGGTTGTTTTCACCCCTGATTGGTTTAACAGTAAGCATGTGTTCGAGTGATGATGTCAGATGCCATGGATTTAAAATGTTGTCTCCTAGGATTTTGCTTTGAGTTGGAGTGTGTTTATGGGAGTTAAGTAAACTGAAGCAGGGTTTTTTGAGAGCAAACCCAAAACACAGGACTGGGTCGTTGTACTACCCCTTGCTTGATCTCCATCTATCAGTTAAGTAGACTTCTTTAAATTATTTTACTGCAAATGATTAAAATGGATGGGATCTCCCAGCTATGGCTTGTCCTTATCTAGTGACAAAATTAGTTTCCCTTGGAGATTTAATTTAATTTGGAGACCACCCATTTGCTGTTTAGTTCCCTGCGGCAACATAAAATCTTCTCCTCTATAGCCATTCACCAAGACTTTCACCTTAGTATTTGAATAAAGTGTCCACACTACTTACACAAAACACTCCCCACTCTAGCAAAAGTGTCCTAGAATTTCAAATAAACGCTGCCAACTAATGTTAATGACCACTTTCTCAGTGTGGAAACTCAGCAGTATGGATTGAACCCTGTTAAACTGAACATACTCCATGGCTGCCAAAATCTTATGCAAGTTCAAAACTGGGTGCCTACTTCACACAAACCCTACCTGGTTTGTTTGAATCAGTTCTGGAATAGTAAGGACCAAGAGATCTTCTAGTATCTTTGCCAATAACTTTGAGTTAAACTTCAGCAGAGAAATAGGTTGTTATGATTATAGCTTCTCGGCTTTGGATATTACAGTAAGTATGCAATATTGTAATCAAACTGATATCCACTACTCTCATCTAACCCTTCAAAAAAAGTTCCCAGCACCCCCACACACATTTTCCTTCAAGATCTTAAAAAAAATCACTTCCAAAGCCATCTGGGCCTCTTTCATTAATAACAGGGGTGGCCCAATGGGGCGTGCGGGTCCTCATTTGCATAGAGCCTTGTTTGCATAAATATTTACATAATGTTAACATGTGCTTTTAGTAAATATGCTTCTTAATGAATGTCTAGATAAAGAAAGACTACCAGATTTTTACATTACTATATTCCAGTGCCAACCACCAGGCCCATTAGGAAGTACTATAAACACTGACCATTTAGAACCCATAGCAAACCCACCTATCATAACAGCACTACCAGGACTCACAAAGCCCCATACCCTACCTATGAAAAAGGTAAATGCAATGTGTACCAAAAAGGCAACACTGCAAATATTAAACCAATACATCTCAGAGAATACCAATACATCTCACTGGTGGAACAAGAACAAGTGGGACTGTCAAATAGAAACTACATGAATGGAATACCACAGCTTGGTTACACATGCAGAACATAGACCGTCACCACACAAAGAACAAGGGATTACAATTTAGAAATAAGAAGATAATAATTAAATTGGGAACCCCAAAAGCCAAACATAAAATGTACAACACTGGAGAAATAAAATTATTAATTAATTTCCTCTTGCACTAAACAAAAACGCAAAGATGTTAGCGATACACATTTCCCAGACCTGACATATTAATAAATTCAAAATAAAAAGAAATTTTCTACCTTTTGTTTGGGCATTTTGTTTTTCAGTTGCAATAGCTCAAGTCACTTTCTTCTGGTTTCTTCGTGTCTTCTGCGAGTTGCCCATTTGTCCTTTCTTCTCTCTTCTAGATTTTTTCCATTCTCTCTCTATATCTACTTTAACATACTGATTCCCCCATTTCTTTCTTTATTCCTTTATCATCCACTCAAATTTCACCCTTCCATCTTCAAACCCCACTTACTCTCCCAATACCTGGCCAATCGTAGATTTTTCTTTCCTCCCACACAAAATATCTTTTCTCCTCTCCATCCTCATTCCCCATGCCCATCCCCTTCTAGTCCTCCCACAAAAACAGCTCCCTTCTAGTTCTAGACCCACCCAGCATCCGCTCCCTTCTAGTCCCATTCTCCCATGCCCCCGCATCAGCCCATTTCCAGTCCTAGCTCCCCATATGCTCCTTTCCAGTCCTATTCCAGCCCCCATTAGCCCATTTCCAGTCCTATTCCAGCTCCCCATCAGCCCATTTGCAGTCCAAGCTCCCCCCACCAGCCCATTTCCAGTTCTAGCTTACACTCCCATCAGCACATTTCCAGTCTTAGCACCCACTATCAGCCATTTCCAGTCCTATTCCAGCCCTACATCATCCCATTTCCAGTCCAAGCTTCCCCCCCATCAGCCCATTTCCAGTCCTAGATTACCCTCCCATCAGTTCATTTCAAGTCCTAGCCCCCCATCAGCCCATTTCCAGTCCCAGTTTACCCTCCCATCAGCTCATTTCCAGTCTTAGCATCCCCTATCAGCCATTTCCAATCCTATTCCAGCTCCCTATCAGCCCATTTGCAGTCCAAGCTCCCCCATCAGCCCAATCCCAATCCAAGCTTCCCCCTCCCATTTCCAGTCCCAGCTTACCCTCCCATTAGCCCATTTCCAGTCCCAGCTTACCCTCCCATCAGCTCATTTCCAATCTTAGCCCCCCCCCCCCATCAGCCATTTCCAGTCCTATTCCAGCTCTCCATCAGCCCATTTCCAGTCCAAGCTCCTGCCATCAGCCCTTTTCCAGTCCTGGCCCTCCCCATCAGCTCATTTCCAGTCCTATTCCAGCCTTACATCATCTCATTTCCAGTCCATGCTTCCACCTCCCATCAGCCCATTTCCAGTCCTAGCTTACCCTCCCATCAGCCCATTTCCAGTGCAAGCTCCCCCCATCAGCCCATTTCTAGTCCTGGCCCTCCCCAGCAGCTCATTTCCAGTCCTATTCCAGCCCTACATCATTCCATTTCCAGTCCAAGCTTCCCCCTTCCATCAGCCCATTTCCAGTCCTAGCTTACCCTCCTATCAGCTCATTTCAAGTCCTAGCCCCCCCCCATCATCCCATTTCCAGTCCCAGTTTACCCTCCCATCAGCTCATTTCCAGTCTTAGCACCACCTATCAGTCATTTACAGTCCTATTCCAGCTCCCCATCAGCCCATTTGCAGTCCAAGCTCCCCCATCAGCCTATTTCCAGTCCAAGCTTCCCCCTCCCATTTTCAGTCCCAGCTTACTCTCCCTTCAGCCCATTTCCAGTCCCAGCTTACCCTCCCATCAGCTCATTTCCAGTCTTATCCCCCCCATCAGCCATTTCCAGTCCTATTCCAGCTTCCCATCAGCCCATTTGCAGTCCAAGCTCCCCCATCAGCCCATTTCCAGTCCAAGCTTCTCCCTCCCATTTTCAGTCCTAGCTTACCCTCCCATCAGTCCATTTCCAGTCCCAGCTTACCCTCCCATCAGCTCATTTCCAGTCTTAGCCCCCCCCCATCAGCCATTTCCAGTCCTATTCCAGCTCTCCATCAGCCCATTTCCAGTCCAAGCTCCCGCCATCAGCCCTTTTCCAGTCCTGGCCCTCCCCATCAGCTCATTTCCAGTCCTATTCCAGTCTTACATCATCCCATTTCCAGTCCATGCTTCCACCTCCCATCAGCCCATTTCCAGTCCTGGCCCTCCCCATCAGCTCATTTCCAGTCCTATTCCAGCCCTACATCATCCCATTTCCAGTCCAAGCTTCCCCCTCCCATCAGCCCATTTCCAGTCTAAGCTTCCACCTCCCATTTTCAGTCCCAGCTTACCCTCCCATCAGCCCATTTCTAGTCCCAGCTTTCCCCATCATCCCATTTCCAGTCCAAGCTTCCCCCTCCCATCAGCCCATTTTCAGTCCCAGCTTACCCTCCCATCAGCGCATTTCCAGTCCTAGCCCCCCTATCACAGCCCATTTCTAGTCCCAATGTGTAGTTTTAACAGCGTATTTTAACAGCGTATTTACACATAACTTATGTTGAGAGGAGTAGCTAACTATTTACATGTTGGCTTATCTGTGAATTGTAGATGGTTCGGATGAGGGAAGTGCTATTTGTCAGGTGGAGCAGGGTCTGGTGTGTTCAGTTTCGATCCTGAATGGTTGTTGCTTGGGTTTTGTCTGTATGTACTACTGGGCATGTCAAGGTGTGGAATGTGATCTTGAAATTTATCAAGATTTGTTTCAATTCCTCTGATACATCACCTTTAAATATTATTTTTGGCATGGGTAAGTTTCCTACATCTTTTTCATAAAGACTGAAGCAAAGAATCATTCAGTCTCTCCGCTATGGCCTTGTCCTCTCTTAGTACCCCTTTTACCCCTCTATCATATAATGGTCCAACTGACTCTCTCACAGGTGTTTTGCTATGAATGTGTTTGAAAAAAGTTTTTATTATGCATTTTTGCTTCCACAGCAAACTTCTTTTCAAATTATGTCTTCACCTGCCTTATCTATCTGCTTGCTGTTGTTTGGCTTTCTTCCCACCTTTCTTAAAATATGGAATACAAGGTGCCTTGCAGTTCAAAGCAAGTTGCATTTGTTAGGACGGGAGTGGGAGGTGGAATACTTCTCCAAGGCCCTACTCCACTATCTGCCCAATCATTCTCGCACCAGACTTTCCACACCTCTGAAGGGGAAAGGAATGAATATGAAGTCAGGGCCTCAAAGTCAAAGGCATTTACATGGTTTACAGAACTGTAAGCCGTGTAAATGCCCCTAAGCGGGATATTCAGCTGCTGAATTTCCCAGAGTAATGCTGCTATAGGCCCCGTTGCTAACTGCTTAGCATCGGCGTGTATTGGGGACATTTGGGGGGCAGTACCCGGGGATAACCATGAAGCGGCAATATTCAACTGCTTCCTGGTTATCCCTCAGTGGCAAAAGTTAGGCAAAAGCTGTCCTAACCTTTGCCGCCAAAGCTAACCGGCTGATTATCGCCACTGCACGTTTAACTTCTGCGCTGTGGGTGGCTGTGCTGCAACTTAGATATTCAATGCCGGTGGCCGGATATGGACCTGGATTGAATATCCAGGGTTAAAATTTGGTGGTGACGACTATGCGCCTTAGAGGCACATAGCTGTCGCAAATCAATATCAGGTCCTCAGTCCATATCATAAGAGGGTATAGAAAAGAAACTCCAACTTTACTGATCAACTTAAAGTAAAGTGACTTGGTACAGTACCTTCTTAAAAGACACTTCAACGTTATGTACAGTATTTCCAGTAGTAGTTTAAATAAGCGGATCATCTTTACACACCTCTTTCAATTTATTCCCTATTTACTTTGAGCTCACCTCAGAAGTCAATTGTGTTAGCTACACAATGATTTCAGCTTTCCATTTCTATGGTCCCTTCCCTGGATCTCTGAGTCCAAATGAATGCCATAATCTTCTCTCCATTTGAAAGTTCTTCCTCATCCCTGGCAAGAAATCACTCAGAGGACTCCCTGTCATTCTTACTCCTTTACCTCTGCAATTCTCAGAGGTGTTATCCTTACAGAAGAGCTAAACAGGGCCAGCCTAACCATTAGGCAAGCTAGGTGGTCTCCTAGGGCAGCAATTTTTGTGGAGTGGCCAAAATCTGGGCATTCAAAGCTAAACAATAGATTCTGACAGCCTGGAGATGGGGTGTGTGGATAAAGATTAAGGTCAGCCTAGGGCACAAACACCTTGAACCAAATCTGGGGCCGGCCCTGGAGCTAAAATTTATAAAACTTGATACCATGCTTGTTTACTGTCCTTCCTTTATTATTTTCTCTCTCTAACATTTTTCTGCAGACTTGTGCATGAGCACAAACAATTTAAAACAAGTATTTTCATGTTTGTTTAAGAGTCGTGCGAGCGTAACTGAATTAAGAATGCTGGCAGTGACAATGATAGCTCCTTACGGCTCACTACTGCTTTTCTCAGATCTTCTTCACTTTCTTTTGATTTAACAAACTGATTATCTCCCGGGAGATATATTTTTAAATAGATATTTAGATTCTTGACAGAGGAGAAACATGGTGTGCTGCCAGCATCTGTTAACTTACGAAGGCTTGCAGCTGTATCACTAAATTCTTTGCAATTCCAAGCAAGTAAAGGCAGGCTGAGCTCTTGGAGTGAAATGAAAGGTCATGCAGGATGATACTTGTTCTTAAAACAAGGGATTCCTCAAATTCTTAAGAGAAATATTTCTGCACATTTTCATTATTTGTTCACTTTAAAACCCCTGTCATTTCATGTTTCCATCTTGCTATTATCAAAAAGCCATTCATTCTTCCTTTTTCCTATTCATATTTTATCAGGGAGCCATCATGCTACAGCCTCTCACCTTAATCCTTTCTGCCTGACTTTCATCAAGAGATTCCTATCCAACTCTCATTGGCAGTCCATACTGTATTGTGACTCTCCTGTCTACCTCCCTCCCACCCATCCACCCATTCTCTTCTTATCAGGGAATCATGATGTGGAGTCTGCAGCAATGCCACAGCCCAGGAATGTCTTGAAGACCTTGACCTTTCCACTTTAGGATCAGCCCACCCCCTCCCTGTTTAGCCAGATCACACAATTCCATAGTGTCGGCACGCCTCCCTGGTGGCCAGTGGATGCCAGGGCAGGGGGGACATAAAATTTTTAATATTAAGATAGGAGAGTCTTTTAAGGGCCAAAAGGCACTTGGTCCTTGTAGTTTTTATCTCCAATCTTTAAAGAAACCATTAAAGCAGAGTGGTGGGAAAAAGAAGGCTTTTATTCCCTTTACACAGTGGTTCCAATTGTTGGGTTACAATTCAAAGTAAATGTCCTTAATTCAGGTAAGAAAGACAACTCAGGTTTAAAGCAAAACTGTTGAACTTCACAGGAATAGCAGTGCTTAGTCAATTAAAGAAAGCTCGTTTGGCAATTCAAGCAACTCACAAGTCTGGCAAAGACTCTATGCTACCAGATACACAGAGAGTACAATCCATTTCCTGGTCTGATAATTCTCCTGCCAGTTCCACTTGCATTGGCTCATAATCAGATATGTTTGACTCTGTATCCCTAGTTTCTTGGGAAACACCTCCAGGGGTTTTGTATATCTCTTGCAGTACTTGCCAATGGCCTTGGCCTAGCCTAGGGCATCGGCCACGTGCTGTATTAGGATTAAATGTGTTCTCTCTTCTTAGAGGTTTTATAGCAGCTTTACCATAGTCTTTAACATTTATGGCTTTCTTCATAGGCATATATTTATCATACCTTGTATTGCAGCAACAAGCGGGTAAATGGCTTTCTTCAATTGCTTGCCTCTCACAGTCAGCAGCTTGATGAAATCCTTTTCTTTGAAAGTTTGGTTTACCTTGCAGCCTTTGAACCCATTCTCCTGGTAAGCACCTGCTTCTGCATAAGCCCAGCTCCTGGCTTTCCTGCTCAGCGTGGCTTAGCTTCCCCAGCTGATTCCCCTTTGGCTTCTGCTTGCAATTAGTGCAGTGCTTTTGCCTCTTCGGGCAAACAGCTCTCTCTCTAGCTTGAGCTGGTCCCTCCTTAGTTCCTTCCTCGGCTCCTGGTGAGTCACCTCTCACTCCTGGTGATCCTCTAGCTCCGGAGGAATCAGGCTTCCACTTCAACCTCTCTCCCTTCCAGTCTTCCACTCTCCTCTTATAAAGCACTCCTGCCTTTGAGGATTGGGAGCTGGTTGTCAGTTCCTCATGACCAGCTGGGCGTGGCCCTTCAGTCTCTCTGAATGCTCTCCTGCTCCCTCTAGCTGGTTCCTGCGAATATTGCAACTTGTGCACATCTTTTTTCCTCTGAAAAACAGCTTCTTTTTTCTCCTCTGGGCTTTCATCAGCCCTCGCTGCATTACAATAGTCATAGGTAGCTGGTTGAGATCCCAAGCAGGGCCATACCTAGTGCTGGTCAAGCGGTGCATTCGCACAGGGTGCAAGTAAGAAAGAGGCACTGATATCATTACTCTCCGCCCATTGACCCCTTCTCTCCGCCCTCTCTCCACCTTCTGCGGTGTTTTAGCGCACCGCGGGAGTTTACGATCGTTAACTACGGTTAACGCGCGTAATGTAACGTTAATGATCGTTCGCACGTCATAACGCGTGTTATGACGTGCGAACAATCGTTAACATTACATTACATGCGTTATTCACGATTACCGCAGTTTAGTAAACATACCCCTTTGTTCCATCTTGGATATTGTTCTTTTCCCTTCAGCTTTCTTTTATTTATTTTTCTCTCTTTCTGTACACTCAGACTTTACTACTCTTTCTTAGTATCCATTGGTGCTTAATTCCCTCCTCTTTCACTCCACTTTTCAAACCTCACCCCAGTCCTCCCATTCTCCACCTCTTTTTTCCTAGTCCATTGTTCTCTATACTCACTCACTGCCTCCCCTCCCCACCATCCAGCATAACACATCTCTCTTTTTCTCCTTCTTTCTGTGCTCCACCTGGGAAAAAATATGCGACCCCATCCTTGACGTCTTCTTTCTTTTTCTGAGTCAGCATCAGAAAGATCTCATAACACCATCTCCAGCTTTATCTTTATTTCTCAGAGTCAGCACACAGCAGCCATTGCTGCCGATGAATGGCCCTGCACACTGGAAGTGAATGCTACGGGCAGCATTGGCTGCTGTTGCTGACTCAGATAAAGAAAGATCAAGCAGGGGATGCTGCTGCACGATGCCTCACGGTGACGTTACATGCACAGTGAGTTGTGCCAGCTACTAAGCCCACCATCTAAGTCCCCACTTACTCTCCCCATACCCAGCCAATCTTAAATTCTGTTTTCTTCTTTTCTCCCACCCAATTTTAAAGTCTCAGTCCAAGTCCCTGCTCCCCCACATCTTCCTATCCCCAGTTCTGTCTCCTATATGCCTTCTGCACACCATCCAGTTACTTCCTTCTCTGATATTCATTAACCCTGCCTTTCCTCCTTCTTACCCTAGCATTCATTCTTATGCCTCTCTCTCTCAACGGTTCCTTCTGTATGACCTTTTTTTCTTCCCTCCCACACAAAATATGTGTCCTCCTCTCCATCCTCACTCCTCCAGCTTCTTTTCTCTCCCCCCAGTCACAACTCCAGCTCCACCCCCTTCCAGTCCTCCACAAATATCAATTCCCTTCTAGTTCTAGCCCCTCCCAGCAACATCTCTCTTCCAGTCCCAGTTTCTTCATCCCCCAGCATCAGCCCATTTCCAGTCCTAGCCCCTCAGTATCAGTCCTCCTTCAGTCCCTCCCAGCATCATTTCCCTTTCAGTCCCAGTCCCCCATTCCCTAGCATCACTCCATTTCCATTCCTAGCCTCCCCAGTATCAGTTCCCCTCCAGTCCCAGTCCCAGTCCCAGTCCCTCCCAGCATTATCTCCCTTTCAGTCCCCCCATCACCCAGCATCAATTCATTTCCAGTCCTAGTCACCCAGTATCAGTCTTCCTCTAGTTCCGGTCCCTCCCAACCTCATCTTCCTTCCAGTCCCTCCATTCCTCATCAGCCCTTTTCCAGCTCTGGCCCCCCAGTATCAGCCCCCTCTAGTTCCAGCCCCTCCCATTCCCTCGCAGCATTATCTCCCTTTCAATAGTTGTTTCTCCATCCCCCATTTTCCCTTCTAGCCCCTAGTCCTCTTAAGTGCCAGCGGCTCCCCCACACCATGAAGGGCTCTGCGCATGCCTGAGCAGCTTCAGAGGGAGCCAATGAGGCCTGAAGTCCAGCTCCCCAGCTTACCTCTGCACAGCTGTGGGAGTAAACATCCATGACAGTATTTTCCTTTACTCCTATGGCTGTGCTAAGTCACAGCTGCCAGCACCACTGAGCTCCTGGAGGTTAACCAGGGGCACTTCCAGTCTCTTGCGCAAGATAGGAAGTGCCCCTGTTTAACCTCCAGGAACTCAGCAGCACTGGAGGCTGTGACTTAGCACAGTCACAGGATTAAAGGAAAACACTCCTCCCACAGCTGTGCAGAGGTAAGCTGGGGTGCCAGGTTTCAGGCCTCAATGGCTTCCTCTGAAGCTGGTCAGGCAAGCACGGTGCCCCTCATGCTTGCACATGCCCCAGACCTACTTGGATGGTGGGGCATCTAGTGACAGTGCCCCCGGAGGATGGCACCCACTGCCACGCTTACCCTGCTTACCAGGTGGCGCCAGCCCTGATCGCAGAATTGGAAAAGGTACAGTGAAGAGCAACCAAAATGGTAAAGGGGATGGAAGGATATCCATATGAGGTTAGGGCTCTTCAACTTGGAAAGAGACAGCTGAGGGGAGATATGACAGAGGTTTATTAAATAGTGAATGGAGTGAAATGGGTAAATGTACATTGGTAGTTTACTCCTTCAAAAAGTAGCAAAACTAGGGAACATGCAATGAAGCTACAATATAACACATTTAAGACTAATTGGAGAAAATGTTTTTTCACCAAACTCTGGAATTCATTACGAGAGGATGTAGTAAAAGTTGTTAGTGTAGCTGGGTTTAAAAGAGGTTTCACCAGAACAGCGCAGGGAGGACGCAGCCACACCTCTTAAAACAAAGAAACCTTTTATTTGGTAAAACCTTCAAAGGCACAGCATACAGAGATAAAAGGTTTCTTTGTTTTTAAGAGGTGTGGCTGCGTCCTCCCTGCGCTGTTCTTGTGACTCCTGTGATTTCTGTGGAGGGTTGTTGCTCTTCTTCTTTCCTTGGTGTTTAAAAGAGGTTTGGACACGTTTCTGGAGGAAAAGTTCCTAAAACATTATTAAAGTGGATTGAGGAATTCCACTGCTTGACCCTAGGACAAGCAGCATAGAATCTGCATACCTTCTGAGAACCCGATATGTACTTTTAACGTGGATTGGCCACTGTTGGAAACAGGATACTGGGCTTGATGGACCATTCATCTGACTCAGTATGCCATAATCTTATGTTGTTATGTTTCCTGATTGGGCTCAGAGTGCTTTAAAGCTTTGATGCATGTGTGGGCAATTTTGCCTGCACCAGCTATATAAACAACTCTGTATCTCGTCACCTTTCAGAGCTCAATGCAACTTCTCAGTAATATCAAAAAAACGTCTCCACTCTTCACCTCAGAGATATAACCACTATCAAACAAGCTATATCCAAACTCCAAAAAGAAGCTCTATTTGATGGCAACTGGGTCTCAGACTTGAATCAGGCAACTTACTGAACCCATATACATTTACAGGCATAGCGCCATAACTTGCATCAATGACCCAACATGTTGCTCTTAACTAAATGAGATAACCTACTTAATTTGCAAAGTTTTAAAGCTTATCTTAAATTTTGTAAATTGTTATCCTAACGCCGGATATCAGCACCGTGGCGTTTCACGATTAGACGTTTCTTCAGGGTATTCTTCCTCCATTACATAGCTTTCCTCATATTATACTGGATCTGTACAGTTAAACAAATGATAAGCTTAATATCTAATTCAATTATAATCTCATTCTTGCTGTGCTTTTTCATAAACGTGAAACAGATATTCACTCACCCCGTTATATGAAGAAACGTCTAATCGTGAAACGCCACGGCGCTGATATCCGGCGTTGGGATAACAATTTACAAAATTTAAGATAAGCATTTCCTATTCATCCTTTAATGGATTAAGCTTTAAAACTTTGCAAATTAAGTAGGTTAGCTCATTTAGTTAAGAGCAACATGTTGGGTCATTGATGCAAGTTATGGCGCTATACCTGTAAATGTATATGGGTTCAGTAAGTCGCCTGATTCAAGTCTGAGACCCAGTTGCCATCAAATAAAGCTTCTTTTTGGAGTTTAAATATAGCTTGTTTGATGGTGGTTATATCTCTGAGGTGAAGAGTGGAGCCGGTTTTTTGATATTACTGAGAAGTTGCACCAGTTATATGACATCACAGCTTGAATGTTGTAAATAAAGTACAGGAAAGCAGAGATTCAGGCCTATATCTCAGCCTGTTTGTCTGACATTGCTGCCTGGATGTCCCACGGTTGTCTAAAATTAAACCTGTCACTTCTTTCTCTATAACATCAGCAAAATTTGTCTCTTATGACCACGTTAACAAAACCTTTATCTACTATCTAGTCACCTCCCATTTAGACTATTGCAAGTTGCTTCTTTCTGGTTTCCCCCTGAATCACCTACTGTATCTTTTCTTTATTCCATTCAAAATTCAGCTGCACAGCTAATCTTCCACCAGCGTCGCTATGCCTAAGTAAACCTTCTTCTCAAGTCACTTTAGTGGCTTCCTATCCTCTTCTGCATCCAGTTCAAACTTCTCCTATGGACCTATAAGTTCATTTTATTCTATGGCTCCTCATTACCTCTCCCTCTTATATCCCTCCTCAGGAATTCCGCTCATCGGGCAAATCCCTCATATTCTGTGTCCTTCTCTTCTACTGCCAACTCTAGACTTCGGTTATTCTGCCTTGTTGCAGTCTAAGGAAGACAGAGAGTTACATATACGAGACCTACAGGGCTATAGTCCTGAAGTCCCACCTCCAGTCTGGCAGCATCCCTGTTACCATGGAGGAGAGAGGTCACGTGACAGGAGAGCATCACTCTGGTGTGGCAGGAAGTGATCCTATTGCTAGAACCTGTCCTCCAGGTGATGTAAAACCCTCTCGCACCGAGGAAGTTTCTCCAGGGCCATGTGCCCATGAGGGAAGGGTTAGGACAGCCGTTATAGTTGGTGATTCGATCATTAGGCATGTAGATAGCTGGGTGGCTGGTGGACGCGAGGATCACCTGGTAACATGCCTGCCTGGTGCAAAGGTAGCAGGCCTCACGCGCCACCTAGACAAGGTCTTAGATAGTGCTGGGGAGGAGTCTGCTGTCTTGGTACATGTCAGTACCAATGACATAGGAAAATGTGGTAGGGAGGTTCTGGAGGCTAAATTTAGGCTTTTAGGTAGGAAGTTGAAATCCAGAACTTCCAGGGTAGTGTTCTCCGAAATGCTTCCCGTTCCACACGTAGGACTCAAAAGGCAGGCAGAGCTCCGGAGTCTCAATGCGTGGATGAGACAATGGTGCAAGGATGAGGATTTTGGATTTGCTAGGAACTGGGGAACATTCTGGGGAAAGGAGGGGCTCTTCCGAAGGGATGCGCTTCACCTTAACCGGGATGGAACCAGGCTGCTGACATTAAAGGAGATAGAGCAGCTTTTAAATTAGATAATAGTCGAGAGCCGACAGTCGCCCAAGAGCACATGGTTCGGAACAATGTATCCTTGAAGAATAGCTATCGCTTAACACTTAGTTACTACCCTCAACACTAGTATACTTCTGTTCACCATTGGTTCCTACCCAAGTTAAACTGTCCTATACAAACCTATTGATGTTTTAATGTTTACTGTTAACCGTTCATGTTAATGCCAATTTGATGTAAATTTGTTCTATGTAATCTGTTGTATGTAAACCAGTTTATTGTTCATGTTATATGTAAACCGCACTGATCTGAAAAAGTGTGATATATAAAAACAATCAAATAAATAAATAAATACTACCAAAAAAATGAAGTTAGGGCACATCAGCAGAGAGGTTCCAGTAAAGACAAAGGTAGCCCAAATGCCCTTGAGTACAGAGCAAAAACACATAATGAACGAAAACCAAAGAAGGTCACAGGTGCTGGTTTTATTAGATAAAATCCCCTACGCGTTTCGGTGTCAAGCCTTCATCGGGGGGCACACATCTAAAAACAATTACATGAAATTGAAAAACTAAAAACAGCAATATAACAACATGAATATAATAATAAATAAATTTAAAAATAGTATAAAAGACGCGTAAAAATGTATACATAAATGTTGTTAAACATTAAATTAAACATTTAAAAACATAAAAATTAAAAAGTACAGTGAATAAAAACATAGATATAATAGTTAAGAACATTGAATATCTAAATAATAAAACCCAAAAGTAGTCAACAAATAGTTAAGAAGATAGAAAAAAACTGATGACAGGAGCTACAGAGAGGGTACTCACGTAATGCACCATGTGGCAAAGAAGGTCTTGAAAAAGACCCCTATTAGATAATTACTCAGGACTAAAGGGAAGAAGAGCAAATAAAATTACATAATCACATCATCAAAGCAGCAAAAAACACACAGAGAGCCAGAACACAGAGGGAATACAAAACTTCATGTTAAGTGGACAAAGCCAATTGAATTCCATATGGAGAAGAAGGGCACATAAGAACAGGGGAGTAGAACTCATCTCATAGTAGTCAAGAGGGAATCATTTGTACATTACCCAGCATGACAGCTAGTTACTAATGATAAGGGTATCACTGATTAAATGAACTGAATTATATGTAGGCATACATGAACAGGGGGACAATATGATAGAAAGCATAAACGCGGTTGGTGTGAAAATGACAACAACGTGTTTGTAAAACCTGTATGGCAAAGGGCTGAGGTCAAGATAGGAATGAACAGCAAAAATGAAGCACTCCAAATGGCCATAGTATTCATCTTATATAAAAAAGTGACTCAAGTAACATGAAGGAATATAAAAACATTCTTATAGCACAGATAAGAAAAAAGGGGAAAAAAACGGCTAACTAAAAGCAGCGGTGCTGTGTGTCACAATACCAAATAAACCTTACCCAATGAATTTTGCAAAATTCGAACTTCAGCAGTGTAGTAGATACCATCATCAGGAGAACTGGGTGTAAGCGTCTTTAGTTATATAGCCTGGATTTTCGTACCATTGAGCCATGATTGGCAGGGTAATACGCATGACAACAGTGGGTCCGGATTGTTGGTATAAACAAATGAATGTAGAGAATAGTACCTTCTAACCAATAAACCATAGGAATAAACAAAAAATGAGAAACTGAATGTGTCAAAGTAAATATGACCCTTGTATTATGTATAAACATTACGTGTCTCTCAAAAGCGGGGCAGACCATCTAAAAAAAGTCACGTCATGTAATAAAAAAACTGATAAATGCAAACCGAATGCCATGTGAAGGGGAAACAGTTGCAATTATTCATTGCTTCATCCTCTTAACCTTCCCCCGGGAGCTGAGCAAAATAATGCCCGCTTCCTCCATCCGTACGCTCGCTCCGTTACAGGCACCAAGGCACTTCACGCATAAAGGAGCACTAAATCCAATCAGAATCACTAAAATGTTAAAAATGAGAAACTGAATGTGTCAAAGTAAATATGACCCTTGTATTATGTATAAACATTACGTGTCTCTGAAAAGCAGGGCAGACCATCTAAAAAAAGTCACGTCATGTAATAAAAAAACTGATAAATGCAAACCGAAAGCCATGTGAAGGGGAAACAGTTGCAATTATTCATTGCTTCATCCTCTTAACCTTCCCCCGGGAGCTGAGCGAAATAATGCCCGCTTCCTCCATCCGTACGCTCGCGCCGTTACAGGCACCAAGGCACCTCACACATAAAGGAGCACTAAATCCAATCAGACTTGTGGAGTGGAGGAGTGGCCTAGTGGTTGTGGCAAGGTACTTCAGGCCAGAGGTTCAGGGGTTCAAATCCCACTAGAGGACAGTAACCTTGGGCCAGAAGGACTAGGGTTTCTAGTCCCACAGGTGCTCCTTGTGGTCTTGGGCAAGCCACTTAACCCTCCATAGCCCATGTTCCCTGTAAATTAGTTATCTCCAAGTTATAATGCCCTGTTCAATGTAATTTCAGTTTGTTCAATGTAAACTGCCTTGATATCATGAAAGGCAGTATATAAGAAATGTTAAATAAAATAAAAATTATAATGCCTCTGTATTGTTCCATGGTGCGACTACACCTTGAATATTGTGTGCATTTCTGGTTGCCATATCTTAAAAAGGATATAGTGTTATTAGAAAAGGCACAGAGAGAGCCACCAAAATGGTAAAGGGGATGGAAGGATACTCCTATGAAAAGAGGCTAAAAAGGTTAGGGCTCTTCAACCTGGAAAAGAGACGGCAGAAGGGAGATATGATAGAAGTCTATAAATTAATGAATGGAGTGGAACGGGTAGACTAGGATCGATTGTTTACGTCATCAGAATATAAAAAGACATGGGGACATGAAATAAATCTACAGGGTAACCTATTTAAAACTAATAAGAGAAAATATTTTTTCACTCAACATGTAATCAAACTCTGGAATTTGTTACCGGAGGACGTAGTAAAAGCTGTTAGTGTAGCTGGGTTTAAAAAAGGTTTAGACTAGTTCCTGGAGGAAAGATCCATAAACCATTATTAAAAGGGACCCAGGATATCACTGCTTGACCTAATATAAGCATTGAGGAACCTGTGTCTTTTGGGGAGACTGCTAGGTACTCATGACCTACTGTAGATTGGCCACTGTTGGAAACAGGATACTGGGCTTGATGGACCTTGGTCTTACGCAGTATGGCATATCCTATGTTCTTATGTACTGGTAACAGACTGCCTGAGTCGGTAGGTCAAACTCCATCCCTGGTTCTGTTCAAATCTAGGCTAAAACTCCTCCCCTCTGAGGCTGCTTTTGGATCCTAACTCCTTATTCTCCCCTTGTGTGTCATAATCATTTTCCCTTTATTCTATTTAGTCCCCTGTTAATTGTATGTGTCTGTCCTGATAGTTTGTTGTGAGCTCCTGTGAGCAGGGCCTGTCTCTTACATGCTGTGTATAGCGCTGCATATACCTGGTAGCACTCAAAAATGTTAAGAAGTAATAGTAGTAATAAAAGATCTGTGTTGATTTTAGTTTTAAAGTTCTTTCACTAATCTTTATGTTTTTGTTTTTGCTTAGTAATTCCCTGAAGAAGCCCATAGACTACTGGGTGAAACCTACCGACCAAGTTGGCTTGTATGAATATATATTTTCTTTTGGGTGGTTGCAGAAGTCAGTCTTAGCAAGATACTGTAAGTACTATACAGTTGATTGATTTTCCAATAATGAAAGTCAAAAATTTTCTATCAGAGACAATGATGAATAATAAAGTTGCCAATTGAGCTTTGCATGTGCCGTTGAACCCTGTTACTGATAAATTAGGATGAATAAATGATATGATATAAGTTACAGCATAGTCAAGATATTGACAAAGAATTAATTCTTGCAATTTTTTGAGTCTTGAGAAGAAAAGAGGATATATTTTTCTTATCTTAAATGAATTTCCCAGGAATTTTTGACTCATGATAAATCTTCATCTTTTTAAATTGTAAGGTGATCAGATTTTGGATGACAGCAAGTACAATAATTTCTCCCTATACACTCACAGGGTCTGTTTTGGAAATAGGGATGAGTACTTTGGGGGTTCTTTTAATGAAGAGCAACTGCACCATTAAATCCTAAAGGAAAAATAGTTGTATTTTAATTAAACACAGAGGAAAATACAACTTTGAGGTTGAAGAGCTATGTTAAAAATGCACATTTCTCAGGCAGTTGTTGAATCTCAGTAAACATATTTTTAATGATCAGCTGGCATTTAGAAGGTCTTGTTTAGATTGGAATTAATTGTGTGTTAGAGATGCTTATCTGAATTTGCAGGCATTCATTAGGTTTAAGCCAAGGGGAAGAAAGGAAAATGCATAAAGAACGCAGGAAGAACAGCTACAGTCAGCCAAATCATCTCATGGAATTTTAAGAGTTTCTCCCCTTCCCCGTATTTATTTATTTATTTACATTCTCTTATATACCACGCTATTCCGCATCAGTGCGGTTTACATAGAACATCAAAACTTACACATTTCTGTAGCTGTGTTTACAATGAACCGGTACATGAACTTGGGTCAAACCTGGGTAACTATTTACATCTTGACAAACTAATATAGAGGATTCATGGTACTGTGTCGGCTAGCTAGTTGCTGGGGCTGTGGTGGTACATTCTTCTGGGTAATACAAGAGGAAGAGGTGATGTTTTAACGCTTCCTAAACTGGACTAAGTCAGGGATTGCCTGGATGCTAGGTGGGAGGGTGTTCCAGCATTTTGGTGCACAGAATTTGAAAGCTCTGTTTACTGTTACCTGGGTGGACTGGGTTATCTCTTTTGGGATTATTAGAGTGTTGACCGCTGCTGCTCTTCTGGATCTGGTAGGGGGGTTGCTCTTTATGAGCTCTGTTAGGGATGAGGAGGAGAGCCCATTGATGGCTTTGAAAGTCAGCAGTAAGGTTTTGAATGTGAGCCTGCCTTGAATGGGGAGCCAGTGAAGCTGTTTCAGGATGGGCGTTATGTGGTCCCTCCTGGATGTTCCCTGAAGAACTCTTGCTGCTGAGTTCATCACGAGCTGTATCAGGTGCAGAATGGACTGAGGGAGACCCTGAAGTATGGCATTTGCATAGTCAAAATGCGGTATGATCAGTGCTTGATAGATTGTCCGGAAGTCATCCGGTTCAAACAGGAACTGTAGATTCCGGAAAGATCGGATCTTATGGTATACTGCTCTTGCTACATTGCTTATGTGCGTCTTCATGTCTAGTCACTGGTCTAAGGTGACTCTGAGGTATCTGATAGAGGGTTTGGTTAGAAGTTCAGCTTCCTTGACCTTCAGGTATGGTGGTGTGATGAAGTTGGGATTTCTTGTGATGAATAGGACCTCTGTTTTCTTATGTTGAATTCGAAGATTTTGGTTTTGGAGCCAGATGAATACAGCATTGAAACAGTCTGTCAGTGGGGAGAGGTCTGGGTTGTCTGTCAAGAATGGCATATAAAGGAGGACATCATCAGCGTATACTAAGCAGTTCACCTTGAAAGACTGTACGATGTCACATATTGGCTGCATGTATATGTTGAACATCAGCGCAGAGAGGGAAGATCCTTGTGGGACGCCTTGATTCTGGTGGAATGGTTGTGATGTTGAGGTCCCTGATCGTACATGCTGCCATCTATCCGAGAGGTACAACTTACATCATTCAAGTGCTGTGTCACATATTCCCTTCTCCTTGAGACGTCGCAGGAGGAGTTCGTGGCTTACTGAATCGAAAGCGGCTGCTATGTCCATGAACATGAGAATGCACCCTTGACGGATGTTGTCAATTCCAGCCATTATGTTGTTAAAGAGCATGGTGAGGAGTGTTTCAACACCATGTGCCTCTCTAAAACCATGTTGGCAGGGATCGAGGGGAACGGATGCTTCGATGTGTTCTTGAATCTGTCTTTGGACATCTTTTTCAATAATTTTGGCCAGAAATGGTATGCTTGATATTGGTCGGTATGAGTCTGCCCTCTTTGGGTCGAGCTTGCTGTTTTTTAGAAGCAGTCTGATGGGATTGGGGGAATGTGCCTGTTGTGAAGGAATGGTCCATGAGCCTGGCTATAAAAGGGCTGAGATCTGCTCGTAACTCCTTTATCCAGAAAGCAGGACAAGGGTCGGTTTGTGCGGTGGTCGTGTTGATCACAGCAATGGTATCTTCAATATGTTTCTTGGATGGTGTGGAGAATATGGCCAGGGGTGATAGATATCTTGGCTCGAGTGCGATGGTAGGTTCCAGGGACTTATTTGTCTTGCAAAGCTTTGAGTGTAAGTAATCTGCAAATTCTTGGGGGTGTATCTCCCTTTATTGCTCAGGTGCTGGTTCTTTTGTTAGGTTCTTAACAAGTGCGAACAGGTCGTGGGGTTTGTTCAAAGACTGCTTTAGTGCATCCGTGTGGAATCTTTTCATGCTCTCTGTAACTGCTTGGCGGTGCTTCTCCAGTTGAAAGTTATATGCCTGCCGATCATCAGTTGAGTGTGATCGGCACCAACGTCTTTCCAGCTTCCTCAGGAGGGTGAGTGATGATCTGAGTTCCGTGGAGTACCAAGGTGCGGTGGCTCGTTTCCCTAGCAGTTTATTTGAAGGTAGGCGTAGAGCGATTGAGCTGAGGCTTTTATTCCAGTTGAAAACCATCTCCTCAGGATCGTGTGTTGTCGAGGCGAGGAGTGTGCGGGTTTGGTTTAAGACCATGTTCTTGTCAAAAGCTTGAAACCTACGTGGAGCTGTGTTGGCGGCGCTGCCGACTCTATTGGCATGCTTTTGAGATTTGTCGGGTAGGGGTATTTGGAATGTGATCAGCTTGTGGTCGGACCAGGGGACTGCAGTAGTGGACACCATAGGGGTGTTGGTTGCATTGAAAGTAGTCTGTGGGGCGAAAACCAGGTCCAGTAGGCCTCCTATAACGTGGGTGGATTCATTGACCAGTTGTCTGTATCCTAGTTCTTCCAGAGCATCGAGGAAAGCCGAGGCCTGGGCGTCTTGCAAGGAGGGCAGATTGAAGTCTCCTAGGACCCAGTTTGGTGTGCTTGGGCATTGGGAGCAGGAGGCGAGGTCGATTATCGTTGAGAGGGTATCTTTGTCTGTTGATGGGGCCCTGTATAACAGGTTGATTGAGCAGGGCTTGTTGGTTATGGTGAGTGTGTCGAGGTAAGCTGTACTGATTGCGCTGCTCATGTGGAACTGGAGGTCCGTTTTGGTGATGGCAAGTACTCCCCCCCCCCTCGTTTGCCGTTTCTATGGCATGAGTGTACTGCAAAATTGGTAGGTAGCAGCTGATTAAGAACGTTGTCGTCACTGGAAAGCCATGTCTCGGTAATTAAGAGTATGTCAAGGACATGGAGTGAAATCATGTCTGCGATGACTGGCCATTTTTTGCGTATTGATCGTGCGTTTATGAGGGCACATCTTAGGTTGTGGGGGTGGGTGTATGTTTCTTTCTTTGCTTTCTCCTTATGTTGTAGTGCTATATGTAATAAGCGGGGGTGGCGTGAGTGGGAGGCCTCTTCTGGTATGTGGTTGGGAGTGTTTGACCACTTCCTCCTATGGTTATGAAGGATAGGTATTTGGCTCTGGTTTGGGGATAATGTCGTGACATTAACTAGCCATCCAGAGAATAGATATAGGGCCATTATGGATATGCTTGAAAGGGCCATGTGAGTATCTGCCCTGATTTCACGTGGTCAGGGCCTTGGCTGCGATGGCCTGAGTATGGGCCAGGGGGTTGGGCAGTACAGGTTGTGAGTGGCTGGGCAGGATGTGAGGTACAGAGCTAGGATTAGTTGCTTGTGCTATTGCGCACCAGATCCTAGACAAATGATAGTCATGAATATCGCTCATCGGGCTTGTAGCATGTAGGTACTGTCACGCCCTCACCACTTGCCTCCAGCTTAGAGGGGCGTGGTTGTATAAGGAACTTTCCCCTTTCAGCCTTAACTGACTAATTCCCCGCAATGTTTTCTGGGAAATGTAGTTTAATTGCGCTATATATGGGCTTCAGGTAGAAAGCTGTAGTCGGGCTCGTTGGGGTAAGGCAATGACAGAAATTTATTGAGAACAAATAAGGTTCATAAATACCACATTCAAGCATACCTCTCCAGGCTTCTTCAAAGTAAAACAGGTTATAAGCAAAACAATACCCAAAACCAAAGTGGCAGCTTAAAGTATTCTTCAGCTCAGAAAAACATAGCCTTTTAACAACAAGGCTACTAGCTTCCTTTAGCCTTGCTGGTTAAAGCACATAACACAAAACAGGTTTTCTTCTGTGGCAGTTTGCCTTCTTTTCCAGTCTCAAACCTTTCCAGGCTGTTTTCCAATTTACAAGCAAAAACAAAAACTCCAAACAGGAACAAACTTTCAACATGCAAGCAAAGTTATATTCAGGTTTCTCAGGAAAATTCAAGAGTAAAAAGAAAGCTTTTTCCCCACAGTTAATTTGGCTTCTTGCCGTCTCACTTCACAGGTAGCAGGTGGTTAACAAGCACAATTCACAACTCCAGTTTGTTCTTACATCTTAGTAAAACTTCCCCTCTTTACCATGTGGGAATTTACAATCCATCTACCTGCTTCTTATGGTTACCTTTCTCTAGAGGGCTTTCTCTCAGGGCTGGCTTTCCTTCAACCCTTCTGTGGCTAAGGCTTGACACAAAGAGCAATCCATGAGGGTATCTTCCTCATTCAGCTCATCATCAGGCTCTCCTAGCTGCATAGACTCTGACTCTCCTTCTGGCTCACCGGGCTCAGTTAACAGCCTCTCATTAGAGCGTCTCCTGCTCCTCTGCATTGCCCAGAATAAGTCAGGCTTCTCCTGCTCTGCTCAGCGTTAATCAGGCTTCTTAGGCTCGTACCTATGCCTCGGCTTGTATCAGCTTCTCTCTCTCTTTCTCCTCTTCTTGCCTTTGCCTCTGCCCTTGCTTCTGGCGTTCCTTGCACCCTCTCTCTTTCTCCTTTACTATAATCTAGCATAGGCTTATATCTCCAGGGTTCTAGCCCCACCTCCTCTCTTCCCAGGTGACGGAGAACACTCTGCCTTCTGGCACCTGAGTAATCAGGGAGCTTACTGACGTAAGGGTCTTGGACCTTAGGTCTGTATTCACTCTCCCTTATTTCACTAGGGGAAACATGAAACCTGTTCCAGCTGGGGGTTTTCTGGTTCCTAGGTGAGGTTGTGGCTTTGTTACCCTGACCTTGCAAAAGGGGCCCTTTTACTAGGGTGAACTCTTTGCCTTTTTCCCTTTCCCCTATCTCAGAATAGGCTTCCTTACCACAGTAGTGTATGCGGTACAGCGGCAGGTACAATGTATGCGGTACAGCAGCAGGTACAATGTATGCAATGATGATGATCACCTTGTAAAAATTAAGCTTAGATATTTATTTATTATTTATTATTTATTATTATTTATTATATACCGCGCTCTTTTAATCAGTGCGGTTTACAAATGAACAAAATGTAAACACAATGACACAGTCAGCATTGTTTTTTTTACAATGAACAGGGAACACAAACTTGGCGGTAAAAACAGGGTTAACTATATACAGGGTTAACTATATACAGACAAGTGGCATAAAGTAGAGTAAACTATGTACCTAGCATTTTGGTTGATTAACATGGTAGTGGTAAATAGATAAAATTACAAATACAGTATAATTACAGTATGGATGGAGAGGACAAGTATGAGTCATCATGATTAGCCCTTTTCCACCGGGGACAGGTGGGAAAGACTAACATGAGGGCTAGGATCAATCGGAGTCGCTTCCGGGTAGTGTAATAGGAACAAGTGACATTTTAAGGCCTTTCTGAATGCCATGAGACTTGTGATGGCTCTAATTTCCGGTGGGAGGGCATTCCAGGCTCTGGGCGCAAACAGTAAGAAGGCTCTAGAGGCTGTTGATTTAGAGCATTTCGTAAGGAGTTTCAGAAGGTCTATGGAGTTTAATGCAGCCGATCTCCTGGACCTGTTAGTTGGAGTGACATGTATCAAGTTGCTGATAGGGGATAGAGATGGGCTCTTTGCAGCTTTAAAAATCATGACAAGGGCTTTATATAGAGTTCTGGCATGGAGGGGTAACCAGTGTAAACTCATCAATATTGGAGTTATATGCTCTGAACGTGGAGCACCTACGAGAATTCTCGCGGCCGCATTCATGGCCAGACGGAGGGGATTTAGAGTAGATTGTGGGAGACCGTGTAGTGTGATATTGGCAAAATCTAAATGTGGTAATACCAAGGCTTGGAAGATAGTGCGGAAGTCGGAGTAATCAAGAAGAGGACGGAGATTCCAAAGGGATCGAATCTTTTGGTAAATTGTGTTTGTTGCTTTCTTGATGTGTGCTGACATATCAAGCCGCTGATCTAATATAATCCCTAGGTAACGGATTGTTGGTTGTGCCTTCAACTCAATGTTGTTTACTTGTAATGAGGCAGGGGGTATGAATGTTGGATTCCGTGTAACGAATAGAACTTCTGTTTTGTTGTGATTTATACGTAGATTCTGTTTGACGAGCCAGTTAGATACAGCTTTGAAGCAATGAACTATTGATGTAAAGTCCGGTTGTTTTACATTGAATGGAGCATACATCAAGATGTCATCAGCATATGCTAGACATTGAATATTGAATGTACGTATCAAAGCACAGATTGGTTGCATATAGATATTGATCATTAATGCGGACAAGGAGGATCCCTGAGGGACACCTTGTTTAAGGGGGAATGAGTCCGATGTTGCATCTCCTGTTCTGACTTGCTGCTGTCTATCTGATAAGTAAGATTTGCACCATTTCAGAGCTAGCCCTTGAATACCCTTATCTTTGAGGCGCTGTAGGAGAGTATTGTGGTTTACTGAATCAAAAGCGGCAGCTATGTCAAGAAAAATGAGAATGAACCCTTGATGGATATTGTCGATGTTTATGATTAAGTTATTGAAGAGGGCTGTGAGGAGGGTGTCAACTCCATGTTCTTCTCTAAAACCATGTTGTGAAGGGTCCAGAGGAGCTTCTGAGTCAACATGGTGTTGTATTTGTCGCTGGACTACTTTTTCCATGATTTTTGCTAGTAGAGGGTTGCTGGAGATAGGTCTAAAAGATTCGACTTTTGTTGGGTCTAGCTTGCTGTTCTTCAGGAGGGGGCGGATGGATGAATGTTTCAAGCTCTGTGGGAAGGATCCAGTTGAAAAGGAATGGTTGACAATCTTGCTTATAGTTGGGCTATGTTCATGTCGTAGTTCTTTGATCCACCTGGCAGGGCAGGGGTCGTTAGGTGCAGTAGTTAGGTTAATAGCTGATATTGTTTCTTCGATCTCCTTGATGGACACCTGGGAGAAATTGTCAAGCGTGGCTAGTTGGGATACAGTCTGTGGGGTGGAAGGTGTTGGTGCTTGGAGGATCAAACTAGTCTATATCATTTTTGATTGTAGGTAATCAGCATAATCTTGAGGGTGTGGCATAGGTGGTTGGGTTGTGGTTGGATCACCTGTTAAGGATTTAACAATATTAAAGAGGTCATGTGGCTTGTTTAATGACCGCATTAGTGTGTCCGAGTGTTATTTCTTTCTTCTCTCCATTGTCATCCTTCGGTGAGTTTGTAAGTATGAATTGTATGAGCAGAGTGAATCAGGAGACCGAGAGGAACGCCAGCGTCTCTCAAGTCTTCGCAGGTGGAGGAGAGATTCTTGAAGATCCGAGGAGAACCATGGTTTATGCTTGCCCTTACTCTTAGTCCTGTCAGTAGCAGGGATGCAGGCAGCGGCTTTCAATGTGTTGTCCCAGTTGGTTACTAAGTCATCTTGAGAAGGTAAGCCCTTGTGGAGAGCAGGTAGTATTTTCTCCAAGACTTCAATCTTATCAAAAGGACGAAAGCGTGATTCAAGGGCACTTGGGGGGCGAACTGGTTTGTTACTGTCGGTGGTGAGGTATTCAGTAGGGATGTGAAAGAGGAGTAGACTGTGATCAGACCAAGGTATAGGGGTTATGGAGATCCGGAGCTTCTGAGGTGAGTTGGGTACCACTTGAGGAGCAAAAATTAGATCCAATGTGCTTCCTTTGATATGGGTGGGAGCGTCAATAAGTTGTTCATATCCTAGTTGGCTCATGGCTTCAAGGAATGCTGAGGAGTGTGAGGTTTGTAGCGATGGTAAGTTAAAATCCCCCACTAGCCAGTTAGGGGATTGTGGGTTGGGAGAGTTACATGCAATGTTGATTATTGTTGGAAGGTCCTCTGGGGAGGGTGACGGTGCTCGATAGAGTAGATTGATAGTACAGCTCCTATTAGTTATGGAAAGAGCATCAAGGTGTGGTGAGCTGATGGTATTGCTCAGTTTGAATTGGAGGTCCGATTTGGTAAGAATGAGTGTGCCACCACCTCTCTGATTAGATCTATGGCAGGCATAGATGGAAAATTCTGGTGGAATCATCTGGTTGATGAGGACATTGTCGTTGTCAGTTAGCCAGGACTCAGTTATCAGTAGTATGTCCAAGTTATGTGTTGTTATCAGATCAATAGCTGCAGGCCATTTGGAACGTATAGATCTGGCGTTTATTAAGGCGCACTTGAGTTGACGGTTGGCCTTGTGCTTCACGGAGGGATCTTTGTCAGAGAGCAGCAACGGGATATGTAGGAGGTGTGAATAGGGAGTTCTGGTTCTCGTGGTGGAGTGGCAGGGATATTCCATTGAGCACCTTCCCATGCTGTAAAGGATAGGTATCTGCTTAATGTGAGGATCAAGGGCCAGTGTTAGGACTGGGATCAATGCAATGAGCAGAATTGGGGCTAGGTGATGTAATTGATACATGATGGGGGTCATGGCTGTTGGCAGCGTAGTAGACTGATGAGGAGTTATTTGAGTGTCCTGGAATAATCAATAGAGAAAGCGATGCACAGTAATGCAACAAGATATGCAACTAGTTGAGCAGTTTGTTTCCTTAGTGGAGTGGTATTGTCAATATGTTACTTTATCTCATTGGCCGAGAAAGGTAACATGTGTGAGCTAGCAGAAAGTAGGAAGTGGTACTACTAGTGGGGAGTATTATATTGGAAATGTGGTTATCCGTGTGGTTTTTTAGTCAGGCAATGATAATAACATCATAAACCAATACACAATAGTGGCAGTACTACAATGATAGTTTTACAGTTGGAGAAAGCATCAAACATGAGATATATCAATCACTCGTTATTGGCCTTTTCCTACCCTATGAAGATAATATTTCTGGGGATAATTTTGTGAGTACAGGATTTGTTTGGAGAATAGTCATGGTTATTTTATTTTATTTATTTCTTTGTTCACTTACTTATTTAAATACAGTCTACAATATACCACGCAATAGAGACAGGTGGTCTCCACGCTTCTGCCAATCAAGGAGAATTTTGTGTCATATTGGCTGGCAATAGTGGTAGGTTGGTTTTTAAATGTTTTTTGATTCACTCCTCATGCTCCTCTACCCCCCCTCTTTGTACTTTTAATTTTTAACTTCCAATTTTTCATTTTTCATTTCTAATTTTAAATCTGTATTAGTAAAAGTATGTTATGTAGTCATTTTGTGTTCCAATATAAGGAATAGTGCCCACGGCACATCCCTCTAATCCTCCTCATCTCTCTTTTTCCTCCCCTTTATTTTCATCCTTGGTTCATAATTTTATCTGTGTTTTGATTTTCTTATACATATATATATATATATTTGTGGTATGAATACCTCAAGTTTAGTTCTTTTTAAAGATGTATTTATTATTGTATTTGTTTTTTACTAAATCTTTATTGTAATATATCTCTTTCATCAATGAGTTATCACATCATAATTATTTATGTATTTATTGTTTTATTCGGTGCGATGGTACATATTTTATTATTTACGTTTGTTTAATGTATTAATACAAATGTTTTATTTGCTGTTGTTTTATTTAATATGTATATGAATGTTTTATAGTGAGCCCTTAACCCCTGAGGAAGTGGTATACGAAACACGGCCTGTGTTGGGTTTGGCACACCTGATCCGTGGAACAATAAAGGCAATTTTAGAACCTCCTGCCACGTCTCCTGACTGGTTTCTCGTTGCCCGCGTGGCGGGTTGCTGCCCTTTGGTGGATCTCTCTCTGGGGTGATGCAGGGTTCCGGAGGAGCTGAGGTGATGTCCGGTGCAGAGTGACTACTGTGGGACTTTCTGCTCCTGTCTGCTCACTGCAGTCCTCAAATATACCAGTAAGATGTACAGTACTTGATCTGCATATCTTATATGTAATGGGGTACATTTTAGGCGCAATTGTGAAGGTTTTCTAAGGCTATTTAATAAAGACACATAGACGTCTATGTGTCTTTATAACAGTCTCAAAATAGGCGCCTACTTGGACTTTCAACTGAGGCAACCTGTTATAAATTGCTCTCTCTATATAATCCTGACATCAGTTATATTAGCAAGAGGCAATGCAAGCCTACAGTTCTAAGGGCACCTTTCACTAAAGCTCGTTAAGGATTTGCAATTAACGGACCAAACAAATGCACATTAATTGCAAAGCCCCCATGCTTGCTGTCAGGTGAGTGACCAATATGTTCCCGACAGCTAACATGTGATGGGCCAATCTAATGTGCGATCCACCAATGAGAGTTCACTTAACGACTCCTATAGAGGAGTCATTTAGTGAATTCACATTAAGAACTGCATTGCCTTTGAGCATACAGCAATAGTCTGGTGCTAGCGTTAATGCACTCTCCATATGCACACTCCATCCATTCATCGCTCTATCCTGATTAACCTGAGTTTTAGCATCCATTAGTGTCCCCAACTACCAGTTGCGTGCATTAAAACGCACGCTAAATGGCTAGCTGGCTTTAGTAAAAAGGGCCCTAAATTTTCCAGTGTGAAGGAAGAGATTGCATAGAAGAGTGATTGCAGAGAATCAAATTTATAGAAAGAGGAACTAGAAACAGAACCCTTCTTTAAGTCAGCAAAAATCTCTACTGAACAGTTTCAGAAATGTTATGAAAGTGCTTGATATTCTGAATGAAAGAAGAAGTTTAATGGCTTTGGGGAAAACACATGTCTGTTTTCACAATGTTACTGTCCAATATGGATGAATAAGTGTTGCGTTACTTCAGCACGTCCTAATAAAATTAACTGTGGTAAATTGGCCTACACACTAGGGACAGGCCTATTGTCTAAAGAAATGGGTTGTTTCCAAACTTCAAATCCCATGAATGCAGAGCAGTCATTTCATTCTACTTTAAAAGGAAAAGGAGCAAGTCCAGATGGAGCTCTATTTTCCCTAAGGCAGGCAAGAATTACTCTTCATGCCTGCAACAGGGTTTAATTGTTCTTAATCTTCTCATCTTCATTGGAAGATTGTTCCATGCATCTGCCACCCTTTCTGTGAATAAATATTTTGTTAGCAAAGTATACAATTTCTTAAAGTTTGGAAATTAGAAAAAAATTAAAAGGAATAGTTGCCAGGGTCAAAAATTTGCATTAGGCGTGAACATTATTTAAAAATATTATTTTCAAGAGCAGGTAAAATATATTTCACCATGCATTAAGAAAGGTTGAAGGAAGGCCAGAAAACTGCCAATGTGATTTAATGCTAACTTAAAAAAGGTAGTTAAAGCCAAAGCCTCATAAGTGATGGGCGGAATTTAAGATTAAGGTTGTACAGTATATCCCATTACATTGGTTAGTTAGCTATACACTAAAATTTAAAATGCTGACTGTTACAATTAAGGTGGTGAATGGGTAAGTTGGTAAGCTCCAAAATGTTTTTGAGACTGGTAATAGGCTATATACTAGAGGGATCTCTGCTATCAGAGAAGAAAGTTTTATTAGTTTTTCCTAGGATGAATCAGGTTCGCAGAAAGCAGGACCATACTAAGCTAACAATGCACCTTGTGTGACTGGTGAACCTGGTACCCCCTCCCCCAGGAATTCAGTTTTGTTGAGCTTCCTGGAAGTCCGGTGGCGACATTAGTGCCCCTTCTGTACTTGGGCCCTGTGTGGCCATGCCACTTGCACAGTCCTTGGTACGTCTCTGACAGAGAGAAAGTCAGAGGCAGGGCTTTTTCTTTTGCAGGCTGTAGCTCCTGTCTGTTGGAATGAGTTACCTGAGAAAACATGCAACAGTATGAATTAGTTATAGCAGTTAAAGTCTAGCTATTTATACAGGCCTATGCAGGGGTATGTGACTGAGAGGGGTCAGGCTCAAGATCCCTGATTAAGAGTAAGGATAGTATAGTGATATATTAGGAGGTTTAGCTGATGAGGAGGGGAAGGAGAGTTATAATTATCATTGTAGGTGGGACAATAAGAAAATATTCATATTAATATTCATAGCTATATCCGCGGCATTCGATACTGTAGATCACAAGACCCTCATCAATAGACTGGAGACCATAGGAATAAAAGGAACCCCCCCTAAAATGGTTCAGATCCTATATCTCCAACCGAATGCAACAAGTTCTCTTTAATCAAGAAATTTCAGAGGCTTTCCCACAAACACAGGGAATACCACAAGGCTCTGCATTGTCCTCCCTGTTGTTCAACCTTTACATGAAACCCATCTGTAAGATTTTTCATAAACACAGGATCAATTACCACATTTATGCAGATGACATAATGCTATATTCTCAATTGGACTCAGACAACCTGAATTATGACCATCTGGAAGAATGCCTCAAGGATGCGCAAACATGGCTTCAACAAAACAACATGTCCATAAACCATAAGAAAACTGAAGTAATGTTCATCTCTAAAAAACAAGATTTAACCCCCCCCCTCCTCAACTATCACCATGAACAATAACTCATATAACATCAAGGATGAGATAAAATACCTAGGAGTAACATTCGACAAAAACCTCAAAATGGAAAAACACCTAAGACTACTGAATCAGGCAATATTCCACAAACTAAGAATCCTCCAACCTCTATGCAATATCATTGAGCAATCCGACTTCAGAACAATAGCTCAAGCGCTAATCACACCTCACCTAGACTACTGCAACGCCATCCTCCAAGGACTACCAAAAAAATCCCTCAACATATTACAACTGGCGCAAAATGTCATAGCCAGGATCATAATGAAGAAACAACTATCTGACCACATCACACCAATACTAATAGAATTACACTGGCTTCCTATTGCTGCCTGTATAAGATACAAAATAATAGTAACCACTTTCAAACTGATACACAACATAGCACCATCCTTCCTCTCCACGCTTATCACAACGCAACCGCATAACAGAAGCAGAAGAACGCACAACCTAAACACCCTACATGTTCCACCCTCCATCCGCACAGCTAGGACCTCCACGAGTAACAGAGCTTTCACCTACATAGCGCCCATGCAATGGAATAAGCTACCGGCCACACTAAGAGCAAACAATGACCTGCAAGATTTCAGAAAAAAACTAAAAACCTACCTTTTCCAAGAATACTACAACGTAACTTAAAACAGAAAAAAACCATTTGCTCAGCGCTCCACAAAAATGCCACAAAGAACTTATGACTGTAAACAAACAGCAATTAGTTTAAATGAAACTGTAAATAGACCAAGATGTGTTTAGCCAAATGAAACTGTAAATAAGCCATGCTGTAAATAGTGCACGATGTAAATAATCCATACTGTAACTAGTGCACGATGTATAAATGAATCTGTAAATGACTCAAGCTGTACAAATCAAACGCATAAATGCAACTGTAAATACCCTAAACTGTTTAATTTCTAATCACCAAAATCCAGATGTAGATTCTTTAATCATTGTAAGAAAATGTTTGCTGTGCCAAAATTTTAATGTGATGTAAACCGCTACGGATCGCTGGAAGAAGCGGTATACAATGTAACCAAATAAAATAAATAAATAAATAAATGAATATGATGCTGTTATGGAATGGGCATTTTAATTTTGTGATATAGTTACCAACATTTTGTGCCAATTATCATGAATCAGTGTTAGATTTTAAGATAGTCATAGGGTGGGGGGTGGAAATGGAATAAATGGCATAACGGATAGGGGAAATATAAATTCATTGATTATAATTGGTGCTTTTGGGGGGGATTGGGTGGGATGATGCTATGAATATTTTAATTGTAAAGATGTTGATAAATTTTTGTAAATTGCTTGAGCAGTCTTATGACAGAGGGATTAACAAATCAAATGGGCATTTTACTAAAGTGCAATAAGTTTTTGCACTTACAGCATGTTTGATAGCAAAAATCTATTCATGGCAAGCACCATGCTTACCAGCCCATGCTGTTGAGGGCAGGCCCAGCATGTTCCTGGGTTTTTTTTTACCATGTTGACTGCTTTTAGTGTACAATAGCCATTACCATGGTCCCATACTAACCGCTTAGTGCACGTTAAAGCACTATGTTAACTGTTAGTGCACTTTGATAAACATTCCTCAAAGTAAATAGAATAAAAAGGCATCTTTCATAAAATGAAAAGCAGATCAACATGAGGAAAATAGGGATGAGTGTCAACAATGGCAACTTAGATGTCAAAGAGTTATACGGTGGGCCAAAGAAACTTTGAAAAGCTTACCATAGAAGGAGTCCTTCTCAACCTTCTCCTGGAAGCATACCTAGCTAGTTACAACTGCTACTACTACTGAGATTTGTATAGCACTACAAGATGTATGCAGGGCTGCACAGACACATGTAAAAGATGGTCCCTGCTCATCAGAGCTTACAATCTAGCCAATACAGACCACACAGTAGCTGTAGACATGGGATCCATCTAGGGGAAATGGTAAGGACACACAAAGGAGACCAGGTGAGTCAAGATCCAAAAGTGGCAGCGAAGAGGTGGATTTGAAAAGGGCCAGAGAAGGCGCCTGATGTACAGACTCAGGTAGTTTATTCCAGGCATAAGGAGAAGCAAGATGAAAGGAGCGAAGTCTGGAGTTAGCAATAGATAAGAAGGGCACAGATAGACGCCATTTGCCTGAAGTTCCCCAGGAGGGGTGTAGGGAGAAATAAGAAAGGAAAAGAAGTGAGGAACCGCAGAGTGAACTGGATGTGGAAACGTATAAGGAGCCAATGAAGTGACTTGAGAAGAGGATAATATGAGTAATTGGGTTTTCAAGATTACCACAATGAATATGCATGAGATAAATCTGAATATAAGAACATAAGATATGCCATACTGGGTCAGAAGGTCCATCAAACCCAGTATCCTGTTTCCAACAGTGGGCAATCCAGGTCACAAGTACTGGCAAGTTCCCAAAAAGGCACACAGGTTCCACAGTGCTTATCCCAGGATAAGCCGTGGATTTTCTGGGTCTTCTTTGGTTTATGGAGCTTTCCTCCAGGAACTTGTCCAAACCTTTTTAAACCCAGCTAAACTAACTGCTTTTACTTCATCTTCCAATAACGAATTCCAGAGTTTGAATATGCATTGAGTAAAAGAATATTTTCTCTTATTACTCTTAAATGGGTTACATTGTAGCTTCGTTGCATGTCGTCTAGTGTCCTCTACATTTTGATAGTGTAAACAACCAATCTACGTTTACCCGTTCCACTCCATTCATTAATTTATAGACATCTATCATATCTCTCCTCAGCTGTCTCTTTCCCAAGTTGAAGAGCCCTACCCTTTTAAGCCTCTTCTCATAGTGCTATCCTTCCATCCCCTTTACCATTTTGGTGGCTCTTCTCTGTATCTTTTCTAATTCTGCTATATCCTTTTTAAGATATGGCCATCAGAATTGCACACAATATTCAAGATACGATCACACAATGGAACAATACAGAGGTATTATAATATCCTTGGTTTTATTCTTCATTCCTTTCCTTATGATTCCTAGCAGTCTATTTGCTTTCTTGGCCGACACTGCACACTGGGAAGAGGGTTTTAATGTATTATCCACGAGGGCGCCTAAATATTTTTCCTGGGTTCAAAGGCATTTACACGGTTTACAGACCTATCTTTATCTGTGGGACCTAACTGGGCAGCGGCGCAATATTGCCATTGCCCGGTTAGCTTCTCCGGCATCTTTGGCTGTGCGGCGATCCCAGATATTCATTGCCAGAGCAGCATATGGCCCCGGCACTGAATATCTGGGGTTAAGGTTCAGCGGCGAAGGCTATGCGCCATAGAAGTGCATAGTCGTCGCAAATGAATATTGGGCCCCAAATGTCTATCATAAAAGGTTTTCCTTCAGCAGCTTAGGGAGATCATAGGTGTCAGAAAGGGCCTCAACCATACCAAAAATTGTAGTGGCAGGCAGTAGGTGAAGAAGAGAAGCCACATTCGTGGCAAAGACCCTTCCTGTCTGCCCCTTCTTGTGGAAGATGCTCCAAGAATTATCAAGGAATGGACCCTTTCAGGAATTTCTTATTAGAAAGTAGGAGTAGCTTGGCGTGCATAATTGAAAACATGCAGATTCTGCCCCTTTTTTGGAAACTGCAAAGATGATAATGCGAGGGGAAATAGTTTCTTTTGCAAAATATAGATGTAAGATTTTCAGTAAGGAAATATTGTCTCCGAGTAGGGACTTGCAGAAAGCAAGTCAGTGGCTAAGGGCAGGGCTTAATTTGTAGAAATAAAGGAAAGTGGAACCGTATATGCAGACAAGGGGGCAAGTGGGTGGGCCAGTGGAAGGAGCAATAGAAGAGGGGTGGATTAGAAAGTAGAGTGACTGTTCACTACTTCAGGTTTATCACTTCCCCTTCTCCTCTTTGCAAGATGACTGGGAAGGAGGGGCTTGAGGAAAACTTCCCTGCTGCTCTGGAGTCTGAAAAAAGTGGTGGAACTTCATTCCAGGCCAGGGCCAGCATTACCAAGTAAGCTAGGTAAGCATGGCAGGGAGGCGTCAATGTCACAAGGGCACCAGTGCTAGCTGCCCGCTCACACTTCCCATTCAGAATGACCTGCAGAACACCAGCAGCCTAGTGGAGAGCCTGCCTGTGGGACATGTTGCTCACACAGGAAGATGGCTATGAGTAGTGATCACGGCTTCTCAAAGTCTTCTACTACATGAGTATCATGCCCCGTGGGCAGGGGCTGTGCAAGCTGTGATTGCAGCACAGAGAAACAGAGCCTACCCATGGGACATGCTGCTGTCACGGGCAGGATTTTTTTTCTCTGTGCTGCAGTCTTGGCTTGCACAGCCCCTGCCCATGGGACATGCTGCTCCTGCAGGCAGAAGGTGTGAGAGGCAGCAATTGCGGCCCAGAGAAGCAGAATCTGCCTGCGGGAGCATGGCAGCAATTGTGCCCTGCCTTTCTGGGCTGGGATTGCAGCTTACACAGCCCTTCCCTGTGGGCAAGCTCTGCCCTTGTCCATACAAGGGGTGGACAAGGGGAGGAAGAGTGGACATGTGGGAGCATTGGAAGGGGGGAGTGGACATGAGGAGGCATTGGGAGGTGGACGTGAATGGGCACAGGGAGTCAGAAGGGAGATGTTGGATGCGGGGGGGGGGACTAGAGAGGCAGTGGGGGGGGGACTAGGGAGATAAAGGGAGATACTGGACATAGGATGGGGCATGGGGAATGGGCATAGAAAGAAGCAAGGAGGGGGAGATGGAGTGGTGATGTTCGCCAGGGGTTATAGGGAGACTATGGGAAAATGCTGGATTTGGGGAGGGGAAGGACAGAGGGAGACAGAGGGGAGATGTTGGACACGGGGTAATAAGGGGAGAGGGAAATGCAGGACATGGGGGTAATAGGGAGGGAGAGAGAGAGAGGGGAGAAGAAGGACATGGGGTAAATAGATCGAGAAAGAAAAGAAGAAATAATGGACATGGAAGTAATAGGGAGGGATGGTATGGCATGGAGATGGGCAGGGCCGTACCGAGCGTGAATCGTGTCCTGTGCAACTTGAACATGGGCATGTGCCCCCCCCCTTGCACCTCCATCTAGCCACTTTCTGGATGTGGGTGGGAGAGAAGAGGCGCGCCCGATGTGCAAGTCACTGGCGCGCTAAGCAGATCTCTCCCTCCCTGCTCTGACGCCGTGTCAGAGCAGGGAGGGATAGATCTACTTAGTGTGCTGCGAGAAGGCTTAAGGGCACATTTCAGCTGTTTGCCGTTGCCTGCTGCCACTGAGAGAAGAAAAAGTGGTGGAATCAGGCAACGGCAGACAGCTGAAATGCGCCCCTTAAGCCTTTGCGCTCTGTGCGGTCGCACCGCTCGCACAGAGCTAGGTATGGTCCTGGAGATGGGGAAAGATGCTGGTTGCGGGGGGATAGGAAGGGAAAGAGCAGACAGGAAAGGATAGGGGGGAGAGAATGGAGGTATTGGATGGAGGGAAAGAAAGAGCCAGAGAGAGAGACACTGGATGGGGGGGTGAGAGATGTTAGACATGGAAGGGGAGAAAGAGTGAGCAAAAGACTGGGGAATAATGGACCAGGGAAGAAGAGCTGGGGAATGAGGAGTGGGGTGAAGGTTGAAAAGCAGTAGATAGATTGTGTAAAAAATAGAGAGATTGAGAACTGGATAGTAAGGAGTAGTGAAATCTGGGTGGGTATGTGGCAGGTGCAGGCCTGTGACCCACGGTGTCTGAACATAAGCAGGCCAGCATGGCTAGCTTGACCTGTAAATGAGGCCTGTGGAGAGGCATATAGGATTGCACATCCCCCAATATGCTGCTATTGTAAGATAGAACTCAGTAGAAGTATTGAATTAGCTTAGGTAGGCAGAACTGCAGAGCTGAAAGATGGAAAAATACAGAAAGACATGTTTAAAAGTTACTGATAAGAAAAAGTACATCTGCAAAGAAATAATTGGGAGTGCTGACAGATGAGTTGCAGAGCCCTGCTCCTCTGCATGCACAAATTGGCTATATGGCCTTGAGAGTGTGAAAGTAACAAGTTGATGAACTGACCATTGTAATTGGGACTAGAAGGGGGGCATGCAGGTGTCATGCCCACAGAAGGGACATAATTGGATGAACTTATCAGTACCGGGACCAATGGAAGGGGTACGGGAGGTACGGGAGGTTACCGGGACCAATGAAATGTTTTTCTATACCTAGAATGGAACAGAAGTCTATAAAAGTTGTTGTAATGCTAGAAAACTTTGCTCAGCCATTTTGAAATTGACTGGTTCGAGACTTGTGCACAAATAAATGATTTGGACCTTCTGAACAGACTCCTGGTATCATTGGTTTGTCTGCGCTTTGCTGCTACAGGTAGAGAGAGAGAGAGAGAAATAAATGGAAGAAAGCTGAAAGGAAAAAAAATCAATCTCCAAGATGGAAGGAAGTGAAGAAAACAAAAGGAGCAACAAGAAATGGCAGATGGATTAAAGATCATAGAAAGAGAGCTAACAGAAGACAGAGGAAAGCAGAAGCCTCAGATCAGAACCAGCATGATCCAAGAATAAAATGGTCAGACAACAAAGGTACAAAAAATAATTTTATTTTCAATATAGTGATTGGACTCTTTTTATTTTGCACAGTATGGGAATTGAATCTCTTTTATTTCTCTGGTGTTGCAGAGTATGGATTTTTGGGGTTTCAGTTTAATTTTTGTCTACATATCTTTATTTTTACTTTAGGTTGTGGTCACTTTTTCTCTACTTGGTAAGAGTCTGCGTTCTGAGTATGTGACCAAGGCCAGGTGTTCTGTTAACATGGAGTTTGTACATAGGGATCTGAACTGTAGTAATTGGACTTGTTCAGTTTTTCAAATAGGTGTATAGATGTTCTAGGGCCCGCTGCAGTATTTATAGTGCTGCTTTTTTTTTGGTAGGCCCTTTGTTGTATGAGTTTTGGAAGTTTATGCTTTTATGGTATAGCATGGTAGATCTGGAATTGTAGATCTTTGGTGACTTTTGTAGTATTTTATATTATTTATTTTATTTTATTTATTTAACAGGTTTTTTTTATACTGCCTTATCATACATTCAAAGCGGTTTACATAGAACAGTTCCAGCAACCAGCTTTACATAGAACAGGGAAACATAACTTGGAGGTTAGTTAGGATATAACAGGCAATTAACAATTGCTAACTATAGATATATATTAGTTCACAATATGCCTGGTACAGGAGAATATTTATGTTGTTGTTAGTGAGATGACCAGAATCAGATTTTTTTAAATATATTGAGTTCTGTGAGTGAATGTTCTACTTCTGCTCTGCACCCATTGTCGAGGGAGAGATTTCTATGGATGCAGAATATATAATCAATAAGAAAAAGTAAGAACCATAACACAGTTTATAACAAAATAAAATGAGTTATAATCATATAATTTGGTATTATAAATTGTTATAAATCAGCAAAGATGTACAACAAGGCTGCATTCTTTCCCCCTACCTGTTTAATTTATATGCAGAACAAATCATCAGAGAAGCAGGACTGTATGAAGACAACTGAGGTGTGAAGATTGGTGGGAAACTCACCAACAACCTTCGCTATGCTGATGATACCATATTTCTGGCTGAAAGTGAAGATGATCTGAAACATTTGCTTCTCAAGATCAAGGAACATAGTCTTAAAATGGGCCTGCACCTCAATGTAAAGACGACAAGATCCTGACAACTGGCAAAATCAATAAGTTCATCGTTGATGGAGAAGAAATTGAAATAGTTGACAACTTTAACCTACTTGGATCAACTATCAATAAAGAAACGACAAGTAGCGAAGAAATCCGATGATGCATTGTTCTTGGCAGAATGGCTATGAAGGACCTAGCAAGATTCTCAAGAGCAGAGATGTCTCTCTCCATACAAAGATTTGACTTGTCCAAGCCATGGTATTTTCAATAATGTCATATGGATGCAAAAGTTGGACAGTGAAAAGGATAGACAGGAAGAAAATTGAAGCTTTTGAATTATGGTGCTGGCAACAAATACTGTGTATACCATTGACTACCCAAAGAACAAACTGATCTGTACTAGAGAAGATCAAACCTGAACTTTCTTTAGCAGCTCAGATGACAAGACTTTGGACTTTCATACTTTGGACAAATCGGACCTGATATTCGAAAGACATGTACATGGTTTACAGCCTGATAAATCATGTAAATGCATTAACTGGGGATATTCAATGGCACTTGCATGGTTCGTGCCACTGAATATCCCCTTCTACGTCCTCTACATGCCCCATAGATACACATTGAAGGCATGGCTATGTTTTTGATTCCTTCCTTCTATACAAAATCTTTCTTCTGCATATTTTTTCAATGAGTAAAATATTTCTGAGCTGTCCATACAACTGATCCATATCTAAAATTTAATATGCTCTTGGACTCTCAGAGCTTGTTCATAGTGATGCTAAGTATTTACAGTTCAGTAGTTATTTTCATACTGGCTATGCATTTGCCCCTTCAGAGCAATTTTCTTCCCACATTGGATTTGAAGGAAAAATACTAGCATCACGTGAAGAGTTCACAAAGGGGTTTTGAGAAAAAGGAGAGTGGGGTGTAGCCAACATTAATAATAATGAGGGAGGGGGCACTGATTTATAGGTTGCAGGGGGTGCCATAAACCCTAGCACTGGCCCTGTTCCAGGCTGTTCCCCCAGAAATCTTGGTTAAGGGTATAACTGCAACTAATAATGAACAGTTCATACAGCTGCAAAGGACTTCGAATGAGTGATTATACCAGTGAGCACTGAGCTCCCAGTAGCATAATAAGCATAGGTTTTTTTTTAGTTGGGAGCAAATCGGGTTCTTATCTGGCTAGTCTGGTAAGAGCTGTGGAAAGTTACAGCTTTATTCCCGTAGTTCAGGATGATCAGGGAAGGAGAGTAAATAAGTGAGGTTTTTCATTGTTCAAGGTTCGACTGTGGTTGCGAATATTTGGAAGGTTCTGGCAGCTATTGCCTAGATGCAAGAGCAAATGGTGGATGCTGCTCTACTGAGTTTTAATATTGAAAAAGCATTCAACAGTGCTTCATGGGAGTATGTCTTGTTCATTTTGAAGAAATTCAGGTTTGAGGGGGAATTTTGCAGTGGATTAAAAAAATCTTTTCGCGAGACCCTGAGTGCAGGTACTCAGAAATAGCATAGTGTCATCCCTCTTCCTTCTTGAAAGAGACAGTAGATAAAGATACTCCTTGTCATCTACAATTTTTGCACTTTATATGGAGCTGTTAGAGCATAAGATACTGCACACTTAACTGTTTGTGGATGATTTGTTGATGGCTTTAACAGATCCAAAGAAGTCTTTGGTTTGTATGTTGGAACATTTGAATGAGTTCACATTTTTTTCTGGCTTAAAAGTTAACCCTTTGAAGGCCTACTTTAAATTTTTAATCCACATTCTGCAGCCGGGTTAATTTGCATATTTCAGGAAAATTGTACCTGTCTTATTCAATATATTCTAATAGTGATTTTCCTTCAGCTATGGTCATGTATTATATACCATTTGATAGGAATATTTAGTCAGAATTTTGGATCCCGAGAGTTTTGGCTCGGCCTGGAAAGGGTTAATTGAAGAAAATCTCCAGTGTTAGGCATGTGGGAAGGGTTGGAAGGGAGGTGGGAGTGTGAATTTTCTTTGCTGCAGGTTTGAGGGGTCCTTGAAGTATTTAGGGTTGATGGTGGTTAAGTCAAATATATAAGGGGAGTATTACCCTGAAGCTTTGTGCTGCTGGAACTTGATGAACTCATGGAGGAGTTAACCATTGTCCTTGGGTGGGAGAATGCAGTTGATCAGGATGATTCTTTGGCCCAAATGGTTGTATTTGCTTTAAGATTTGCCCATAGTCCTGAAGAGAACTGATGTTAAGAGATGGAATAAGATGCTTACTAAGTTTCTATGGGTGGGGAAAAAGCTGAGGATGAAGCTTACTTTACTGCAGGTGGCTAAAGAAAAGGGAGACTTTGGCCTCCCAGATATTAGGATATATAACTTACCTTTTCTGTTGACGTGGGTGAGAGATTGAGTGGGAAGTACCTCAGACCGTTGTGACTTTGAACTTTGGCTGTCTTATAGTTTGCCTTATGTTTTGCAGATGAGAACTGGAGTGCTGCTATATTGGTGAAAGTTAATATTTTGGTGAAATCAGTGAGATGAGCTTGGGGAATAATACAGAAAAGATTTGGACTAGCACCTGGCTGTTCAGGCTGCTTGCCTTTTATAGGCAATGGGGAGTTTCATTCCAGGAATGGAGTGTATGCCATTCGAGAGATGGGTCTCAAAAGGAGCTAAGTTACCTAAGCATCTTTTGGATGAAGATGAATCTAAGTTGCTAATTTTTGCTAGATTTAAAGGAGACGAGAATCTTTTATATTTATTTGCAGGCAGCCACTTTACTAGCCAGTAAGAAAGAACTGTTTGAGGATTTATGAAGGGTTATAGATCGGCTTCTTTCACCAGAACAGTGCAAATGTGGACATGGGATTTGTGGTTAAATATGATGAGGAACATAGGTGATCAGTGATTCAGTTCTTTGCGGAGGTTAAAATGGGACAGGGCTAGGGCAGGACAGGATGAGGCTTTGTGGGGCTAATTAAAATCTTTGAGATGGGGGCAACACCTATGCCATCAGTAAAGGGACACTAGGGCACTTTTGAACACATCAGGAAGACCCCTTCACTGTGTGGATCTGGCGCATTGGTTCCATTACTTCAACAGCTGCCTCCCCCACCCCCAAATTATCTCTGTTACTGATGCACACTGAATACACTTCAGGGAATTATGTGCCAGAAAATACAATGCAACAAAATAATACAACATATTAAACAGAATACTATTTGTAGTATTCTGGAAATATATGCTAGTACTTTAATACTTGACTACCAGCCAGTCCTAGCCCCAGTCCAGCATCTTCCTGTTGGCCATGTGAACAGTGGTTTTCACCAGCACTGTAACAGAAATTCTGCAGTATTTGGCAACCCTAAAATGATTTGCCTTTTCATTTTTATTTTGGTAGGTTGCCAAATGACCACTAGGTTTCAGAACTGCTGGCTTTTGGTAATTCAACAATAAACTAAACATATTTGGAATATGTATTATCTGTATGAGCTGTCACTAATGGTTAGAGAAACAGAAAAGTCAGCATTCACATCCCACTGCCAGTCTTCATGATCTTGGGCAAGCCACTTAATCCTCCACTACCTCAGATAGGGGTGACTATTCAGTGCCAAGCAGCTAGCAGCCAGCGCTGAAATTTAAATCCAGATATGCAGGTTCGCCACATTGCTGTGAGGCTGCCCAGTTAGCTTACACAGTGAAAGCTAGGCCAGGCTTTCCTGTGCTTCACTTTTGCCATGTAAAACTAACCAGGCAGCGGCTCAATATCCCCGCTTCCTTGTTAGCGATGGGTGCTGCGTCCGCTCTGCCCCGAAACGCCCCAATGCTAACTGCTTAGCATCAGAGCATGCAGCAGCGGCACCTGGGGATATTCAGAGGCACTAACCGTGTTAGTGCCTCTGAATATCCCACCAAGTGGCATTTACACAGTGTGCAGGTCTGCAAACCATGTAAATACCTTTGAAAATGCCCCACTTAGATTGTAAGCCCTCCAGGGACAGAAAAATATCTACTGCACCTGAATGTAACTTGCCTTACTACTACTGCTGCTATTACTTATTATAGAGTGCTACTAGGCATACTATCCTTTGGAGTTTTGTGGCAAGATACTGAAGTAGATTGCCAGGCCTTTCTTCTGCTGTAGTCTGTGTTATCCACCAACTCTGCTCCTGCTCCTCTACTTGCCATAGTTAAAAGTATGTGTAAAATGACATTATGTAGATACTTCTACCTTTGTAAATTCTGGTAAATTTTGTGACAAACCACTTACCAAACCAAATAGTGCTTTATGTGCTTAAATATTTTTGAAAATTCTGGGCACTATATTCAGCGCTGCTGAACTCTAAACCCAGATATTAATTGCTGGGGCCATATCCCCGGTTGGCCAGATAGCCAGGAAGCTAACTGGGAAGTGGCAATGTTTAGCCACTGCATGGTTAGCTTCTGTGGTGAAAGTTAGGCCAGCCTTTACTGTGCCTGACTTTCGCTGTCTTTCAGTAACTGGGCAGTGGCTCAATATCTCCACTGCCTAGTTATCGACGGGTACCCTCTCAGAACACCCCCAGCACACTTTGATGCTAACTGGTTAGCAATGAGGCATGCTGTACCAGCAGATAGTCAGTGGCACTAAGCGTTAGTGCTGCTGAGTATCTTGCAGGTCTGCAAACCATGTAAATGTCTTTGAATATCTCTCCCTATCTTTATAGTGTAGCTGGATTGTCAAGAAGCATTTGACAAATTCCCTTATAAGACACTCCGTGGAAAATTAAAAGTCATAAATCTGCCCCCCAGTGTCTTTTGTCTGTTATCTCTCCTTACACCCCCTCTCAGTTGCTTCGCTCTTCTAATAGTCTTCGTTTATCTGTGCCCTTTACTCGTACTGCCAATTCCAGACTTCGCTCCTTCCAACTGGCAGCACCCTTTGCTTGGAATAGTCTTCCTATCTCTGTGCGCCAGGCGTCCTGTCCTCCCTGCCCATTTTCAAGTCCAGACTCAAATCCCACCTCTTCACTACTGCTTTTCGTTCCTGTCTTGCCCTATCTTGATCTCTCCATCAACGTTTGTTTACTTTGTCCTGTAAATTTTGTTACTTGTAATTTGTATTCTGTCTTTATTAGATTGTGAGCTCTGATGAGCAGGGATTGTCTCTCTTGTATGTTTGTACAGCGCTTCATATGTTGCGGTGCTATATAAGTGTTTATTAATAATAATAATAATAATAATAACAAAATAAATAAAGGTAGCAGAATGCAGTGGCCACTGGAGCCATGGCTCAACCGATATTTTGCCCAATTCAGCATCAGCCTCTAGATAGCTTGAGGGCAGGGCTAGAGATTGGTTTATTTGGCTCTTCCAACCCAAAAATGCTCCGCTGCCCAAGTCATAGGCTATTCTGAATCAGTAACTTGTTAATAGATAGGAATCAGAGTGTAGGACTAAACGGTCAGTTTCAGTTTTTCCTTGGAGAAAGGTAAATACTGAAGTGCTCCAGGGACCTGTATTAGAAAAAATGCCATACATGATTTGGAAAGAGGAGCAAGTGAGATGGTAAAATTTACAGATGACACAAAATTATTCAAAGTTATCAAAACATGAGCAGATTGTGAGAAATTGCAGTAGGACCTTGCAAGACTAGAGCACTTGATGTCCAAATGGCAAAATTTAGGTGCCCTTTTGTCTAAAGTGTGCTATGCAGTTAATACGTGATTCGGCAGGCGCTAACTGCACACTGAGGCCTACGGTAACAGTTACCATGAGAATATGACAATTAACGCACATTGATTGTCACATTAACTCCAGTCATATATTAGGGTGCTGAATATGTGGGCTAGGAGCAGAGAGTGGGCGTGGTGAGCACACTGCAGTTAGTGCAGGGGTATATATTGCTTACTGTCAATTTTGTCATTAGCACAGTTTCACCTAATGAAACTCAATAGGTGGAGGTAAGTGTAGCTTCAGTAATAGTGTCATGCTTTAGGGTCCACATCCGTGTGTTAACTGTCAGGAACATGCTGGTTAGGACCCCATTTACTTTGCTAAAAACGTGTTACGTGCAAAAACCTAACACATTTTAGTTAAAGGGCCCCTTAATGTACAGGACAGCAAAGTGATGCATAAAAAGACAAATAATCCTAACTACTCCAAATTACTTTTACTGAGTCACTATCACCTCCTTTTTCCTCTCTCAGGCCCAAGCCCAGGCCATTCCTCTCTCTATTAATCCAAATATCCTTCTGGCCCGTACCTTAGCCTTGTCTACCTGTTTGACCATAAGATCATCAGATATAGTCACTCTCAGATCCTGCTCCTGATTCATGCACAGAAGAACTTCATTCCCCATACTGTATAAATCTCCTAGTCTTTTGCAGCCCAAACTACATGATCCTGCATTTTTCACTGCAGTATACATATATTCAGCACTGCTATCTGTATGGATGACGATGCTAAATATACATATCAAGTGCCGATATTGCCACTTAACATTAGCATGGTGACCACAATGGCTGAATATTGGCCTAGTTATCTCTGTCTTGTCCAAGGTAACTAGCTTAGGAGTAAAATTAGTCAATTATTAGATAGAGTCTGAAGTAACTCAGGTATTACGAAGTATTTTTGCAAAGTTTAAATTAGTCTATCAGTTAGAACCTTTTAGGACCTATCAGATTTGTGCACTTTCATGCTCTGGTGTTATGTGTTACTAATTGCTGTCACGCTCTTTACATACTGTAGATGCGCCCTGAATATATGTGACATAGGGGCTTGTTTACAAAGCCGCGGTAGCGGTTCGCGATCGTTATCGGAGCCGCGGCCCCATTGAAATCAATGGGGCCGCGGCTCCGATAACGATCGCGAACCGCTACTGCGGCTTTGTAAACAAGCCCCATAGTTGCAGATATGTTGTTTCTTTCTCTGTAATAGCAGCAAAATGTATCGCTTTCTCTCAGAACACACTACCACTCTCTCATCATCTCTCATCTAGATTATTGCAATTTGTTACTCATCAGTCTCCCATTGAATCATTTATCTCCCCTCTATGGCATACCATGGGCGGGATGGTGGTACACCCCCACTGGACCCATGGAAGCAGCGCAACAAGCCAACTTCATGGTAAGTTTGTCACACTGTCTCCTTAAGCCCGGTGGGCAGGTGTATATCTCTCCATTCAGAACTGTGCGCCATGTTGTGCGTGTGTGTGTGTGGGGGGGGGGGGGGTGCTAGCCTCATGGGGTCATCCACCCTGAGTGCTGGGAACACCACTGTCTCCCCTTCAATCTGTTCAAAACTCAGCTGCATCGCTAATCTTGTACCAGTGTCACTATGCTCACGTAAATAAATAAACATCTCTTCTCAAGTCACTTCATTGGCTCCCTGTTTCCATATACAGTTCAAACTTCTCCTTCTGACCTACAAATGCATTCATTCTGCAGTTCCTCACTACTTCTCCTCTCTTATCTTTCCCTATACCTTCTCTGGCAACTCCATTCATCAAGCAAATCACTTTTATCTATGCCCTTCTCTTCTACTGCCAACTCCAGACTCCAGTCCTTCTACCTTGCTGCACCATATGCCTGAATTAGTACATCAGACTCTCTCCCTGCTCCTATTCAAAGTCAGGCTAAAAACTCATCTCTTGACTGCCTTTGGATCCTGACCCCCTTATTCTCCTGTCAACACCCATATGTATTTTTAATCATTTCCCTTAAGAATTCCCTTGTCCTCTGTTCTGTTTGTCTATTTAGCAGATTGTAAATTCTGTGGAGCCAGGACTGTTTTTATGTGTACTGTTACAATGTTATGCATGCTTAGTAGTGCTATATAAATGAGACGTACTAGTAGTAATAGTAACTCTACACGTGTGGTTTCCAAAACTGTCTTAGAGGACTCCCAGCCAGAAGAGCTGGAGCAAGGATTTATTTATTTATTAAACAGTTTATTTAACTCCTTAATTTGGACCTCCATCCTGCCACCCCTGCTGTTCCCTCCATGCCCATTGCTAAACTGGCACCCTTCTCCGGGCCATCAGTGTCCGCAATGGTAAAGAAACAGCGATGCAGTGTTTACCTACAGTCTCCAACGCTCTGGCACTATCTGCTGCTTCTTCCCCCTCCAATGCAGACTTTCAGTAGGTCTCTTTTTAGGTACAACCTTCCAATTCATTTGCAAAAACCAGAAGTCTGCAGCGGAGTGGGGAGAAAGTGGTAGATAGCGCAAGAGACAAACCACGATGCAGTGCCAGAGTCTGTAGGTAAACGCTGCATCGCAGTTTCTGAGCCATTGCCAAAGCTGTCAGCCCAGAGAAGGGCAGAAGCAGAGAGAATAAGCAGCAGAAGGTGTCCCTGGAGGGTCAGCATTCTAGGCAGCCATCTAGTCCGCCTAATAATAGCACCATCCCTGCCAGCCAGTCAGTTTTCAGGATATCCACAATGAATATGCATGAGATGTCTGTATGCACTCCCTTCATGGAATATAAATGTATCTCTTGCATATTCATTGCAGGCATCCTGAAAACTTGCCTAAGGGTCAAACTATTCTTCAAGTTTCACTAGATTCCTTCTCATGTTTTCCATGTCTTTTAGGGAGTCTATCTGCTTGAAAACTTTGGTATCATCTCCAAAAGACAAAACTTTCCTGATGTCCCTTCACCACTGTTCTAGAAGGTTCAGCCAAGAGAGAAAAAGTTCTAGATGTTTGTCTCCATGCAGAATAAAGTACTGTCAATTTCTTTCCAGACAGAATAAAGAATTGAAAGGTTGTATCTAAAAAGAGACCTACATCTACAGAGATTCAGCTGGAGCAGAGAACAGCTGTAATGTGTCTGGTTGTCTGTTTATTTTCATCAGAATTTGGTTTTGGGTAAGTGCAGGGTAGGGAAGTTACTCATATTCTAATAAGTAGATACATGTACATTTCAGCTGCAAACATACAATCTTCCTATGGCTAAAGGAAGCCTTTCCCTCCATCTATATTTAAGCTCTGAAACTGTGTGACACCCTGAAAACTGCCCACGCAGTACTGAAAAGTTGTACAGTGGTTTGTCAGTCATGTGTTTTTCTCAGTTTAAAGAAAACACTCAGCTCTGTTATAGAGTCTCCACTTTATAATTAGCCTACTTTGCAAAAGTGTTTCTGCATGTATCCTGGAAAGCAGGTTCCATTAGTTTTAGGTGGAACTTCCATTAGCTCTAGATGTAATTTCTTCTTCATAGAAGATATTTTTTTAAACAGGAGGTTTAATCCTCCTTCTTTGGCAAAGGTCAGAATGTAATTATTTCCTAACTTAGGTCAAGAGGCAGAATGTTAACGTCCTCTTTTTGTGCCCCTCCCCCCATTCCCATCACCACCATATTGAATAGGTTCTCAATCTCAAAGGACCATTCTCAGTTTATGGCTTAGACCTTACATTTGATACGTACATAGTAACATAGAATATTACGGCAGATAAAGACCAGTATGGTCCATCTAGTCTGCCCAGTAAGGACGCTAGAATAGTTGCACCTGCTACTCCATGCAGGACACCACTCTCTATGCTCTTGTTTAGGGTTGTACCCGCCACTCCATGCAGGTCACTCCATCTATGCATTTGTTTAGGGTTGTACCCGTCGCTCCATGCAGGTCACCCCCCTCTATTTGTTGAAGTATAAAAGATAGTTAAATTTATTTTGATTTTATCCGCTCGCTGTAGAGGGATCCACTGTATCTGTTCCATGCCATTTTTAATTCCGTCACTGTATTTGCCGCCACAACCTTCATCAGGAGGGCATTCCAAGCATCCACCATCCTTTCAGTGAACAGTATCATCCTGGCATTGCTTTTAAGTTTATCTCCTTGCAGTTTCATTTTATGCCCTCTAGTTTTACAGCTTAAACTTTCTTTGAAAAAGGTTTGTTTGTTCATTAATAGAAACATGATGGCAGAAGAAGACCACATGGCTTATCTAGTCTGTCCTTCAATATCAAATACTAAAGTCTCTTCTTTTCCTTTAGAGATCTTCTGTGTTTGCCCCATGCTTTTGTATTCTCTTTATTACTTTCACTGGGAGACTATTCCATGCATCTACCACAACTGTACCACAGCACAGGGTGTTGGCAATGTAAAGTACTGGAAATACAGTTGGTGGCAGACGATGGGAATACGTGTCCCCCAGTGGAGGCGGAGGTGGCAGGATAGTTACAATGATGGGTGGAGAGAGGAGTGGTGGTGCCATGCAGATCAGGCACAGGCGAGGCAAGCATGAGGAGGCGCAATGCAGGAAAGGGTAGCAGTGCAGGACATGGTGACAGCCCGCACAGGCAGACAGGACTCTACACAGCTGACAGACGCAGATAGACGGACCGAGGGAATGTTGGCAGTTGTTGCAAGGGTATTATGGGCTGGCAGCACAAATCTGCAAAAATATGACTGTTACAGGCATGCACACTATTTGAGTAGGACAGGCATGAGAGGAGGGAACAATGAGGAATTGAACCCATGAACACTGCCAAGAATGGCATTGTATTAACCAGTAGGCTATACCTCCGTGGTGTATGTCACAGCAATGGCTGGGTACAGAAGGACTGCAGGTCACCGCACAAACTGTCTGCTCTGAGTGCCAGGATAGGGTAACCCCACCAGTACCCATGATGCAATGCATATGCTGAATAGCTGTCAACAGCTGATCAGCAAATAGGGTCTGCACCTCTCCGGTACCTCAGCTTGGAAAGATGAACTGACAGTGTGTGATACCGGCACAGAGTAGCTACAGACCATGCCATTGTGCAGGTTCTGTGTTCTCCCTGAGGGATAGGATGGGTGTCCAGCACTAGGTCTGCAGTATATGTGGTGCAAGAGATAGGTCCTGCTGTACCGAGGGGAGATATGATAGAGGTCTATAAATTAATGAATGGAGTGGAGCAGGTAAACGTGGATCAATTGTTTACGCTATCAGAATATAGAAAGACTAGGGGACATGCAATGAAGCTACAGGGTAAACTATTTAAGACAAATAAGAGAAAATATTTTTTCACTCAACATGTAATCAAACTCTGGAATTTGTTACCGGAGGATGTAGTAAGGGCTGTTAGTGTAGCTGGGTTTAAAAAAGGTTTGGACAAGTTCCTGGAGGAAAGGTCCATAAACCACTATTAAAAAGGGACCCAGGATAAGCATTGTGGAACCTGGGTCTTTTGGGGATACTGCTAGGTACGTATGACCTAGATTGGCCACTGTTGGAAACAGGATACTGGGCTTGATGGACCTCGGTCTGACCCAGTATGGCATATCTTATGTTCTTATGTACATCCCCATCACTGCCAGTGTGTGACAGGTGTTCCTTGCAGTGCAGCTGAAGGTAATTCGGTGTCCATCTGTATCCTGCAGTTACATGTGACCCTCTGGGACCAGACACCACTCAGATTAGTGTGTACCTCATGTTAGGGTCTGGCTGACATGGGCACCTGTTATCAGGGCAAAGGGGTTTCCAGACTTGCATGAGGTTTGTGTAGCAGTGCCTTGATAGGTCAAAGTGGTATACACTACATACCCCAAAGGGCTCACATCACCCTTTTTGTAGGTAAGGGACAAGTGCCCCAGCCCCCGTGAAGCAACCTCCATCCTGCTGGTATAAGACAGCCCTCCAGGGTTGGTGGGCCAGAGCCATACCTGTGGCTGGGGCAGTGGCAGACCAGCAGCAATGATTAGGTTAGCTCTGGAAAACCCCAACTGCCTCACACCACTGTCTGCCAGTCACCAGCAGACAGCACAGTCAGACTACACCATATAGGTGTTCTGACCATGCATAATCTAACTGCAGACAGTCCACTAGCCAGTCCATAGTGCATGCTCACAGAGGAACTATGTGCACCAAGCAGGCAGCTCAGTGATTGGGGCCCCAGCACTGGGAACACAACAGGATCACTAGAAGCAGATAATGTAGAGCGCTATGTGGGAACCTAGACATGCCATGGTCACTGCTCGGTCAGAGTGAGTGCCCTCCCAGTATGCCATGCTGTGGCCACCCTGTCCATGCAGCTGGTGGTCGGGCACTATAGTGTCCCAGCCATTGCCCCACACCCTGTGAAGATGCATCCTGGCCAATCTGCCCTGTCCGGGCCATACCTACAACACCGTGCTCCTCATTATGCACATATTCAGGCTAATGCTGGTAACAGTGGGACATTGTGGGCCCGGTGAGGTGTGGGCAGCCACAAAACAATGGATAGACACACACACACACACACACACTCTCCTATTGCAGCATAGTGCAAAGATAGGGGTGGTTGACAGCCCTGCCCACCACACTGGTCCTGATCACAGTGCCGACATTGCTAAACTGTGCAGGAGGTAGCAGTAGTGCCCTGGTGATAACTGCAGCTCAATGCTGGGGCCAACAGCCTGACTCTCCATACATCTTTGGATTATGGAGCCTGTGTGAGTGGGTGTTTGTACCCCTGTTCGCCGCTGCTTTGGGCTTTGCACATGTTGCTGTTGTATCTGCATTGTAGGGTAAAATATATGGACATGCTCTGCAGGAACCACAGCTGGGGCTTGAACCTGTGACTCTCTTCTTCTGGACACACTGGCTGGGTTTACTGCACCACACTGTTGCCACAGGTGCATGGTGGTCCCTGGGGCTACCTGTACTTTTTCTCAGCCAGACCTTTTATGTTGCACTGTACACCATGTGCTGGTAAAGGGCATGGCCTAGGTCCACTGCAGGCAGGTGCCACTGCCCCCTCCATCATGGGCACACCCCCCCCCTGCCATGCTGACATGGCCATATGCTGTCAGTGCTGGTAGTGTGCAGTCCCAGGCCATCCACTGTGTAGGTAGGTGGTCACCTAGGGAGCGGGGTCTGGGGCATACATGAACATCCTCACATCCCCCTCCTCCCATCAGTCTGTTCCTTCCGCTTGGGGGAGGGTTGGCTGGGGGGATGTCAGGTCAGTGCCCTGGCAACTGTTAGCTCGGGTGGACCAGGTAGATGTAGGTGGATTGTGTTTCGACTTTGTCAGCTGCTGTCATGATGATTTCCGGTTTCTATGTTCCTATGTGCCACCTAGGCACCCACCTAGTCCACCCTATGCTCCTGCTGCCCCCACTACATGTCCCACCTGCAGTCCCCTATGCCTCACTTGCACCATCGCCATAGTGGCCTTTTATACTTGGGCACTATGCTGGTGCTAGACATGGAGCACTACTATCACGTTTCTTGGGCTCCCTGTCTATGCTGTACATTGCTAACACTGAAATGGTTTCTCTCTCCTGCAAATGTGCATCTAACGGCAGGTTTTCATTCATGGTAGGATTCAGCCCTTCAGTTCAGCGCGTTAGTGTGGAGGGAGCCTCTCCCTGCCCATTGACCCCTTCACCCCACCCTCTCTCCACCCTCTGCAGTGTTTACTGCGGCCAGGGACATTAACGCGTGTTAACGTTACCTAATGAGCGTTAACATTACATAACACGCGGTCTGTAATGTTACTGCAGTTTAGTAAACATACCCCTTAGTTTGTTATAGATTATACCAGCTGTAGTTTTTAGGTGGGTTGTTAAGTTTAGTAAACCATCAATTATAACACCAAGGTATCTGACTTAGTTCTTTATTGAGAGTGATATATTCCCAACTTTTAAATCTGGTGGCAGGGTAAAATTCTGATTTCTTGACACAAAAAGGACCTCAGTTTTCTTGTATTTTATTTTGAAGTTATGTTCATTTAACCATGGTGAGATTTTGGTAAAGCACGAGATGATGCTGGTAAAATTAGGATGTGCTGTATCAAACGGAAGGTACAGCATCACATCATCTGCATAAATGGAATATCTGATATTCTATTTCTGAATAATGTGACAGATAGGCTGTAAGTATATGTTAAATAAGAGTGCAGAGAGGTGGTATCCCTTGTTTCTGGGGGAAGGACTGTGATGTCTGTTGTCCTATTTTAATCTGCTGGGATCAGTCAGCAAGGTAGGATTGGAACCATAATGTGGTGCCGTATAATCCAATTTGCTTAAGTCTTTTGATAAGGATTGTATGATTGGTCGAGTCAAAAGCAGCTGCAATATCTAGAAATATTAGAAGGACTGCTTATTTAGGGTTATCAGTGATCTTTATCAGGTTATCAAAGAACCCAGTCAGGAGGGTCGCAACACTGTGGTGTGGCCTAAAGCCATATTGGTGAGTGTCTAAGGGTGCATGTATATCAATGTGATCCTGTAGCTGAGAGTGGACAATTTTTTCCATGATTTTAGCCAAAAATGGCAGGCTGGATATTGGTCTATAGAATGTGGGGCATAGTTTGTCCAGGGATTTGTTTTTCAAAATTGGACATATCGAGGCTCACTTAAGAAGTTTAGGCATAAGTCCCTATGTGACATGTTGACCATATCAAGAATGTATAGGGCCAGTTCTGTGTGGGCTGCTATTAGCCAGCAGACTGCACAGGGGTCAAGACTAGAGGTAGTGGCATTAATGTTGGAGAACACTCTAGTTCTTAAGAGTCAATTTGTAGAAATTAGGCCAGATAGGATTGGGTGTCATTTGATTAAGGGTAGATGGTGTTGGAGAATCTGATAGAGGTGCGAGCTTGGTAATATAGTAGTTAGCGAGGGTTTGAGGTGCAATAAAAGGGTTATTAATTGGTTTGAGGAGCCTGTTAGATTACTAACAATCTCAAAATGTTCCCTGAGACGATTTAGGGAGTTCATGAGAATCTTCATAGGGCAGATTTTCTTGCTATGGTTAATTGTATTTTGGTATATTTGAAGTTTATCGAGGTGGCAGTTGGGCATTCTCCATTTCCGCTCAAGTTTCCTCAATTGTCTTTTTAATTGCCTTATCTCTTGGGAGTACCATGGTTCTGATGTTTTTTGTTTTAGTTTGGTTTTATTGGTGTTTGACTTTGGATGGACTGTGGCTCTCTCAATTGTCTTGTTCCAATTTGTGATTATAGCTATCATGGTCAGTAAGTGGGAAGGTAAGATCTGGTATAATTTCTGTTAGAAAGTTATCTTTGTCAATTTTTTTATGTGTAGTTTGCAGCAAGTAGGTGGGCTTTGGTGTTGGATGGTTTATATGGTATGAGAGTTTAAAGTTGATTAGGAAGTGGTCAGACCATGGGACAGGAGTGGTTTGAGGAGGCGCAGATATATAGTAACATGGAGATGTGCCGAATATGAAAATTAGGTCGTGTATTCCCTTTCCTGTGTGTTGGGAAATTTATGATTTGAAGAATATCCAACTCAGTCATGATGTTGAGGAATGTTTTGGCGTGTTTGGAATTAAGGGAAGGGAGGTTAAAGTCCCCTGATACAATTAATTGTTTTGCTGAAGTAATGGAGCAAGCTATTTCTAAAATGGGTGTGAGATTTTTCGTTTTAGCAGATGGAGGTCTGCAAAGTAGACATAATGTGAGATGGGAGGGTTTCTATCATGAGCACATCCAATTTTTCGATGTTTTTGGTATATGATTGTGAGGCTTTAAGGATAGACTTGATGATTATGAGGACTCCATCACCTCTCTTAGAGGTCCTAGGGCAATGGTAAAGGTCATAGTTATCGAGTTTCAGTTGGTTCAGTAGAACCCTATCTAGGTCCGCTAGACAGGTTTCAGTTAGAAAAAGGATATCTGGATTATTTTTGGTGAGTATGTCCATAATGACTGGGATTTTATTCTTTATGGACCTAGCATTTATGAGGTAGCAATCAAGTGTTGTGGTGTTGGGCCTAAGTGTTTGCTGTTTGTGAGGTGGAGAGGTTATAGGTGTAATATATGTGAGCATATGTCTCTGTCCTTGTGGTTTATAGGCTTCTCTAGTAAGGTAGAGGTGTGGATCTTATAATTTGCAGTGGTGTATAATTGGGATGTTGTAGTACACATTTGAGTAGGCTTGGGTGCAAGTATGAGCAAATATAAATGCCAACAGTAGTATGGCTGACAAGATTCTAGTATCAGTGAAAGCTGCCATAGTAAAAGCCAATAAAGATCCAGTGGAGGGTTATTTAGTGGGATGTCTACAGCCCTCAGATTCCATGGGAGTGGTTCAACTACTGCTTGGGGCCGATCAGTGAGATCTGCTCAAGCTTCATGCTCAAGGGCTGCTCCTAAGGGCCTTTTGGTGAGGCTCTTAGGTATGGGCGCACCTGAAGTGCAGTGGGTGGATCAAGAAGCAGCGTGACTGCAGTGTGGGGGAGATGGGGTATGCCTCTGTCTGCCTTTGGCTGTAAGAGTAAGGTCTGGTGCGGAAACCCCCAATAATGTGTCCCGAGGCGATCCCTGAAACTCACAGTCTGGTGCGGAGAGCCCACTTTCAGTCGAAAGAGGCTCTCCTCTTGCGCATTTATGCCATGGAGGTATTTAAACGTCTCTATCATCTCTCTATCCCACCTTTCCTCTAAAGTATACATACTAAGATCTTTAAGTCTGTCCTCATATGCTTTATAATGAAGACCGCTAACCATTTTAGTAGCCACCCTCTGCACTGACTCCATCCTATTTATGTCCTTTTGAAGGTGCAGTCTCCAGAATTGCACACAATACTCCAAGTGAGGTCGCACCAGAAACTTATACAGAGGCACTATCACCTCCTTTTATCTGCTGGCCATTCCTCTCCCTATGCACCCAAGCATCCTTCTGGTTTTCACCCTTTAAGTATTTAAAGGCCTGTATCATGTCTAAAAGGTTAAGTAGTAATCTGTCTACACAGACTCCTGGGATCTGTCATACCTGTATTTCAGGAAAATTTAACCCTCTCACAGAGTTCTAGCTATTTATTTACTTACCAGCAAAATGCTTTCTGCCCTGTTTAAAAATTACAACTTATCCATATAATCACTGCTATTTCCAGTTAGATTACATTATCTGTTCTGATAAGTACAGTGACAGCATTCAGTCTTTGTAACCTGGAAAAATAATAATTTAAAGAGATATACAATAAATTGTACTTTCAGCTTAATTTTGGAAGCCATGCAAAGTTTATATGAACTATCAAGGATGGATCATGTTCCTCTCTATCTTAGCTCTGTAGGGAATGTAAATGAATGGGCCACAAATATAATATGCTTTAAAACAAGGCCCACTGACCATTTTAGTAGCTTCTCTCTGAAATAGTTCTGTCTGGTTTGTATCCTTTGGCAGATGCATTCTCCAGATTTGCACAGGGTACTTTAACTGAAGTCTCACCAGAGATTTCACTGACTAATAGATTGTCTGCTGTTGTGTGTTCCCTACCTGGTTTCTAACCCTGGGACTACCGATGGGGTCAAAAGTGACCCCATTGCAAGTTTCACAACACGTATCTCGGAAACTAGTTGTTCAAGAATGCAATCTTTTTATGACTTTTCACATGTCAATATTCTCTTTATATTGCACCATGAGAGGAATAATTTTCATCCGCTAGGTGACGCTAGTGATGAATTGCAGCACAGAGTACCAGTGGGATAATTTTTAACCCCAGTTGCTTACGTCCGGTTTGGATCGTGATACAATTTGCAGTTTTGTGAATTTTTTGATCTGACAAAGGTATTTATCATTAATTATGTACCATTTATTTTTTGTACTCTTATTTTATGAAAATTACACATTTTCTGTAATTGATATCATACATTCTCTCATTATTTCCAATGAAATCTAAAGGCTTTCAGCTCGTTCATCACGATTATTGTACATCTATAGTAAAACTGCTTTGCATTTTATTCAACTTTATCTTTGTTTATTTATTTAGGTTATTGTTTATGATGTCAAAACGAAAAGTATTCAGCTGCCCAAGTAAGAGAAATATTGCAACGAGATGCTGACAGTGAAGGCTCTGAGTCATCTGATGATGCAGTATATTCAGCAAGCGAAGAAGCATATCAGCCAAGTTCGGGTGATAAATCTGATGATGACAGTCATGATTCAGAAGGCGACAGCAGTTGGTCGCCAAGTGAATGTGAGACTGATGTTGAGTCGGTAACATCACCTGCAGCAAAGAGTCAAGTTACAGGTCGAGGCAAAGGTCGAGGACGGGGAAGAAGGCAGGAGTCCTCGGTGTCAGTATCATCTGTGAGGAATCTTAGTTGTGGTCATAGAGGAGCTAAGAGGTCATCAACTATAAGCACAAATGTTTCCATTGAAGCCTATGTATCTGAGGATGCCACATCATGGAACAGGAAACCTATAAAGCAAGCTGCTGGAAGATACGCCAGAGCTAATGTCATGCCCGTACAACAAGGTCTACAAGGTATGCTGCACAAAATGTTGATGGCCCTCTCACAGCATTCCACTTGTTCATGAGGAAGAACTTATTGAATGAAATCATGATGTGGACGAGCAAACAAGGAAGACACATTTATGACGACACCTGGAAAGATTTGACAGATGGAGAATTTCAATGTTTTCTTGAACTTCTGATCCTCTCAGGTGTGTACAAGTCATGAAATGAATCCATAGTTCAGTTGTGGAACCTTGAAGATGGTCGTTCTGTTTTCGGGAAAAATATGGCCCGTAGGGGGGGCGGAGCCTGATGTCCAGCGGGATGGTCGCATAACGCTGAGGCTCCCGAGAGGCCTACTCAGAATCCTGAATTAACACCGTACATACTTGGAACTTCTACTCTGATCTTACCGGGGCACATTGGTGAGATGGCGGGGACCAAACCCACGCGCCTGGAATTTGGATCTCCAGCGGCTTCTCACGGCAAACGTTCCAAAACTGAACCCCCGTCCCCGCAGAAGGGGCTGGCCTTGCGCGAGGGCCCCGAAATGCAGCAGGAAATCCTCGCAGAGATTAGAGGGGTCAAAAACCTCGTGCAATCAAACGGTGAAGCACTCCGAGCACTGCGGGAAGATCTTGGTGTGATGCAAAGCAAGCTAGAAGGGCTCTCTTCGCGTCAGGACAAAATGGAGAGCATATTGGACTCCCATGCGGCCCGTTTGTCCAAACTCGACAAAGTTGAACGTCAGGTGCGGGCCTTGCAGAAAGAAGTGGAAGATGGCAATAATAGAGCGCGCCGCAACAACATACGTCTCGTGGGCATACCGGAGGGAGCGGAATCGGGAGACATGAAAGAGTTTTTATGCAAAATCCTCCCTTCCCTGCTCCAAATCACCTTTACCAAAGATTTGGAGATCGATCGCGCTCATCGTGTACCCACAAGCATAACGCTCAACAGGAAGACCCCGCGGCCTATCATTTTTCGACTTTTGAGATATCAACACGTGGAGCAAGTTCTAAGTGCCTCTCGGGCAAAGGGCCATATGGAGTTTGAGAGCCACAAGATCTCCTTCTATCCTGACTTGGCTAAACCCACGGTCGACCGCCGAAAGCGCTTTCTGGAATTCCGGCCGAGGCTTCAACAACTACAAGCACGCTATGGCCTGATGTACCCGGCCAAGCTCCGAGTCACGCTTCACAATCAGACAAGAACATTTGAGGACCCTGATCTACTAGCGGAGTTTTTGGATTCCAAAGAAGCCGACTTGATGCGCTGACTTCCAGAATATTCCTGCAAGTATTCTTATATCCGCTGTACCTGCCATATTGGATCTGCTGCAGCCCAGCAAAGAGTCTGGCGAGGGCAGTTTGTTTTGCCTTACTTTTGATGATATCTGTGACCCGATTCCATCTACCCACAGTAGCCTCGATGAGTATCAGAGACAGTGTTAATTATGGACTCTGGTGTTTCTTTTCTTTTTTTTTCATGTCTTTCTATTTCCTCTCTAGGGCCTCCTCCCGCAGACATATGGTCGCCATATTCTTTGGGGTTTTGCTTCTTCTCTAAGATACTTTGGTACATACTTTTCAATATGGGGTGTATTAGCCAGCATACTCGGTGATTATGTCATTGTTGCACAGATTCTGATTATGTTGTATGTTTTCAAGCGCCCTTACCTAAAATGTCTATTACCGATTGATGGCCCCATGTAAGATTTTCTCATTGAACGTAAAAGGAATCAATAATCCGATAAAACGGAAGAAAATCCTAAGTTACCTAAGTCAGGAAGCTGCGGATCTGATTTTTCTCCAAGAAACGCATTTAAATTAGAAGGAAACTCTTAAACTCAATATTAAACCTTACATGGTGGCCGCCTATTCCCCAGCCGTCTCTAAGAAATGTGGGGTTGCCATACTGGTTAGGAAATCTTTGCATGCTACTATTATTGCGACTAGCTCAGATACAGAAGGTAGATGGTCCAGAGTTCACCTCAAGATAGGTAGCCTTGAAGTTACATGTATATGCCTTTACGCTCCTAATGTGGATGACCCTGCCTTTTTTGCTACCATTGCTCAGGTTGCGCAGGCCTCTGCTAATACTTCTTTGATAATTGGGGGGGATTTCAATCTAGTCCTTGATCCCCTGATTGACAAACAGCCGCCTAGGACAAGTGGTCCCCCCAAGAGTCACACCACGCTTACCTCCCTGATCAAAGATCTTGCTTTAGTTGATCTATGGCGGCTACTACACCCCAATGAGCTTGACTTCACCTTCTTCTCTTCCCCTCACAAATCCCAGTCTCGCATAGACTTCTTTCTAATATCAAAACTGTTAGTTCCTCAGGTGGACACCGCAAAGATTCACTCCCAACATATTTCAGATCATGCTGCTATTTCCTTTCAATTACACACTACTGCACCCCAAGGGAATTCGGGGGCCTGGTTCTTTGATAGAGCCCTGTTAACTCAGCCAGAGTTCCAGTTAGACATTCGAGCAGCCATACAGGATTACTTCCATTTTAATCTACCCCAGGATACTGCGAATTGGGCTTGGTGGGAGGGCTTCAAAGCGGCCATTCGAGCAACGATCACTAGCTATCAAATCCGCCTGCGGAAACAACGCAAACAGCAGCTACTCATACTAGACCAACAAATAAAAGCAGGCGAACGAGTTCTAACTTCACGTACTGATCCATGTGTATTAATTCGATTACAGCGTCTCCGTTTTCAATATAATTCAATCCTCTCAACTGCAGCTTCTAAGAGTATTGAGCTTCAGCGAGGGACCTATTATCGTGAAAATAACCGAGCCGGTCGACTCTTAGCCAACGCCTTGAAAGGTCAAAAAGAAGCCAAACGCGTAGCGGCCCTTCGAGCTCCACAGGGAGGGGGCATAGTGACCACCGACTCCGACATTGTAGAACTCTTTCGGGATTTCTATACCCGCCTATACCAATCTGAATGTGAGTTCTCGTCAGAGACATTCGAGCGATTGCTTTCTGGCATTCAGCGGCCGACCCTCTCTGAAGATGATAGGGATGCGATGGATGAACCCTTCTCTACTTCAGAGATCCAATCTGCCCTAAAACGAACAGCCTCGGGCCGTGCCGTAGGGCCCGATGGTCTCCCGACCGAATTCTACAGAACGTTCAGCACAGATTTAGTTCCCTATTTAAAACTCTATTTTACTGCCCTTGCGGTAGATACATCCTCTTTGGGATCCTTTTCTGCAGCTAATGTGGTAGTATTTGAGAAAGAAGGCAGAGACCCGCTACTAACCGCCAACTACCGTCCAATATCCCTACTTAATGCCGATTATAAGATCTTCGCAACGATCTTGGCCACCCGGCTATCTGACAGGATGGCCACCCTAATTCACCCCGACCAATGCGGTTTTATACCCGGCAGATCAACTGCTGACAATGCTCGGACCTTGTGCCATGTGCTATCCAGTGCTGCCAATCTAGATCATCCATGGGTGGGTCTTTCCCTGGATGCCGAAAAGGCCTTTGATCGCCTAGAATGGCCCTTCTTATTTGCAGTTCTCCGATGGTATGGCTTTGGGGAGGGCTTCCTCCGATATCTCCAAGTTATGTATACTCAACCCGTCGCCAGTATTTGTGTAAATGCCATCAAGTCTCAGCCATTTAATCTCCAAAGAGGCACGCGCCAAGGTTGCCCCCTATCACCAATGCTCTTTGATCTAGCTCTTGAACCCCTAGCCCTCCTTATTAGACAGTCCGCACGTATTCGAGGTGTCCCCTTCAGTCATAGGGAGATTAAACTCTCTGCATATGCAGATGACCTTATGCTTTTCGTATCCCTCGATTCGGTTCCAGCTGTCTTGGATCTGATTAACGGTTACTCACAATTATCGGGCTATAAAATTAACTGGACCAAATCTGTAGCATTCCCACTGAACCGCTGGGTACATGAGGCTGACATGCAGGCCTTTCCCTTCCTTTGGCAATCCCGCATGGTGAAGTATCTCGGGGTCCATTACTGTTCTCCTTTAGAAGACACTATCAGTTTCAATGCCAAAGAGGTAGTTTCCAAAGTCTGTGAGCTCACAAATCGTTGGTCTCCCTTGTCTCTTACATGGTGGGGTCGCCTAGAAACTGTGAAAATGATGATAGTCCCCAAAATGAACTACATTTTAGAAATGCTGCCATGCTTACTCCCGCTACATACTTATAAAGATATTGAGGGCCTTCTCGTCCGTTATCTCTGGCAGGGCAAGCCACCAAGGATAGCTAAACAAAAACTACAGTCTGCAAAGGAAAGAGGGGGTACCAGATTTCCTGATTTTCTTAGATATCATCAAGCCTTCCTACTTAAGCAAGGTGCCCGATGGCTAGATGCCTCAACAGACAGCAGACCAGTTTGGCTTGACATAGAAGAGGAGCTTAGTAGCCCAATTCCGTTGACCCATCTCCCCGGTATGTCCTATCAAGTAGACACCCGCCAACCACCAATGATTGTCGCTACGCTTGCGGCCTTTAACACTCTCATTCTATCACTGGGCCCGAACGTCTGTCCTCAGGACGGACTCCCGCTATGGAATAACCCCAGAATTCAAGTCCTAAATAGAACGATAGCATGGAAACCCTGGTACTCAAGGGGGATCTGGACACCCCACCAGCTTTTCTCTGCAGCTCGTTGGAAAACCTTTTCTGATTTACAAAAGGAATTTGCGTTACCAGCGAAACACTACTTTCAATTGATGCAGCTTCAACACTGCCTCAAAAGTGCTCGAATCATGCCGCCCTCTGCCCCTACTGAGGACGGGCTATTAGAGATAGTTCACTCTATTAGTAGTACACATGGGGTAGCCTCCAACTTTTATAAAATATTATGTCAGGGTACAGACACGGCCACTTTTAGAGCCCAACAAGCCTGGGAGCGCGAACTGCAAACCACTTTAACCCCTGTGCAATGGAGCGTTTTCTGGAGCAAAGTAGTGCGGGTTTCCCGGTCTGCCTCTGTTACCCAAACTCTCTTCTTTTTTGCACACAGATGCTTTTATACCCCAGAAAAAATAGCCAAATGGAACACCACTGCTAGGGACCAGTGTTGGTCTTGCCATACTGCTGTGGGAACCTTCGCTCATGTTATTTATGAATGTCCTCAACTACAGTTTTATTGGGGGCGGGTCTGGGGATGTATTCAATTTATCTTACACCTTCACGAGCCTCTCTCTTGGAAGATCGTGGGACTCCGCTCTGTGGCGGAGGTCCCCTCTCTTCCTAAGAAGGGTCGCTTTCTCCTTGATTTCATGCTGGGTATAGCCATATGCTTAATCACGAGGAATTGGAAGGATAGCTCTCGACTTACTGTCAATGAATGGTGGAACCTCGTCTGCTTATATAGTAAATATGAGCAGATACCTCGGAGAGCTATTCCCCATGCCCAAACTCACTCTCGCTTGTCTAAATGGCAGATGCTTAATGATTATGTACAATCTGCTCATTGTTCCAACATGCCTGTATAATGTGCACTCATCATGTTTCCGATCACCATTAGGTTTTGTAACATAATAATGTAAGTACACGCCCGCTTCGGGAATGATTAGTTTTCTAGAGAAGAAGCAGGGGGGAGGGGGGTGGCAGGGGTTTACTTTGGTGTATGTATCACACTTTGTATCTGTCTTTTAGCTGTATGTCTTCCTTTTCCTTTGTTGTTATAAAACGAAAATAAAGAATTTAAAAAAAAAAAAAAAAAAATATGGCCCGTAACCATTTTCAGCAAATTTCTTGTGCTCTCAGATTTGATGATGCAACCAACAGATGTGAACAACGAGGTGTGGATAAGCTTGCTCCAATCAGACACGTTTTTGATACCTGGGAAGCAGCTCTAAGTGACGCCTTTGTTCCTGGTGAAAATGTTACCGTGAATGAGCAACTGCTTACATTTTGTGGCCGTGTTCCATTCAGACAATATATTCCCAGCAAACCTGGGAAATATGGCATAAAGCTATGGATGTTGTGTGACAGTGCAACGTCATATGTTCTGCGTCTTCAAGTATATACAGGAAGGGAACTCGGACAAAACAGGGAACAGAATCAGGGTGAAAGGGTTGTGCTGTAACTCACTGAAGGATTGACGCGATCTGGCAGAAATGTTACTGTTGACAATTTCTTCTGCAGTTTATCCCTGTCACGGAAATTGCTAGAAAAACAAATGACACTTTTGGGGACAATTCAAAAGAACAGAAAAGAATTACCTCCAGAATTTGTAACAGTAAAGGGCCGAGAGGTATTCACTTCACTGTTTGCCTTTTGCGATGACGCCACTCTGGTTTCCTATTGCCCGAAGAAAGGAAAAGTGGTGGTTCTTCTGAGCAGTTTGCATTATCAAGAAGAAGTAGATAACACATGTCCAGACAAAAAAAACACACATGATCTTAGACTATAATTCTAGTAAAGGTGGAATAGATACGGCAGATCAAATGTTGCGCACGTATACCACAAAACGAATGACAAGACGCTGGCCAGTGACAATCTTCTACAACATGTTGGACATCAGTGCTTTGAACGCCTTCATTGTTTGGATGTCACTAAATCCAGAATGGCAGTCCAAGTCAAAGCACAGATGTCGTCTATTCCTCTTGGAATTAGGAAAGCAGCTGCTTCGGAGTAATTGCAGCGAGACTTCTTCCAGCATTGAAGAAGCCACTGATGCTGTTTGCAATGTTGGGATACCAAAGAAAAGAGCAAGGTGTCACTGCTGTTCCAGAAAAAAAGACAAGAAAAGCAACGTAGTTTGCACCTCCTGCAAGTGCAATGTTTGCAAAGAACATTCAGAAATTGTCTGTCTCTCATGCAAATGACTGTAGTACTTTACTGTGTTCATCAAGTGCATGCAAAAACTGCTTTCATGGCAACTCTTCTTCAAGTAATTTTATGATAAAGCATTAAATTTCAAAACATTTAACCTTCATATAATAAATAATTAATTTGGAATAATATTTTGTCTGTTTAGTTTAAATTTTTCATGATTGACAATTAAAATTCGTCGTGGGGTCATTTATGACCCCAAAAGTATTCAGTGTTTGCAAAAAATCTCGGTAATTCCAGGGTTAATAGCTGGCATTGTCAATTTCTTTTGAGATGTTTGGGAATTTTTGTTTTTATTGTTTTATTAATGATTTTTGTAAACTGCCTTGATGTCTGTTTAGCTTAAACAGCAGTCAATCAAATTTTTATGAATATACAAACTTTTACATAGGCACTATCACTTCCTTTTTCTGTTGACCTTTCCTGTAAGCATTCTTCAGGCTATTGCTGTTGCTTTATCTACTTGTTTGGCCACCTTCAGATCATCAGATATGATCAACCCTAGATTCCACTCTTCTTTTCTACACAGAATTTCATCCCCCATTATTCTACCACTTCCTTTGATTTTTATAGCCCAAATGCATAACCCTATATTTTTTAGCATTAAATCCTAGGTGCTGTACTCTAGACCTTTTCTCAAGCTTTGCGAGATTCCTCTACATTTTCCACATCTTCCAGGATATCTGCCATGTTGCAGATTTTGGTATCATCTGCAGAAAAGCGAAGCTTTCTCAATAGCCCTTCCATGGTATGACTTAGGACAACGATGAAAAGAGAGGGATCAACACAATAGTATTCTACTAGTAATACCCCTTTTCTCAGAGTGCCCTACATTTACCATCTTCTTTTGTTGCCTTCCACTTTACCAGTTTCTAACCCAGTCAGTCACATGTCCATACCAAGGGTGCTCATGTATTTATAAGGAAACATCAAGAAACAGCATTGTATCTGGCCATAAAAAGCCAGCTATGTTGTAAGTAATATTTAAACCGGTGGTTCTCAACCCAGTCCTCTAGGACCCCCAGGCCAGTCAGGTTTTCAGGTTATCCACAATGAACATGCATGAGATAGATCTGCATGCACTGCTTCCATTGTATGCAGATCTATCTCTTACATATTCATTGTGGATATCCAGAAAACCTGACTGGCCTGGGGCTCCCAGGGAACTGGATTGAGAACCACCGATTTAACCCCTAGTGAGTCAATATTTAAACCTCGGTGTCAAGTTCTTTTTAAACACTGACCATGTCATTTAAAAAAATATGTATACCTAGTGCCACTATATGGATAAGCAACAGAACTGAATATAGGTATGTTGCGTACAATATCTTGAGAAATAATTGCAAATATTTCAGTTGTATTTCATCATAATATTTTATAACATGTTCCAAGATATATAACAAAAAAAAGATGTCTGTGCAACTTAGATGTAGTAATTTCTGAGAAAAAAAATTAATCATTTGAATTTAACCTATTTGCTGTCAGATCATTTAAAAGGACATAAAACCAGAAGAGGAAGTGCGATTGGGGTACATTGCTTGAGGAAGAGCCAAGAAGACATGGAGCTTGAAACACGGCATTGTGTTGCAGTACCCAATTGTGAATTGATGTTTGGGAACCACAAGTACAATTCCAGCTAAGTAATTTTGAAAGATTGCCTTTTGATTGATGCTTGGTAAAATTGCCATTTATGTGGTAATGAAAATCATTATTCGGAGCCCTTTTCATATCGCCAGCACAAGTTGAAACTGTTAAATCGCGTTTAAACAAGTGGACCTAGTTAATCAGTGGTTTTATCATTTTTTGAATTGGCGAATAATCATGTCCTGGCAATGTCCCAGTTTTTATACTATTTCCTTTTTAAATTGGTCTTGCTTTATTTGATTATTTTCTGTGTCAAAATATACATGCATATCTAGTCCAAAGCTATTTCACTGGCCACTTTTTTTTAAGGGGTTTAACTGCAAGGATATCAATAATGTTGACCACATCTTTACACAGAAAGTGTTTGCCATCAGTAGCTGTAAGTATTAGTAGTAATATTCAGCTACAAAGAGGGTGATTTCATAAACTCTCACAGATTTATTGCATGCCTATTTGAGGCCTATTTTATAAAGTGAAGTGTGCATACTTTATGAAATAGGGGCATAAGTGGTGTAAAAATGCACTTGAACTAGGTGTGAACACTTATGCTTATTCTATGGCAGGTGTAAATGCCCTCGCCTAGATTTCTCAAGAATACAAGGTGTGACAAAAAAGAAATGAGATTGTCCCATAAATGTTTTATTACAAAATCTACAGAGAAATTACGCATTGTCCACTTCAAAGTATTGTCCCCTTCAAAGTAATCCCTCCTAGAGTTAATGCACTTCTAAAAGCATTTGCTTCTGCCACGTACGGCAGCACTCAGTAAAGTCCTCCTCCTTGAGGTCCCTCAGCTCCCTCATCACAGTGGCCTTGATCTCTTCTACAGAGGCGAAATGAGTTCCTTTGAGCACAGTCTTCAGCCTGGGGAACAGCCAGAAGTCGCACAGTGCAAGATCTGGGGAATAAGGAGGGTGGTCGAGAGCTGTGATCTGTTTGTTGGCTAAGAAATGCCTCACACTGAGTGCAGTGTGTGTGGGTGCATTGTCGTGGTGGAGCAGCCATGACTTGTCTCTCCACAGAACCTGCCTGCTGTGCCAAACCCGGTCATGGAGGTGATTGAGGACCTGCTGGTAGAAGTGCTGGTTGACTGTCTGACCCTGAGGCACAAACTCATTATGGATCACTCCCTTCTGGTCTAAAAATGCGATCAGCATGACCTTGATCCTTGATTTGGACATGCTCATCTTCTTGGGTCTGGATGACAGTCAAGTCTTCCACTGCAGGCTCTGTCTCTTGCTTTGCGGGTCATACTGGAAGACCCAAGTCTCATCTCCTGTGATGACTCGGCCAACAAACTCTGGATCTTCTCCGATCTTCTCTAGCAAGTCTGGACAAACATTGACCCGGTGCTCCTTCTGATCATCTGATAAATGTTTAGGCACCATCTTGGGGCACACCTTCTGCATCCCTCGCTCCTACACCAAGATGGTCCATACTGACTCCTTGTTCAGGCTGAGCTCCTCAGCTATCATCCGCACCATCAATCTGCAATCACTCCACACCAGCTGGATCATTCTGTCAATGTTCTCAGCCGTCTTTGTCGTGGACGTCCGTCCTGACTTGGGGTCATCCTCCACCTCCTCGCGGCCAGTTTCGAAGCATTTGTGCCACTCGAATACTTGCGGCCTTGACATTGCATCTTCTCCATAAGCCTTTTGGAGAAGTTGGAGACACTCAGTTGGGCCCTTCTCCAACTTAACCAGAAATTTCAAGTTGATTCCTTTGCTCCATATTTCTGCCACCTCCAGTTGCATGACAAAGCGATGGAGCAGTGTGCTACAAAAAAAACCTGAAAAAGAAAAACAGAGTGAGAGAGATGAAAAATATTATAGCAGAATAGTGGCAAGAAGTCGCACAACATAGTGACATAAGCAGTTAGCCAATTGGCATTGAGTCATGTGCGTGGCTTCCAAAGTCTCGTTTCTTTTTTGTCACACCTCGTATGTGTAAGTTAAAGTATTCTATAACTTCTGCATGGAAATTTGTGCTCTGCTTGTACTCTGCCTTAATCCCACTTTTGGACATGCCCACACTGAAAATACAAACAATTGGATTTATGTTTAGAAAATACAGACCACCTAAAGTATGCATGTAACTGCACATTCACATGCGCAAGTCACTGAAAATAGTGACTTACATGCATGTTATCTTTATGCAATTCCCTTATAAAATCAGCTCCTATATGTATAGCTAAGTGATTTAATTTAGGACTGCTTTCTCACAGGTTTAAATTAAACCACTTAACTATATGGATTGCAACTATATTTCACCACCGTATGTATAGTTGGGTGGAACACCTTTGTTGTACCTTAATACAAACCTTGCACTCTCCAGATAGTTCCAGGGCATTTAGAGGACTTTTTGGTAGCTCAATTCATATAGTGCACCTGGAAATCATTGAATAGAGGATTTATACATCTAGAGGCTGATTCTATATAGAGTGCATAGACAGCTACACTCTAGAAACACACTTAATTTTCTATTCTCAAGGACCTACAGGTGTGGATGTTTATGCTTATATTTATTTTTTTCTTTATTTGATATACTGCAATTTCTGAGGACAAGCATTGCAATTTGCAATAAAATAATACAAACCAGGGAGGAAAGGTATATAGAAACTAAAGCAGGAGACTTGAAAGGAGGGGGAGGGGAAAGGGAATAGAGGGTGGGGGGGGGGGGGAGGACAAGAGGAAAGAGTAGGCCCTGTCTGACCACAGATGATGGAGAACATCTCATGGGGCTAATTTATGAGAGGCCAAAGGCACCCTTGAACAGGTACATTTTCAGTGCTTTTTTGAAGTTCTTGAAATTTTGTTCAAAGTGTGCTGGGGCAGATAGACAGTTACACAACGTGGGGGCTTCAGCAAAAAAGACGGTTTTCCAAGTGGACTCAAATTTGACTAAAACTGGAAAGGGTATAGGTACTAAAGCTGGAGAGGGGATAGGTACTGATAACCATGCAAAGAGCGTAGCACCTTAGCAAGGGCATAGGGGGTGATAAAGGAGGAAATATATCAGGGGCCACATCGTGGATAGCTTTATGTCAAGAGTCAAGGCCTAAAATCGGAAATGATTGGCAGCCAATTATGCTGTATCAATAGTGAGGTAGCGTGATTGAATTTATGAGCCTGAGTGAGAGTGCATATGGTTGTATTTTGTATGGTTTGTAAATGATGGAGTTGGTACTGTGGAAGTCCCAAATAGGAAATGTTGCAGTACTCCAAGTGGGAGATTACTATACGGACAAGAACAGTTGTTTGAGCAGATTTATTACAAAATGACTGGCTGGCATGAAAACAGCATCGTGCACAGAAAGAAGCTCAGTGGTCTAGGAGTATGATTCTCACTATTGATTCAAGGTCCAGATGAGCCCGATGCTTTCTGAGGCAGTCTTATGGTGGGTTGGGCACCAGGGCGGTGCTAGTGAAGCTTTGAGTCTTGAAGGACTACCAAAAGGGACTGCTACAGCTGGAAATAGATCTGCACTTGTAAGTATTCATCTTCTGGAATATACTCTAAAACATGGGAAAAAAAGGAATTCTTTGGATTAAAGTTGATAAATCTGTATATTTTAGAATTCAGTATTTTTGCTGAGTCAATCAAGTCTTAGTATCACCAGAGAGCTTTTCATTTAAATCAAATCAGAGTATAGTTTAGCAAAGAAAGTAAAATAGAGTAAATGGTTACTGAAATAAATTTGTTTCTAGAGAGCTGTTTTATTTAAATCAAATCAGAATATAGTTTAGCATATAAGTAGAATAAATAGTCTCAGAGTATAAAGAAATAAACTTGTTTCTAGTGTCCTTTGCAAAGAGGCTTTCCAGTTAGGAGGCAAAAGATCTGTAAAGCTGTCTTAAATAGGTGTTAAAAGCAAATGACAGATCAAAGAGGCAATTTGAAAATCCCCCTCTGTCAAACCAAGGGTTGTGTGAATCACCCAGGAAATTGGTAAGACTTTCTTTTAGAAGCACAAGTATAAATAGGTCAGCCAGAGCTCTGTGAATCTCAGTCTTGAAGGACTGGAAATAGGTCTACACTTGTAAGTATTTATCTTTTGGACTATACTCTAAATCTTGTGGGAAAAGGGAATTTTTTGGGTTAAATCTAACAAATATGTGTATTTTGGAATTCAGTGTTTGTGCTGAGTCAGTCAGGTCTTAGTACCACCAGAGACCTTTTCATTTAAATAAAATCAGAGTATAGTTTAGCATACAAATGGAATAAATAGTCTGAGTAAAAATAATAAACTTGTTTTAGTGACCTTTACCAAAGAGACCTTCCAGTTAGGAGACAAAAGATCTGTGAAGTTGTCTTAAATAAGTATTAAAGCCAAGTGACAGATCAAAGGGACAATTTGAAAGACCTCCCTTTATCAAACCAAGAGCTGTGTGAATCATCCATAAAATTGGTAGGACTTTATCTTAGAAACATAGTTCAGGGCACTGTGTAGGTGATGCATCGGAAGAATTTAAAGAAATATCAATAAGTCGGGAAGATATATTACAACTATTTGATAAACTAAAGAGTAGCAAATCGCCAGGACCAGATGGTATACATCCGAGGGTGTTAAAAGAACTGAAATATGAAACTGCAGTCCTACTATTAGTAATCTGTGAACTATCATTAAAATTATGTGCAATACCTGAAGATTGGTAAATGGCCAATATAATGCCAATTTTTAAAAAGGGTTCCAGGGGTGATCCAGGAAACTACAGACCAGTGATCCTGATCACTACAAGCAAAATGGTAGAAACCGTTATAAAGAACACAATTACTGAAAATGTAGATAGTCATGGTTTAACAGGAGAAAACAAACATGACTTTAGCCAAGGAAGGTCTTGTCTTACTAATCTGCTATATTTTTTTTTGAAGGTGTGAATAAACAGGTAGACAAAGGTGAGCGGTCAATATAGTGTATCTGGATTTTCAAAAAAGTATTTGACAAGGACCCACATAAGAGATTCTTGGCAAAATTAAAAAGTCACGGCATTGGAGGCAGTGCAGTATTGTGGATCAGGAACTGGTTAAAAGATAGAAAACTCACAGTAGGGCTAAATGGCCAATTTTCCCAGTGGAGAAAGGAAAATAGTAGAGTACTCCAGAGATCTGTGCTGGGTTGGCTGCTTTTTAACATATTCGTAAATGACCTAGAAATGGGAATAGCGAGTGAGGTAATCAAATTTGCAGATGACACAAAATTATTCAAAGTTGTTAAAACCCAAGAGGATTGTGAAAAATTGCAAAAGGACCTTGATGAATTGGAAGACTGGACTTCAAATGGCAGATGAAATTTAATGTGTATAAGTGCAAAGTTATGCACCTAGGAAGGAACAACCCAAACTATGGTTACATGATGCAAGGTTCCACATTAGGAACCACCACCAAGGAATAAGATTTAGGCATCATCGTGGATAACATGTTGAAACCTTCCACCCAGTGTGCATGGCGGCCAAGAAGGCAAATAGAATGCTAGGAATCATAAGGAAAGGAATGGAGAATAAAACCAAGGATATTACAATGCCTCCGCATTGTTCCATGGTGTGACAGCACTGTGAATATTGTGTGCAATTCTAGTCACCCGTATCTTAAAAAGGATACAGCGGAATCAGAAAAGCTACAGAGAAGAGCCACCAAAATGATAAAGGGGATGGAAGGATACCCCTATGAGGAGAGGCTAAAAAGGTTGGGGCTCTTCAACTTGGAAAACAGATGGCTGAGGGGAGATATGATAGAGGTCTACAAATTAATGAATGGAGTGGAACGGATAAACGTAGATCGCTCGTTTACACCATCAAAAAGTAGAAAGACTAGGGGACATGCAATGAAGCTACAGTGTAACCTGTTTAATAAGAGAAATTTTTTCACTCAACTCATAATCAAACTCTGGAATTCGTTAGTGTAGCTGTTAGTGTAGCTGATTTTTAAAAAGGTTTGGACAAATTCCCGGATGAAAGGTCCAGAAACTATTATTAAAGAGTACCCAAGAAATCCACTGCTTGCTCCTGGACAAGCATTGTGGAACCTGTGTGCCTTTTGGGAACCTGCCAGGTACTTGTGACCTGGACTGGCCACTGCGCAAACAGGATATTGGGCTTGAATGACCTTGGTCTGACTCAGTATGGCATATCTTATGTTCTTATGTAGGACCTAATGATGTGTGCCCACTGAGGGGAAAAGAAAAGTTTGGAGTCTAATAACATAAGTAAGTAACGAAGAGAGGGCTGTAGTTGCACCGGAGTACCTTCCAGGACAGGAGCAAGAGTCAGGCTATTTGGAGAACCCCTAAACCAAGTGGCTATGTTTTTGATGAGTTAAGCTTAAGGGAGTTAATGCACAGCCACTGCGCAATACTGTGCAAACATGTGTTTATAGGGGCAAGATCAGGGATGAGAGCATCCATGGAAAATAAAAGGAGAGCGTTATCTGCATAGATATAACTGGAAATACCAATAGTGGATTAGAGTAACTAAGGGACTTTCGAAACTGTTGAAAAGCAAGGGGGAGAGGGTTGATTCTTGTGGAACACCACAGAGGACAGCACGGGGTGATTACATGTCATCATGAATACTGACCTGGTAGAGGTGTCCTGCAAAATGATGAAAACTAGGAGAATACCATACCGTGAATACCTGTGTCATACAGATGCGCAAGAAGTAAGTCGTGGTTAACTAAATCAAAAATAGCCAATAGATCTAAAGAGATAGCAATGACAAATTTCCCTTGGTTGTGGGCCCTGTAGATCTCATATAGGTGCGCGAAACGTAGGTCATGGTCAACTAAATCAAAAGCGACCGATAGATCTAAGGAGATAGGGATGACAAATTTCTCTTGGTCGGGGCCCTTGTGCTTTGAGTGTCGCTATTCTGTAAGCATGTGCATAAGTCACATTGTGCGTACTTTCCATAAGTGTGTGCAGGGGGGTAGTGCTTGGTTGGAGCATAGGCAGAGTATCAGTCCATGCATGCAGGCTATAGAATATCATATTCTATGCGTGTTTCTTTACCAATTGAATTGTGTGCAGGCGTAACCTCCGCAACTGGGTTCAGGTGTGGCAGTACTCCCCTATTTATAAAGTGAAGTACACGTGTGCTTCGCTTTATAAAATAGGCCCAAGATATGTGTTTACTACCATGTGTTGCCAGTGTAGGGTATATAAAATTTCTCTTTTAGTGGCTATTGCCAAATGTATAGGTCCATTTGAATATTGAGCCACAGGCTTTTTCTGGTTCAGAAGCTAATGAAGCAGGCAGAGTAGCACATGTAGTGATTTCTCATTGAGAGGTCTTTAAAAACCCAGGCAAGTCTAAACTATCTAGTGATGTAATGACACAAATACTGCCTATACCTCATTCTTCTATCATGCCACCTGTGGTACATAAAGGGGGTCATTTTAAAAGTCTTAGGGGCTTGTTTACAAAGCCACGGAAGCGGCTTCCGCCCGATATCGGAGCCGCGGCCCCATGAATTCAATGGGGCCACGGCTCCAATATCGAGCAGAAGCCGCTACTGTGGCTTTGTAAACAAGCCCCTTAGTTGTGATTTGGATGTCCAAAGTCATGCACGTAGACATGCAAATCACAGAGACATCTCCAGAGCTACTAGGAGTGGAGGAGTGGCCTAGTGGTTGGGGCAAGGTACCTCAGGCCGGAAGGTCGGGGGTTCAAATCCCACTAGAGGACAGCAACCTTGGGCTGGAAGGACTGGGGTTTCTAGTCCCACAGGTGCTCCTTGTGGTCTTGGGCAAGCCACTTAACCCTCCATAGCCCATGTTTCCTGTAAAATAGTTATCTCCAAGTTATAATGCCCTGTTCAATGTAAACCGCACTGATGCAGAATAGCACGGTATATAAGAGAATGTAAATAAATAAATAAATAAATAAAATAAATTTCACAGATAACCTTTACAGACATCTCCAGTATGGGGATGTCCAAGTAGGCAGGGGGCGTGGTGGAGATATTTCTGGGGAGGTGCAATAAACTTAGATGTCCCCATTCAATTTCAGAAACATCAGGGACGTCTGCAGGCACGTCCACTTTTAGACCTGCTCCAGGCACAAACAGGCATTAGGAAAGCGCTTGTTATAGCCTTAAAACATCCAAAAGGTATAAGAGAAGATGGAGAATTAAGTGATTAGCCAAAGATCACAAAGGCCCATGCTGGGATTTGAAACCCTGACCACCCTGCTCCTTATCCACTACTTTAACCATTATGCTCTTAGATATCCATGTTCTGAGATGCTATTCTGGGGAAATCTATGGAGACTTCTTTATAGACATCCATATCAGGCACATTCACATTTCTGAAATCGTGACTGAACTTTCATGTGCCTGCTTTTTTTTTTTTTTTTTTTAAGACTTTCTGGCTTTGACGTCTGAGATTGCACTTAGACGTCCCATTGTAAAATATGCCTTCAATACATTTTAGATATTTACAGAGACTCACTCTTCAGATCCTTCAATACATCTCCCAAATACATCTTGAAAAGTTCTTATGGTAACAAAAATCTAGTCTTTGGGAAATTTAAATGTCTTATATTCTTAGCTCTCAGCACATTCTCCAGGGCTTCCAACTTATGATATATTGTAAATTAAACTATCATTAATTTGAGTGACTCCTGCATCTTGGAATGAGGTTATCTGAGTTCCCTGTTCAATGTTTTTTTTTTACCTTATTCTGCACGCCACTACTGATCTGTCAGCTTGGCAACAATCTCTTGAGAAAAGGTAGAGACTTGGTTATCCAAAGTAATATTCTTCTGGGCAGTCCCTAGACTGAATTCTACGTAGACTAACCAGGGAGGAAACAACAATTGGCAATGGGAAATCATTGCCTTTAATAGTCTCATTGATCTGCTGAACAACCAGCTCTGATAGGTCTGGAATCAATGGACTCATAGATCTGTCACCCAGATCTTTTCCTTGACTCTCTCCCAAGCCTACCAGGGAGCATATATCCATGCAAGAAGCCTCCAAAGTCTCTTCCCATCTTGCCGAGGTTTGGGAGGGGGGTGGGGAGTCCACTCACTCAAATGAACAAAACTCAGGGATCAACAGAAGTCACCTCCAGCTGTGTCTTCAGAGCTGCACCTACAACATGTGTGTACATCAAGCCTTAAATCAGATCCCTTGCAGCTATTGGGTGAGACAAGCAAAAAGATATACCAGCAACTATATAATAGTAACTGAAGCCAAAGCCATCTTGGCTTTCACCAGCCAACATGAAAGAGGTTAAGCTATTCTGCCAAGAATAATATGCAAAACCTGCACCAACCTAGACAAGGTTTTAGATAACGCTGGGGAGGAGTCTGCTGTCTTGGTACATGTTGGTACCAATGACATAGGAATGTGTGGGAGGGAGGTTCTGGAAGTCATATTTAAGCTTTTAGGTAGGAAGTTCAAATCCAAAACATTCAGGTAAATGCTTCCCATTCTGCATGCAGGACCCAAAAGACAGGCAGAGCTCCAGAGTCTCAATGCATGGATGCGTGAATGGTGCAAGGAAGAGGGTTTTGGATTTGTTAGGAATTGGGCAACATTCTGTGGAAAGGAGGGGCTTTTCCGAAGGGGTGGCTCTAACTAACTGGGATGGAACCCAGCTGCTGGCATTAACAAGGAGATAAAGCAGCTTTAAAACTAGATAATAGGGGAAAGCCGAAAGTTGCCCAAGAGTGCATGGTTTAGAAGGATATGTCATTGAAGGATACTAGCAAAAGAGGGAAGTTAGGGCATCCCAACAGAGAGGTTCCAATAAAGATCAAAGTAACCCAGATGTTCTTAAGTAAAGAGCAGACAGAGCTGAAAGATTCCAAATTACCCCTACCTACTGATAACCAGATTAATATGAATAACATACAGCCTCCTCCATGTTAACTCCCCGTTTTATGTAAACGACGGCCAATGTATCTGGTCAAGTGTTCTATTGTTTTGATGTAAACCGCGCTGATGACAAATAGCGCGGTATATAAGAAATGTTAAATAAATAAATAAAAATAAATAAAATGCCTGTATGCAAATGCTAGAAGTCTAAAAAATAAGATGGGAAAGTTAGAATATATAGCACTAAATGAGAGGTTAGATATGATTGGTATCACAAAGACCTGGTGGAAGGAGGACAACCAGTGGGACACTGTGATACCTGGGCACAAACATTTCCAAGTTGAAGAGCCCTAAACTTTTAAACCTTTCTACACAGGAATATCTTTCCATTCCCCCTTTACCATTTTGGTCATTCTTCTCTGTGCCTTTTCCAATTCTACTACATTATATCCTTTATAAGTTGTGGTGACCAGAACTGCACACAATATTCAAGGTGCTGTTGGCATTATAATATCTTTGGTTTTATTCTCCTTTCCTTTCCTTATGATTCGCAGCATTCTATTTGCTTTCTTGGCTGCCGCACACTGGTAGGGTTTCAACATATTATCCACAATGATGCCCAGATCATTTTCCTAGGTGGCAATTCCTAATGTGGAACCTTGCATCGAGTAACTGTAGTTTGGGGTTTTCTTCCCTAAAAATGCATAACTTTGTACTTGTTCACATTCAATTTTATCTGCCATTTGGATGCCCAGTCTCCAAATTTTTCAAGGTCCTCTTACGATTTTTCACAATCCTCTTGTGTTTTAACAACTTTGAATCATTTTATGTCATCTGCAAATCTGATTACCTCACTCATTATTCCCATTTCCGGGTCATTTATATATATGTTAAAAAGCAGCGGACTCAGCACAGATCGCTGGGATACTCCACTATTCAACTTTCTCCATTGAGAAAATTGGCCATTTAGCCCTAATCTGTTTTTTTGTTTTATCTTTTAACCAGTTCTTAATCCACAATAGTACACTGCCTCCTATCCCATGACTTTTTAATTTCCCCAAGAGTCTCTCATGAGAGATCTTTTCAAATGCTTTCTGAAAATCCAGATACACTATATCAACTGACTCACCTTTATCAACTTTTTGAATATTTCTATGATTTGTCTTTCACATTGAAAGTGCAGAGTATCTTGTATAGCTCCTACTTCAATGCATTTGAATTGCATTATTTAGAGAGCAGAATGTGTAAAATGTAGAAGAGTGTTAAGACATTTTACAAGGCCCTGTACATTGGTTTTATGTCTTGGTAGCTGCTGGACTTCCTTTATGAAAACCAGCTAGACTGGCTACATACTGGCCAACTGGCAACATTATTGATAACTGGAGCAAATGATTATAGCCAGCAATCAATGGGTAGCAGTGGATTAGCAGCATATGAAAGTAGTACTTCTTGAATCTCCTACATCTTACGTGTGCTGGAGCACTGATATTGTACAATATTAAACAATGGGGAAGGGGATAGAGACAGATAGCAATTGAAGTGTGGCAAAGAGACAAAGGAGCAAAAAAGAAAGAGAAAGAGAGCACAAGGAAGAAACAGGATGAGACAAGTTGAGGCTTGACATACAAGAGGGAAGAAAAGAAGCATAAGGAGACCTCAGGTAGTAAGAGAAACTACATAGGAGAAAGAGAAGGGAAGAAGAGAGGAAGGAGAATAGAGAAGAGGCAGGAAAATATTTAGGCAAGAAAAAATTTGAGGTAACAAAAAAAGTAGGGCATATGAACACTGGAAATCATCTTACATATGCAGGTATGTGGAACCAGAAATTCAGGTCCCTTCTTGCTTTTCTCACTATAGCTTCTCAGTGGCATCCACCCACATAAAAGATGCATTAGTGCCTACATGGCATTAACACTTTTTTTCAAATACAATACAATCCAAGATATATAACTCTTGTACAGAAAAGTAACTTGTCAGGGAACAAAAAATAAAACTAGAAACAGATCATGAAAACCACATTATATCAATGGGTCCGAGACAAAAGAAACAACAAAAGTCCACGTCAAGAGGAAAGCCATATTACAAAAGAGAAACCAAAATAATCGTTTAGTACCCAGGAGAAAATAACTAAATTGAAACCCCATATACATAAGCAAGCAAGTGGAAATTGCACTTTTACACATCCTATATTCTCCTTCCCAGAAAGAAAAGCCTCTAATTGAACAGGATCTAGAAAAATAAACTTATAAGTTTGATATTGCACAATACATTTAGAAGGGTATTTCAAGAAAAAGGTAGCACCCAGGGCCAAAGTCCTTGGCTTCAAACTCTGGAATTCCAAGGCCGCGGGCAGGGTCCCGGCAGCCGATGCTAACCGGGCACGCGGCCCGGCGCAGGGACCCTGTGCGCGGCCTGGTCGGGATGTGCGCGCTCGGCCCTGACGGGCACGAGCGTGCGTCCTTTAAATTGATTGGCTCCCGTGGGTTGCGGCCCCACGGGAGCCAATTAGCGCCTTGGGGTTGGGGCGCGGGGGGGGATTGGGGCCGGGCAGCCTCCGCGTGGTCAGTCGTGCGGAGGCTGCTTCGGTGCCGGCGTTACCTGAGGTCGTTGCAGAGCGTGGTCCTCTGTTGCCGCGGTTCGGGTCCGGTTCCCTTCGTGCGGCTGGGGCAGGGTGAGTCTGTCTTCGTCGCGTTGCGGCTGGCGGCTGTTTAAAAAAAAAAAAAAAAAAAAACAAGCACCGAAGGTTGGGTGGCTGGCAGGGGATGCCTGGCAGGGCAAAGGATGGGGGTTTGGCCCCTAAGAAAGCGGTGGCTAAGGGGTGGGGGTCCAGATCGCGGGGTGCAGGCACTGGGAGAGGTGGGGGGTTGCTCGGGCCTGTGGGGGAAGGGGGGGTGGGGGTGCCATCAGCTGTAGGGGGGGGTGTGAGGGGTCGGGGAGGTGTGGTTCGGGGCAGAAAAGGCGGGAGGGGTTCCCTCCCTCCCCGCGGATCGCAGGGGGTTGCAGAGGGGTTGCCGGGGGCTGGAGTGGTGCAAGGGGGGATGTGGGAGTGGGGGCCGGGGCTGCTGGTGGGGCGGGGGGTGACTTCGGGGCACCGGGCCAAGGGGGTGGGTTACGGCCCGATGGGGCACCATGGGTGGCGAGCTGTAGTGGACCCGTGGGGTGGTTCCCAGGCCCCGGGGGGTTTGGCTCGCCAGGGGGGGCTTCCCCATGGGAGCAGTGGATGTCCGGAGGGCAGGGTACATCTAGGGCTGGGTGGGGAGGTTCGTGGCCTTCGGCATGGCCGGTGTCGGTTTCCCCCCCTGTTTTCCCCTTTTTATCTCCGCAGGGGCAGTTCATGGCGCAGACCTCATGGCCCGTGGGCTCGGCTCGCGGAGAGAGCTGGGTGAGTTCTCCGGCTGGAGCGGAGTCGCAGCGTGGAGCGTCAGCGGGGTCGGCCCAGCAGTGTTCCAGGGATTTGGCCTGCGCCAATGTTGAGGACCTTGCGGTGGCTGGTGAGCGGATAGCTTCGCCGGGTGAGTTAATGGGTGAAGGGGGTGGGGTGACCAAGGTGGCAGGGGGGACTTCCCGTAAGAAGCGCCGGCGGTCGTGTCGGCGGCGTCGCAGCTCTGACTCGTCCTCGTCCTCTTCATCCTCGAGTGGTTCGTCCGGGGGGTCGGAAAGGGGGGGGATCGGCAGTTTACAGATTGTGGGGGGGGGGGTGTGGGTGGGGGGGCTTCTTCGGTGGTGTCCTTGCCGGAATTATGGGTGGGGGTGCCACGCAAGCTGAGGCGTAGAATCCGCAAGCGGCGCTACATTGATATCTTCCGTTTGCTGGAAGGGAGGAAGCGCTCGGGCGAAAGTCGGAAAAAAAGGAAGGATGATGAGAAGGCCGGCCGGGTTAGGAAGGTGGCGCGTAATGTGGTTAACTGGACGCGTTCCTTTTTGCGGTTGGCCAGTGTTTGGGGTCAGCGCGATCCGTCGCAGTATGGGATGCTGCTGGCGTATGCCGATTCCATCCTCGAGGCGTCTCAGACGCACGAGGGTTGGTCTTGGCTTAATTATGATGAAAAGTTCAGGGACCGGATGGAGGAAAGCCGCGCGCTTTCGTGGGGCACGCAGGATATTAACCTGTGGTTGACACAGATGTCGGCGAGGTCCGGTGCGGGGGGTGGGGCCAAGAGTGGCGTCGTGGCGGTGGGGGGGACAGCACGGCCCTTTCGGGGAGGGGCGGCCGGGGTGCCCGCAAAGGCAGTCTCGGCCGGGAGCGGTGACGTGTGCTGGCGTTTCAACAGTTCAACCTGTCCCTTTCCCGATTGCAAGTTCCAGCACGTCTGTTCCTTGTGCGGGGGTCCCCATTCCGCGGTCAAGTGCATCAAGAAGAGCACCTCTGGCGTGGCCGGTCCTGCCCCAAAAAGGGCAGTGAGTGGCACGGGCGCGCCCCCTCCCCGGTGCTGGTGGAGGCGTTGGTAGGGTGGCTTAGTCTTTATCCCCGGCGGCGTGAGGCGGCGATTTTGGGCCTTGGGTTTCGAAACGGTTTTGTCATTCCGGTGAGGGGGGTGGTGTCGGCGCCTTCTGCTCGGAACTCCCCCTCGGTGCGCCGTTGGGCGGAGGTGGTGCAGGACAAATTGTTGGGCGAACTTCAATTGGGGAGGGTGGCGGGCCCCTTTGCGGAGCCGCCATTTTCGAATATGGTGATTTCGCCTCTGGGTGTTGTGCCTAAGAAGGAGCCGGGCAAATTCCGCTTGATTCACAATATGTCCTGTCCCATCGGGGCTTCTGTGAACGATTCTATCCCGCATCAATTGTGTACGGTTCGCTATGCTTCCTTCGACAGGGCGGCTTCGCTGGTGCGCGGGGCCAGTCGGTCGGCGTTACTGGCGAAGGTGGACATTGAATCGGCTTTTCGTTTGTTACCCGTCCACCCGGCTTCCTTCCCTTTGTTGGGGTTTTGTTTCCAGGATGGGTATTACTTTGACAAGTGTATGCCGATGGGCTGTTCTATCTCTTGCGCTTACTTTGAGATGTTTTAGTACTTTCTTGGAGTGGGTGTTGGTTCGTGCCTCTGGCTTGTCGTCTGTGGTGCATTACCTGGACGATTTCTTGTTTGTAGGAACGGCGGACTCTGGGGAATGTCAAGGGTTGTTATCTGGCTTTGTGCGGCTGGCGCAGGAGTTCGGGGTTCCCTTGGCGGGCAGGAAGACTGAGGGTCCGGCTACGCGGTTGACCTTTTTGGGGGTAGAGTTGGATTCTGAGGACATGGTGGTGCGGTTGCCTCAAGACAAAGTCGCTCGCTTGAGGATTTCGGTGGCCAATGTGTTGTCGGCTCGTAAGGTTTCCTTGCGGGAGTTGCAGTCCCTGTTGGGGTCCTTAAATTTTGCCTGTCGGACGATTCCAATGGGGAGAGTGTTTTCCAGGCGGTTAGCCTGTGCGACGGCTGGGGTGCGGAAGCCTCATCATCGGATTAGGGTGACGGCAGCAATGCGCGCGGATTTGCGGGTGTGGGATCATTTTCTGGTGGACTTCAATGGGACTTCGGTGCTTCTCGAGCCCGAGGTATCCACTGACGAGTTGCAGTTGTACACTGATGCGGCGGGGTGGGGCGGGCTTGGGAGTGTATTTCGGAGGGTCTTGGTGCGCGGACCGGTGGCCAGCGTCTTGGCATGCGGCGGGCCTGACCAGGAATATCACATTTTTGGAGCTCTTTCCGATTCGGGTAGTTTTGGAGCTCTGGCCGGAGCGCCTTCGGAACAGGAGGGTGCTTTGGTGGTGTGATAATGCGGCGGTAGTCAGTGTGATTAACCGTTACACTCCAAGGTGCGTGTGGGTGGCTAGCTTGATGCGGGAAGTGGTCCTAGCGTGTTTACAGTTGAATGTGGCGGTGCGGGCCCGGCACATCCCAGGGTCCACTAACGAGATTGCTGATGCTCTTTCTCGTTTTCAGTGGGAGCGGTTCCGGGCGTTGGTCCCCGAAGCGGATGAGGAAGGAGCTGTGATCCCAGAGACATTGTGGAGCATTGGCCTCGAGAGATGCTAGACCTGCTGAAGAATTCAGTGTCCGAAGGGACCTGGTCGGCGTACCGGAGGGGGTGCGACCGGGTGGTCGCTTTTTTGCGCTCTTATGGGTGGCAGGCAGGGGGGGGTCCCGGAGGGTTTGCTTGGCCAATATATTGTGGCGGCCAAGTGCGCCGGGTTTTCGCGATCGGTGGTGCGCACGCAGTTGGCGGGGTTTAACTTTTTTGCGAGCACGGCGGGCTGGGGTTTCCCGGCTGGGGGGGTCTTAACGCGTAGGCTTATGCAAGGTTGGGAGCGGGCGCAGCCGACTCCGCGCAATTCGCGGTTGCCGATCACTCATGGGCTCCTGGTGCGGGTCTGTGGGGCCTTGGGACAGGTGGCTTCATCTGAGTATGAGGCTGAGGCTGTTTTGTTCCGGGCGGTTTTTTGCCTGGCCTTTTTTGGAGCGTTTCGTATCGGGGAACTGGTTGCAGGCTCTGGTCGGGGGAGGGGTGTTGGGAGGCTGTTGGCTCGTCATGTCCGGGTGGTGGAAGGGGGGGCGCGGATTCTTTTGGCTAAGTCCAAAACGGATCCGATGGGTAAAGGTTTGTGGGTATGCCTTGGTGTGGGCGTGGAACCACGGACTTGCCCGGTTCGGGCGCTGCTCCAGTATGTTGCAGTGCGTCCGGCGGGCGCAGTTGGGTTTTTCGTACACGCGGATTCGCGGGTTGTAACCCGTTTCCAGGTTTCTGCTGTGTTGCGGCTGGCGTTGTCCGCGGTGGGGGAAGATCCGCTCCGATTTGCTCCCCACTCCTTTCGGATTGGGGCAGCCACTAGTGCAGCGGCTGCGGGGTTACCTGCTTCGGTCATCCAGGCCATTGGGAGGTGGCGTTCTTCGGCTTTCAAGGGGTATGTGCGGCTGTAGGTGCCTGGGTGTTGCTGGATGGGGGCTTTAACTGTTTATTTCTTTTTCAGATGGGGGTGTCGGACCTGGTGGATGTTGGGTTGCTGGCCACTTTTTCGTCCATTGGGCGAGTCTGCGCGTGGCGGACCGCCCTATCGGCGCCAATTTGGGATTGAACCCGTCGTCGGTGGCTGTCCAATGGCTGGGTGTGAGAGGCATGCGGTGGCCGCATCTGCTGCCTTTGCTGCGACGCCACGGGAGGACGTCATGGTGGCCGGCCGCCCTGTTGGTGCATCTGGGCGGAAATGACCTGTCGTCCTGGTCCTGCCTGCAGCTGATCCGGGCGGTTCAAGATGATCTAGGACTTGTGTTGCGGATGTTTCCCGGGGTTATTGTTCTATGGTCAGACATTATTCCAAGGCCGGCTTGCCGTGAGCAGCGTCGCTGGTCACGGGGGTTGACCAAGGTCAATCGTCAGATTGGTCGTTGGGTCTGTGAGAGGGGCGGGTATCAGATCCTGCATGACTGGGTGGATGTTGGGTGTTCGGGACTTTATAGGGCTGATGGGGTTCATTTGTCGCCGGTTGGCATGGATCTACTTCTTAATGATTGGCAGGAGGCCTTGGAATATATGTCTGGCCATGATGTTCACTGGTCGCAGCTTGGGGCCGGGGGGGGGCGGCACATGAACAGTGTTATGTGCCGGTGGCGGGATCCCGGAGGTTTCCGGGGTCCGGAGCAGCAGGCTACAATTGGGCGGGGGCGGGGTGCCCCTGACCCAGTCATACCCTCGGACGACTTTTGCTTAGCATGGCGAAGTCGGGGAGAGGGGTATGGTAACTTGCCGGGTGGCGAGTTACGGCATTAGCGGTGGCAGGCACTTTGCTGAGGTATGGCTGGTGCAGCCAGGTGCCGCTAATTGAGTGGTTTTGGAAAATTTATTATTGGATTGTTAAATTGTTGGCTAATAAAAGCTGCGACCAGTTTTGTTCCATAAAATTGTTGGTGTGTTGTGTTTTGTGGGGGGGGGGAGGGGTGGAGATGGGGGGGATGGGGGGGGACGTGGTTGTGGTGGAGCGGGGGGTGTAAGGTAGGGGCCTGCAGCGTCGGGTCCGCCTGCCTCGGTTAATCTTTCCTACGCTTTTGAGTAGACCTACCAACATCAGGAAATATTTGAATAGGAAAGCCACAAAAATCAACACTCTTCTTAGAAAAATAAAGTTTCATTACCAAAGTTTTATCTGAAAGTAAAAGAAACGAGGCAATTAATGTGGCCCATTGAGGAATAACATCTGCCGATGATTCCAAAAACACAGAAACATCTAAAGATTCCAACTGAGCCACTTGAGCAGAATCATCTTGAGAAGAAACCTGAGACTTGGCCCCAGGTGGAACATAATAAGTACTAGAAAACTTAATAGAATCCACATCCTGAATCAATAATATTTCTTTAAAATATCTCTGCAACAATATCAAAGGAGAAAGGTAATGAGTGTGAGGAAAATTAATAAAATGTAAATTCTTTGCCCTTGCCGTATTCTCCAAAAATTCCAATTGATAATTTATCACAGAACTATCTCGATCCGACGAAGAAATAGCAGCTTATGCAACTGCTATCTGACCCTCTAATTTATTAGCTACCGACTTACACCTAGATATACTAACCTCCTGCTCAGTGAGCTCAGCGACCACATCACTAGAAAACTGTGAGATCTGGGAAAGTGCCGAACTCACTGAAACTTCAGTACGAGTGACCACCTCCCAAATATCACGCAATGATATGTTATCCGGAGCTGCCAAGGCCACCACAGGAGTTTGAAACAGCAATGGAACAGGCATAGTTAAATCTAAAGTATCTAACCAGGAAGAATCTTGTTGAAAAAGATGAGACACAGGTCCAACCAAGACTTCGTGACCTGAAGGGACCGTAGACTCAGAAACACCTTGCAAGCTGAGCAGGGTTAAACCCATTAATGGAGACTTGTCAGAGTTTGTACGCACATTCCCGGAAGATCATATTTGAACCCCCCTCTGAAAGTTTAGAAGACATTACTTGCAAATGATGATCCATGGGTCCAAGGATTTTCATGGTCTCAGACGCAGCCACTGGCAAAGACCACTTCTTCCGTTTCCCCATAAAGTACAAGCACTGATTCCTCCAGACTCCGAAGGGGCTTCAAAGGAGCAGCGCCTGCCCCTTTGGTCACACCCCTTCAGGCACGCGCCCGCGGCCGCGCTCTATGGAGTAGCAAGATCTTATAGAGGGAGGAGGAGGGATGTCACAGGAAGCTCCTCCTCCTCCAGCAACCAGCACTCCCGGCATCTCCTGGGCACAGAATAAGTAAGCAGCAAACTGAAGATAGCAATCCCCGGCATTAACACTTTTAATGTTGTAGTCAACATTATTAGGATCCTTGCAGTTCAACCACTTAATGCTAATATCTCCTAAAAAAAAAAAAAAGTGGCCAGTGAAATGGCTTTGGAAGATATATGCACACATATTGGACACATAAAAGAACCAATAAAACAAGACTAATTAAAAAAGGAAACAGTAGGAAATAGTATTAAAAACACAACTAGGACATTGCCATGATTATTGGCGCCCTTATAAACAATTCAAATCAGTTTGAATAGAAGAACCACATTCCCCTTGCAGTAAAATAAAGAATAGTCTCCTAATAGGCCTCCCTCAAAAAAGCACATACCTTCTACAAAGAGCACAAAACATCTGTGCAAAAGTAATTGCTAAAGCTCGCCTAACAGACCACGTAACCCCAATACTGCTGGAACTCCACTGGCTCCCTATAAACAGCCGGATCAAATATAAAATTATCCTAACAACCTATAAACTCATAAACGACATAACCCCCTCACACTTATCCACATTACTACAATCTCCAACATCGACAAGGACCCTCAGACAAAACGCAGCCCACTCCCTCATCATACCAAAAGCCATCCGTAAAACTAAGAATACCACTAGCTCCAGAGCATTCTTATTCACTGCTCCTACACTCTGGAACGACCTCCCTATTGAACTTCGCACCATAAGAGACCTCATCCAATTCAGAAAAGAATTAAAGACCTACCTGTTCACTGAACACTTCGAAATCCCCTACTCCCCCAAAGCCAGCTCTACAACAAACGTGGTCACACATGCACAAACTCCCTTAATCCCAACAATGTAACCACAAGCCTGTCCCCCCCCCCCCCCCACACACGCCCCAAAGACGACAAAAAAGGAACTAAATTCCAGCACCTACACCAATATCTGCCCCATACACCACACACACCACACGCTGTAAATATACTTTTGTATAAAGTTTGATATGTTTGCTTTAATACCTACAAAGTTCTTGATTTAATACCTACAAGATGTTTTTACTTTAATACCTACAAAGTTTATTTTTTACTGTTCAATGTAAATAGTTGATTTCTATTGTTCTATGTAAAATGTATACAAATTGTGTACAAGACTGTTAATCTGTTATATGTAAACCGCCCTTGATCTCTGGAAGGGGCGGTATAAATGAAATAGTTAAATAAATAAATAAATAAATAAAATTAGATGCACCTGTGATCAATTAGTACTCACATGACTTGAATCAACAGATGAATGATGACTCTAATGTTTAAAATGGCCACATTCACTCCCTGTTCCATTTTCACAATGATGAAAACAAGAGAGCTGTCTGAAACCATAAAAAAATATATCTATTATCACCAAACAAACTTCAAAGGTGTACAAGTCCATCTCTGAAGATCTTGGGATTACTGTGTCTACAGTTTTCAATGTTAAGATGTTTTCTGCTCCTGGAACTGTCTAGAACCTCCCAGGACTTGGTAGGAAGAGGAAAATTAATCAAAGAAGTTGTCAAAGGTTAGTGAGAACTGTTGGAAAAACACCACGTACAACAGCCAAAGAGCTTAAAGATGAACTGGAGCAATCTAGAGTGGTGGTTTCTATCCACAAGATATGCTGCGCATTAAACAAAGAAGAACTTCATGAGAGAAGACCAAGGAGGACCCCACTGCTCAAATACAGCCATAAAAAAGTACAACTGATCTTTGCCAAACCCACCTTGAGAAACCACAATCCTTCTGGGAAAATGTTCTGTAGACAGATGAAACCAAACTTGAGCTTTTTGGCAATGCAGACCAGCAATACATTTAAAAGCGAAGAAATGAAGCTGGAAGGAAAAAAAAACACCCTTCCTACAGTTAAATACAGTATGGTGGTAGTTCCATAATTTTGTGGGGCTGTTTTGCTTCCTCAGTAACTGGAGGCCAGGAATCAATGTTCCCTCTAATTTTCTGTAGGCTGTGTGCGCATAAAATATCAGCTGTGTGCAGCTTTTGAAGGAAGGTTAAATTTTTGTGCACCACATAATGACACTCGGAGTTATATACTTTAAAATTTGACTACACGTCAGAATACAGTATGTACACCACATTGATTTTAATCAAATTAAATGAAAATAGACAATTACTAAAGGAAGCGGGAAATTCCTAGTAATTGCAATCATAACTTTTAAATTTTAAGACATCTGTGTTTTCTATCAGAATCAGAGCCGTAATTTTTGTGCACTTTGTTGTAAAGTATGTGCGCTCACTCGGCGAGGTGTGCGCGCGCGCACATGCGCACAGCTTAGAGGGAACAGTGCCTGGAATGTATTAAAGGAATCATGAAGTCAGAGGACTACCATGGTATTTTAAAGCAAAATGTACTACCTGGGGTCAGAAAGATAAGTCTGGGTCGAAGGTCATAGGTCCTCCAGCAGGACAGTGACCCAAAACATACATCCAAAAGTACAAAAGAATGGTTAAAAAGGAACAAATGGACTGTTTTAAACTGGCCAGCAATAAGTCCTGATCTCAATTCAATCGAAAATCTTTGGAAAGAGCAGAAAACTGCCAACGGTAAAAGGAATCCTGGAAAGATTCATAAGCTGGAACAAATCACAGTTGAAAAGTGGGAGAAACTACTAGCAGACAGATGTAAGAAACTTTATAGATGGCTACAAGAAATGTTTGGAAGCTGTCAACTCTGCCAAGGGTTGTGCAACCAAATATTAGTGAAGGGTGCCATTAATCCTGTCCAAGTCATATTTTATTTTTTTTTTCACAAAAATTACTACATCTAAGTTGTTACATATCTTGGAACGCGTCACCTAGATAAGATCATAGATAGTGCTGGGGAGGAGCCTGCTGTCTTGGTACATGTCGGTACCAATGACATAGGAAAATGTGGTAGGGAGGTTCTGGAGGCTAAATTTAGGTTTTTAGGTAGGAAGTTGAAATCCTGAACTTCCAGGCTAATGTTCTCCGAAATGCTTCCCGTTCCACACGCAGGACCCAAAAGGCAGGCAGAGCTCCGGAGTATCAATGCGAAGATGAGACAGTGGTGCAGAGATGAGGGTTTTGGATTTGTTAGGAACTGGGGAACATTCTGGGGAAAGGAGGGGCTCTTCCGAAGGGATGGCTTCACCTTAACCGGAATGGAACCAGGCTGCTGGCATTAAGCATTAACCTTTAAAAAGGAGATAGAGCAGCTTTTAAACTAGATAATAGGGGAAAGCCGACAGTCGCCCAAGAGCACATGGTTCGGAAGAATGTATCCTTGAAGGATACTACCAAAAACAGAGAGGTTCCAAAAAAGAGTAAAGTAGCCCAAATGCCCTCGAGTATGGAGCAGACAGAGCTTAAAGATGTATACTTAAAGATGTATACTTGTAAATACTCTTGTAAATAGTTGCAGTAATGACTTCCCATGTTTTATCCAAGTTCTCTGACCTTGTTCTCTGTAAAACCAAACAGTTTGTTCATTATGGTATGTTGTTATATTGTAAACCGCGCTGATGCTGAATAGAGCGGTATATAAAAGCCTGTAATAAATAATAAATAAATAAATAAATAAATTACCCTTGTCTACCAATAGCCAGATTAGTATGAATAATATACAGTCTCTAAAATGCTTATATGCAAATGATAGAAGTCTAAAAAATAAGATGGGAGAGTTAGACTATATTGCACTAAATGAGAGGTTAGATATGATTGGTATCTCAGACACATGGAAGAAGGTGGACACCAGTGGGACACTGATACCTGGGTACGAACTATATTGTAATGATAGAGCTGATCAAATTGGTGGAGGGGCTGCGCTCTATGTTAGAGGGGGCATTGAGTCAGAAAGGATTAAAGTTTTGCAGGAAACAAAATTTGCTGTAGAAACTCTATGGATTGAAATTCCATGTAAAAAGGGGAAGGCGATGGCAGTGGGTGTGTACTATCGGCCAGAATGAACAAATGGATGATGAAATGCTCAAAGAAATCAAGGAATCTAACAAACGTTACAGCGCAGTAATAATAATGGGTGATTTCAATTACCCCGGTATCGACTGGGTCACTGTCACGGCAGGACATGCTAGGGAGATAAAGTTCCTAGATGAAATAAATGACTGCTTCTTGGAGCAGCTGGTTCATAAACCGACCAGAGGGGAAGCCATATTGGACCTAGTCTTAGTGGAACACCAGATCTGGTGCAAGAGATAAGGGTGCTGGGGCCACTTGGCAATAGCGATCATAGCATGATTGCGTTTGATTTAATTAGTGGAGGAGGGATGGTAAGGAAATCCACAGTACTACCTTTTAACTTTCGAAAGGGAGACTATGATAAAATGAGGGAAAATAGTTAAAGAAAAAACTAAAAGGAGCAGTTGCAAAAGTTAAATACTTACATCAAGCTTGGGTGTTGAAAAATACTATCTTGGAAGCCCAGACCAGCTGTATTCCATGCTTTAAGGAAAGTGGAAGGAAGTCCAAAAAACTGCCAGCATGGTTTAAAGGTGAGGGCAGAGAGGCTGTTGTTGCCAAAAAAGCATCTTTCAGGAAATGGAAAAAAGAGCCAAATGACGAAACCTGGAAACAGCACAAGCACTGGCAAGTCAAATGCAAGCATTGTTAAGGCAGGCAAAGGGAGAATTTGAGAAGAAGCTTGCTGCAGAAGCAAAAATGCGAAATAAAGACTTTTTCAAGTACATGCGTTGCAAAAAACCTGTGAGAGTCAGTTGGTCCATTAGATGATAGAGGGGTTAAAGGGGCACTAAGAGGCGACAAGGCGATAGCAGAGAGACTGAATGAATTCTTTGCTTTGGTCTTTATTGAGGAAGATGTAGGGATGTTACCCATGAATGAAGTGGTATTTAAAGGTGTGGAAGAATTGAAGGAAATATCGATACATCGCGAAGATGTATTACAACTATTAGATAAACTGAAGAGTAGCAAATCACCTGGGCCGGATGGTATACATCCAAGGGTGTTGAAAGAACTGAAATATGAGATTGAAGATCTGCTATTAGTAATCTGTGAATTTTCATTAAAATCATCTGTAATACCTGAAGATTGGAGAATGGCCAATGTAACGCCAATTTTTAAAAAGGGTTCCAGGGGTGATCGAGGAAACTACAGACCGGTGAGCCTGACGTCAGTACCGGGAAAAATGGTAGAAACCATCATAAAGACCAAAACTACTCAGCATGTAGATAGTCATGGCCTAATGGGAGACAACCAACATGGCTTTAGACAAGTCTTACTAATCCGTTATGTTTTTTTGAAGGTGTGAATAAACAGGTGGACAAAGGCGAGTCAGTTGATATAGTGTATCTGGACTTTCAGAAAGCCTTTGACAAGGTCCCTCATCAGAGACCTTTGGCAAAACTAAAGAGTCATGGGATAGGAGGCAGTGTACTATTTGTGGATCAGGAACTGGTTAAAAGATAGAAAGCAGAGGGTAGGGCTAAATGAGAAAGGTGAATAGTGGTGTACCCCAGGGATCTGTGCTGTGTCTGCAGCTTTTTGACATATTCATAAATAACCTGGAAAAGGGAATGAAGAGTGAGGTTATCAAATTTGCAGATGACACAAAACTATTTAAAGGTGTTAAAACCCAAGAGGATTGTGGAAAATTTCAAAAGGATCTTGATAAATTGGAAGACTGGGCATCAAAATGGCAGATGAAATTTAATGTGGACAAGTGCAAAGTTATGCACCTAGGGAAGAACAACCCAAACTATGGTTACACGATGCAAGGTTCCACATTAGGAACCACCACCCAGGAAAAAGATTTAGGCGTCATTGTGGATAACATGTTAAAACCATCGGCCCAGTGTGCAGCAGCGGCCAAGAGAGCAAATAGAATGCTAGGTATCATAAGGAAAGGAATGGAAATTTATAAAAAAGCTATTATAATGCCTCTATATCGTTCCTGGCGAGACCGCACCTTGAAAATTGTGTGCAATTCTGGTCGCCGTATCTTAAAAAGGATATAGCGTTATTAGAAAGGGTTCAGAGAAGAACCACCAAAATGGTAAAGGGGATGGAAGGATACTCCTATGAAGAAAGGCTAAAAAGGTTAGGGCTCTTTAACCTGGAAAAGAGACGGCTGAGGGGAGATATGATAGAAGTTTATAAATTAATGAATGGAGTGGAACGGGTAAACATAGATTGATTGTTTACGTTATCAGTATGTAGAAAGACTAGGGGACATGCAATGAAGCTACAGGGTAATCTATTTAAGACTAATAAAAGAAAATATTTTTTCACTCAACGTGTAATAAAACTCTGGAATTTTTTTACCAGAGGATGTAGTAAAGACTGTTAGTGTAGCTGGGTTTAAAAAAGGTTTGGACAAGTTCCTGGAGGAAAGGTCCATAAACCATTATTAAGGGACCCAGGATATCAATGCTTGACCCAGTACAAGCATTGTGGAACCTGTGTCGTTTGGGGAAACTGCTAGGTACGTATGACCTAGTTTGGCCACTTTTGGAAACAGGATACTGGGCTTGATGGACCTTGGTATGACCCAGTATGGCATATCTTATGTTATGTTCTTGTACTATTAAAATATTATGACGACATACAGTTGGAATATTTCCAATTTCTCAAGGTATTGTACCCCATATACCTAAAATGCAAGGGTGCCAATAATGTTGACCACAACTGTATATATGCCAGAATGTACTATTCCTGCCCCCCCCCCCAAAAAAAAATCTATTAATCTTAATATGAGCAAGTCCAGCAGGTAAGCAGGTATACATTTTTTGGATAGTGCGGTTCGATTTAAAATTTCACACCCTAGTTATTTTCAGTTTATGTGCCACTCAAGTTAGGAAATGTTCAGATTCCACTGATGCTTCTTGTGACTTTGAGACGTCACTTATCCCGCCATTGTTTACACACAAAATTAGATTGTAAGCCCTCCATCAATAGGGAAATATGTAGTTTTCCTGAATGTAACTCACCTTGAACTATTGATGAAAAGGGACAAACAAAATCCAATAAATAGATAGAATGTTTACATTTATGTTTGTTAAAACTTGATACGCCCTTCAGAGTAGCAGCAGGGCAGTTTACAATAAAACTCAATTAAAAGAGAAGAGAGAAGAAAAGAAATACAATTTCCTAATAGAAAAGACAAAGCAATAATACGTGGGAGGGAATGAACAAGGTTATGTAGAGAAGGAGGGAGGAGTAGCGAGTCAGAGATTTCTTGGTAGAATCAAGAAATGGGAAGCTCAAAGGCTTTGTGGAATGTTTTTTAAAATTTGGCTTTAAAGACTGTGTGTGATGGCTCTAGTTGGAGTTCAGAAGGCAAGATATTCCAAAGGCTGGGTCTGAGGAAGAAGAATGCTGAGTAGCAGAAGATTTCAAGTTTGGCCTGAGAGGCAGTGGGAAGATGAAGATAGTTGGAATGAACTGAACGCAGTATGGTATGGAGAATGACGGGGGAAGAGATGTAGGATGGGATCCCAATATGTAGGATTTTGTGAACCAAAATAAGTAGTTTATAATGAATGCGATGATATTTGGGGAGTCAGTGGAAATGAACTAACAGAGGAGTGACATGATCTTAATAGGAAGCATGAGATAACAGTCACAGCAGTATTCTGTATGAATTGTAATCATTGCAATTCGTAGTTTGAAAGGCCAGCAGGGACAATGTTACAATAGTCAATGCATGTGATAACAAGTGACAGAGCCAAAGTAGTTAAAACTGAGGAGGAGAGCAATGGGCAAACTGCCCTGTTTTTTTGGAGAGAGAAGAATGAAATGTGTATGAGAGAACCGATGTGGTCATGAAAAGAAAAGGCAGAGTCGAGGAAAACACCAAGGTAGTGGATGGAAGACACCAAGATGTTAGGAGCCCCAGAGAGAGAGAAGACAACAGAGATAGTGGTGGTGCTGTAGAACCTGTCAGCCAGATTGCTGTGGTCTCTTTGGGGGGAGTTTCTCTAAATGGGTAAGTTTTGTGCATACTATGGCAGTCATGAATTTCACTTCTAAGCCAGGATATGTGGAGTATGATCTCAGTTTCTCAAATTTACTACTAATGCTCAGTATATACTTGCATTGTGCCAAAGACAGCCTCCCTCTGGAGTTCATAAGATGTTATATGTATGGGGAACTTATCGAAGTGTGCTTGGAAATTCCTCTTAATTAGGCCTGTGGCACTTAACACTATGGGAAATAACTTGGTATTTTTCTGCCACATTTTCTTGGTCTCTGACTGCATTTCTTGGTACTTGAAGATTTTCTCCCTCTCAACACGATTCACAGAGTAGTTGCTTACAATTGACACCTCTATAATTCTTGTGTTTTTCTCCTTTACCACTATATCCGACTTTCTCGCATCCAGCTTTTTATTGGTCAGAATGGGAGTATCCTAGGTGATCATAACCTCTTCATTCTCAGTAATACTTTTAGGGTCATAATCCCCATGATTCTACTGCTTTTCAGGCACAGTGATGTTATAGTGCTTACAGAGTTTCCAATGGATGAGGCGTGCTACTTTATTGTGCCTTTCTATGCATGCTTCTGGATTCTCACTCTTTCCTTCTAGTCGTCAGAATGCCTGTTTGATGATGGAGGCCATGTGTCCTAGAAGGCGCAGTATGGCCCGTGTTGTAATCCAAGCCCTGTCCTGGACCTGGGCCGCCATGGCCCAGAGGCGGTCTGCCCAATCTGCGGGCAGGAAGGCGGTCACTCGCTCCATGTCGAGGCATAAGCCAATGAACTCCAGGGTCTGCACCGGCTTGAGGTGAGACTTGAGGAGAAGGATCGTGCGCCAAGCGGGCTTCGCTGAACGAGATCACCGTGATGAGCCAGTCGTCGAGGTAGGGGAAGATGGGTATGCCCTGCCGCCTGAGGGAGATGGTGGCTGCAGAGACACTTTGTGAAAACCAGCGGTGCAGACGCGAGCCTGAAGAGGAGCACCCTGTATTGGTAGTTCTCCCCCTGCACCCTGAAGTGCAGGTATTGCCTGTGCTGGGGGTGGACTAGGATGTGGGCGTAAGCGTCCTTGAGATCCAAGGAGCATAGCCAATCGCCCTGCTGAAGGAAGGGAAGCAGGACGCCAAACAATAACATTTTGAACTTCTCCCGCACCAGAAATTTGTTTAGGTTCTGGAGGTCGAGGATGGGGTGAAGACCCCCCGTCTTTTTCGGAATGAGGAAGTAGAAGGAGTAGAACCCATGGCCTCGGAGGTGCAGCAGTACCTTCTTGACTGCCCATTGGGCGAGGAGATTGGACAGCTCCCGCTGCAAGAAAGTCTGGTGCGAAGGGAGCCGAGTAGGCTCTGCTGGTGAGAAGAGAGGAGGGAGCCTGTCGAGGCAGAGGCAATATCCATCTCGGACCACCCGGAGGACCCCAGGTGTCCGATGTGATTGACATGCACTGTGGGGCAACAGGGACAGGTGTCCTCCCACTGATGGAATTGCTGCCAGGGGGCGAGAGGCTATGCCATCAGTGTGTCAAAAACCCTGCACGGGTTGGGGTGGCACTGGAGGCTGAGCCTTGGGCCCTTTAGGCTTGTGATGTCCATGCACTTCTCCCTTCCCCTGCATGCTGGAAGCCAGTGCAGGGGTGGGGGGTAACCCCGGTAGGGGAGTCCCTTTCTTTGGAAGAACGGCTTCTTTGTTTGCTGCTTCTTCCAAGGGAGAGAGGAGGTCTTACACGAGAGACAAGTCCAAGTCACAAACTCTGTTTCTATCTCAGCGGCCTTATCCTCCATAGGTTTACCAAACAGTTGCTCGCCGAGGCAGGGGACATCCAGGAGCGTCTCCTGGACCCACTGCTCCAGGTCCGAGGACTGGAGCCACGCCTGGCATCAGGCCCCGATGCCGGCTACTGCCATTCGGGCGGAGGACTCAAACCCATCATACGCGGCACAGGAGAGGTACTTCGAGCACTCTGTAATAGACCTCAGGAGGGTTTGGAACCTGAGAAGGGGTTCACCCCCGAGACCTATGGAGAACCTGCTGAGCTCTTCGGCGAGATCATGCAGGAACATGCCCATATACAATTGGTATGCCTGAATGCGGCATGTGAGCATGGACCCCTGATAGGCTTTGCGCCCAAGGGTGTCGAGGGCTCTCGACTCCATGCCTGGGGGGGAAATGAAGAGTGTGACTTTGGGCTCTTTTGCTTCCGCATCACCGACTCCACTACCATGGAGGTGTGTGGAAGCTGGGTCTTCTGGAACCCTGAGCCGCGTTGGACCCTGTACATGGCATTGAGGTACTTGCTCACAATGGGGACCGAAGCAGGTGTCTCCCACATGCAGAGGAGAAGCCTGGACAAAATGGGAGGAACTGGAACACTAAGAGACTCCAGAGGAGGGGACTCATACTATATGTCGAGCTCCTCTACTCACGGCTCCTCTTCAGCCTGCATAGCCAGGCTGAGGGCCCGTGCCATGTCCCGCACAACACTAGGAATGATGTGTCCTCGGGCAGTGAACGCCTCTGAGAGGTGGGCAGGGACGGGTCCGAAGGAAGGTCCCTGTGGGCACGGGTCTCCAGGGAGGTATCCCCGTCCGACTGCCAGCCTGAGAGGTCCAGACCGCATCCAGAGGACGAGGCCCGCTTGGAGCCAGAAGCCCTGGAAGATCTCGCTCCCGAGGAACGGGATGGCGAGCGAGACCGACGCTGAGGACCCTCACGAGGCCCACGGCTCTGAGGGGTTTCTAGGGCGGGTTTGGGGGTCCCTCTCGAGGGAACCTCGGTCTCGAGCCGCAGGCCAGCTGTGCTGGGCATGAGCGCCTGCTGGGCAGCTAAGAAGGCAGAAACACTGCACTCTAGTGCCAGTATACGGGACTCCCACGTGGACGTGGGTCCCTGTGACAACACCACCGGGCTTACTGGGTATGCCATGGAGGAGGAGAGGGGTCCTCACTGGGACGACCCTCAGGAGACCAGCACCATCACCGGAGGCCTCACTGTCTGTACGAGGTACCTTTCGGGGCCACTAATTGTCTGACTCTCGGGAACGCCGGGGGGGGAGCTGAGCAACTGAGCGCGGGAGCACTCACACTTGTCTGGAGCCACCGACAGCGACTTCAAGGTCGTCTTCTTCTTATGCCTCTCCACTTAAGGGGATCCCTGATCGGAATGCCATCAAGAACGTGGGGCCAAAGTGGGGGACACTGGAGACAGCAGTCATGGGTGTCCGTGAGCGACATGTTTTTGGAGCATCTGTCACATTTCTTAAAACCGGTGGCCACTGGGGCAAAAAGGGCCCCCGCTAGGTTGAAGACCTTTGCAGCCAGCGGTTGAGGGAAAAAAGGGTGCAAAGCCCTCAAAAGGAAAAGTTTTACAGAAAAACCTAAGAAGATTGGAAAAACGTTGGCGTCGATCACGCGCCACGGAAGACCTAGCAGCCTACAAGTTACACCTATCCACGCACAGAGAATCAGTCATCGCTAAGATGAAACAATTCCACACCGATACACTGAAAAGATCACTAAATAAACCACGTGATCTTTTCAATCTAGTCAAAACCTTAGCTAAGGAACCTTCGTCCAAACAACCCGAACTCATTCACCCACAAGCGTTTGCTGAATATCTACAATCCAAGCTGCTAACAACTGACACCATCGCAACAATCCCCGCTCAAGACTCCATCTGCCTATCTAACCTATCCATGTTCTCCACGCCATCAAATAAACATGTTGAGAACATTATTGCTGCCCTTAACACCTCCACTGCACAAACTGACCCTTGCCCAGCCTTTTGGATAAGGGAGCTACGAAGTGATCTTAGCCCTCTCATCACTAGAATGATAAATCTATCCTTTACATCTGGGTCTTTCCCATCAGCCCTCAAGAGAACGTCCATTAGACCCCTCTTGAAGAATCCTAAACTCGACTCACAGAAAGTCGAATCTTATAGACCCATATCTAGTATTCCCTTTCTAGCGAAAGTAATTGAAAAGGTAGCTCAAAGTCAAATACAGGATCACATTGACACTGCATCCCCTCTAGACCAATGCCAGCATGGCTTCAGGGAGTTCCACGGTGTAGAAACCCTCCTCACAACCCTCTTCAACAACATCATCACAGGCATTGACAACATCCACCAAGGCTTTGTGCTTATTTTCCTAGACATTGCTGCTGCCTTTGACTCTGTACATCACGATCTGTTACTAGGGCGGCTAAAAGAATAGGGCATCAACGACACTGCCCTGGGCATGGTGCAGATCATACATACTGCCATCTCTGATCCAGGTAACTTCAGGAACAACATCCACACCTTTCCATCAAAAACAGGGTGTGCCACAAGGGTCATCCCTATCATCACTCTTATTTAACATATACATACAGCCAGTCTGCAACATCATCAAACCCTTCAAGGTCGACTGTCTAATATACGCAGACGACATTCTCCTCTACATGCCTTTTTCCACAATCAACATGGATCTTTCACCGATGACCAAATGCTTTGATGCAGTGTCTGAATGGCTTCAATCCAAAAACCTCCGCATTAAGCACAGGAAAACGGAGGTTCTCTTCATCACTAGAGACCCATTGTTCACCCCCCCCCCCTTCCCAGATAAAGGTGAAAGAAGCTGATCTCCAAACAAAGCCTTCAATCCGTTACCTAGGGGTCACCTTGGACCAGCATCTGGATATGAAATTACATATATCCAACGTAGTCAGAGCGATTTATCTCAAAATCTGGACACTCCGCCATCTTCACTCCTTGCTTGATCCTGAAGACTTCCGGACTATATTCCAAGCGCTAACCCTACCGCACCTTGACTACGCTAATGCCATTTTTCAAGGCCTCCCACACTCCACTTTAAACCCTTTGCAACTTGCCATGAACACTGCTGCCAGAGTCCTCTATGGAGCATCAAGAACGGACCATGTAACACCTATTCTAAAACAGCTCCACTGGCTCCCCATACACGGGAGACTGTTGTTCAAAACATTATTACTCACTTTCAAGGCTATCAAAGGCATCACCTCCTCCTCTCTAATGAACCTCATTCAAACCGTTCCACCTAACAGATCCAGGATAACTATATCTACAAACTCGCTAATAATCCCTAAGGCAGCAACTAAATGCTCACTAGCGACATCTAAAAGGGCGTTCAGTTTCTATGCCCCTAAGTGCTGGAACACCTTACCACCCGAAATTCGGGCTATCCCTGATCTAACCTCATTCAGAAAGGCAATCAAATCCCATTTATTCCCCCACTACTACCAGAACATCCAATCAACTTCCTGACCTCCAACCCCCATTGAACACCCAACCTGATCTAAGAATAATACTGTCATATATACATGTAAATACTTTGTAAATTTGTTTCAGTTCAAAATTTCCCCATGTATTATCCAAGTTCTTTTTCCTGTTCAATGTAAAACCAAACAGCTTGTTGTTCTGGTCTTTTGTTGTACTGTAAACCGCGCTGATCCCAAATAGTGCGGTATATAAGGGCTTGTAATTAATAAATAAATAAATAAAAAAGGATGTCCCCTCGCTCAAAGGAAAAGGAGAGCAGGGGAGGACGGGTAGAGGACCAGTGCTACCGGAAAAAACACAGGCCAGAGGCTGAAAACGAAACACTTTTTCCGAGGGATGAGGATGTGCATCCGAAGAGCTCTGCGGAAAAAGGGAGACTGAGCAAGATGGCACTTTTGGGCGGGAAGAGGACCATGCATAAGTGGCAGCAATCCCAAAGGCTTTCTTTGAAAGCTGGGGAATTGCTCTGAGTGGGCTCTGTCGGTGCCAACGTCACCCATAAGTGAGAACTGACTTCCTGCTTGTTCCTGGAGAACAATGTCATGTAGGCATGAGTGCAGGATTGCCTGGTCAGCCAGATCGGAAGCAGATGATAAATCAAGAGATACTTCCAGAGAGTGCTACCTTTATGAGAGAGGTTCAAACTTCGCTGAGGCAAGAGAGCTTCTGTACTATGACCATGCTGAAAACCAGACTGAAAGGGATAGAGTACTGGTGCTGTCATGGTGAGCAACAAGTTGAGAAAAAAAACTGTTTTTTTCAGAAATTTGATTAAGAAAGGTAGATTAGATACAGGTCTGTAGTTGGTTGGTAGGGCCTTATCCAGTGTTGGATTTTTAAGAACAGGGCGGATGAGAGCTTTCTTCCAAGCAGATGGAAAAAAACCTGATGCCAAGAATATTCTGCACATGCTTCTTCAAGGAGCAGGGAGAGGTCATTGGCTCCTGAATTGGGGGGGGGGGGGGGAGGGAGGGAGGAAGGGACCTGTACACTATTGAGAGCTGGGGGTTGGTGATGGATATGGTGTCCATGTCTTGAGAAGAGCTGTGGTGCATGGTTTTGAAATGTAGTGATTCCTAAGATATTATGATTACCCCTCCCCCTTTCTTGATGAGTCTGGGGTGACCAAAGAACTGGTAGGAGGGTATAATCATTTGGTTTAAAAAGGATGCTATCCGTTTCCTCAAGCCAGGTTTCCGTGATGCATGCAATATCAATTTTCCTGTTCTTTATATGATAGAGGATAGGGATTTTGTTGTGTATAGATCTGGCATTGATGAGCATACATTGTCATGTCTGAGCAGTAGGGTCCTCCTTGGCTTTTGCCCATGAAGCCCTTCATTTAGTGCACGGCATAAGGTGTGGGTTGAAACACCATTCCAGATTGTTCCACATCAGTCTTAAGCTCTTTGCATGTTGTATATGGTGTTTTTCCAACAGTTCACATTAACCTTTGAAGACTTCTTAGATTAATTTTCCTCTTCTCACCACATCCTGGGAGGTTGACAGTTCCATGAGCAGAAAACTTCTTAACATTGCGAACTCTAGACACAGGAATCCCAAGGTCTTTGGAGATGGCCTCGTATCCCTTTGAAGTTTGATAATGGCTTTCCTGACAGTCTCAGGCAGCTCTCGAGTTAACCATTGTGAAAATGGAACAGGGAGTGAATGTGGCCATTTTAAACAACAGAGTCATCATTCATTGGTTGATTCGAGTCATGTGAACATTGATAACAGGTGCAGCTAAATTTTAATGCAGTGGGAACGTGGTTCTTCTGTTCAAACTGATTTGAATTGTTTATAAGGGTGCCAATAATCATGTCCCGGCAATGTCCCAATTTTTATACTGTTTCGTACTCTCTCCTTTTTTAATTGGACTTGTTTTATTTGATTCGTGTGTCAAATATAGCTGCATACATAGTCCAAAGCTATTTCACTGGCCACTTTAATTTTTTTTATTTTTTTTAGGAGATATTGGACATTAAGGGGCTGAATTGCATGGGGGCCAAAATGTTGATCACAACTATAAATGGAGATTTCAAGAAGCCACATGACAAAGATGTCAAGTGGTGTGGTGTGGGCAGGCCAAAAATCTACATATACATTTCCCATAGCACGCAGAAATTACATGTCCATTGTTTAATAATTCCTCTTTGGCTTTTGTACCACCTCAGAAGCACACACAAATTTTTCAGCCAGGACTTTATATGAGATATGAGTCCCACTTTTTTTTTTTAAATAAAACTTTGCAGTTTTACTAATTAGCCACACTTATACATGTTTGTAAAATGGCCTCAATAAGTAACAGCCATACTGGGTCAGAGCAAAAATCCATCACACTTAGCATCTTGTTTCCAACAGTGACCAATCCATGTCACAAATAGCACTTCTAAAATTCCCCTCTAAGTCTTGAGACATCTATAGTATATAAAAGTTACAAAATACACAATTCCACGTGTATGTATTGGCACTACATGGAAGATGGCAAGTCGATGCTGCTCTGTGTGCACATGTAAAACCTGTAAAATGGTTGCTCTGGCTGAACATGCCAGCAAATACATATATAGACATGCATGAATGAATGTGTATTTTACAAAAGGCTGCAGTCACATCAGCTGCTGATTTTGCTTGTGTATTTTCTAAAGATGAAGTTTTTAACACTCTTTATTTATCTATCTTTTTTATACAGCACTATTTAGAATCAGTGTGGCTTACAAACACAAATTTGTACAATGCAGGCTGAGCACATACCTGCTTTTTGTAAAGTTCAATGTATTACAACTTGGGGTTCAACAGGGGTAACTATATACAAACTGAGCAATTATGTCACGGATATGTTTGCCGGTATGACATGTTCTGTTAACTATTTACATGATGAGTACGTCAATATGATGTATATGTGCTTGTGGTGTCGTCATGGTGGGTGGGAGGTTGTATTGGGTTATATTATGTCACCAGTATGGGCATAGTGCTGAAAGAATAGAGATGGTGCTTTAGTGCCTTCCTGAATTGCGCGAGGTCATTAATAGCTCGGATAGTGGTTGGGAGGGCATTCCAGAGTGTAGGTACATAGTATACAAAGGCTCTGTTCTTTGTTGCAAGGGAGCATTTTGTTATTGCAATGGGTATTGCAAGTGTGTTGGTGTTGTGATTTGAATTGGCTGATATATGCTCTACCTTGGGTCTGATATGACTATTCTGAACAGCTGATCATAATTCTGATATACTGTGATGAGATGCCTTCAAAGCTGGAGAGGCTGGAGAAGGGTTTGTGGCTGTATCTGTATGCAATATTAAGTGTTTATAGTAAACCCTTTTTTTTTTTTGCAGGCCATGATAGATGTTTGTGTGCACAAAATACCTCAATTTATGCACTGCCATATAGCAAAAATCTGAGTAGTTCCTATCATCGAGAGACTAAAATGAAAGTGGACGACAAACCCCAGCAGTGAATTAGTAGCACAGATTGTCTCAATGTTCCCAAAAAGGTTTTTATTAAAGACAATGAAATTAAAAAAAAAAAATCAAACTGTACAGATGTTTCAATTTACAAAAACACAAAAAAATAGACTCATGAAAAATTAGTTTCCAGTAAATTGTTTGCAGTAAAAACAGCTGCTACATAAATCTCTCCTAATCTCTGAAAAGGAGTCATAATTATTTCCAAAATAGAATTCATGCTCTCATCCTTTCATCATATACACTAAAGAATCTAACACAGATAAACTTACAAAAACACAGTCAGTCATATAAAATAGACTAATATTAAAAATACTTTGTACAGAAATGAAAAAAATATACATTTTATCCAGAAAAGTATTATTTACACAGACACACCCCTCATTAAGTCCTTTTTTCCAAATAAAAATAAAAAGAGGGCAGCCGAGCACAACTATGAAACTGTATGATATGGCATTCTTAAAAGGGGAGACAAACTACTTGGTCCTTTATCTAAAAACTAACTACCTTTGTGTTTACCTTTTTCCTTTTCCTATTTGAGTAAATTAAGCATGTCACAAAAAACTATTTCATTTATCAGTAAATTAAAACAGACAGCACTGCTCAGTGTTCTGAAACTATCGGCTTGTTTGTATTTGTTCCCTGGATCTTTTATGGCTCTCCTTTATTTGTTCTAATACTTTTTATTCTTCTGCATACTTTATTTGTATATGAAGGGGTCTGCTTCTCTGATGTCACTCTTCTGAGTCACAGGGCACATGCATGAGAAGCTACAGACTGGATCTAGACTGGCAACAGTGGCTGAGCAAAATGTTTTCATAAAACATCAGAAACTCTTACTCCTTAGTTAAGTTTCCTCTAACTGCTACTAAATATTTAAAAACAGGAGTTGCTACCAAAAGTGATCTTGTGTTACTGTTACTTTAAGGGGGTTCATTTACTAACAAAATGTACTAATGTCATTAATGCATAATATTTACTGTAAGGCCCACTAGCATATGTGGTTAGCAAATACCCCCTTAAATCTGTTAAAAAATCGTCATGGCTGTAATATAGACCTGCTTGCCTTCTGTCAATGGTATGACATACCTTCCTTGCCCCTTGCAGGAACAAGCAAGTATTTTCTAATACCTTGCCTTATAGTTCAGGTTAGAGAGATTACTTAGAGGAAGTGGGAAGGGCTAGAGGATGCATAGTCCGGTTTGGCTCAAGCTATAAAATAGAGACAGTATTGGTATCACCGATAGATGTTATGCAGCAGACAATAGATAAGGGGGTAGGGAATCTGGGTCACTTGTGTTGCTGGACTTAAATCAGCAGTTTTTGCTATATTCAATCATATTATATTAAAGCAGTTGGCGTAATTAGGGCGGGGGGAGGGGGAAATGCCTTGAGATGGCCTATTTAAAAAGAACAGACTATTTAGGGTTTGGGATGGGAAATTATTCAGTTGAAAGGCACCTAGAAGATGGAGTCCCTCAAGGATTCCTTTTGTCCCCCCATCCTTTTTAGTTTATACTAGAGTCCATTAGCTGAAGTGATTCAAAAATTTAGCTTTATAAAACTTTTTATATGCCAATGATATTCAGTTTAAAAAAAAATGCAGTAAATTAGGCATTGGAAAAGTTGAATCAATGTATAAGTGCAGTCGGAGGTTGGTAACAGAAAATGGGCTGAAACTTAGCTTTGCCCTTGGTGAAAAGAATTCAGATTCTTTTTCAGGTGTGATTGTAAGTCTTTTGAATAAATTACCAGACAATTTGAAAAATATGGGGGTTTACTGTTTAGAAAATCATTAACCCCCCCCCAAAAAAAACCCACATCTATTGCAGATTTATTACACATATAAAATCTGAACGATGGCCAAAAGCAGAAATTTATTTTGATGAGTGTGTTTTAAAGTACTGTTTTAATTGTAATTGCATTGTAGTCCAAGCTGTACAGCCTTTTTGGCTGTAAAATGCACATTATAAACAAAGAAATTAAATTAAAATCATCTGCTCAGTTCTCTTTAATCACAGAATCAAATAAATAATTTACTCATCAATCTCTGAAATATATTTGCTTTTAGGTCCTTCTAGAAAAATTTCCAAATACAAGGCAGAGAACTACCCAGGCAGATTACATTAAATATTTTATAGAGTACCCTATATCCATGCAGGAACTTGTGTTCTATAAATCTGAGAAATTACAGCCTCATTTTATTTCCCAAGTCTTTACAAGCTGAGGTGCAAGAGGCTTAACCCTTTCCAGGCCGAGCCCAAAACTCTCGGGATCCAAAATTCTGACTAAATATTCCTATCAAATGGTATATAATACATGACCATAGCAGAAGGAAAATCACTTTTAGAACATATTGAATAAGACGGGTACAATTTTCTTGAAATATGCAAAAATTAACCCGGCTGCAGAATGTGGATTAAAAATTTAAACTAGGCCTTGAAAGGGTTAAAGAAGTTCTGTCCAGCTTCAGAGTTGTATTGAAGATAGTAGGGATCTATGCTTAGGAGCTACTGACTCAAATTCCCAAATTTAAAATTTTAAAAAAATGAGCTTTACATAGGAGGAGTGTTGCTAAAGGCATGCCAGATGAGTGGAGTGGGTGTGTTGGTTCCCTGATACAGTTTTGACCTGATCATGTGGATGCTGGGGAGGGAAGGGCTCCAACATTGTTAAGTACTGCAAGATTGGAGGGGGGTGGGGGGGAGGTGGTTGGCACCATCAGAAACCCTGCACCGCTGAGGAAGGTCTTATTTTAACTTGATTGCTATGCAGAAATTTATAGTTTGGGGAAGAGGAAGGACAGTGGTGGGTTAGTGGGGGGTAGAAGGGTGTTGGACACGTTTGAGAAAAATGTAATATAGTGGAAAATGTTTTTGTTGTTATTTGGCTTGCTAGATCTGTTTAAACACTTTGTATGACTGATCCCTTTGATTTGTATAACTTTCCTTATTAAAGACTATTTGAAATGAAACTAAAAAAAAAATCTAAATAGCTTCTATGGTCTATTAACCCATTCTCTACAATATTTCATCTTGCCAAAGAGGCACATCTACCAATACACTATGTACACACACATACTAACCTATTCAGACCACTGAAAATTCATCTGAACTGCAACATACAACTTATCACAAATCACAAGATTCTCACTGAAAGTAACAAGTACAGATAGGTTTTTGAAATGAGATTGACACCAAAAATAACAAACCCGTGTATGTGGCACATGCTTTTATACAATAAGAGGGGCTGCTCAGTCAGACATAGGGACTGGTATTGGGAGTGGAGGAAGGGAGAGGAGCTCAGGATAGAGATTAGCATTATGACCTATAATTATTTACTGCTATAAATCTTTGGTCTTCAGAAAGCAATTCTGTGCCAGAGGCTAGGGCTACTGTGCCCACCACATGCAGCACAGTCCAAGATTTGTGCCGGCTGGTGAAAGATATGGTCTGCATTGCCTTTTCCAAACTGAATCAAGGACTAGCTCAGTACTCTTAGAGCAGAGTACCATTTAAGAGGTAAAAATGACCTGTTGGCTTGGCAATTAGGCTGCTATTTCCTCCTGCTTTTCTCCATTACAAATTCCTTTCTATACAAGCCCATGTCTAGAGTTCCATTGTCCTGGACAGGCCAACATTTTGGTCTCCCTGGGTCCTCGTTCACAGCATGGTGGGTGAACACCTGCTCCTGAGTGCTGCAACATTGGCATTCAATCTTCTGTGTCTGGCTGCACCCCCAGCATAGCATGCAGCTCCTCTGCTGTATAGCCCAGCAGGTTGTGGAGATCACACACGAAGCGGTACACGTAACGTTTGCCAGATGTCTTGTGGATGATGTTCTTGTCATAATAATAGCGCAGGCCTCGACTCAATTTCTCATAGTTCATCTTAGGCTTGTTCTTCCTTCTCCCCCACCGCCTTGCAACCTGCAACCACAAAGAAGCAGCAAATAAGTACAGTGAATCTGGAAAATCTAGTAAACTAAAAAAGGAAAGAGCCATCACCACCACACATTAGGAAGTGTTAAATCTAACCAGCAACATCTTGAGGAGCAAAGAAATATGGACTGTAATAAAAGCCACATGCTTTGTTCTCTAGATGTAGTTCTCACTAACTTCTCCAAGAGCTATACAAGAAATCACAGGGACCAATATGCAAAAGATATTTATAAGGTTTAATAGCACCTGCTAACTGGATAGATGCCAGCAAGAGGAATATTCATGGGCATTACCATAGTGCCGCCGATCATTATCTGACCACTTCAGCACTATCCAGATAATGCCGGGGGCTGTCTGTATATGGACAGCTGAGAGAGCAGCTCTGGTCACCATAGGATCCACATATTCAATGCTAGCAACTATCCGGATACCAGCACAGAATATCTGTATTATATATTATATATATATATATATAAAACATGGCAGCAGACATTAAAAAAAACAAAAAACCATGCCGACCAATGCAGGTAATATAAAAAATTCCAATGTCACCAATTATAAGATGTAGCAGTTCACGTGTGTGTGGAAAAAATAAATTTTGAAACACTGATGCACACCTACCAATAAACGGTCAAGAACAAAATCAGATTATGCACTGATCTGAACCTCAACACTACCATGCCCTGAACCTCCAAATTCTGAGCCTTGAAATGTTTTATAGATCTAATTAGTGTTGAGAAGTGCATAATGATCTCAAAAATCCGGAGGAAGACAGATAGTGCCTTAGTCAATAATGTTTCAATAATGTTTCAACCACATTATCTGAATGATCTAATGACGGGGTTTTTAGTAGTTCTGCAAGCTTCCATCTTGCAATGATCCAATAGTTCCACTAATGTTAATCACTGCTACGCAACTATTTTCTAAGTTCTCATTTAACAAATTTTTATTTTTGGTGAGCTAGGAAAGTGTTTATTATGGTCTCTTAAACTAAAAATAATTAAATAAATAGCCCTATTCCTATTCTAACTTGTCACAAGCAAATTATACAATAAAGGAGCACACCAAATGCAGTTTTATGCATATTCTCCCCAGCATTATACAATCATATCAACAGATTATATGAACAGCAACTCCAAAACATTTACATCTCAAATTTTAATTTTTATTTCATACACAGTCACACTGCCAAGAAAACCCAGGAGCTGCTGGGTCTCCAGGAGTCAGCATTGACTCGAAGGCAGACTTTGCATTACAACACCTATTCCAAATTAACCTCTTTCCCTTTCCCCTCCATGGTGCCTGGAAACCCAAGTACATCCCAGCTGTCCCACATTTTGGCAAGTGTCTAGCTTAAGACTTGACCCATAACAGGAGTTAGAGGGTTCTCTAATCTGCTTAGGTTTGGTCTCCCAGTCAGATCTCAGAGCTGCTGCTGTCAACCTGAGCAGAGAAGCTCCTGTTCATCTGAGCAGCCTAAGGACCATGTCCATTGAGCACATGCAACTCTACGATCCCAGATTGCAAACCATACCGCCCAGAGACTTTTACTCTTATATGATGCAGTTATGTTAATCTGTACTACCTTTATTTCACCAGCCACAAGGCTATCCTAGTATTTAATTTAACATTATCTATTCGATATCCACTCTTACCTGTGTTTATCCTTATTGCACCTCATTCACTATGTTGTAAACGCACTCCCTGCTCATTCCCCCTTCTCTTGTCTTAGTGACTACTTGTTACCAGATTGCTACTTATTCCTCTCCCTCTTCTTTGTAACTCCCCTTTACTAACACTTATGGCCCCACTTTCTTCTTCTTTCTTCTAATCCTCCCTAACCTTTTTCCCTCCCTCTACCATCCTATCACCCCCCTTTTCCCTCTTTCCCTTCCTCTTTCCAACTACCCTGCTTCTCCCCTATCTTACCCTTCGCTCTTTCTATAGCTCTTGAGCTTCACCTTCTTCCTCTCATTGATCCCTCCCCTTCCTCTCTCAAACAACCTCATCCTCGTTTCTGCCGTATTGTCTCCTTTCTCCCTTGCACTTTTCTTCTTCTCATTCTCCTGTCTTCTGGTGATACTAATCCCAACCCTGGTCCCTCTTTATCACCACCCTATTAGATCCGCTCTCCTCTCTCCCCTTCTCATCTTACTACTAACTACTGAACATTTGTATAGCACTACAAGATGTATGCAGCGCTGCAGACATTAAAAAAAAAAACCACGAGTCCCTGCTCATCAGAGCTTACAGTCTAGTCAAGACAGAAAACAGAGTAGCTGTAAACATAAGTTACATCTAGGGGGAATGGTAAGGAAACAAAGGATATCAGTTGAGTCAAGATCCGAAAGCGGCAGCGAAGAGGTGAGTTTTCAGTCTGGATTTGAAAAGGGTCCTACGGAATGCTCACTCCATTTCTAATAAAAACTTCCCTTTACCCGTGATTTTTTCATCTCATGCTTTCAAGCTTCTCGCTCTTACTGAAACCTGGCTACTTCCTGATAACACTGCTTCAGTTGCTGCCCTTTGTCATGGATGGTTTTGTCCCGGTTCTCAGGTTGACTTTCCTTTCCCTCTTTCCCTACACTTTCCTTTTCTGTTTTTTATGCAGTTCATTATTCTCCTTTGCGTTCCAAAGTTGATAGTGTTTTTTTATTTTAATACGTGCTTTCTGTTTTACTTTTGTAAACTGCTCTGCCAGCTAGTTCCAAGGGCGGTATATCAAATCCAATAAACGATAAATGATTTGGGAACCAAGGCAAAAGATTCAAGGTGGAGGTTTATTGGAAGTGCATTCCAAAGAGAAGGAGCAGAAAAACTGAAGGCAATGACTATAGGTTTTGAGGTGCAGAATAAAATTTGGTGGGAACTTTGAAATGGCTAGTTTGTATTCTCTTGAACAAAGTTAGCCTCCTAATATTAGGGTCTACTCAAATTAGTTACGGGCTCCATAACAAGCACAAAAAAGGAGCCAGGAAAGCAACACCCTTGCTGGGTGACCCACTCCAAGTTTAACATCGCAGAATACTCTCAGTTCTTTATATAGACCTCACACCCAATGAACTTTGGACTCAGCCCCACCCTAACCAGCACTACATGGAGGAATTCTCAAACTCTACTGAACATTTCCTCAGCATGCACAATGATTAATCAAGGCCTCTTGCTGAACTTGTTTAGCAAATTGCAGTAATTGAAGAGTGTGGCATTATTTATTGCTTGTCTTTCTGCTATAAACCCAACTTGATCTAGAAGGATCAGCTAGGGCATAACCATTTGGAGTCTTAGATAATATTTTTTGCTAACATTTTTTCATTAATATTAAGCAATTATATAGGCGAGTAAGATTGGCACTCTTCCCTTATCCTGTTTGGGAAAGCTGCAATCCAGGCTTCTTTCATACTAGGGGGTAAATCTCCACTGAGAGAACTACTAAGTATGGATCTTGTTGGAGTTTAAAGGCCTCTATGGTACTACTGGGGTGCTACTGGTAACACTAGCTGTTGGAGTTAGCTATCTCCTGACAGGTAATGTCTGTCTCCAATTCCTCTTGCTGCTGTACCTTGGGGATAGTCACTCCATCCACATACGACACTGTCCATAGGAATTTGGCTCAGTTCTGTAAAGCTCTTGCAAAAATCAGGTAAATCATTCCCCGATCTACTACTATCACCATCACTGTGCTACAAAGCTTAGATCAATCTTCCCCGCTAAATAGTGAAGATCAACCGATAAGTTATGTGTCTCTTCAGTTTAGATTTTAATAACTTACCAGCTTTGTTCACCCTTTCATAATATTGTTTATCCAACTTATAGTTGGAGTCTCTCTGGATCCAGTGATCTAGATATGCCCTACTTGCAATGCAGAGTTGTCCTCTCAAGGTATTGAGCTCCTTCTGTCCCAGTTTAAGCCTAAAGGCCCTTTCTGTAAAGAAACCCCTTAAAGGCAACCCCCTCCAGTGGGACTTTAACAGAAGTATGCTCATGTCTATCAAAGTATTCCTTCAGTAGCTATGATCTTTCATCAAATAGCCGCCTTCCCAATAGGATGGAGATAAAGTCCACATATTGGTAAGACCTATATCACCCCCTCCCCCCACAACTCAAATCAACCCAGCAAGGCATGTACAAATATTGTGGGGGTGAGAATAAATTCTTTACCACCACCACCATGGTGAAGTGCCATCAAATCTGCCGACTCCTGGCAATCCTGTCCATGTTTTGACTATCCCATGGGTTTTCTTAGAAATGAATTGTTATGTAGAAAGGGACTGGAATATCAGAAGGGATAAAGGCCTGGCAGAGTTAGGCAACTTTGACTCATTTCGGCAGCAAGCTTCCTTTTTTATTTGCCCCATAATGTAGTTCGCAGTAAGCCTTGGTTACTAGCTTAAAGTTTCTTCCCCCCTCCCTTACTTCTGATATATATAGGAATGCATTTAGGAATTGTTCCCCATTAAGACTCCATCATAAAATTTTTAATCAAAATTCAAACTAATTTACAGAATGATGAAGATGAACCCTTTTATGCTTAAAAGGCAAGTAAGAGCAAACGTGTATTCTCTTAACATTCTCGTTTCCAAAGGCACTAGCTCCTAGGAATATCCAAGATGAAAGAAGTGGGAGAAATCCATTAGTAAAGCAAGCTTTTTAAGGAGTGGAGGAGTAACCTAATGGCTAAAGCAGCAGGCTAAGAACCAGGGAAGTCAGGTTCCAATCCCATGACCTCTCCTTGTGATCTCAGGTAGACTGTAAGCCCTCTGAGGACAGGAAAATACCTTTACTATCTGAATGTAAATCACTTTGGGCTTTTGAGAAGGCAAGAGCTAAATCCAGGCCCCCCACTCCTTTCTGAAGCAGCATGTTTAACTGTCACATTATGGCAGTGTGCATCTCCACCACACACCTCATCTGGGTCACTGAGCTTAAATTCCCAGCCATCACCAGTCCAGCTGATAAAGGATTGGCAGGATTTGTCAGTCAACAACTCCAATAAGAACTGCCATAACTGGATTGGTCCACTCCCTGTGAAAACAAACAGAGAACGGTGAAATAACATTCTAACAGATGTAGTCATGTGTACAGGTAAAAACTAAACTTTATATTGTTTCTCAAAGAGGCCATTTTGCAGGAAAGAAAACTACAACACGGTGTGATAAAGAGTTAAAACAGACATGCTTATAACCTATGATGCACTCACAAAGAAATCTGGATCTCTAGTTTAATTCCAAGATAGAAATTAAAACCTATTTGGTCACTTGAATCCAGGGTCAGTTTAATTATTAAGCAAACTACACGAATGCCTAGAGCAGCATTTCTCAGGCTGGCCCTAGAATACCTCATAGCCAGTTTAGTTTTCAGGATATCCACGATGAAGAATATACATGAGATCTCTAAATGCAATGGGGGCAGAGTATGCAAATATATTTCATACAAATCTGTCAAGCATGTTCATAGTGGCTATGCAGAAAACCAGGTTCAGTAGAAGGTACTCAAGACTGACATAGGAAACACCGGTCTACAGCATCAGAGTTTGAAGAGTTGCACTGGTACACATGCTTCCATCCCTACTTCTGATGGGGCAGGAAAAAATAAAGAAGTCAGCACCTTCCCATGCTCCTATCTTTCCAATAAGGGCTGGGGGGAGGGGAGAGGAGGGGGGAGAGGGAAGTTCTGCTGCTTCCTCTAGAAGCAGCCACTGGGATCAAAAGAATTGAGACCTTTTTTTCACCCCATTTCCTTTCTCCATTGCCAAAAGACTAGTACTTCTTTTCTGTATGGTTCAAACAGCTGATTTGGACTGCACATGAGAAAAGAAAGCGCAGATGGCAGGACAAAAACAGCAGAGGCAGAAGCGACATGCTTCCAGACCCAATGGGCTTGATTCTGGGTCACCGATTGCGGGGCTGCATGTCACGGTGGGATGTGCAGCCCCGCAAACCATATGGGCCCAACTCCCCTCTCTGGCTCTCCCCATACATCCTGAACATCAGGATGGGGAGAGCTGACGGGGGGGGGGGGGGGGCAGGAGGGATTGGGGCAGAGCAGGGATGTGCCAGCCTGGCAGGACATACAGGGCCGATTCAGATCACAGCCCTGTACATCCTGCCGGGCTTGTGGGGACGTGCTGCTTATTCCACTTCAAAAAAAAAAAAAAGGTGGAATAAGCAGCAAAAAAACCCCCCCAAAAACAAAGGGGCTTGTTTACAAAGCCGCGGTAGCGGTTTGCGATCGTAATCGGAGCCGCGGCCCCATTGATTTCAATGGGGCCGCGGCTGCGATCGCGATCCACTACCGCGGCTTTGTAAACAAGCCCCAAAGACACAGCTTTCGGGCCTAGGGATCCCACCAGGGCTGGGTGCAGGGAAGTCCCTGACACCCAATCCAGGCCACGGCATGCCAGCTGTGGGTCGGGCGGCCAGGAAAAGGGGGGCCAAGTATGCAGGGAGGATGGCCCTGCAGGTGGCAGGGGCACACCAGGCCATCTTCCGGCCCGATTCTGGTTACCGTGGGAATGTTTTGTTCCCACGGTCCAGAATCAAATCCAGATGGGCCCGTCTTGCTTGGGACCATCCAGACAGCCAGGATGTGCCCCTTCCTGAAATCAGGCTCAATCTCTACAGGTCTCAGATTACCTCCACCATTTCCTTTCAGCTACATGTTAAAAATAAACTTTGGGGGACTACAGGGCCTTGCTTCCCCATGGCTGCTAGCCTTTAAAAAGGTCCTGTTCACAAGAAAGCACAAATATATTTAAATTGTAAGAATTAGTCATTAGCTATAATACCTCGAGGACTTTCAAGTGACATGCGAGAGTGAGGATATAAAAGACTGGTTTGGAAACAGATTGAGAAGAGAGAGCAGAGATTAAAGGAGAACTGGGTGCTGATGGTGAGGAAAGTAGACACTCAGGGATTTGGTTGGAAAAGAGAAAAAAAAAGTAAAGACTCAAGAATGACAGGGCTAGTTGGGGCTTTAGCAAACTGGTGGGAGAGTAGGAATTCTGGGATTGAGAGAAAGAATGAAGGCAACAGCAGGGACTCGGACTGGGGAGGCCAGAGATTCAGATTGGTGGGAAGGGGAACACTGGGCCTCTGATTATGTGGATGGCATGAGCAGGGAAAAAGGAGACATGGTGGATTGGGGGGAGGGTAGGGGCTGATTGAATGAAAGAATGGGACGACTGAAATATTGGTAACTAAGCAAGAGATAAGAAAAGAGAGACAGGTCCAGGAAGGTCAAGGGAGAGGAGAGAAAAAACAGGGAAGGTGAGATGGGGCATTCAAAAAAATAAAGATCAATGATGGGAAGGTCACAAGACTAAAAAGGCGATGCAGAAAGTATTAAGGAGGGAACATTAAAGAGCATGATGGGAGTTAGTATACTGATATTGCAGGCCCCATTGTAGCATTTTCAATACTTTAATTTTCATAAGTGTTTGTTGTTTGTGCTCTGGGACAAAGTACTGTTTTGTTATGAAAGGCTTGCTACATAGATTCTGAAGTCCTTATTACAGAACAAGTAGCTGTTATGGTTGGCAATATCCAATGCTGAGAAAAGGATTTCAGAGTTTTACCACACTACAGTACATCTGAAACATGACCAGATCCTAATCTTAAACCATGATTAAAGAGGGAGAAAAAAAAAGGGATATATTCACTGAATAAATGACAGCTGAAAAGGATATCATTTTTTGACTCCATCTGTCCAGAGAACATTAATTGCCAACAGTCTTGTGAGTCATCTAGATGCTCTCCGATGAACCAAAGGTGGGCACAATACTGTTTTGTTTTTCCAGAAAGCAGTGGTTTCTTTATAGGGATCCTCCCAAGGTTTCTCATTCAGTGCTTTCCTGATGGCTGATAAATGAAACCTCAATTCAACTGCAATGAGAGTGCGCCTGCAGATTTTTACAGGTTAGTTTGGGGTTCTTTTGAGACTTTGCAGATGAAAAAGTTGAAGCGTAGAGAGAATCTACCCAGGAACAGTTGTCTTGTTGCAATCAAACCTGAAAATCATCCACAGACTGACCATGAATGGATAGAGCCCAAATGCTTAGAAATGGCCTTGTAACCCTGTCCAGAACGATGATCATCAACTAATCTTTTCAGCAAGACCTCAAAATTTCTTTTGATCATTGAACATGAAATTAGCTATTCATGAATGGAAGACCTCAAATTTAAGAGTTCAAACTGTATGGAAGAATGGACCAAAACTGCTAAAGAGTGACGCAAGACTAACAGTCAAGAATAAACAGTTGAAGTTATTAGTGCTCAAGAAGGTGCCCCCATTAACTGAGGGTTCACATACTTTTTTCTCAAGCAAGAATACTGTTGAATCTATTGAATAAATAAGTCCGACAAGTCTCTTTTCCTCTTATCAGTGTTTACATTATAATATAATCTTGTTTTGAATATAATTGGTGCTGAATAATGATGCCATTCCTTTCAAGAATAGTCTTCCAGATATGGATTTTTCAAGACATCGTTTGCATAAGTAGAATTATGGATGACCCAAAATTGTTTGGAAAACAAAATACAATAAAAAAAAGACCAAAACTGTTTTGGATGAGTGGCTAGGGAAAGGGTATTTCTTCAGAGAAGCCTGTATTTGCAGGTGTTAGCATCCCTTTGCATGCTACTATTCAGATATTGGGGGGTTATTTTTGATGCCACCCTTCCTATGGAATATTTATTGCATAACACTGATTGTTAAGATATTTTGTAACCTCAGGCTGGTGCAGCAAATTAGGGACGATCTTTGATTAAAATCTGAGGTACAAGTTCCCATTTTGAATATTGTAATTGGTTTGCTGGTTTGCCTGGCAAGTAAAGCGTAGTTACTCACCTGTAACAGGTGTTCTCCAGGAGCAGCAGGAATCAGTCCTCACATATGGGTGACGTCGGCGCCGACGGAGCCCTCGCGGAGCAATTTTCCCCAGCTTTCACAGAAAGCCTTTGGGAATTGCAGCGCGCATGCGCGGTCGCCTTCCCGCCCAAGGGTGCCATCTTAGCCAGTCTGATGACATAGCTAAAAGACAGCATAAAAATTTGCAAAAAAACTTAAGCAGATGATTGCAACTCCACGGGGAGGAGGGAGGGTTGTGAGGACTGATTCCTGCTGCTCCTGGAGAACACCTGTTACAGGTGAGTAACTACGCTTTCTCCAGGACCAAGCAGGAAGTCAGTCCTCACATATGGGACTCCCAAGCTTAAGGCTACCGGAGACCCTAAGCACAAAAATGAGCTCCCTCTAGCTCGGCAGTACAGAAGGATGGAATCTTCGCTGAATTATTACCCACCGGTAGCCCCCATCCGGGATGGAGGGTAGGAGTTGCTCAAACCTCGAAGAGATTTCGGAGGACTGCCTGTCCGAAAGCACTGTCCCTGCGGGACTCCCTCTCGAGACAGTAATGGACCGCAAAAGTCTGGCTCGAAGACCAAGTAGCGGCCCGGCAGATGTCTGCCAGCGGAACAGAGCGGAGGTAAGCCACTGACGTAGCCTTCGCCCGAACACAATGAGCCGTGACTCGACTTTCTAAGGAGAGTCCGGCTGCCCCATAAGCCCAAGCGATACAGTCAGCAACCCAGATGGACAGGGTACGCTTGGAGACCGGGAGCCCCAATTTATTGGGGTCAAAAGACACAAAAAGCTGAGCAGCTTTACGGTGCTCCCGCGTACGGTCAAGGTAGAAGTGCAATGCCCTTCTACAGTCCAGGGTATGCAGGACTCGTTCAGCTCGGCTGGAGTGAGGCCTGGGAAAGAAGGTTGGAAGTACCACCTCCTGATTGATGTGAAAAGGGGAGACCACTTTTGGAAGAAATTTTGGGTGAGTCCGTAGGACTACCCTATTTTTGTAGAACCGAGTGAAGGGAGGATCAGACACGAGGGCCTGCAATTCACTTACGTGTCTAGCGGAAGTGAGGGCTATCAGGAATAAGGTTTTCCACGAAAGAAAACGCAGAGAACAGGTAGCCATCGGTTCAAAAGGCGGACAGGTGATCCGCTGTAAAACCACATTCAGATCCCAGTCAGGTGCTGGCGGGCGCAGAGGTGGTTTTAGTAGAAGGAGACCTCGGAGAAACCGTGCTACAAGAGGGTCGCTGGAAAGAGGTCTGCCGTCCACCGGCACATGGTGTGCTGAAAGAGCACTGAGGTGAACTTTGACGGAGTTGGACTTAAGTCCCATGTTAGAGAGGTAGAGCAGGTACTGCAAGATCACCGACACCGAGCAGGAGAAGGGATCCTGAGACTGCTGTACACACCAAACGGAAAAGCGATGCCATTTAAGGGCGTAGCATTTGCGGGTAGAAGGTCGCCGAGAAGCTAGGACGACCTCTTCCACCTCCGCGGGGAGGAGAAGGGGAGCAAGGACTACCCTTTCAGCCGCCAGGCCATTAGATTGAGAGATCTGAGGTTGGGGTGTAGCAGAGACCCCTGATCCTGTGTTAGGAGATCCGGTTGAAACCCCAGAGGGAACGGATCCTCTACCGCTAATTGCAACAGGAGTGGGAACCACGGCTGTCTGGGCCAGCGAGGAGCCACCAGGATCATGGACGCTTTGTCCCGGAGAACCTTGAACAGAGTTCGGGAGACCAGCGGGATGGGAGGAAAAGTATAGAGAAGGTTTTCCGACCATGAGAGCAGAAATGCATCTGCCGCTACCCGAAGGGGATGTGGCTGACGCGAGCAGAAGCGAGGAAGTTGCCGGTTGAGAGGACTGGCAAAGAGATCCATCGTGGGGAGGCCCCACTTCAGAAAGAGTTTCTGGACTACCAAGGGATCCAGACGCCACTCGTGCGGCTGGAGTATCCTGCTGAGTTTGTCCGCCAGGCAATTCTCCTGGCCTGGGAGATAAACTGCTTTGAGAAGAATGCCGTGACTGACGGCCCAAGAGCAGAGCTTTTGAGCTTCTCGGCAGAGAAGGAAGGAGCCCGTGCCGCCCTGCTTGTTCACGTAGAACATGGCAACTTGATTGTCCGTCTGGACAAGGACGGACTGGTGAGAAGTCAGGTGGGAGAAAGCCTTGAGCGCCAGACGAATAGCTCTGAGCTCCAGGAAGTTGATCTGTTGAGCAGATTCCCACGCGGTCCAGAGACCTTGAGTACATGCCCCCTGGCAATGAGCTCCCCAGCCCAGGAGGGAAGCATCGGTCGTCAGCACTTGAGTCGGCTGAGGCGACTGAAAAGGCATTCCGAGCACCAGGTTCGGCCGATGAAGCCACCACTGTAGGGAAGAGGCCAGCGGTCTGGAGAGGCGCACTAAGTCGGCTAGCCCGCCGGTGGCTTGTTGCCACTGCTTGCGAAGGCACCATTGAGCCGGCCGCATATTCAGGCGAGCATTGGGGGTCACGTGGACGGTGGAAGCCATATGGCCGAGTAGTCTCAGGAAGCGCCTGGCGGAGACCAGGGACTGGCTGCGAAAACGGCCGGCTAGGTCCATGAGCCGTTGAGCCCTGTCGAGAGGCAGGAAAGCTCGAGCCTGAGGAGTGTGCAGTCTTGCGCCGATGAACTCGAGATCCTGTGAGGGGAGCAAAGTGGACTTTGCGAAGTTTATGACAAAGCCCAAGTACTGCAGAAGAGTCACCGTGCGGTGTGTGGCATTGGTGACTGCCGGAGGGGACGACGCTCTGATGAGCCAGTCGTCGAGGTACGGAAAAACATAGAGGCCGTGAAGCCTGAGATATGCCGCCACCACCGCGAGACATTTTGTGAAGACTCGCGGTGCGGAGGACAGGCCAAAGGGCAGTACTCTGTACTGGTAGTGATTTCCGGCCACCACAAACCTTAGGTATTGGCGGTGGCTTGGGTGGATGAGGATGTGCGTGTAGGCATCCTTTAGATCCAAGGAGCATAGCCAATCTCCCTGCTGGAGGTAGGGCAGAAGGATTCCAAGGGTAAGCATCTTGAACTTTTCCCGCACAAGGAACTTGTTGAGGTTGCGCAAGTCCAGGATGGGTCTTAGGCCTCCTGTCCTTTTTGGTATTAGGAAATACCTGGAATAAAAGCCTTGACCTCTCAGGTGGTGGGGCACCGGTTCCACAGCCTGGTCCTGAAGAAGACTTGCTAACTCCTGAAGGAGTAAGTCCCTGTGCAGAGGGAGTCGCGGAGGTTCTCCCGGAAAATAAGAGGGAGGGACCTGATGGAAGTGGAGAAGATATCCTTCTCGCACGACTTGAAGCACCCAGGCATCTGAAGTGATGTTGGACCACCTGTGGGCGAAGTGAACCAGCCGGCCTCCGGTGCTGGGAGGGACCAGCTGAGGGGGAGAGGCTATGCTGAGGAAGTCAAAAACCCCCACCCTGCTGAGCAGGGGCTGGTGGTGCAGGCTTGGGGGCTTGCTGCCTACGGGACCCGTTACCCCGTCCCTTGGCCTGCTGACCCTGTTGGGGAGCTGGAGGGGCCTGATATTGGGGGTAGTGTTTGTAGGCAGCCGCCTTTCTCGGGTAAAAGGACTTTTTTCCCGAGCCCTTCTTTTTCTGGGAAGGGGCGGAGGTCTTCCTAGAAAGCCTGGTCCTCGTGAGAGTCTCCATCTCGATTTGTGCAGCCTTTTCAGCCATGGGCTTGCCAAAGAGGTTCTCACCTCTGCAGGGGACATCGACCAACTTGTCCTGCACCCAAGGCTCAAGGTCAGACGACTGAAGCCAAGCCTGTCGGCGGGCACCGATGCCGGCTGCGGCCACACGAGCCGATGCTTCAAAGCCATCATAGGCTGCTCGGGACATGAATTTGGAGCATTCCCGAATACCAGATGTTAAGGCTAGGAACCTCCGCAAAGGTTCCTCGGACAGTCCAGCAGCAGAGAATCCGGCTAGCTCTTTAGCCAGGTCTCGGAGATACATGCCCATGTATAGCTGGTAGGTCTGGACACGACAAGCCAGCATAGAGCCCTGGAAACACTTCTTACCAAGGCCATCCAGGTTACGGGCCTCCCTGCCAGGGGGCACTGAGGAGTGCATTTTCTGGCTCTTCAACCTATGCATGGCCGATTCCACTACCATGGAATGGTGTGGTAGCTGTGCTTTTTGGAAGCCAGGACTCTTGCGGACTCGATAGATGGAATCGACCCGCTTGCTCAATACCGGCGACGAGGCCGGACTCTCCCACATGCGGAAGAGTAGTCGTTCCAGCATGGGAGGCACCGGTACAGTAAAGTGCTCCCGGGCGGGAGAGTCGTACTGAAGGGCGTCGAGCTCTTCGGCTCGAGGCTCCTCCTCGGGATCCGCCGGGAAGGCCAAAGCCTTGGCCATATCCCTGATGAAGTCCGAGAACCGGGCATCCTCCGGGGGGGACTGTTTCCGAGGTTCGGACTCAGGTGAGTCCGAGGGGACACACCGAGTCCGAAAGGAATCAGGTGACTCCTCCTCTTCAGACTCCCAGACCGACTCCGAGGAGGAATCAGTGGGGTCGGCTCGGGCAGGCAGAGGCGTCGGCCGCCCCGACGCCAAGGGAGTCGGCGGCGACGACCTCGGTCCCGAACGGGAGGCCGAGGGTGACCTCGACCGAGGATCGACTCGAGTTCGAATGGACTCGAGGATCGGCTCGATCTCCGGGGTCGACTTAGACGTCGACGTCCCGGCGGTCGGGGCAGCGGCGCCAGCGAGGCTAGCGATCAGTGCCCGCTGCTGGTCCATGAAGGCAGATAGTCTGCTCTCCAAGTCCGTCAACCTGAGTCCGACCTCAGGTGACCCAGCAGTCCCCGACTCGGGCCCCGACGGCGTCGGGCCCGACGTCGGACCTCTCGGAGGCGAGTCCAGAAGGACCACAGGACTTACCCGAGCAGGCAACTCCGACTCCAGGCGAGGTCGCTTCGGGAGGTGCTCCTTCTCCAAAGACCCGGGACGGCTGTCGGGGCTATGCAACCTGGCCCTCGCGGAGCCAGGAGCGTCCACCGACGCCGCCCTCGCAGGTTTTGTCTTCCGTCGATGGTCTCCGGAGGGAGAACCCCTGTCGGAGGAGCTTCGGCGATGTTCAGAGCTGGAGCCTCTGGATGCCGAGGCCTCCGACGAGGTCCGGGTACGGCTGGGGTCAGCGAAGATTCTATCCCGCTGATGCCGCCAACTCAACGCTTTGGAGGACATTTTGCCACAGGCTCCACAGATCATTTCTTCATGATCCGGGCCCAGGCAGCGGAGGCAATTATCGTGTGTGTCAGTGAGTGACATATTTCTGTCACACTGACCACACCGCTTGAAACCACTGGCAGCCATCGGGGGAAAAAGGGCCCCTGCAAGGTCAAAGGACCAGGCTGCCAGTGAAAAACCGAAAACGAAACTGACCAAAATCAGAAAAACCGAAAAATAAGGGAAGGACTCGCAACGGCGTCGCGAGTCCGGGCAGGAAAACGACCGGCGTCGAACCGAATTGAAAAACGAGTAAAACTCACGAAAATCAACTTTTTTAGCGGGGACACGACGGGTACGTCTGTAGGGCTCCGCGGAAAAAAGAAGACTGGCTAAGATGGCACCCTTGGGCGGGAAGGCGACCGCGCATGCGCGCTGCAATTCCCAAAGGCTTTCTGTGAAAGCTGGGGAAAATTGCTCCGCGAGGGCTCCGTCGGCGCCGACGTCACCCATATGTGAGGACTGACTTCCTGCTTGGTCCTGGAGAATAAAAATTACATGACATATGCAGGACCATATTCAGTTTATGTTTTGTATTTAGCTCTTGCCTTTCCAGTAATAGTTTTAGGAAAGTCACATTCAGGTAGAATATTAACTTTTATTTATATATGCACAACCAACAACCTATATGAAAATTTTAGGACTGAATATGTGTAGCTTTATGTTCCTGATCAAAATTTACAACTTTATTTACATTCATTCTATCTGCTCTAGACCATCCTTTATATTCTTGGAAGTTCCTTTGGTCCGAGATCCAGTATGGCATATCTTACGTTCTTATGTTCATTGCGTTTCTGCTAGTCGTTCTACTTTTTGAAGGAGTAGACAACTGATTTACATTTACCTGTTCCCCACTAGCACTCCCTGGAGTGTCACTGGCTCTCCATTGCCTCGGAAGAAAAGCCTTGCAATCTACTTCTGGTCACACTGCCAAGAAAACCCAGGAGCTGCTGGGTCGCCAGGAGTCAGTATTGACTCAAAAGGCATGCACTGCCATAGTTTGTTCCTCTCCACTCACTTTATAGACCTCTATCACATCTCCCCTCAGCCTTCTTTTTTTCCAAGCTGAAAAGCCCTAACCTTTTAAGTCTTTTGTAGGGATATCCTGCCATCCCCCCCTTTATCATGTGGATTGCAGTTCCCTGTATCTTTTCTAAAATTCTGCTATATCCTTTTTTTTTTGTTTTAAAAGGCATGGCAACCAGAACTGCACACAATATTTGAGGTGAGGTTGCCCAATGGAGCAATACGGAAGCATTATATCATCCTTGGCATTGTTCTCCATTCCTTTCCTTATGATTCCTAGCATTTTATTTGCTTTCTTGGCTGCTGCTGCACATTGGGCAGAGGATTTAAACATATTATCTACAATAATGCCTAAATCCTTTTCCTGGGTGGTGATCCCTAATGTGGAATCTTGTATAGTGTAACCACAGTTTGGATTGTTCTTCCCTAGTGCATAAAACTTTGCATTTGTCCACATTATTTTTCATCTGCCATTTGGACATCCAGTTTCCCAATTTCTCAAGGTCCTCTTGCAAATAAAACAAGATCAACCAACCAGTCTCTTGGGTTTTAAGAATTTTGAATAATTTTGTGTTTTCTACAAATTTGATTGCCTCACTTAGTCATAGATGACCTGGAAATGAGAACATGTTAAAAAGTATTCGGCTAGTATCTTGGGGTACTACACTATTCACTTTTCTCCATTGAAAAAAATTGGTCATCTAGCCCTATTCTGTTTTCTTTTAACCAGTTGTCAATTCACGATTGTACATTGCCTCCTATCCCATGACTATTTCATTTCAATTTCCTCAAGATTCTCATGTGGGATCTTGTCAAAGACTTTTTGAAAATCCAGATACATTTTATCAACCAGCTTACATGCATTCATACCTTCAAAAAAACATGGCAGGTTAGTGAGAAGATTTTCCTTGGCTAAATATATGTTGGCTTTGTTCCATTAAACCATGATTATCTACATAGTCCGACATTTTCTTTTTTATAATGATGTCTACAACTTTGCACAGTACTTAAGTCAGATCATCCCTGGAACCTCTTAAAAATTGGGATTAGGTTGGCCACTCTCCAGTCTTCAGGTACTAACCATCATTAAAATCATTTGTAATCTGTGAACTAATAGTAGGTCTGCATCTCATTTTTAAGTTCTTTCAGCACCCTGATCCAAGTGATTTGCTACTCTTTAGTTTATCAAATTGCTGTATTAAATCTTCCAGATTTAATAAAGATTTGTTTCAATTCCTCTGATACATGAGCTTTAAGATATCATTTCTTTCATGGGTAATTTCCTTATGTCTTCTTCAGTAAAGACCAAATCCAATAATTAATTCAGTTTCTCTGTTATGGCCTTGTCTTCTCTCAGTGTCCCTTTTAGCCCTCTATCATCTAATGGTCCAAATGACTCACAGGATTTTTTTTTTTATTTCTTTGCTACAAATATTCTTGAAAAAGCCTGCATGGAAGTAAAAAGTCGTAATAACCCCCCCACCCCCCAAACTTAATTCTCTCTTTGCCTGCCTTATCAGTACCTTGCATCTGACTTGCCCATGCTTACATTGTTTCCTAGTTTAGTCATTTGGCTTCTTTTTCTATTTTCTGAAAGATGCTGTTTTAGCTATAACAGCTACTCTGACCTCACCTTTAAACCACATGCTGGCAGTCATTTGGCCTTACTTAAAACATGGCATACATCTGGTCTGGACTTCCAAGAAATTTAAAAAGAAAAAATACCACAAAAACAACGCCCAGGCCTCACTCATCTAGCTCATTGTCACATTGGACTGGGTGAGGTCATTGAAATTGAACAGCTGACTGCTCATATGAATCATTAATGATATGCAAGAAACAGCATCAATACAAATACAAATTTAGTCTAAATGAGCAAGAGTCTAAGCATATGGAAAAGGCACTCAAACATGCAGAAAGCTCATTAAGGTCACACAGTTTACCTGTAAATCCTGCCAAGATTGCTGCTGGTATGACAGGTTTGTCTTGCTCCACTGGACCATTTCTGTCCTGAATGTAGTCCTTAAAAGACATGGTTGGTTTGTTTACACAAAGAGACTGGCTGCAGTCCTCTTCAAAGCTCTCATAGGATGGCACACGCTGCATGTCCACTAAGGATGACTGGCTAGTCCAAGACTGAAGCAGAGAATCTGTACCCTCAAAACTCTCTGTTCCACTGTCAGAATCATGATCTTTGGATGCCCCTAAAAAAGGGATAAAATACATGGTATGAGATTCATGAGAACTAATGTGTATCCACTGTGTATGTGTCTATTGAATAAAAAAAAAGGTGCAAACAAATTAATAGCATCAACCTTATTCACTAGTAAATTTGCTGACCATTGTTCAATTTTTGGATTGCCCGATTTTATAGGTTTCAACTTTTTACTTATACAGTATATATAGTCCCAGTTTCAATTCTTTTGAAAAAATTCTAGTTGCAAAACACAAGCGAGAGTCTTGTTACCAGAACAGTTCCTATGAAGCCATGCTCAAACACCACTACCTATAGAGTTTTTGAAACAAATAGTAAATCTGTTGTAAAATTAAAATGTGTCATTTAAATCAGTGCAGAATTTAATCAAAGAATGTAAAGCACCTGAGTGGTTCAAGGCTTAAAATCACAAGCTAACATGAAAAAGCTTAAAACCACACAAGTGGTACTTGGAGACTAGATTCTCTGGCTCTCACCTGAGCTATTGAGGAGAATGTTCACATTGCTCCTTGTGAAGTCCTGATTCATGTTGCAGTAGCTGTTTATGCTGACAGTCTCCACGTGAGACTTGGGGTACCCCTGAAAATTCTGGTCTGGAGTGCACATATCAGATCCTACTGACACTTGACACAGTTCACTCAGGAGATTGCCTTTAGAGTAGCTAGGCACCTGTGCAGCACACTGTAAGTGATCCAAACCAAAAGCTAGAAAAATAAAAGCAAAAGCAGTCCTTGCATTTTATCTTCATTTACTTTTTAACACACACTTTTCCATTTCTCACAGTTAAGTAACCTCCCTTTAAAAATAAAATCTTCAATGACTATAACTAAGAATATCACACAGCTAAAATCCTAGACTAATACACACCTGTGCTTTCTGGCATAGCATTCCTGGACCTGCACCATGGTTTCTTAGGGGTATGTTTACTAAACTGCGTTAGTGCAATTCGCGTTAGGAGCCGCGGTAGTGACAGAAACCCCAAATAAGGACATGGGCGGTACATTGTCACCACTAATGCGTGTTAAAAAAATTAACGAGCGTTACCGGGCGCCGTGGCGCGTTACTGCACGTTAAACGTAAGAAGACGTACAGACACAAAGCACTGAAACAGAGCTGTAGCACAATGGTTACAGTACTGACCGCTGTTACAGGCAGCATGGGTTCGAGTCCCCAGTGTGCCTAACGCAGAAGGCTGTCCCAGGCATCACCCTGTACATTACAGAGGGAAAGAGGAGGCATGTTTTTCGTTACGTTGAGTATTGGTGTCAGAAAAACACTCTCGGAGTGTGCCTAGCCACGTACGTTGGTGCGTGCGAGGCTGCGTGCATTGGTACGTGCGTAGCCCCGTGCGTAGCTGCGCGCGTACAATCGTGCGTGGGTACGTGTGTTTTTACGTGCGTGGGTATGTGTGTTTTTACCAGTGTGGGCATCTTATATTACAGACTCTGTAGGGTGTCTTGCACCTATGCATTATGCTAACAGATGTACGTGTGATGGCCTATGGTTTATCAGAGCCTGTGAGCAGGTGCTGGAGTTTCACAGGGTTGGATTGTGCCAGTCACACCCATGATGCACTGCACATGCAAATCAGCTGTCCACAGATACACACCATGGGGAATGCACCCCCACAGCACCTCGGCCTGGTAGGGGGAACTGACCATGTGCACCCCCACAGCACCTCGGCCTGATAGGGGGTACTGACCGTGTGTTGTACTGGCACAGAGTAGCTACACACCGTCACATTGTGTGGGTACTGTGCTCACCCTGAGGGTGCAGTGAGGCGCCCAGCACTAGGTCCACAGCACCGTCCATGGCTGAAAGAGGCCATGGCACAGGTCCAAAGCAGTGTTACAGTGTGAGATAGGTAGTTTCTGCAGGAACACCTTGGACATCTCTGTCTGTTTCAGTCAGGTGTAGCCCCCATGCACCACCACCCCCCTCCCCCAGGGCTGAGGGTGGCAAACAGGGTCTCCTATCAAAAGATCCACAGTCTACCTCCCTGCAAAGGTGGCAGTAGAGGGGAACATTAACCCTAGTCCTGCTGAAGAACAGACACCCCACAGGGCAGTCAATGCAGCTCTGTACACAGCCATAACACAATAGCAGACAGACATTAGGCCTGGATATGCTATGCTGCACCCCACCACTATCTGATATTCCCCTGGTGCAAGCCATCAGCCACTGCACCCTGCAAGCCACTCCATCACAACACCTACCAGCTGCAAACAGTCTGCTAGTGCCCAGTGGAGATGCCTGCACCCAGAACTGGGATGTCAGCATACACAGCAAGCAGATACATCAGTGACTGGGCCCCAAAAGGAAACCCATATTTATCACATGAGAGAAATACTAGATAGCACTATGGGAGTGCCTAGCCATGCTGTGGTCACTGCACAGTCAGGGTGAGAGTGATCTCTCAGCAGGATATACTGAGGTCACCCTGTCTGTGTAGGTGGTGGCCGGGCATTACAATGTGCCTGTCACTGCCCTATGCCCTGTGCAGATGCACCCTGGCCAGGCCACCCTGTCCGGCCTATACCCATGGTACCTTGCTCCTCATTATGCACATTGGCAGCCCAATACTGGCAACATTGCTGGCAGTGTGGGCTGTGGAAGGTGTTTGCAGCCACCACACACTGGATAGACAGACAGCCACCCCCACACCTATGCCAGCATTGTGCTACTATAGAGGTGGTCAGCAGCCATACCCACCACACCAGTCCTGGGCATAGTACAGGCATGGATATGGTACACAAGACTGTTGGGGGGTCACTCCCCAGGGTGGTGAACACTGTCAGAGACCAGACCTGCAGCACACACCGCAGACATCAGAATGATTGTTATGGTGGAGCTCAATGAGCAAAATGTGCTTAACATAGGAATTGATATCTGCCAGTTATCAGAGGAAACGTTTGATAGCTGTGTACCATATACCCAAGTGTAGGGTGGCATTGCTAAGGTATGCAACTGCTAGTATTGGGAGATACAGGCAGGGCCCAATGTCTTGCCTCTCCAGGTGGCATTGGCCAATGGGGCCTGTGGGTGGGTGTGTGGCCCTGTTGGCTGCTGCTTTACGGCAGAGTTCCCCAACTCCAGTCCTGGTGTTCCAAACACTGTTCGGGTTTTCATGCTGTCCCTCATAAATATGCATGAGCTACATCTGCATACCATGGGGGTGGTGCATAGCTATGCAGCACAGGCATCTTTATTAGAGGCAGCATGAAACCGGAATGGTGTGGGGCCCTCCAGGACTGCATTTGCGGGACTCTGCTTTAGGTAATGTGCCTGTTTCTGGTGTGGTAAAATATAGGCCATGCATATGTTCTCTGCAATAAAGGAGTGTCTTTACTATCACTGTTTAGTGGTGGGTAAAACTATGGGGACTGGGTTGGCAGGAGCCCCAGCTGGGATTTGAACCTGTGACCCTCTGGTCTTACAGGCACTGGCTGTGTCTGTTGCACCACACTGGCCACAGAGACAGTGCAGTCCCTGGAGTTAGTTAAACCGGCCTGACGAGTCAGAAACCCTGCTCTGCAACAGGTTTACTGTGGCCTCATTTACCTTGTATGCAGACAAAGGTGCACATAAACCTCAGAAAAGACCTCACAAAAGGGGCACACACCCATAACCAAGCTGGGCAACAATGATATCATTGGGAAACATTACACAACACTCCCAGGACAACTCCATTACAATGAAATGATCTTTAAAAGGGTCTGCGGAGCGTAGACCCTTCCACACATCATTTTTTTTTTTGGTGCTTTCCAGGGAGTGTTGTTCCTTGTTGCCCATTGCTATCACTGTTGCCCAGCTGAATTATGCTTTTTAAAATGTTTCCTGTGGTCATTTTTAACGTTTTATGTGAAATTTTGTTCTGTGCACATGTATCACACTGCTCACGTTTTGTGGGTTTCCCCGGTTTTTCTGTACATTGCTGACGGAAATGGTTTCTCTTCCCTTTAAATGCCTTTAACGACAGGTTTTCATTCGCGTTGGAATTGAGCTCAGAAATTCAGCGCGTTAGTATTAGGGGAGCCTCTCCCCGCCCACTCTCCGCCCATTGACCCCTTCTCTCCGCCCACTCTCCACCTTCTGCGCTGTTTTAACGCGCCGCGGGACTTTACGATCGTTAACGTAATACTACGCGCGTTAAGCATAGTTAACGGTCGTTAGCGTGTCGGTACGCGCGTTATACGGCACTTACGGTCGTTAACATCATATAACGCGCGTTAGTCACGTTTACCGCACTTTAGTAAACATGCCCCTTAGTGTTCAAACACACACAACAGACTTAAAGGCTAAAGCTTGTGGTCATATTTGAAAAAAATAGTTTAAGATGAGCTTAGCATATCAAAACATACTGGCACTAAACAAGCATTTCATGTATAATGCCATGATTCATTTGCAGCACTTATGCATTCGGACAGCCACTGAACATATGCATAGATTTCTCAGTAAGGAAGAGATAGATACATACAGAAGTCAGATGCTATTAGCTAGCAAAGTACTGATCAACCCATTATAGTTTTAGCTAACTTTAAAGTTAGTTTTGTGCAAACTTTCCACCAAGTAGTGCAATTCTACGTATGGTTGAAATATCAAAATAAAAAATTAAGAATTTCCTATACCAATGAACTAGCTGGGGGAGGGGAGAGGAGAGAGGGGGGAGGTGAAGAGTCTAGAGACTATTTTTAATCCAGGCCATTTTAAAAGCCTGTAAAGTGTCTCTGAATATGAAATTTATAGCTGTCCATTTTTCACATGGATAGATATGGCAAATTTATTTATTATATAAAAGAAATGTGAAACCGTTTTTCCCCCCAAACAGAACAATTCAAAACATCTCATGCCATAAAAGGAGATAACTGGCAGAATCTATTATGTTACTCTTTTTTTTGCCTCTATCACATCTTTCTCACCTCTCTCCAAAGGCATGTCAGAGTCTCTCTCATTAGAACTCTTGCCAGCTTCAGGGCTAGAGAGAGGTTTCCAGCTACCAGTCAAACTGGTAGGGTTTGCCACAATACCGGTGGCCATCTTCCCTCCCTCCTTGGGCTTGAGTGCATACCCCTAATAGTGTTCTTGCCCCCCACAAGCCTAGTTAGTAGAGTAACTTAGTGGTTAAGGCAGCTGCCTGGGATCAGAAAGGCCAGGGTTCAAATCCCACTGGCACTCCTTATGGCCTAGGACAAGTCACTTAACCCCTATTGCCTTAGGTACAAACAGACTGTAAGCCCTCTGGGGACAGGGAAATACCTATGGTATCAGATTGTAACTTGCCTTGAACTACCACTGGAAAGGTATGAGCTGCTGCTACTACTGAACATTTGTATAGCGCTAGAAGACGTATGCAGTGCTGCACAGACACATGTAAAAGACAGTAACAAAGTCTTCTATACCACAACACAGACCGCTGTGGCTTGAGCCATAAAGCTGGACTGTCCAACACTTTTTTTAAAACTTTTTGTTATTGTCTTGCAAACACATTTTTGTACAAAGTCCGAGCACCGCTAAACCGAATTTGACTGGATTGGCTCAGCTGGCGTGACTTACCCGATAAGTTTGTACTGATCCAGTGGGAGCCTGAAACAAGCTGTGAATTACACAGATACTGATCCTGTGCCTTCTCTTGATAATCTGCAAACAAAACCAATATTCTGATGCTCAAGACAATTAGACACAGAGGTAAATGAGTTAAAACACGAGAATGGTATTGATAGAAGTGTCAACGCCCAGTGAGTATTCTGTACATCAACTGGACAGCGAGCGAGCGAAGGTCTTCAAGTACTAAGCAATGCAGTCAGATACCAAGAAAATGTGGCAGAAAGATAAAGAAATAGCTCCCATCATATTGGGCCACAGGCTTGATTTAAAGCAAAAATTTCCAGACACACCTCAATAGGTTGCCTATGCATATTCCATCCTATGAACTCCAGAAAGAAGCTCTTTGGTATGCTGCAAGTATTATGGTGAATGCTAGCAATAAATCTGAGACACCAAGACCATGTTCTACATACCATGACAGTAATGAATGTCACCCTTCAGCTAGGGTAAGTGCAAAAACTAATCTACTTTGCGACAATGCCCAAAGGAGAGGACCTTTTCACTACTCTGTTAAAGGAACACCACCTTTGAGGTTCCAAATGCTTTTTACCTGAACTGCTGCAATACTGGAGTCATTGCCACCTACAGAATTAAGCCTAGCAAATTAGATCTAAAAGGTCCATCGTGAAATGTACAAAGAACATGAAAGGATTTACTTTGAATTGCCAATATGGATCAAAATGAACAAAAAATATCAATGAAGTGTCTCAATTTAGGGAGCAGATTCCATGAAATGACTGATTTCCAAGAGTTGTGGGATAATTTAATGAAAATGAACCATTAGAAGACAATTGTGTGTGTACTCTCTAGTTCCATGGTCCCCTAAAAAGGCCTCTTTACTCCTTCCCATGTGATTCTCACTGCAAATATATATACACTGACTTCTGTACTCTGTTTTCTCTCATGTTTTTCATTCCATGTGACAGACAAGTATTGGAGTAACTGCTATCTTGCAGTCATCTAATGGTTGTGCTCAACCGAGAAATGTTTTGCAGCAATTCTCCCTGACCTAGCTAGCCCGAGATGCTGAAAATTGAGTTCCTTATTCAAATCCAGTTCTCCTGCTTAGTCATACAAATGCCCCAACAATGAAGCCATCGAACAGCCTCAGAGTACTGTCATTAAAATGGTCAATTTTGTCCTCCCAAAAGTTTGGTCCAATTGAACTGTGAATCAAATCGGTTGTGTGCAAGTAAAAGATCATAAAACCCAAGCATGAGACTCTTCTCAGATAAAACAGAGGGCTAAGGTTAAGATAAATGAATTATAGGGAACTTACAGATGAAAGAAAGGATAATATACTGCTCTAACACACACTTCTAGTCAAACATACTATTTTCACTCAAGGGCTTGAGAAATTCTGGGTGCCAGGTTGCTATGGCACCTAGAAATTACATTCTGGTGCGCAGGATTTCATATTCCTAAATGGGGTTTTTTTGGGCTACAGCTCCTGAAAACTACTTCTCCACTGCAATTGGCTCTCTACATGCTTGAGCCATGCAATGGAGGAATTCCAGACCAATGTTGTGGTTTGAAAATAGTTCAGCACTAAACGTCCTCTACTGCGTAACTCAAGCATGCAGAGAGCAAATTGTGATGGGGAAGTCTAACACATTGGTTGAAGGCAAGGTATGAAGGATATAAGACTTTTTTGCTTCACCTATCACTAGGCCATGGTGACAGGCAACCTCCTTTTTTTGCTTCACCTCAGATGGAGCTATAAAAGGGTTACTGGGATTTATTAAGCTTCCCCCCAAAATGTGAAAACAGTCTTAGTAAATCAGGTCTTAAAAAATGAACTGCAATACAGATATATTGGGGGTGGGGTGGGGCGGGGGAGGGAAGGAAAGGGCCTGGGGGCTATGCACAGTGATCTAGGTCTCTGTGGATGGCTCCTAATTTTTTAGGTTGACTCCTGGATTTCAAGAAAATCTGCCAAGGCCTGAATTAGTCAATTAGGGAATTGAATTAGTCAATTAGGGAATTGAATTAGAGACCCCCATTTCTGTTCTAGGATTTCATTAATGAGGCGGCACTGGATTCATTAAAAAAAAACTTTAGACACTAGAAAAGGTCATTTACTAATAGCACATGCCAAATAGCATTAATGAACACTAACCATTAGTAAAATTACCCCTTAAGTGAATCACAACCTTGGTCTATTGATCCATGTATAACAATTCCATGATATATACAAAAGCATGAATATAGGATGAACAGAGTAGACAGAGTGAGAATGTTTAAATTAAGATGTGAATTGTATGTGTATGTATGTATATATATATATATATATATATATATATATATATATATGAAAAATATCTGAATATATTTGGAGGGGGGGGACAAAAAAACCCCACAATCCACCAAACCAACCAAGTTAGATCCAAAAGAGTATCAAAGGCCCCCTCCCCCCCAGAAGGTCAAGTTGCTATTTTTGAGAAATACTGATGCAATAAGCGTGCTCAAATTTTTTTTTGCTGTAATGAAAATGTTTTGTTATTCTCTTCTACATAGCTACTGCACATAACCTAAAATGTTGCCATTACCTTTCATCATCTGCTCCAGATGCTCCCAGAGAATGTCACCCACAAAATCAGGAGCCAGATCCAGGAAGCGCTCCTTGCCCAGATTACAGAGGGTTTGGCCATTCATGATAAATCTCTGAAAATTCACATTTTCCAAGCTAAACTCATTCACTGCCCAAAGAAGCCACTGGCACACTTGGTTTTCAGTCCATGACCATGGATCTGTGAATGCAGCAAAGGAAACAACCCTCAGAGGCATGCTAAAAAAAAGTCTGGACTTCAGAAGAACCTGCAACTTGACAAATCACTCTTTTGTGCAGGTTAAAGTTGTTGGATTGGGGGGAGGAGAGGGGGGGGGGTTAGTCTCAATCTTTCCAGAGATAGTGTTGCTTTAAGGTGCATATATTACAGGAACCCAAATCCCCTCTACAAAACCACCACCATTTTATGGCTGGTATGGTAATTTGTAAAATGTAACTACTGGATTTGGAAAGCAAACAATGGGACGTCTCATATAATAAGATATATTCGTAGTTCAGGACCCACGAGTTTAAAATATTCATTAGAGATGCATAACAAAGCCCAAAAAGATCTTGCAATGAAAACAAAATAGAACTATTCTCTACTAACCACCTCACATCACCATTCCTGGTGCGTCAGGTTCTCTGTATTCGGAAATATGGAATTACCTTTTCACTTTCAGTTCCCTCTATTTTTGTGCAAAGTGTGCAGTCCTTCTATTTTAAACTAAAACACCAAAGAGCACCTGATAATTTGACACTAGAAGATAACCCCCTAATCTCAACCTCGACAGCTCAGCATGGTTTCTCACCGACATATGCATCCACACAGGCTGTCAGTTTTAAAAGTAAAGATTTTAACCCCAATATATTGGCCCTCTATCAAACAGCATATTACTATTAATATGGACACTTACTGTTTGGAATGCCCAGCCGATGCTGCTCCTTGGTGAAGCCATTAAAAGTGGCTTTTAAAGCCTGACTCATCACTGCCTTACTGCATGGTGTCAAAAGAGGCAATTCACAGCTGTTCAAGTCTAAGAAGAAAGTAACAAGCTATCACTATCTGAGCAGTTAATTATGACCACAGGAGAGGGAAAGAAAGTTGATTAAATTCACTTAGTGAAGACAATAAAACTGTAATAAGAATCTTTAGAGATATACAATTTGGAGGAGAGAAGACATTTGTAAGAAACTCTCAAAAGCATGTGTACTTTGTAATTAATGTTGCATCTGACCAGTTTCTCTTTGAAAATTAGCACAAGAGCACATGCGCTAAAAAGTGGCCTCATACACCCTACCTGATTTGTGCGTGGTGTGGCCAAGAGGAAATAAAACAGTTTGTGTACATTTGAATGTCCCATGCACACAAGCTCTCTTCCTCCCCAGAGCTCATCATGGCTGCCTCTTTTTAACCTGACTGAAAAGCACACCTGCTATGGAAACCCACCCTTTTAGCCTGGGGCTGCATATTCCTGATAGCGCCTTAGAAATATGTAGTAGGACAATTCACAGGAGCAAGTTGCTGTTTACTCAGGTAAAAAGCTTTAAACTAAAACTAGTCTATGTTTTTAAAAGCTCCTCTTAGTGGGTCAGTCCCATAAATTAAATAAATCTAAACTGAGATGCTGCTATGATGTCCAAAATATGACCAACACAGCAAAGCCAATTCAAAAGAAAAAGAAAATATGCAAATTTATTTATTTAGCTGCATTTATATCCCGCTTGTCACTGGGTCAAAGCGGTTGGGGGATACATTTAACACGAGGGGATATGAGACACATACACTAATACAGGGAACATGGGCAATGGAGGGTTAAGTGGCTTGCCCAAGACCACAAGGAGCACCTGTGGGACTAGAAACCCCAGTCCTTCCAGCCCAAGGTTGCTGTCCTCTAGTGGGATTTGAACCACCGACCTTCCGGCCTATAGTACTTTGCCCCAACCACTAGGCCACTGCTCCCACTGCAAATAGTCAAAGAGCATGGCTAAGGCAGACTTCTTATTGAGAAATATGCAATGGTGAAAAAAAATGTTTTTTTCCTATCAGTTTTCTCTTGTTTCTTTGTTCTTCCAGCAAAAATCAGCACCAAAGCTGGGATATGGCACCATTCAGGGTACTAAGCCCAGTCACTGTAGCAACAGCACTGGGTGGGGCGTCATGCACCAGAAAGCACACTGCTCAGACTACAGGTTTGTCCATTCATAAAACTCTTAAAATTCATGTTTTCCAGGCTAAAAACTATAGGCATCATCCTTAACCAATGACCACAACTCCCTTCTCCTGAGAAGCTATGAACACTGCCTTCATAGCATCTCCCATCCCCGTCAGCTGAACTAGTGACCTTGTGAATGGCAGTGCTACTAGACCATTGGACCGAGCCTGCAAGAACTTCTGATATTTATTTATTTAAATATAAAGTATCTGGTCACAAGAGGAATAGGGCAGATATTGTGAGAAAGATGATTTACACTGCTGTTTTACATACAAGTTATAATATGAAGGGCTATACATACAATAAATACAACAAAATGGATTTACCATGGGAAATGGAGTCTAGACCAGTTGGCACCTCTTGTTCTTCATCAAATGAGGCAAATAAGCCTGACAACAAGGACGTGGAGCCAGCAAAGGCATCCAAAGCAGCCTGGCGCTGAATAAAGACAAAAGAAAATATAAAAAATGATAAGCACATACGCATATAGAAAGGGAGACAGGGAAAGCACAACAGAAACAGATTTCACAATGCTGTTGCTAGTTGTTATACTACAAACCTCTTTGTTTAATGTTAAACAGACACATCATTTAAAAATTATCCTATTACAGTCACAACTGATTCATATTTGCCCGATTCCTTAAAATATGTCATTTGTTTGAATGCTAATATTTCCCAGATCTGTTCCTAGAGATACAGATAAAAGGCATTCAACTTGAGTTGGCCCTGTGGTTCAGGCCTATGCAGCACCAAGGATGCATGTCTAGCCCTCCACTGGGAGCAGCTGGGCTGGCTGTGTCAGGAAAGTGGGAGTATTCGTAAGAGTAAGACGACTATGGGAACGGAGCTTGTGTAACTATTGCGTATCAACGAGCATCATCTCAGAGGCAGCACCAATCCAGCCCTTTAGTTGGCAAGATTTCAAAACAAAAGGGCAATGGAGCCGGAAAAAGCATGGTTCCGTTTTATTGGTCAGACTCAAACAACTAAATCTCTTTTTTCTGTCCACTTTTCAGTTTTTTTACAGGTATAAAAGTGCTTTCCATATGACAGTGACAGGCTTGCATGGGGTCCTGATGGTATAGCTGTGCTGACTCATCAACTGCTTAAAAAGTTCATAAATTATGGGAGCAATGAAATAAGAAGCACTTTCAAAGTTTGTTAAAGACTAATCAACTCAGACAATATACAGTATAATTTTGCCATGCGAAAGAGGCAATGAGACTTTCTGAAAGTCTATCGACTAGGTGTATAAGACATATAAAATCAAATTTCTAGGGCTGAATAAAACCCCAAAGGAAAAAAGCATGAACACAATGTTGATGGGCTAGTGAACATTACAAATTAGTAGCAGTACTACTTTAAAGGGCTACAAAGCATGCGCAGCGCTGTACATATAGATGTCAGACAGTCACTGCTCATTAGAGCTTACAATCTAAATCAAAGGGAAGAACTGTAAATATAAAATTAGTTTTTCCCTCAAATCAAATGTAATCACACTGTTGCATACAGCCTATTTTTGTTTTAAATCTCAATTTCTCTCCTGCCTCCAGACAATTGGGTGATAATTTGTTGCCTTACTGACTAAGGGGGCTTTGGGAGAAGACATCCCCTTCTAGTCCTACATGCCCTTTTGGCATCAGCAGGGAGGAAAGCACTACCACCATACCAAAAATAAATGAGGGCATCACCTCAGAGATGCACCCAAGCCCTCACTCCCAGATAGGCTACTCACACCCGAATCCTTTTTACATGATGGTATTTGTTTTATGAAAATTAAAACATATGTTTAAAATATTATTTAAATAAAATAATCACTAAAGTGCTCTGCTAAGAATAGTAGTATGACTAAAGATGGCTGGCTTGATTTCTGGATTAAAATTACACTCCATCCTATTGTAAAATGGACTAACGTCAGCACAGGGCACATTCTTTCCTTGTGTCTCAGTTATTGGTGAATAGCTGATGCTCCTCCATAACAATGCTTATTTATTGCCAAGTGTTAGTAGTAGTAACAATACAGAAGGCAAAAAGATCAGAGTGCTTCAGTAAAACACAAGCCACCAACATAAAAACACAGACACACAATTTTGTATTCACATAAACAGACAAACCCAGAACATAGCTACCTCCACAGGGACATAGAAAACTTTACACTCCTATCCAGGAAGTCCTCCAGCTCAACAAGATCTCAAAGTCATAAAGGACAAGCAAAAGTCCTCCAAAGAATACTACTAACTCTTCTAAATCAACAAAAGATCCTAAAGCACTGTACAGCACCAACTCATATTACAACCACCACCATGAGGTTACAGGGCGCTCCATCCACACAGGATCTCAAATTACACCAAATGAAAAAGCAACCACCTTCACAGTGATACAGGATCTTACATGGACTCTTTAGAGGCCAAGCACTTCATCAACACAAAGCAAAGAGCAACAACAAGAGCAGATGTGTACTAGCAGTAATGCAGCATCCTCCTTAAGCATTGGTGGGGGTATACAGAGGATGGATGCATATAAGATACCAATACAAGGAACCTGCAAGACAGTTTGCCTGGTATAACCTTATCCAACGGTCACTCAACAAACCTAGAGAGCTATTCTCCATTGCCAAATCCCTATTAAATGAACCCGTACAGCAAGATCAACCTCCAAAAATAACTGCTCAAACTATAGCTAACCATCTTACCTCTAAATTCCTTCCACCACCCTCAACCAATATTCCCCAATCTACTTCCTTCAATAGCACCCACATACATGAACTAACCACACTAAACACTTGGAGTGAATTTGAACCCATCACTCCAGATAACGTGAGTAATGTTATCAAGGACCTAAATGCCTCCACCTCTGCCCTTGATCCTTGCCCTGTCCCTTGGATCAAGTCTACTAGAAACTCCATCAGCCCCTACATCCTGCATATGGTACAATCCTCCCTCCAGTCTGGTTCTGTCCCAGCTCCTCTCAAGTCTGCCACAATCCATCCTATATTAAAGGGAGCAAAACTTGACCCTACTTCCCACAGACCCATCTCCAGTATACCCTTCCTTGCAAAAATAACTGAAAAGATTGTCCAAACCCAACTTCAGAACCATATTGATGAGCACTGCTCACTTGACTTATTCCAACATGGCTTCAGAAAGAACCATGGAGTAGAAACCCTCCTTATCTCCCTACTTGATTCATTGTACCTTCACACTCAGAATCCCTCTCAGGGATGCCTTCTCATAATCCTCGACTTATCCTCTGCTTTCGACTTGCTCCCACATCATCAACTCTTAAACAGACTCCATGAAATAGGTCTGAGAGGCACAACCCTAAACTGGTTCCGCTCCTACTTAGACAGCAGAACTCAGCAAGTTTGCATTGGAAATGACACTTCCCTTCCATTTACCTTAAGACAGGGTCCCCCAAGGATCCAGCCTATCTGCCCTTCTATTTAACATCTTCTTGCAGCCAGTCTGCAAAATCTTCCAAAGCTATGGAATCCAATACCAGCTTTATGCAGATGACATGTGCTTCACCCCATTTAACCTTACAAACCCCAATTTCTCTAAGTTAAGTGAATGCCTAACTAGCCTAAAATCATGGCTCTCTCAGCACAACCTCATAATTAATCAATCTAAAACTGAGGTCCTTCAGGTATTTTCCAACACTTCATACACCCCACCTCTAACCCTTACTATTGGTGATCTCCCCCTCACCATAAAAAACCAAGTGAAATATCTTGGTATCATCCTTGATCAGAACCTCTCCTTCACTGATCAGATTAAGAGGACCACTAACACAATATATGCTAAAATTACACACTCTACGGAACCTCAAACCTCTCTTAAGCCCCGACTCCTTTCGTGCCGTATGCCAGGCCCTCACAATCCCTTCTCTTGATTATTGTAACTTGATATACCATGGCCTTCCCAAGCACTGCTAACAACCCCTCCAACTGGCCCAGAACACGATAGCCAGACTTTTATCCAACAGCCCTAGATGGTCCCACATCACACCGGTCCTCTACAATCTCCACTGGCTCCCTATTCAATACAGAGTTAAATTCAAGGTGCTTACCATTACACATAAGATTATCTCCAATGAGTCTGCCCTATGCCTCTCCCCTCTCCTTTCCTCCACCAACACCACAAGAACACGTCGCTCCATTACCAAGAACCTACTTACCATCTCAATAAACAAAAGACATAGCAAACAACTTACTAGTAACAGGGCCTTCTCCCTCTATGCCCCATCCCTATGGAATACCCTTCCACATATCCTGCGAAACTGCTCCAGCCATTCCGAATTTCGGAAAAAGTTAAAAACTTACTTATTCCTGGAGCACTTCTCCCAAACAACTTAATTCTTAGCCCCCTGCTCCCCTCCTCTTACCCATACTATCTCAATGTTGATTATAAAAAACCATATAGTATCTCTTACCCTGTATATATACCTTGTACATAGTTACTCTGTAAATAGTTCCATGTACTGTTTCTAATTTCTGACACACATATTTATCCTTGTTCATTGTTCCATGTAAACAGTTGAAACATACTGCTATATAATGTTCTATGTAAAACGTCCTGATTTGTAGAAGGACGGTATATAAAAAATGTTAAATAAATAAATAAAATAAAATATCAGAGTTCTCTAAAAAAAGAAGATTACTTCTAGGTTGTTGCCCATGTTCAAGAAAACATCCCTCAAAGAGTTTCTCTGATAAAGGTGATGGCAGGGCACAGAGACAAGAAACCGGCTGGTATAAAGGAAGCAACCTCTACTATGGAACAAAGTCAGCCTTACCATGTGTGGCCACTGTGCATCTAGATAGCCAAAGCTTGCAACTATAACACTTAAAAACATAAATGTTATCTTAGATTAGCAGTTTGAATACTGTTGTTGTGAAATGTATAAATATGCATTCTCAAGTAGTTCTCCAATCCTCTGGAATAAGCTTGCAACTGATGAAGATGATGATTTGCATTTTTGCAAATTATGCAAAACATGGCTTTTTGTGGATACATATATAAGATGAAATTGTTGCCGTTTTAAGCTTTTTTTTGGTAAACCATTTTGTAGCTATTTGAAGAATGTGATTTAATTATATGTACCCTAACAAAAATGCTGCTGATTAAACACCATCATCTTTTGCATCATATGATATGAAAAACGTGACCTTTCACAAAACAAAATGCACAAAATTAATCCCCATGATTTTAACTCTATTGAAAGCATATTTAAAGGATCTGAGCACAGGTTACTAGTACTCCTATGCAGTCTTTGGACCTCTACAGTTGCCCAATAGATCCGATGTTGCATGTGAGGGGCCGGGGGGGGGGGGGGGGGGTTGGAGGAAAGGATATGTTGGACAGAGTTTCCATCTTCAGGATTTGAGCCCTGTTAGCACTTAATGCCATCTTCCATTTATAAAAAAATAAAAACAAAGCAGAACAGCATGTTCTTTTCAATTAAGATTATTTTTCAGCTACAACGCTATCAAACTGCTATCAATACCAGGTGACATTTTAATTTGCCAGATAAATGTCCTTTCCCTTCCTCGAATCCTGCTAGATCAGTGGGTTGTGTTCCCCTACCTGCAGATTGGTGGAGACAAAGAACCAATGAAAAGTCCAGGTTTCAATGACATCACTCCCATGCCTCTAAAGATCTCTTCAGTATTTGTCCCAAAGCATATGAGAGAACATGACAAGCTTCACACGACCTTAACGTGGGCAACAATGAGTAATTGAACAGTAGCGAACTATGTACAGGAAAAGCATAAAACAGAAGGCTCTCCGTAGAAGATGAACTTATGGAGCCAAGTATATAAATCAAAGTGGACCTATGGGTACCGCCGCAAAAGAACAAAGCAAATAGTTCCAGGGGGCAGGCCCTGGACTGGTCTAGCAGGCTCAAGGAAAAGAACATTTATCTGGTAAGCAAAATGTCATCTTCCATATCATCCTGCTAGACCAGTCCAGAAAAGTGGGATGTACCGAAGCTATGACTCCACTGGGTGGGAAGACACAGCAGCATGCAAAACCTTAGAGCCAAATGCCATGCCCACCCAAGCGTGGACATCCAAGCATAAAATGCTGGACCAGAAGGAAGGTGATGCCCACATTGTCACCCAACAAATGTCTGCAGGAGCTACCAAGCTCCACTCTGCCCACAGGGACCCTAGCACTCTGGTAAAATGGGCACAAATCCTCTAGAATCGGCCAGTTCCACAAAAGTTGCCAAGGCAACCGTCTCCTCAAGCCAGCACCCTAATGCAGGCTTAGCAACTGCTTCAACTTGCATGGGCCAGCAAACAGCACAAGAGAATGGTCTGACTTACAAAAAGAATACATAATCTCCAAGAACCAGAGAGGCACCCTCCAGCCATCCAAAAAGTGAAGATCCAGACCATTCTCCTGACCCTGCTTCTTAGCGAAGGAGGGCTAGCAAACCTCCTGGTTCAGATGAAAGGGAGAGGTCACTTCAGGGAAGAAAAAAGGCACAGGCCAAACGGAAACCGACTCCTCAGAAAAAGACAGGATCTTGGCAAGACAGAGGCAGCAGCTCAGAATCCTCCTTGCAGAACAAATCACAACCAAGCTGACCATCTTGAGCATCAAATCCTTCAGAGTAGCACGCTTCATCAGCTCAAGGGCTCTGACAACAGGGCATCCAAGCACCAGATACAGATCCCAGGAAAGGATCACCAACCTGAGGAAAGGACGCAGGCGTCAAACCCCCTGATGAAGGCATGAAACATCCGAGTATAAAGGCTAGACTTACCAGCCAATGTACCTCGGAAACAAAAGCCAAAAGCTGCCACATGAACCTTCAGGGAGCTAAAAGGGAAGGCCCTTCCTCAGACCATGATACAAAAAAAAAAAAGGAGGCCAACAGATGGCACCCTGGCTGCCCCAGGAGCCAGCTGTCGTGAGTCGCACCAACATTCAAGGCACCAGACCCACACTTATGCCAGGTTGGTAGACTCCTCCAGACTCTGTGGAGTGGAAAATCACCACTGGAGTGTAGCCCATACACACTCAACGTCTATTTACAGGAGCCAAATCCTCTAAGACAAGCGGCCCCTGACACAACAGGCCCAGAGACGGAAGCAAAAGAGGTGGTGCTTGCAGGAGCCAATTCAGATCTCCGAATCATGCTCTTGTCGGTCAATCCAGCACCACCAGAACAATCCTTCTCGGGTGGTGCGCCATACACTGAATCACACGCCACACCAGGGACCATGGAGGAAACACATACAGCAGGTGTTGACTTGTGAAGTTGAGCCAGGGCGCCAACACTGTCAGACCCCATCTCCACACGGCAACTGAAGCAGCACTTTGGCATTGAGCAGGTCACCATCAAATTCCTCTCAGGATGACCCTAGTGGCGCAGAAACAAATGGAAACACCGCCTGATTCAACTCCCATTCTCTAGGAACCAGATTGTGCTGGCGAGTGGCTGAGAAAAATCCATTTCCATAATAGTCCCCTGGCAATGTACCGAGCTGACAAACTAGGAGATTCTTCACCACCTATGCAAACAGGAGAACCATCTCCAGGACTACCCCGGCACCTCGTGCTGCCTTGCCGATTCTCATAAGCCACCACAATGGTGTTGTCTGAGAACATGCAGACAGCCTGGCCCTTGACTGGGAGCCAGAAATGCAGAAGAGTCAACCTAAAGGCCCTCGCCTCAAGACAGTTGATTGACCACACTGCTTCCCTACAGTTCCAATGGCCCTGGGATAATGGGCCTTGGCAATGGGCTCTTGAGCCTAAGAAATTGACATCCATCGACAGCAATCATCCTGCGGTACGCCCTTCCTCAGATGACTGGTACGTCGCTGCCACCACCACAGGCTGGCCATCACCATCATTGGGAGCCTGAGCTTGAACCGCTGAGAACTCAGGAACCACCGAATCAGCAAGGACCACTGGGATGACTGCAAAAAGAGCACACACCAACAGCACCATCTTAAATGTCGCTGTCATCAATACAAAGAGGTAGATAATCCTGGACTCTGCCTAGCGCTTTTCAGTTCGCAGCAGGCTTCCAATCAGTAGCTTTCGACTCCCCCCCCCCACCCCTCTGGCAGGAAGAGACACTGCACACTCTAGTATCGAAATGTGCTCCCACAAACCTCAGGCACTGGTAATGGAACAACTGGCTCTTTCCCCAATTGATCACCCAGCTGAGGCTTTTCAGAAAGGACACCACTCAGGGAGCTACCTGAGATGCCTCTGAAAGAGAATGGGCTCGGATGAGCCAGTAGTCCATATATGGGGGTGCACAATTCCCTTGGCATTGTAGCACTGCAGCCACCACCACCACCAGGTCCTTGGAGACGTCCTTGGGGCAGTGGGGTCGCTGAATGGGAGGGTGGTGAACTTAAGGTGACAATGAAACATGGCAAAAAAAAAAAAAAAAAAGACACAGGACTCTGCTAATCCCCTGGATTGGGATATGAAAATACACCTCGGCCAAATCCAGAGATGCCAAAACTCTCCTCAGCACACCACATGTATCATGGATCGCAATATTTCCATCCAGAAGTGCAGACATGCAAGCGCTTTTTGACACACTTGAGGTCCAGAATGGGCTGGAATGTTCCATCTATTTTTGGTGGTGCCGACGCAGAAGGAATACCTGCCCTTGCCCTGATTGTCTGGGGAAACAGGTACCACTGCCTTCAGGAGAGGCAGCTTGTTGAAAGAGATCGGCACAAGTGGCCCTGCTGTTCGCAGACCCACATGGAGAGAAGACAAAAGCCACTAAAATCAGCTCTTGCATTCCAGGACAGATATACTGAATGGGGACTAGCACCCAAAGATTCTTGGTGACCCAGGCCCATTTTTAAGGTGAGAGGTGAAGCCTGCCCCCAACCAGAGAAACCAGGGAAGGGGTCCCCAAACTTTCACTGTGCAAACCAGGATGTCCCACTCTGGATGGGACTGGATCCCTGGGCCCAAGCACGCCACGTACTGAGAATGAGCATGAAGTCCATAAGCAGAGGGGAAGAAAGGCTTTCCAGGATGGCAGTAATGGGCATCCTGAGACTCCAGGAGTCTGACCAGCAAGCCTGCGAGGAGCAGATGGAGGCTAACAGAAAAGAGGCTCCTGCCCACTTCACAGGCCCCTTGGACCTGTCCACTGGAGGCGATAAAATCGCATCTCACCCAGATCCTTCACCAGCTTCTCCAAATTAGAACCAAGAGAAGCATCCCGCTAAGGAAGATGGGCAACTGGTCTTTGGAAGATGAGTCCACTGCCCTGTGTCAGAGCCAAGTCAATGCAATGTTACTGTTGACAGAGCACAATCCCTGGCTGTTAGATGGACCATGTCATTCATGGAATCGGAAAGGAAAGGAAGGTCATAGCAGAATCCAAAAGTAGAGTAGAATCATCCGGCGGAAGAGACCGATTCCACTGGAGCAGGGTTTGAGACGTCAATCCTGCACATACTGCAATTCAATAGCAGCTGCTGCAATAAACTGTTTCTTCAACATGAATTTACATTTCAGCCCAGAGTATCCTTTAAGGCCAATCCGCCTTCCGCAGGAATGGTGGTCAATCTTCAGAGATGAGAAAAATAATATTGAGGAGATCTCTGGTGGCTGAGGCAGACAGAGGCACGAGTGTCATGTCATTGAAACTTGGGCTTCTTATTGGTTCTTTTTGTATCCACCACTCTGCCGGTAGGGGAACACAACCCATTTGTCTGGAATGGTCTAGCAGGACGATATGGAAACTAGGCTTCTGCCCATAGCGATAGCACTAGACCAAAAGTGTTATTGTTAAAACATCAAGTACTGTGGCAATTTTTTTAATGAATTATGGGATGTTTTAATGTATTTAGCACCACTAAGTTATACGTTTCTGCCTGTGCCTGAATCATATCAGCATGCTAGCTAAGGCCTGGGCAGTGTAAGGCCACACAAGTTTGTAGGAAGATAGCCAAACCTATCAATGGCACAGAGACTTAACCTTTCACAGATGAAATGCTCGCTTGCAGATAGCTGGGAAGTCCTGTTGTAAATGTAGAGATACTGCAGGTAGTGAAGCTTGCCCTGGTGACCCCAGCAGTAGTCAGGTTTCAAGCATATTACTAAATGAATGCAAATTTAATCAGAACATAGATGGACAATAAGGGCAGAGTCTTTTCAGTGTTTCCAGTCTTACAAGAGCTAAAGGAGTGATGTTCTGTATGGGACTCCCAGGAACCCATTTCTTAAATTACTGTATGAAATAAAATGTATCTCACCTATTATAAAAGAGATGACGAGAGCCACTTATAAGAACCTGATAGCACATTGCTAAAGAAGAGGGAACTAATGCTTAGAGAAAGGTGGAAAATTACTCTGTTAAGGCCGAATCATTGATCGGACAAAGCAGCATGGATATGTGCAGATATTTTATTTTTGTTTAGCTGCAAACAAAGGTGACTGTAGAACAATTTAAAGTTGTATCAGAGAGGCATGAGAAAGTCTGATGAAATATTAAATATCTGTATAACTTTAAAGCAAAAGTGTGGCAGGGTGTTAGACTGCTGGGGGGGATTTGGAAGGCAGTAGCAAAGGGCATGTGACTAACTGGGCCACATAGCGAAAAAGAACTTAACATGCCGCCCTGTAACTACAACAGCAATCCACTGAATGTAAAAAGTAGTTCCGTCTATGGTTTACTCTGTTCAATGTACAACAGATGTTTGAAAACAAATGAAAATATACCAAATCATTAGTAGTGTATCAAGAACCACCCAGTTTGGTTTTCAGAATATTCACAAAAGTTATGCACGAGATAGTTTTCCAACTAGAGGCTGTGCATGGGAATAACTGCTCACATATTCACTGTGACCTGGATGGCTGGGTGGGCTCCTAAGACTATGTTGACTGCCAGTAACTTGACTGGCCTGGATGTTACAATAATTGAAGTCACCCATCATCATTTTGCAAAATTTGTTAGCTTCCCTGTCTGTCCATTCTATCTATGTGGGTGGTCCTATACCCTCTACTGCTGTTCGCTTCTCCTTCACACATGAAATGTCTATCCATATTTGTTTCCTGCAGTATTTTTTTTAGTTTGTTCGATTCAATGCCCTTCTTAACATATAGCACCACCCCCTCTACCAATTTGATTCACCATATCATTGTAATATAATTTACTTATCTGTAACAGGTGATCTCTGGGAACAGCAGGAATAAGTCTTCACATATGGGTATCGTCGGTACCGACGGAGCCTGTGTGGGAACACTCCCCAGCGTCCAGAAAGAAAGCTTTTGGGAGCATCCCACAGCGCCTGCGTGCTGCCTTCCCGCCTCTCTCCAGTTCGAGCTTTAAGCTGAGAGAGAGAGAGTGAGAGTGAGAGTGAGAGAGAGATACAACTCCTAGGGGAGGTGGGTGGGTTGTGAAGACTTATTCCTGCTGTTCCCAGAGATCACCTGCTACAGGTAAGTAACTGTGCTATCTCCAGGAACAAGCAGGAATGAGTCTTCACATATGGGGACTCCCCAGCTAGAGATGCCAGGGAGATCTCCAAGGTTTGAGTCCCCCCATGGATCTCGGGCATCCAACCAGGGATGGGGGGTAGGAGTTTATTAGGTATGGAACAGGTGTTTGAGAACAGCCTGACCAAACAAGGCATCCCGGCGGGAGTCCTTGTCCAAGCAGTAATGGGCTGTAAAGGTAGGAACCGAGGCCCAGGTGGCCGCTCGACAGATTTGGTCTATGGACACAGTTTAGATGAGCCATAGAGGTGGCCATGGACCTCACATTGTGAGCTGTGACATGGCCCTCCAGAGAAAGGTTCTTACTCTGGTAGGCGAAAGAAATACACTGAGCAATCCAATTGGACAGAGTTCTCTTAGAGACTGAAGTCCTAAATGAGAGGGATTAAAAGCAACAAATAGTTGAGAGGACTTTCTATGTTGTTGTGTCCTTTGTAAGTAAAAAAGCAAGTGCTCTCTTACAATCCAGGGTATGAAGATTCCTCTCTGCACTTGATGCATGAGGTCCTGGAAAAAAAAGACAGGTAAATACACCTCCTGGTTCAGAAGAAAAGGTGAGACCACTTTAGGCATAAAGTGTGGATTAGTCCTGAGGACTACCTTGTCATGATGGAACCTTGTGTAAGGAGGATTAGCCACCAAGGCTTGCAGCTCACTGATACGGCGAGCTGAGGTGACTGCAATGAGAAAAATAACCTTCCAGGAAAGGAATTTCAAGTAGGTAGTGGCTAAGGGTTCAAAGGGTGGCTTCATAAGCTGGCCAAGAACCAAATTCAAATCCCATGCCACTGGAGGTGGTCTAATGGGAGGTTTAGTTAAAAGAAGGCCTCTCATGAATCTTGCAATAAGAGGATGAGAGGAAATAGGATGTCCATTGAGAGGCTTAAGGGATGCTGCAATAGCACTCAATGTCTATGTCCGGGGTTCCCCAAATTCGAAAGATCCTGGCTATCTGGTCCCCATGGAGGGACCATTCGTGTGGAAGCAGAACTCGACTGAGTCTGTCTGCCCAAGAGTTTTGAACCCCTGGAAGATACACTGCCATGAGATGAATTTGATGCTCTCTGGCGAAGGCCCACAATCTCAAAGCTTCGTTGCAAAGCGACAGAGAGCCAGTCCCGCCCTGCTTGTTCATGTAAAACATGGCTACTTGGTTGTCCGTATGGATGAGGACTGTCTTGTAGCTGAGCAGGGTGTGGAAGACAGAGTTAGAAGAATTGCTCTGAGCTCTAAGAGGTTGATATGTAGAGATGTCTCCTGTGGAGACCAGATGCCCTGGGTGGAGAGATCTTGTAGATGAGCTCCCCAATCCTTTGGGGAGGCATCTGTTGTAAGGGTTGCTTGGGGTAGCAACTGTTGAAAGGGGGACCCCAGCAACAGATTTTGAGTGGACTTCCACCACTGGAGGGACCAAAAGAGGCGACTGGAGGTTGCTATTTTGTCTGTCTGACAGGCAACCTGATGCCTGGGTCCATTGGGTGGACAGAGTCCACTGAGCTGCCCTCATGTGAAGGCGAGCATAAGGAACCACATGCACAATGGATGCCATGTGGCCTAACAGTTGTAACATCTCTTGAGCAGTTAAATGGGACTTTAACTGAATTTGAGAGGCTAACTGCACCAAGCGTAGGCAACGGGCCTGGGGAAGATAGTCATTGGAGTTCATAGGGGCCTTGCTGGATACCACAACTGCAAGGGCCTGAGTAGGGGTAAATTGTGATTTTGGGATGTTTATTACAAGTCCCAGATACTGAAGAACACGCCTTGTGCAGGCTAGGGAAGCCTGGGCCTCTGACTGGGATGGAGCTCAGATGAGCCAGTCGTCCAGATATGGGAATACAAATATTCCTAGAGTGCGTAGAAATGCAGCTACTACTGCCATGCATTTTGTGAACACTCTTGGAGCAGAGGCCAGACCGAAAGGAAGCACTCTGTATTGGTAAGTGCTTTCCCTGATAAAGGAACCGAAGGAACCTTCTGTGTGTTGGATGGATGAGGACATGGGTGTACGCATCCTTGAGATCTACAGAACAAAGCCAATCCTGACTCTGAAGGTATGGAAGGAGAGCACCGAGAGAAATCTTGAATTTCTCCTTGCATAGAAACTTGTTCAATTCTCTGAGATCTAATATGGGTCTGTAGCCCCCTGTTTTCTTTGGGATAAGAAAATAGGGGGAGTAGAACCCTGAACCCTGTTGAAGAAGGGGTACTTCTTCTATTGCCCTTTGGGCAAGAAGGGTAGCAATCTCCTGACCCAGAAGGTCGAGGAGAGATGTTGGAGAATTGAACTGTCTCACCATGGTGTGAGGAAGAAGGTTTAAGAAATGAAGCTTGTACCCCTCCCTTATGATGGAGAGGGTCCATTGCTCTGCTTTGATTTGTTCCCATCTGGGAGCAAAGTGAGCTAACCTTCCTGGAATGGTGAGAGGCTCTGGTTCTTCTAGAGCCAGAAAGGCTAAGTTCTCTAGTTGTAAGTCAAAGGCCCTGAGGAGGCTGAGGCTGTTGGGCCGTAGCAGTCCTTGCAGCCTTAGGCTTGGCTTGTTTAGGTTGTTGCTGACGCTTTGCAGCAAAACGACCTGCAGAAGATGCCTGGTGACCATAACCAGGATAATATTTCCCTTTTTTGGTAAAGAAAGCCTTTTTGAATAACCTTTTTCTAGCAGGAGCATAAGTAGACTTTGAAAGTCTAAGGCAGAATTTTCAGCATCCATCTGAGTGGTCTTTGCTTGCCAATCCTTGCCAAAAAGGTTTTCACCTGTACAAGGAAGATTTCCTAATCCATCCTGGACCCAGGGTTCCAAATCAGATGCTTGTAACCAAGCAAGTCTGCGTGCACCTATGGCAATAGCCGAGGCTCTGCTGGCACACTCAAAAGAGTCAAAGGCTGCACGGTTGGAAAATTTGGAAACATCCTGGGCATGTTTAAGCCAGGTGAGAAACTCCTCCCTTTTATCTTCTGAGATAAAAGGAGATAAAGTTAGCAGATGATCTGTAACTTCCTTTAGAAACAACCCCATATAGAGACTATAGGAGTTGATTCTGGCAGTAAGCATATTGGCCTGGAAAATTCTCCTGCCAAAAGCATCCAAGGTTCTGCATTCTCTTCCTGGAAGATTAGATGAGTATCTTTTTGCACTCTTTATCTTTTTCATAGCAGACTCCACCACAATAGAGTGGCGAGGAAGCTGAGTCTTATGAAAGCCAGGACAAGGAGGAACACGGTACATGGTGTCCAACCTGCGAGAATGAGGGGAAGTAGTAAGAGGTGTCTCCCATATGCCCAACATGTGATCATAAAGGATCTCATGAATTGGTAAAGTAGCTGCCTCTTTAGGAGCCTTAGGATTGTAAAATATCTAATTTCTTGGCTCTAGGCTCTGGTTCAGGGGCCACTGAAATAGAGAGGCCCCTGGCCACTTCCCTAATGAAGTCTTGAAAAGACAAGTCTTCTGGAGGAGACAGACATTCTTCTTTTTGGAGAAGAGGGCTCCTGAGGAAGGAGTACCGATGCTTCGACAGAAGCCTCTGATTCATCAGAGTCTTCGGAGGAATCAAAGTATCGCCTGTCTGAATGTTCTTGCAGAGCCCGATACGCGTACCGAGTGGTATCGACATCGGGAGTGATCGGTACTGATGGGCATCACAGGACAGGGTACTGCTGCAGTCGACACCGAAGCCGATGTAATCTGTACCAGAACCGATATCTGTGCCGGTACCGACAACGGAGTTTGTTGTGGTACCGGAGGCGTCGCAGCTTGTATGAATGCCGTGATGGCACGCTGCATGGTCAGAATATTCTAATCCATCGACGCAACCAATGTCTGGATGTCGGTACCAGTGGAAACCACCGGTACCCCAGAACATGGCAACAGGTGATCGGTCGAGGCCACGCCATCGATGTTAACCTGTGACCCAATAGATGAAGCTTTGGAAGCCGGAGCTTCCCGCCGGGGTAATTTTGCCGGTGCAGGATCCTCGAGAGCAAGCCCGGAGGCATCTCGATACTTAGAAGGGGATCTACCCTTCGAGGACTGGCTGGACTTATGTTTGGTTACCTGAGATCCATGGGAGGAAGAAGCAGCCCTGGAAGATGTCGATGCCACCGAAGCTGCATCAGAGGGAAACAGGGTACTGAGCTTTGCCGCTCGATTCTGTCAACCTCTTTTTAGACATCATGGAACAGGACTCACAATCGGTGATGGAGTGGTCAGGACCCAAACATTTTAGACACCAGTCATGGGTGTTGGTGATAGAAAGAGTACCGCTGCACTTCGTGCACTTTTTAAACCCGGAAGCAGGCTTTTCCATGAGGAAAATTCTTCTAGGCCTAAAGTCCAAAAGGAAAAAATTGCACAGAATTTTTTTTTTTTTTTTTTTAAAGAAGAAAAGACCGGCGGTACTGGTCCAACGTCGAAGGAGGCAGACGCGCGACCAAAGAAATAAAGAAAAATAAAGAACTTCTTCAGCGGTAACAGGAACACGACCTGCTGGCTCCATGGAAAAGAAGAACTGGAGAGAGAGGCGGTTAGGAAAGGCGGGAAGGCAGCACGCAGGCGCTGTAGGATGCTCCCAAAAGCTTTCTTTCTGGATGCTGGGGAGCGTTCCCGCGCAGGCTCCGTCGGTACCGACGATACCCATATGTGAAGACTCATTCCTGCTTGTTCCTGCAGATTACAGTGCTCCTTTGGTTATTCTCCTTCCAACAGGTCTCTGAGAGACCAATTATTTATTTTATTTATTTAGCTGTATTTATATCCCGCTTTTCACCGGGTCAAAGCGGTCAATTGGGGGATACATTTAACACGAGGGGATATGAGACACATATGCTAATACTTACAGGGAACATGGGCAATGGAGGGTTAAGTGGCTTGCCCAAGACCACAAGGAGTGCCTATAGGACTAGAAATCCCAGACCCTCCGGCCTGAGATTGCTGTCCCCAGGTGGGACTTGAACCCCCGGCCCTCCGGCCTGAAGTACCTTGTCCTAACCACTAGACCACTCCTCCTCCCTACAGTTATAACTGTAACTTTATGGAGTGCTATCTAGCTCTTCCATCTTATATTTGCATACAGATATTTCAAAATATTAAATGTCTAAAAAATCTCTTATTTACAGCCTGCCTAGCAGTTGAGTGGGGGAAGAAAGGTAAAAATTACTTCATCTCCCTGTGTATCTGTGACCCACACAAACTAGGTATTTTGTCTTACATGAGCTTTCTTTCTCAGCTTATGATAATGAAAATAAGGAGCCCTAAAGCTAATAAATAAAAAATAAATAAATACTTGGTTATTTAAACTTGTTTTTATACTGCTTTTCTACAAGTCAAAGCGGTGTACATCAAACAACATGATGCCAGGGCATTGGATGCAGCCTGGTGATCACACAACAAATTAACATGGAAACAGATAACCGAATAGTGAAATAACAGGTCATACATTTTCATGATCTAACTATGTACAAGTAGGTGGGTTCAACAAGCAATAGTAGTGTATAAAGCAATCATAAAGTGTGTATGTGGGGGCTTTTGAAGAGGGATCATGAATGATGTTGGTTACGTCTCTGGGATCGAGACAGTGTTGAAGTGGACCTGAAAAATATGTTTTCAGACTCTTCCTGAAGGTACTCGGATCAGTACCTGCTCTAAGGTTAGGGGGTAGGGAGTTCCACAGGGTGAGCGCAAAGCGTGAGAATGTGCGTTTGCAAACGGATTGTTTGGTCTTAGTCTTAATCTTCAGAATGGGGGTGGAGAGAAGGAAGGATGTTAGTGGTGTCATCGCGGCCTCTCCTTTCTGGGTCTGGAGATCAAAAGACTAAGCACATAGCTGGTTCGCTGTGCAGGAATTTGTAACCAGTGGAGTCTCTGTAGAATAGGAGTACTATGATCTTGACGGGAAGCACCATAGATTATACTTGCTGCAGTATTTTGTGCCATTTGCAAGGCGTGGAGGGAGTGTTTAGACAGACCTTAGTATATGATACTGCAATAATCTACTATTGGGGGGGGGGGGGTGATCATAGTTTGGCATACGGTCTGGAGAAGTTCAGGAGCTAGTAGAGGATGAAGGTTCTTCATAACTTTTAGCTTGTGGTAAACCGAGGAGGAAATTTTCCTTATGTGGCTGTGGAAGTGCAGTTGCTGATCTATAGTAAGCCCAAGGTATCAGACTTCGGACATTACTCTGATGTCTATATTGTTGAAACTCAGGGTACGTGGTGGTGAGAAGGCAGAGTTAGAAAAGACAGTGCTTTTGTCTTATCCATACTGATGTGAAGTTTGTGAAGCTGCAGCCATTTTCGCATTTCTATGAAGTGGTTGTGCAAAGTTGCGAGGTCTGTGTTGAGATACTAACGGGGTGAAGAACATTATATCGTCTGCATGGATCTGGTAAAGTATCTTGTGCACTCTGAATATTTTGCATATTGGCTGTATGAATATGTTAAACAAGAGGACTGACAGGCTTAAGCCCTGAGGTACCCCTGTGGATTGCATAAATAGGAGGGATAACTTCTAATTGTTATTTGCCATCTTCTGTTGAGCAGGTAAGCGCAGAACCATTTAAGTGTAGTGCCCTGGAGGCCTATATCTGCAGGCGTTGCAAAAGAATGTGATGAGGGAGGGAATCAAAAGCTGAACAAATGTCAAGGAATACAAGTACAAATCTCTGCAATGTGTCTTGTACGCAAGTTAGTAGTATACAGGAAGGAAGTGATGAGGATTTAGACGCCATGATTCTGTCTGAACCCATGTTGGTGAGGGTCCAGAGGAGCATGGGTGGTAAGTTGATGTTAGAGTTGGACTATCTTTTCTATTATTTTTGCGATGAATGGAATACTGGAGATGGGTCTATAGGAATTAAGGGTGGAGGGATCAAGCTTGGAATTACTAGTTAATAGAACTATTAGTTATTTATTTTATTTAACATTTTTATTTAACATTTTTTATATACCGCCTTTCATGATATCAAGGCGGTTTACATTGAACAAACTGAAATTACATTGAACAGGGCATTATAACTTGGAGATAACTATTTTACAGGGAACATGGGCTATGGAGGGTTAAGTGGCTTGCCAAGACCACAAGGAGCACCTGTGGGACTAGAAACCCCAGTCCTTCCGGCCCAAGGTTGCTGTCCTCTAGTGGGATTTGAACCCCCGACCTTCCGGCCTGAAGTACCTTGCCCCAACCACTAGGTCAAATGGACTCCTAGACTTTAAAAAAAAAAAAAAAATGGCAGAGTAGCCACAACCACTACAACTATTTCCTTGCAGCGCCTTCCCCATATCTTAGATTATAGCCACACATACGCATGTGTTCCATAATCTAACTGGTTGGTTTATACCGCCAACAATAATCCAGACATGGAGCAAAGCATAGTTACTCACCTGTAACAGGTGATCTCCGGGAACAGCAGGAATTTAGTCCTCACATATGGGTATCGTTGGTACCGATGGAGCCTGCACGGGAACGCTCCCCAGCGTCCAATCAGAAAGCTTTTGGGAGCATCCCACAGCACCTGCGTGCTGCCTTCCCGCCTTTCCCAACTGCCTCTCTCCAGTTGAGTTTTAAAGCTGAGACAAAGAGAGAGAGAGGAAAAGGAAAGAGAGAGATAGAGAGATACAACTCCTAGGGGAGGTGGGTGGGTTGTGAGGACTAAATTCCTGCTGTTCACGGAGATCACCTGTTACAGGTGAGTAACTATGCTATCTCCAGGAACAAGCAGGAATCTAGTCATCACATATGGAGACTCCCTAGCTTTGGGTGCCAGGGAGAAACCCCAGAAGTTGTGTGTCCCTGTGAAAGGGCTCCACTTCCCCCCATGGATCTCTGGCATCCTATCAGGGATGGTGGGTAGGAGTTGATTAAGTATGGAACAGGTGTTTGAGAACAGCCTGACCAAACAAGGCATCCCAGCGGGAGTCCTTGTCCAAGCAGTAATGGGCTGTGAAGGTAGAACAGAGGCCCAAGTGGCTGCTCGACAGATGTCGTCAATAGACAGAGTTCAGATGAGCCATTGAGGCTGCCATGGCTCTCACATTGTGAGCTGTGACATGGCCCTCCAGAGAAAGGTTCTTACTCTGATAGGCAAAAGAAATACACTGAGCAATCCAGTTGGATAGTGTTCTCTTGGAGACTGGCAGTCCCAAATGAGAAGGGTCAAAAGCAACAAAGCACCGAGAGGACTTTCTATGTTGCTGTGTCCTCTAAGTAAAAAGCCAGAGCTCTTTTACAGTAAAGGGTATGAAGATTCCTCTCTGCACTTGATGCATGAGGTCCTGGAAAAAAAAGACAGGTAGGTAGACCTCCTGGTTGAGGTGAAAAGGTGAGACCACCTTAGGCATAAAGTGTGGATGAGTCCTAAGGACTACCTTGTCATGATGAAACCTTGTATAAGGTGGATTAGCTACTAGTGCTTGCAATTCACTAATACGGCGTGCTGATGTGATTGCAATGAGAAAGATAACCTTCCAAGAAAGAAATTTCAAGGAGGTGGTAGCTAAGGGTTCGAAAGGTGGCTTCATGAGCTGCCCAAGAACCAGATTCAAGTCCCATGCCACCGGAGGTAGTCTAATGGGAGGCTTAGTTAGAAGGAGGCCTCTCATGAATCTTGCTATAAGAGGATGAGAGGAAATAGGTTGTCCATTGAGAGGTTTAAGAGAAGCTGCAATAGCACTCAAATGGACTCATACTGAATTTGTCTTAAGGCCTGCATTAGACAAGTGGAGGAGATACTCCATTAAAGATTCTAGAGGTATGGCAAGGGGGATAAGACCCTTTTCTGAACACCAAACAGTGAACCTTTTCCACTTGAAAGCATAAGAACGTCTAGTGGAAGGTTTTCTAGAAGCATAAAGAACATCTTTCACTTGCTGAGAAAGATGAAGATCTTGGAGATCTAGGCCTTCAGCAACCAAGCCCTGAGATGCAGGGACTGGGGATTGGGATGTCATAACATTCCGTTCTCCTGAGATAGGAGATCTGGAGCAGACCCTAACTCCAGGGCGGGAGCTTGAGAGAGATGTAGAAGCAGAGGGTACCACACTTGCCGTGGCCAATGTGGTGCTATGAGAATCATGTGGCCTCTGTCTCTCTGAAGCTTGAAAAAGGGTTTTGGGAATTAGGGGAATGGGTGGAAAGGCATAGAGGAAGACGACCCCAGTGAAGGAGGAAAGCATCCTTTGCCTGAGCTCCCTGAGCCGGAGTTCTGGAACAGAACCGGGGAAGTTTGGCATTCCACGGACTTGCAAAGAGGTCTATGTCCGGGGTTCCCCAAAGTTGAAAAATTTTGGCCACCTGGTCTGCATGCAGAGACCACTCGTGTGGAAGGAGAACTCGACTGAGTCTGTCTGCCCAAGAGTTTTGAACGCCTGGAAGATACACTGCCAGAATATGAATATGATGCTCTCTGGCGAGGGCCCACAGTCGCAGAGCTTCGTTGCAAAGCGACAGAGAGCCTGTTCCCCCCCCTGCTTGTTCACAAAGAACATAGCTACTTGATTGTCCATATGAATAAGGACTGTTTTGTAGCTGAGCAGGGTGTGGAACACTTGCAGAGCAAGGAAGATTGCTCTGAGCTCCAAGAGATTGATATGTAGACAACTCTCTTGGAGTCCAAGTGCCCTGGGTGGAGAGGTCTTGCAGATGAGCTCCCCAACCCATTGGAGAAGCATCTGTTGTAAGAGTTGCTTGGGGTAGAGGTTGCTGAAAGGGGGACCCCAGCAACAGGTTTTGAGTGGACTTCAACCACTGGAGAGACAAAATGAGACGACTTGTGTTTGCTATTCTGTCTGACAGGCAACCTGATGCCTGAGTCCATTGGGTGGATAAAGTCCACTGAGCTGCCCTCATGTGAAGGCGAGCATATGGTACCACATGCACGGTGGATGCCATGTGGCCTAGCAACTGCAATATTTCTCGAGCAGTTAAAAAGGGCTTTAGGGCTGCTTGAGAAGCTAACTGCACCAAGCGAAGGCAACGGGCTTGGGGAAGGTAGGCCCTTGCCTTTGTGGTATCCAGCAGGGCTCCTATGAACTCTAGAGACTGAGTAGGAGTTAGACTGGATTTTGGGAGGTTTATGACCAGCCCTAAATACTGAAGGATACACATTGTGCAAGTTAGAGAAGTCCTGGCCTCTGACTGTGTTGGAGCTCGAATGAGCCAGTCGTCTAAATAAGGGAAGACAAATATTCCCAGAGTGCGTAGAAATGCTGCTACCACAGCCATACATTTCGTGAACACCCTTGGTGCAGAGGCCAGACCAAAAGGAAGCACCCTGTATCGGTAATGCTTTCCTTGAAACAGGAACCGAAGAAACCTTCTGTGGGTTGGATGGATGAGAACATGGGTGTACGCATCCTTGAGATCTAGAGAACAAAGCCAATCCTGACTCTGAAGGTATGGAAGCAGAGCTCCGAGAGAGATCATTTTGAATTTCTCCTTGACAAGGAATTTGTTCAATTCTCTGAGATCTAAGATAGGTCTGCATCCCCCTGTTTTCTTTGGGATAAGAAAATAAGGGGAATAGAACCCTGTGCCCTGTTGATGAAGAGGCACTTCTTCTATTGCCCCTTGGGCAAGAAGGATAGTAACCTCCTGACCTAACAGGTCGATGAGAGAGGTTGGAGAATTGAACTGCTTCACTATTGTGGGAGGGGGCATGCTTGAAAAATGAAGTTTGTACCCATCTCTTATGATGGAGTGTGTCCAGTGCTCTGCTGTTATTTGCCCCCATCTGGGAGCAAAATGGCATAACCTTCCTGGAATGGTGGACGGTTCTGGACCCTCCAGAGCCAGAAAGGCTAAGTTCTCTAGCTGAAAGTCAAAGGCCCTGAGGAGGCTGAGGCTGCTGGGACGGCTGAGGCCTAGCAGCCTTTGCTTTCTTCTGTTTGGGTGGTTGCTGACGTTTGGTTGAAAACTGACCTGCAGAAGATGCCTGCTGACCGTAAGCAGGATAAAATCTTTTCTTTTTAGAAAAAGGTGTTTTCTTGAACAACTTTTTCCTAACAGGATCAGCAGTAGACTTGGATAGTCTATCCAAAGTGGAATTTTCAGCATCCATTTCATTGGCTTTTTCTTGCCAATCTTTACCAAACAGGTTCTCACCAGTACAAGGGATATTTCCCAATTTATCTTGTACCCAGAGCTCTAAATCAGATGCTTGGAGCCAAGCAATTCTACGTGCACCTATGGCAATAGCCGAGGCCCTGATTATACATTCAAAGCAGTCGAAGGCTGCACGGTTTGAGAATTGAGAGACATCTAGGGCATGTTTGAGCCAAGTGAGAAATTCCTGCCTTTTATCGTCTGAGATGAAAGGACTTAAAGTCTGTAGGTGATCAGTAACTTCCTTTAGGAACATTCCCATGTAGAGACTATAGGAACTGATTCTTGCAGCAAGCATGGAAGCTTGAAAGACTCTACATCCAAAAGCATCCAGAATTCTGCATTCACGCCCTGGAGGATTAGAGGCATGTCTTTTTGCACTTCTAATCCTTCTCATAGCAGATTCCTCCACAATAGAGTGGTGAGGAAGCTGGAGTTTTATGGAAACCAGGACAAGGAGGGACACGATACATAGTATCTAACCTATGAGAATGAGGAGAGGTGGCAAGAGGTGTTTCCCACATCCTCAACATGAGATCATAGAGAATCTCATGAATGGGTAGGGTAGCTGCCTCCTTAGGAGTTTTAGGATATTGTAAAATATCCAACTCCTTGGCCCTTGGCTCTGTCTCAGGGGCCACAGTGATGGAGAGGCCCCGAGCCACCTCTCGGATGAAGTCTTGGAAAGACATGTCCTCTGGAAGAGACATCCTGCGTTTAGGGGAGGACGACTCCTGTGGAAGCATCATCGCTGCATCGACAGAACTTTCAGAGTCCTTAGATTCTTCTGAGGAATCGAAGTATCGCCTGTCTGGATGCTCCTGCAGAGCCGGATACCCGTACCGAGCAAAATCGGTATCGGGAATAATCGGTACCGGGGAATCGGTACTGGCGGGCATCGAAGGACAGGGTACCGGCATAACAGGCATCGATGCCGATGTCGATGCTATCGGTACCGGTTGCGATACCGAAGCCGGTGGAGTTGTCTGTCGCGGTACCAAGGACGTCGATGCCACAAGGAAAGCCGCTAGACTGTGTTCTATGGACAGAATTCTCTGGTCCATAGAAGCTGCCAATGCCTGGAAATCGGTACCGGTGGAAACTGCCGGTACCCCAGAGCATGGCACCAGAAGATCTGTCGAGGCCGAGCCATCGAGAACATCCTGGAACCCCGATGATGGTGCTTTGGAAGCTGAAGCCTCCCACTGGGGTAATTTTGCCGGTGCAGAATCCTCGAGGGCAACGCCAGAGGCATCTCGATGCTTAGGAGATCTACCCTTTGAGGACCGGCTAGACTTATGTTTAGTTACCTGAGATCCACGGGAAGAAAAAGCAGCCCTGGAGGACTTTGATGCCACCGAAGCCGCATCAGAGGGAAACAGGGTACTGAGCTTAGCAGCTCGGTTCTGTCCACCCCTTTTAGACATCATAGCACAGGACACACAATCTGTGATGGAGTGGTCAGGACCTAAACATTTTAAACACCATTCATGGGTGTCTGTGACGGATATGGTACTGCCACATTTTGTGCACTTTTTAAAACCTGAAGCAGGCTTTTCCATATTAAGGAAATTTTTGGGACCTAAGGCCCAAAAAGACAGGTGCACCTAAAGAAAGTTAAAGAATGGAAAAATTAATTTTTTTTTAAAAGAAAAGAAATACCGGCGGTACCGGTAGAGCGTCGGGGAAGGCAGACGAGACCACAAAAAGAAATAAAGAAATAAAAAAATAAGGAAATTCTTCTGTGGCGACAGGAACACGACCTGCTGGCTCCGCAGAAAAAGAAGAACTGGAGAGGCAATTGGGAAAGACGGGAAGGCAGCACGCAGGTGCTGTGGGATGCTCCCAAAAGCTTTCTGATTGGACGCTGGGGAGCGTTCCCACGCAGGCTCCGTCGGTACCGACGATACCCATATGTGATGACTAGATTCCTGCTTGTTCCTGGAGATCAAATGCTACAATCCCCCAGATTATCCTAGCACTAAGCTCCTTTTTTAATATTTGGACAGATGAATTCTCTACTCCCCCCCCCACCCCCCCAGCATTTTCTCCACAATATAATTCATTTTCTTCCAGGGACAGAAAGCTGAAAATGACTGGTCATTATTGAAGCAAGATAGTATAGGGAGCAAATTATGAGCTCTGAAGGTCTGGGAGTTTTTGCATCTGTTTGGAGACTTGCAGCACCGGACGCTCAGTACCTGTCCCACTGGGGTTGGGTCCCTTATCCAGGGGTCAGCAAACCTTGGACTCTTCTCTTGCCTGTAGCATCGGAGAAGCTTAGCTGGAGATGCCTGGTATTGGAGGGCCTGCATGCTGTAAAAATACCAAGTTCTTGTTTATGCCGAAGCATGTGAACTCCCTGAAGACCTGAAGTGTGACAGCAGTGTAAGTGGCTGGGCCGGCACTAGCTATGGATATGGTTTCTGGTGTATAGTCCAGTGGCAGGACCACTATCTGTGGTGTCTCTTTCATTCTATGAAGCTGGCAGTTAGCCAGGAGCTGATGGTGATCCGATGGGTGAGTTTGCCCCAATGTTGCAATCTACTGCCAGTATGAGTCCAACTGAGAGAACTATAAAGTTGACAGTTACCTCTTTGGAACGCCTTTAAAAACTCTGCTTTAGTGACTTTGATGGAAGTATAAAGGCTATAGCCAAGATGAAGGTTCTTTGTCTGGGCATCTGGACGAAGTTATTGAGAATTTAACACTGCTGCAGATACAACGCAAGCCATGGGAAGCGGAGATGGGATGCCATGAGCAGCAGCAGCAGTAATGGATATAACCGAGAACTTGAAATGATGCCTTTTGCTACAAGATAAAAGTTTTTGGAAAAAAAACACAAACAAAAAAAACTCCACACCACACAGATCTTCAAACCTTGGGTTTCTGAACTGTCTAAAAAAAAACCCAACCCTTAATATCACCTAGGGACATGATTAAGAAATATCTGTTAGAGGTCCTTCAGGTTCCTAATGAGGGTAATCTCTCTCTTGTCCCATGTATAATTACATTGATTCTGGAAGATGTAAGGGATCAGAGTTCTGAACTTTCAGCTGACATTCTGGACTTGACCAATTTTCTGAAAAGCCTGCAGACTGTTATATCATCTCACACTACCTTAACAACCTTTGTCTTAGAGCCAGACAGGAATTGAATCTTAAGGTTGTATTTCCATCATAAGGATTAAAGATTTTTGGTAGTATGTTCTTGTCTGAGAAAACCAGCGGAGGGCCATTCAAGTAAGGTGTAAAACACATTGGACCAAGCGTCAACAGGTTACTGCACTAAGATATTTTTCCTGCAATTTGCACTTAAAAAAAATCAAAATGCTGCAACAACAATGTTTATGTTAAAAGTAGAAGCAGAGGAAAATATGATCTTAGTTGTTGCAATTTCTATTTACAGTAAATCAGAGGAAAAAAAGTGATTGCTTTCTAACAATTTTTAGAAAGCAAAAACCCCTCTAGAATCAACAGCAAAAGTCTTCTATATCTATAGCAGATCTTGCTGTTAGTTTTTAGGTCTCTTAAAGACCTAACAGCAAGATCTGCTATAGATAGAGGACTTTTACTAAAGGGCGTTAGCGGACTGTGTGTGTTCTGGCATGCACTGAATAAGCATTGGGATATGTGTTGCCAGCTAGCACAGGGACATGACAGCGTGGACGATTCCTATACCGTATCCCATGTTAGGGTAGCAAGTGGGCATGGTATACTCAATAGGTGGCGTTAAGAGCACCTGTGTTAATGTGCCATGCACTAAGGGACAGGGCTCCATGCTAACTGCTGCAGAAATGCTTTCCATACCCTCACCAGTAAACACAGCGGTACTGTACTGAATGCAACAGCAGCAATGAAACTATGGCGCGTTCAGAGCAACATTCTAGTACCCTTTACTAAAATGGTCTGAAAATAAGGAAACAACCTTATCTTCCTGAATTACTCCATTTGTTAATTTGTCTCCCTGATTAATTACAGTAACTGTAGATAAAATCCACCCATTGCTTTCTTGCTTCTTGGCAGTTATGAGTGGAAAGTTATTAGTTCTGAACATGAGTTTTGTTCTTTAATACAGTTTGGCACTTGACCAGTAAGTCAAAACACTATGACAGCTATTTAGACTTGTAATCATTTTAAGGCGTTGACCTACCTTTAGTGTTCCTCTGTAGCCATTAAACACTGGAGCCACTTGGTCCATACCCTTTATTTCAAATTCCGTCATTAGATCTAAAAGGAAAAAAATGAAGTGTAAAAATGATTTCACATATGTATTTATCCCTGAGGAAATACAGTGGGTCTGCTGCAAAAACGATAAACAGCATTTAAGGGTTTATTAAAAGAAGCCTTCCATACTAGAGTATAAGAGATGAACAACTCAAGTGAAATAGGCTGATGTATGTCTGGGGGATTTGAAGTTGCAGCATCTCCTGTTTTACAGGTTTCGGAACTATGGTGGTGTTTTAGATCCAATAAAAATGCAGCACAGAAATCTGTACACTTTGTATATTTGCTCTCTCACTAAGCTTTAAACCATGCCTGCATACACAGAGGATCATTTTAAAAGACTTATAAGCTATTTGGATGGTCAAAAACATGCATGGGGGTGTCCATATCAGGGAGACGTCGCCAGAGCCATTTTACAAATGGCTTTTAAAAATGTCTTCGGTGCAGGCAGTGCAATGGACTCGGACATTCTTATTTCAGAAATGTCAGGGATGTCTGCGACCCCATCCAAAGTTCTGGAAGCTGCTCGTTTTGGCTGCAAAATGTCCAGAGGGTGTAGAGATGATGGCAGATTAAGTGACTTGCCCAAAATCACAAGGAGCAGCAGTGGGATTGGAACCCTGGCCACCCTGGTCCTAGTCTACTACTCTAACCATTAAGCTATTAAGACGTATCTGTGGAATAGTATTCCAGAATGGGTATGGATATTTACGGGGCCATCTACATCAACATTAGGCACGTCCACATTTGTGAAATTGTTCCCGACCTTGGATGTGCCCGTTTACTGCCCTCCTCCCACAAGACGTTCAGGCTTAAACATCCTTTGTAAAATGTATTTTATGTGAAATCTCTAGAATTTTGCAGGGATGTAGCTTAATCTTGCTCAGGAGCTTATCATCAAGGGCCTCATTTAATAAAGTGCACTATGACAGCACATAGTGATGGCATTCACATGTTAGCTTTACACAGATTCCATTTTTTTCAGAAGAACCTATTTATTAATATCACGTGTTAACACCATAGTGAACCATGAGAATCTCTCCCCATACTTAGCACTCAGAGTCAAGTTCTACTTTTTATAAATTAAGAGGGACTATCTACAGCTATATAAGGCATACCATTCCAGAAGCTATAAAAAGGCACAGAAATCTGACAGGGGCCATAGAGGAACTGTTGCGGGTAAAGGCTGAGGCAAAGCAGCTCGCAACCTGGAGATGAATGCACGGCTACGTGGATGGTGTCAGAGAGGGTTTTGGTTTCCTGGACCATGGGATGATGTTCCAAGGGCTGCAGAGCACAGATGGCATCCATCTGTCCAAAAGGGTCAAAGTATCATCAGCAGCAGATTGGTTAACCTACTGAAGAGGGCTTTAAACTAGATTTGTTGGGGATGGGTGAAGAAAGCTCCCAAGTGAAACAATACCTCTGTAGAAAGGGGTAAAAAGGAGCAACATCTGGAAAGCAGTGTGTATAAATGCCTATAGCATGGGAAATAAGATCCCAGATATTGAGGCTTTAATGGACGGGGCTGATGGATTTAGTAGCAGTTGCATCCCAGTCATGGTTTTCCAAGAACCATGCCTCTGCATTTATACCAGGTTATACTTTATTCAGGAAGGAAATGGTAGGAAGAAGGGGAGGTGGAGTGGCACTATATGTAAAAAATATTAAAGCTATAGAATTGCAGGGCTTAAAAGGCACTGTGGATTAAACTAGAAAGAGAGAAAAGGAAAAATCCATTTGCATTGGAAGTATATACAGGATTACCCTCACAGGGAGTAGAAGTGGACGAAGATTTAATAGAAGACATACACAGTATTGCCATGAAAGGAGAAGTGCTACTGACTGGTGATTTCAATATGCCAGATCTGGACAGGCACATCCCTGTTGCAGTGTCATCTAGAAGTAAGGAGATCCTGGATTATCTACAGGGAGAGCTATTCAGGCAACTAGTAACAGAACCCACACATGATGGGGGGAGGGGGGGCATACTGGAATTAGTTTAGCAATGGGGAAAGCGTTTCTGATGTTACAGTGAGAGATCATCTTGCATCCAGTGATCACCAGATGGCATGGTTCAGAATTAGGACTAGGGCTGATAAAATCCATTCAAAAGAGGGTCAGATTTTAGAAAAACTAGCTTTGCCAAGATGGAACAATACCTCAAGGAGTAGTTAGCAGAACGGGACCAGCTGGGGGGGGGGGGAAGATATAGAAAAGCAATGGGCAGAACTGAAAAGGGGATATTTTTAAAAAAAGGACAACCAACCTTTTGTTAGAAAGGTAAATAAATGTAAAAAGGAAAAAAAAGAAGTCACTATGATTCTCAAAAGCAGCAGCTGAAAACGGTAAAGAAAAAAAAAAAGAGGGAGGCCTTCATGAAAATACAAGAGATCACAGAGAGAAGGAGGAAGACAGGCATCTATATTTGGAAAACACACACTTAGGGGTACGTTTACAAAGAAGCGGTAGCAGCCTTCATGCGATGTCAGAGCCACGGCCCATGGGGGTCGCGAATCTGATATTGCATGGAGGCCACTCCCGTTACTTTGTAAACATACCCCTTAGAGAAGCTAGCAAAGCAGTCAGAAAAGCAAAAGATACAAAAAGAAGAAATAGCCAAAGCAATAAAATGCAGGGATAAGATATTTTTCAGATATGCTAGTGAGAGAAGGAAGGGTAAAAGTGGTGTTGCCGGACTCAAGGGTAAAGGGGAGGAATATGTAGAAACTGATGAGGATAAAGTGGAATTGCTTAACAAATATTTCTGTTCTGTGCTTACAGATGAAGGGCCAGGAGCAGAATCTAAGAAAAACACCCACAAATAGGAACAGAAACAGGGATCTCAAACGATTTTCAGAAGACTGTGTTTGTGATGAACTAACTATGCTAAAAATAGACAAAGCAATGGGTCCAGATGGGATACATCCAAGAATACCAAGGGAACTTGGGGATGTTCTAGCGGCTCCATTGAGACCTTTTCAATGATTCTTTGGAGTCGAGAGTGGTGTCAGAAAACTGGAGAAAGGCACATGTGGTCCATTTACACAAAAGCAGACGCAAGGATGATATCGAGAACTAAAGGCCAGTTAGTCCAGTCTCTGTGGTTAGTAAATTATTGGAAAGGCTACTAAAAAGAGAGTATAGTGGAGCTTTCTGGAGCCCAATGCATTGCAGGATCTGAAGCAGCATGGATCCACCAGAGACAGGTTTTGACAGAAATCTGATTGATTTCTTTGACGAGGGAATTGGACCTAGGGAGAGCCCTAGATATGGTGTACTTAGATTTCAGTAAAGCCTTTGACACCATTCCACACAGGTGACTTGTAAACAAAGTGAGCAACCTAGAGATGGACCCTAAAGTTACTGCTTGAGTTTAAAAAATTGGTTGAGTGGAAGGCAGCAAAGGGTACAGGTAAATGGAGCTCACTCTGAGAAGGTGTTTACCAGTGGTGTCTGATTCTTTTTAACATCTTTGTTAGTTAGTGATACTGCAGAAAGGCTGTCGGGTAAGGTTTGCTTATTTATGGCCGATACCAAAAATCTGCAGTATATAGAGTAGACAACATGAAGAGGGATCTAGCTAAGCATGAAAAATGGTCTAGAATTTGGCAGCTGAAATTTAATGTTTAAAAAAAGAAATAAATAAAATATGCAGGGTCATGCATTTGGGCTGCAAAAATCCAAAAGAGCAGTACAGTGTAGGGGCTGAGGTACTTCTGTCCACAAAAGAAGAGCAGGACCTGGGCGTAATTTTGTCCAATGATCTTAAACTAGCTAAACAGGTAGAAAAGGCGACTGCGAAAGTCAGAAGGATGCTTGTGTATGTATAGGGAGAGGAATGGCCAGCACAAACAAAAAAAAAAAAAGGAGGAGGAGGAGATAATACCTCTGTATAAGTCTCTGGCGCAACCTCATTTGGAGTATTGTGTGCAATTCTGAAGACCACATCTTCAAAAGGCTTTTATAAAGCAGGTTGAGTCGGTGCAGAGGGTGGCTACTAAAATGGTTAGTGGGTTTGTTATGAAGCATATAAAAAGGACAGATTTAAAGATCTTAATATGTATACTTTAGAGGAAAGGTGGGATGGGGAGATATACAACATATACCAATGTCCCAGAACCCAGCGACAAGGAGGTGGAGTGATGGTCATAATAAAGAAAAGCATCATCAACCTCCATATCCAGGCAACAGCACCAATGAATCTGACTATCACCATCTCCAACAAAACAACCAAAATCTGTCTTATATACAGGACAACGACCTCAAACACCAAACGACCTATCATCAATACTAGATACAATAATAACAGCAGAAAGAACAGGAAAGGATTTAGTGGTGCTAGGAGACTTCAACCTCCCCTTCCTACAACAAAACCATGCCCAGCCCTTCCTTCAAGCAATGACGATGGACCTAACAACTAAAACACTCCCACGCACGCTAAAGGAAACACGCTGGACTTAATCTTCTTCAATAGCCATAAAACGCCGAAACAAACAACCCACACTCCATTCAAATTCACCCAGTACCATGGTCAGACCATAGATTCATCAAATTCTTGCTCCCACAAGGCCTCACCAAAAAAAATCCCAACCAGCAACTGGAAGACAATTTAAATCATGCGACAAAGAAAGCTTCAAAGAAACATTGAACAAATGCCAACAACTCCTCCGACCCAGAAGCAGCCAGAGTTAACTGGGACAACACCATCAGAAAAGCAGCAAAGACACACACAGTGACCCAAATCTGAATGGTACACCACAACCCTCCGATTCCTAAAAAGACAGACAATTATGCACACGTGAAAAAAAGAGAAAACAAAAAAAACCCACACACACACAAGACAAAAGTAAAATGAGAACACCATACCAAAATACTGAACAGTGCCATCAACCAACAAAGAGAACTCTTCTCCATTGTACAGCAACAAAAACACCAGCCACCAAGACATCAAGGTCACCCACCAACAACAACTTGCCCAACACTGCAAACAACTTCAACTACAATCAAATAACACCCAACCACAAAATGTGGATGCAAACTCAGACACCTAGAGATCTATAACTATGGATGATTACATAGACACATGGAGCTCCTTCAATCAAATCAAACGAAAGACAAAATAGAGAACACCATAACATCCCTGAACACAACCACTTCCCCCTCCCTTGATTCCTGCCCCACAGCATGGATAAAGGCAGCCAAAAAAGAAACGTGGAATAATCACCAAATTCACACAGGAAATACTCCAGCAAGCCTAAAATCTCCTCCATTTGTCCCACACTGAAAAAAAAACAACCCTGAACAAATCAGACCCAACTTCATACAGACCCATTGCAAGTCTACCCTTTGCAGTGAAAAATCAGAGAAAAAAAAACGGTTCAGTATCAACTCCAAGAACACATTGACAGACAATCTCCTAGATCCTCAGCAACACGGTTTTTTGACCACATCACGGCATGGAAACTTTACTAAATCACATTAGTAAATACACTCATGCAAGGAATACAGCAGATCAAACAAGGCTACCTGTTAATCTTCCTCAATATCTCATTTGCCTTTGACACCGTGAATCACCAAATACTGCTACAATGCATCCACACAATCGGAATACAGGTAACCGTCCACAAATGGTTCAAATCCTACCTCCCTGACAGATATCAAATAAGAATTGGGAACAAACTCACCATACAAGCAAACTCAAGGCATGCCACAGGGATCCACCCTCTCCGCTATGCTCTTCAACCTATATATGCAACCACTCTGTACAACCATAAGAAATCACAAACTAAAAAAAAACTTACACTTCTACACCAACGACATTATGATTTATGGACCAATCGACACTCACCAGACATAACAGCACACCAAGAATGCTTGCCCAAAGTAACTAAATGGCTAACAACCTACAACAAAACAGAAGCACTATATACTGCATTCACCCCACCCCCAAATGATAACACTGAACATCACAATCAAAACTAAAACCAAAAGAAAAAATACTTAGGAGTCACCATCGACCAACACCTAACCCTTCAAATCACACCTAAGAAAGACCACCCAAAAACAAAACTACCTGAAAGCTAAGACACTCCAGCGCCTCAAGCCACTCTTCAAACCAGATGACTTCCGTACAGTTTTCCCAAGCATCAATAGTATCTCCACCTGGACTACTGCAACACTATCTTACACGGACTCCTGCACTCACACTCCTACCTCTTAGGACAGCTTCCACTCAACAGCAAGAATTCTAGTAGCAGCAACCAGAAAAGAACATCACTCTGATACTCAAACAGCTTCACTGGCTTCCATTGCAAAGCTGCATAACATACAAGACCATCATGCTAACACATAAAGCAATTCACTCAGATTCCACCCCACCATACACACCTACAAAAACACTCATACACCCTCACAACCGCAGAGTCAGAATGACCTCAACAATGAGCACTCTCAGCATCCCTCACACCAAAGCAAAAGAAAATTATAGGATTACAGGATCCGAGGCAGCATGGATTCACCAGAGGCAGGTCTTGTCAGACAAATCTGATCGATTTCTTTGACTGGGTGACCAGGGAGTTGGACCGAGGGAGAGCTCTAGATGTGCTGTATTTAGATTTCAGTAAAGCCTTTGACACTGTTCCTCACAGGCGACTTATAAACAAACTGAGCACCCTAGGGATGGACCCTAAAGTTACTGCTTGGGTTAGAAATTGGTTGGGTGGGAGGCGACAAAGAGTACAAGTAAATGGAGCTCACTCTGAGGAGAAGGATGTTACCAGTGGTGTGCCCCAGGGATCTGTCCTTGGTCCGATTCTTTTTAACATCTTTGTTAGTGATATAGCGGAAGGGCTGTCGGGTAAGGTTTGCCTCTTTGCGGATGATACCAAAATCTGTAATAGAGTAGACACCCAGGAAGGTGTAGATAACATGAGGAGGGATCTAGCTAAGCTTGAAGAATGGTCTAGAATTTGGCAGCTGGGATTTAATGTTAAAAAATGTAAGGTCATGCATTTGGGCTGCAGCAATCCAAGGGAGCAATACAGTATAGGAGGTGAAGTACTTTTGTCCACTAAAGAAGAGCGGGACCTAGGCGTGGTTGTGTCTGATGATCTTAAAGTAGCTAAACAGGTAGAAAAGGCGACGGCAAAAGCTAGAAGGATGCTTGGGTGCATACGGAGAGGAATGGCTAGCAGAAAAAAAGGAGGTGATAATACCTCTGTATAAGTCTTTGGTGCGACCTCATTTGGAGTATGGTGTGCAATTCTGGAGACCGCACCTTCAAAAGGATGTGAACAGGATGGAGTCGGTGCAGAGGGTTGCTACTAAAATGATTAATGGGCTTCATTATAAAGCATATGAGGACAGACTTAAGGATCTTAATATGTACACCTTAGAGGAAAGGCGAGATAGAGGTGATATGATTGAGATGTTTAAATACCTCCGTGGCATAAATGTTCAGGGAGAGAGCCTCTTTCAATTGAAAGCAAGTTCTGCGACGAGGGGACATGGGATGAGGGTGAAGGGAGATAGATTCAGGAGTGATATGCGGAAATATTTCTTTACGGAAAGAGTAGTGGATCCGTGGAATAGTCTCCCAGTGGAGGTGGTAGAGATGAGGACAGTAACTGAATTCAAAAAAGCATGGGACCAACACAGAGGATCTCTAAAGGTAGAAAGTGGACTGTTGTAGTTGTTATGGAAGGACAGACTAGATGGGCCTTGTGGTCTTTTTCTGTCATCATGTTTCTATGTTTCTAATAATCATGCAAAAGGCCTTTCAACTCTATGCACCCTCTATATGGAACAGACTGCTGGACCAGCTCAGGGTCACCATGGACATCAAGACCTTCCACAGAAAATTAAAGACATCTCTTTATGGAGCACTTCCACTGAAGTGAATAACCCCTACCATTAGAACAATGCACACCAGCCTGTCACTATCCACTTTATATAAAAAAATCTGTATATAGTTAAGAGCAAGCCGCTCTTTGCTTGCATGCTATAAATAGCCGATACGAATGTTCAATGTAAGTTAATCCTCAGTTCTATGTAAACCGCCTTGACCCGGAGAAAGACAGTATATAAATACAGCTAAATAAGAGACAATTAATACCTCTGCAATATAAATACACAGTAGTGTCTCTTTGAATTGAAGGGGATATAGGATGAGGCTGAAAGGGGATATAGGATGAGGCTGAAAGGGGATAGACTCAGGAGTAATAAGTGGATATATTTTTTTACAGAAAGAGTGCTAGATGAGTGGAATGGTCTCCCAGTGGAGGTAGTAGAGGACAGTATCTGAATTCAAAAAAGCATGGGACAAACACAAAGAGTCTCTAAAGGAAAAAAAAGTAATTAGAACTTACCTGCTAATTAGTGGTCCTAAAGGAACGACAGTCCAGTCCCTTAACTTCTGGGTTGCGCAACCCTTCCAGCAGCTTGGAGGCTGAGCCCATCCTTTTGAGGATGGTGTGGTATAAATACTACTGGCACCACCCATAGCTCCCAGTAATCTAATGAAAAAGCAGACTTAATTGGAATTTCGTTAATAGCCTATGTGAAATACCAACTCCAACCACACACTGAACAAATACCTTCTCTTCTTAAAAAAAAAAAAAAAAAAAAGTGAGGTGGGGAGGGAGGGGAGGAGGAAGTTTACCTGAGACTGACCGAGCCCTCCTTCACGCCGGACCTGCGCCAAGGGGCCCTTCCACTTTGACCTGGCCCTAAATTCGGTCCGCTGATCCTCACTTGTCAACTAGAACATTGCTCCTATCGCAGAACTGGGTGGGATCAGGAACTGGACTGTCGTTCCTTCAGGAACACTAATTAGCAGGTAAGTTCTAATTACTTTTTCCTTATCGTCACTCCAGTCCAGTCCTTTAACTTCTGGGATGTAACAGAGCAGTTCAAGCATGGGTGGGATCCGCTATGCCGGACTGAAGCACCGCGTGCTCAAACCTCGAGTCAGCTGAACTCTGAACATCCAGCCTGTAGTGTCTGGTAAAGGTATGCAGAGAGGACCAGGCAGCCGCCCTACAAATGTCCAGCGGCGGGACTAAACTATATTCTGCCCAAGAGGTAGCCTGCGCCCGAGTCGAATGAGCGCGCAATCCCCCTGGAACCTGCTTCCCCTGGAGGATGTAGGCGGAAGCAATAGCTTCCCTAATCCACCTGGAGATGGAGGCCTTGGCCGCTGCCTCCCCCTTGTGTGGCCCTCCAAACTGAATGAACAGCTGTTCGGACTTTCGAAAAGGCGCAGTGCGGGAGAGGTAACGCTTCAAGGCTTTTTGAACGTCCAGGAGGTGCAGCCTGCTGTCCCCCCCCTGCTTGCTCCTCTGCTGAAAATGACGGGAGCGTAACTGACTGATTCACATGAAAGGGGGAGATGACCTTGGGTAGGAAGGAAGGCACTGTTCGTAAGACCACCTTATCCTTGAAGAAGGAAAGAAAGGGGGGCTGGGAAGACAGCGCTTGAAGCTCGGAGACACGTCTGGCTGAACAAATAGCGACCAGAAAAACCGTCTTCAGCGTCAGATCCTTTAGAGAGGCTTCCTTTCCGGCTCAAAAGGTGCCTTGGTCAAGGCATTCAGCACCAGGTTGAGGTCCCAAGGGGGAATGAACGATCTCTGCTGCGGACGAAGACGCCTCACCGCTCTCAGGAACCTGGCCACATCCGCGTGAGCCCCTAAGGGCTTACCGCGGACCTTACCTCTATAGCAAGAGATGGCTACCAACTGGACCTGTAAGGAACTGTGCGCTAGACCTTTGTCAAAACCCGCTTGCAAGAATTCCAGGACCTCCGGAATGGAGGTCGAAAGAGGTTTCCTCCGGTGCTCCGCACACCATGCTTCGAAGATGCGCCAAACTCTTACATAGGAAAGACAGGTCGAGCCCTTTCTAGAACTCAACAGGGTCGAGATCACCGATCCCGAATAACCCCGCTTCAGGAGCCGTGCCCTTTCAATAGCCAGGCCGTAAGCGAGAATCGATCCATGTGAGGCATCCGAACCGGACCTTGCCTTAGCAGATCCCTTCTGCAGGGAAGCCGCCAAGGCCGGTCGGCGAGCAACCTCACCAGATCCGCATACCAGGGACGGCGGGGCCAATCCGGAGCTATGAGGATTACCCAACCTCGGTGGGCTTCCACCCGTTGTAGAACCCTTCCGATGAGGGCCCAGGGAGGGAACACATACAGGAGCCCTTCGGACAGCCACTTTTGGGCCAGAGCATCTAAACTTTCGGACATCCTTTCCTTCCTTCGACTGAAGAATCGACTTGCCTTGGCTGAGGCATACCGCGCCATAAGGTCCATGACTGGTGGGCCCCAAAGGGCTACTATCTGGTCGAAGACCTCCTGTTCCAGCTCCCACTCCCCGTGGTCTATCTTGAATCTGCTGAGGTAATCGGCTGTGACGTTGTCCGTCCCGGCCACGTGCTGGGCTGAAAGAGCCTCCAACCGGATTTCGGCCCACCGGAACAGGCTGTCCGCTTCCTTCTCCAAGGAGGAACTGCTTGTACCTCCCTGGCGGTTGATGTAAGCCACCGCGGTGACATTGTCGGAGAGGACGCGAATCGCTTTTTGACGAACTAGGGGTTCGAGCGCCTTGAGCGCTAAGGCTACCGCTCGTAATTCCAATCTGTTGATGGACCAGTGAGACTCCACTGAAGTCCAAAATCCCTGGACGAACTGGTCCTTGCAATGGGCCCCCCAACCTGATAGACTTGCGTCCGTCGTCAGTAGTAACCACTGCGGGGGTTCGAGAGGCATCCCGCAATCCAGGTTCCTTGAGTACCGCCACCACTGGAGGGCCCTCTTGGTTCGAGGGGCACAGGGGAGTTGCATGGACAAAGGATGATGTTGAGGGGACCACCGACGTAACAGGGCCCGCTGCAGAGGCCGAATGTGAGCCCTGGCCCACGGAACTACCTCTATTGCTGCAGCCATGGTTCCCAGCAATTGAAGGTAATGCCAAGCCAACGGGATTCGCCTGTCCAGAAATTGCGACACCAGGATCCTTAGCTCCAATGACCTCTTCTTGGACAGAAACACTTTTCCTCTTCCTGTGTCGAATCTTGCTCCGAGATATTCGATCTCTTGAGAGGGTATCAACCTGCTCTTTGATCGATTGATGACCCACCCCAACTCCTCCAGGACTTCTACCACCCTGGCAGTGGCCAAGCGACTCTCCTCTTCTGACTTTGCCCGGATCAGCCAATCGTCCAGGTAGGGATGTACCATAATTCCCTCCTTTCGCAGGGCTGCCGCCACTACCACCATTATCTTGGTGAAAGTCCGAGGAGCCGTAGCTAGCCCGAAGGGCAGAGCTTGGAATTGAAAATGACCTCTTGGGACCGCGAATCTCAGGAACTGTTGATGAGATCTTCGAACCGGGATATGCAAATAGGCTTCCGTCAAATCCAGGGAGGTCAGGAACTCCCTGCTCCTCACGGCTACAAATGACTGACTTTAGGGTTTCCATACGGAAATGAGGCACTTTGAGGCAGCAATTGACTTGCTTTAGATCTAGGATCGGACGAAAGGAACCTTCCTTCTTTGGTACCACAAAGTAAATTGAGTATCGACCGGTGCCGCATTGGTCTGGTGGAACAGGGATCACTGCCCCGAGCACTATGAGTCTTGAAAGTGTGACTTCTATCGCCTCTCTTTTTGCAGGAGATCCGCAGGGAGACTGAATGAAGGCTGGAAGAATTTGTTTTGCAAATTCGAGAGCGTAGCCCTCTCGGATCACTTCTAGGACCCATTGATCGGACGTGACCCGGGACCAGGCGGGGAGGAACTGCCTTAGTCGCCCTCCCACCAGCAGTTCGCCCACCAGGACCCCCGTTTTCTCATTGTGGTTTTCTAGGGCCCGCGGAGGAAGAGGAGGCCCCAAAACCTCTCCCCGCTCCCCGAAACCCTCTAAAGTTCTGCCCCCTAGATGGGAAACGGCCCCTAGGGAAGGGGTTCGACCTGGCTGGGCGAAATCTCCGGGGATCCCTAGGCTGACTCCGAACAGGAGCAAGCGAGCGACCTTGTTTAGGTCTGTCCTCCGGAAGCCTGCCTCCTTTGGATTCGCCAAGGTCCTTCACCAACTTATCCAAGTCTTCCCCAAATAGTAGCTTGCCCTTAAAGGGAAGACGGCTCAGGCGCACCTTTGAGGAGGCATCGGCTGCCCAATTACGTAGCCACAAATAACGCCTGGCTGCAACTACCGAAGCCATGTTCTTAGCTAGGCTTCTGATGAGGTCGTACTGGCTATCTGCTAGGTAGGCAGCCCCGGATTCCAACCTAGCCGTAAGAGACTGCGCGTCTTCTGGAGGTACCCTCCGCTAGCTGAAGCTGCTGGGACCATCTCAAGCAGGCCCGAGCCACCCAAGCTCCCGACACCGAGGCCTGTAAGGCTAGAGCACTAACATCAAAGGCTTGCTTCAGCAGTGTATCCAATTTTCTATCCTGTGAATCCCTCAGAGCCGCACTACCCTCGACCGGGATAGTTGTCTTCTTTGTCACTGCTGATACCGCCACGTCCACCCTGGGCGACTTCAGCAGATCTTTGTCAGCTTCCGGCAATGGGTAGAGACGAGTCATAGAGCGAACTCCCCTCAAGTTTGACTCCGGTTGATCCCACTCCTCCTGGATCATCTGACGTACCACTCTGTGGACAGGAAAGACCTTCTGTGACTTTCTAACGGCTTGGATTAAAGGGTCCTCCAACGCTTCCTCTTCTGCGGGAGCATCCGAAGCCACGTTAAGCACCTTGAGGGACTCATTAATTAAAGATGGAAGCTCCTCTCTGCGAAACACTCGCACTATGCGGGATTGGTCCTCCTCCGGGATCTCTCCCTCTTCGAGCTCTTCCTCGCCTTCATCTAATTCTTTGTCAGAGGCCTCCTCTTCCTGGGAGTCATGTGACAGGGATGTGAGAGGCTCCTCGCTCAACAGCCTTGCGCGCTTGAGTGGTACTCCTGAGTCCTGTGTGCTTGCCCTCAATGGCCTGGTCCCCCCGCCTTCCCTCGCCTTGCTCGACTCTCCTGTTGCGAACCCCTGTTTACGCATGCAATAGGCCTTGTGTAGCAAGAGGACAAAATCAGGAGAGAAGAGATCGCAGGGACCCTCTTCCCCACCTTAATTAGAGGGGATGGACAGAGGAGGAACGGGTAAGACCGAGGCCGAAGGAGGAAGGGAACCAGACCTCTCTTCCTCCACCAGTGGGTCTCCAGACTCCTGAGAAGACTGAGCCATGGACCCCTGGATTTCCTGCTCCACTGAAGCGGCCTCTGCAGCACAACCTCTGCAGATCCCTGTTTTGGAGGCCGTACCCCTCCGAATGCCGCAGGAGGGACACTGAGGCTTGCCAGTCATAACTTTTTAATAATTACCAGATAGCAAGTAAACACTTGGGAGTTCAAGGACTTTCCCCTCCCCCAATCGTTAAATTGCAGCCCAGCAAAAATTCAAAGGCCCGAACTGAAGTTAAACCAAGTTTAAAAAGGAAAATAACAATTTTAAAATTAAATAGCATTAAATTTCAAATTAAATTCAAACTTAAGCAAACCCAGCGAATTAATCATTTAAAACTTCCCCCTATACTTGCTGTTTGCTGCTCCCGTTGCTGGTTGCTGCTCCCGATGCTGGCTCGCACATGGAAGGCCGCGGCCACGTGGAGCCTGAAACCGGCAGCCGGCGTCTCTGCCCGCGCCACCGGACTGCTTAGGAGGCCGCCGACTAACTCAGCGCTGGATGCCTAAACCGGAGGCGCCCCAATGCTCCGACGCGCTAAGAGCTGCTGTGCAAGGCCGCGGGAAGGGTTGTAGCGCCGCCTCCAGCGCTCAGCCCGAGGGCTTCGGCGCGAGGCAATGGCAAGCCTACGGGGAAGGAACTTTCCCTCTTCCCAGAAGAGTCGGCAGGCCAAGGATGCGTGAGGAGGCTTCCCCGGTTGTCTCTGCTGTCGCCGGTAAGCCTCCTTCTCCGGGCTGAGAGCTCCGATGCTGGGCAGGATGGAGCGGGGGGGGGGGGGGAGGAGAGATAAACTTAAAGGAACAGTAAGGAGGGAACTCTAGAAGTAAGAACTAAAGGATAATAAAATCAAAATTAAACTAATTGAAACTAAATAAAATTAAATAGAATTTAAATCAAAGGACTCCAGTAAGCCCTTGGCTTATGGAACCCTCCAGCTGCTTGGAGGCTGAGAATACTGGGAGCTATGGGTGGTGCCAGTAGTATTTATACCACACCATCCTCAAAAGGATGGGCTCAGCCTCCAAGCTGCTGGAAGGGTTGCGCAACCCAGAAGTTAAAGGGACTGGACTGGAGTGACGATAAGGAAAAGGGGACTATTGTAGATATGGAAGGGAAGACTAGATAGGCCATGTGGTCTTTTTTCTGCCATCACATTTCTATGTTTATAATTGTGGCTTCTTGTCACATTCCTATGAATATGTAAACTCTGTTGCACACCATGTCTGGTTTCTGAGAAGTATGTGAGGAGACGGAGATGTACTGTGCTGGGTTGCAACTCTTCCTGACAATACCTCGTAATTTTATTCCAGGTCTTATATAGGTTAAATTTAAAGACCCGGAATAAAAATGTCCCAAAAACAGCTAGAAATCTTGTACGGACTTCCCTTATGAAGCTTGCCCATACTTGGCAAGGAAAACAAACAGGGAATTTCCATGTCCACAACCGTGATATAAGCACTACATCACAATGCCAACCATCGGCTATTCTTAATCCATTTGGCTCAGCTGAATCAGAGGACCTTCTACATTGCATCACAAAAACAGAGGCAGAGGTGAACACCTAGACTCATAATCAGACCTATTCATCAAAAGAAATTCTCAGTTGCTCATTATAGCCACTGTAGCTAACCTGACCATTTCAGGGGAGGGGGAAAACAAAAAAACAAAAATTATTTATTTTTTCCTATAATGTAACCCATTAGCTCAAATGGGATCACTCTTGGTAACCGGATGCCAAAAACAGGAGCAAAACACTATTGTATATCTTGTTACCAAGATAAGGTCGGGGGGGGGGGGAGAAATGATCTGCAAAAACCATTACAGTCATCCCTCACCACTTCGCGCTTCGACTTTCGCAGCTTCACTCTATCACGTTTTTTTCAAATACGAGTGTAATGGTGACTAAAGGTGTTATAGGTCGTAAACAGGTTTTTTATGCTCTAACTACGAAAATATTTGATTTATAAATAAAGAATCCTACTTCGCGGAAATTCATTTATCGCGGTAGAGTCTGGAACTGATTAACCACGATAAACGAGGGACGACTGTAATGGTGCTCCTATCAAGTCACAGCCAAAATCACTTAAAAAAAAAATAAATGGAGGGGAAAAAAAAAATATACCTGCTAAATGATGATATCAGCATTTCAAACTCAGCACTGCTTTTTGAGATTGCAATTTTAAGACACTTCATAATGTATAGAAACCCTCTTTGGCAGAGGCCTACTAAATGTACCCAAATTTGTATTTGCCTTGAGCTTGCATTTGGAAAGAAGCATTTAAAACCAAATCCAAAAGAGTTACTATAAAAACTATGCTTGGGTTATCAAGATATGAATGTAAGTAACAGAGTATGGATCTGCCAGTGCTTGCTTACTGTGCCTGATTTCATGGGCTCTGTATGGTGCAATCTCCAACGTTGCCCGTTTCAAGAACTTCCCATAAAAAAACACCCCTGGCTTTCTGATCTAGATACTAGAGAAAAAGCAACACACCTGACCAGGACCTACATCAAAGCTATAATTGAAAACATAAGAGTCACCAAGGATCCAGTAGCCTTCCGTAAGCATCTAAAAACATTTATTCAAACATTTTGGCAAACTGATTACTTAAATAGAAAATCCCTACAGAATAGCCACTCCATACAAATTATTCAAGTAAAGCAATACTCATACTCATTACAAGATGGCTATTAAGAACATATCACTGACAAGCTTGCCGTTCTCTTATAGTTATGAGAGGAAATTAGCAGTTGCTGTTTAGTTGTTTTTCCCTACCCCTTCTCACCCCATGTTAACAATCATGTAAAATTGTTTAATGTATGATTCTGTTAACTATGTTTAATGTAACTGTTATCTGCTTTGAGTTCTATGTAAAACCACTTTGATTCACGAAAGCACAAATAAATAAAATAATTACAAAACCACGGAATACAATTCCTATGTGAGCCAGCTCCTAATAACTTTAATACATGGAAGAGTGCTGTACCAAAGGTTCTCGTTGCATGATTTCAGATAAATATATAACCAATTAGTATCTCCGTAACATATCATTGACAAGTACCATATATACTGATGGTTAGTTATACTAGAAAGTGAGGTTTGATACAATGTTAACAAGCTTTATGCTTTACTGGAGAAAAAAGAGAGAGTGGTTATAATCTGAAACTCAAAAACTTTTACAATGCATTTTGTGCCTTTTCTGTACAAACCCTATTGTACATGTAGGTGGTGTGTGTATATCAACATGTCACAGAGGTTGGACAATAGTGCAATCAAACCAATGCTCAAATACAAATATAATATACCTGTAATATTCTCTGCTGGTTTCTTAGATAAATAATTTATTTACATTGAACTTAGTGTTATTCAGGTAACATACAAAACCAGGAAACTAGAAGAGCACAACAGTTTTCTCTTTCACAATATGGGCCACTATACTAAAGTGTTTTAAGGCAGCGAGTATCATGATCCTCAAGTGCAGAAACTTCTCGCTCCATACAAAAGATTTGATTTGTCCAAGTTATGGTATTTTCAATAAGGTCATATGGTTGAGAAGAGAAAGTTGAACAGTAAAAAAGATAGGAGGAAAAATCGATACCTTTGAATTATGGTGCTGCCAAAGAATATTTTGTATACCATGGACTGCCTGAAAAAAACTAGTCAGTACTAGAGGAGATCCAACCTAAGCTTTGTTTTAGAAGTTTAGATGACAATACAGACTTTCATACTTTGGGCACATCATGTGAAAAGAGAGATCTTAAAGAAAGTCAAGGTTGAAGGTCAACACAAAAGGCGGCGGCCAGCAATGAGATGGATCAATACAACAGCAGCAACTATGGATGCCACTATCAACTATGAGCCACCTGACTGAAGATTGAACACAATTTAGGACAACCATCCAGAGGGTTGCCATGAATAGACATCAACTCAACGGCATTTAACACAATGATCCAAGGCAGAAACCACAACACTGGTCTTTTAAACACAGTTTCAGCATGGAAGAATGCCAATGTTTAAAACCTTCTTTTGTTTTAATTTTTGCTTTATTCTTTTATTTGCACTACTTCCTCCAGGAACACAGTTACCTTTTTTTCTCTTTTCAAAGAACCCTTCTCTCTTTCCAGGTTCTCTTCTCCTCCTCTCCCACTTTCCCAGCAGCTTCTTTCCTTCCTTCTCACACCTGTGTTACCCAAAGGTAGCAATACCAATCTAAGGCAGCTCTCCCAGGCCCAGGTCCATCTAGTCAGAGGTGTTTTCTGCCAGGCACTAAATTTTATCCACCCAGATTTTTCCAGCCCTTGTCTATGCTATTTTCTCCTCCTGTATGCCCCAAATATCTTTTACGACAAATATTTTGGGTATGTCAAATACCTGGTGAATATCCTCTTTTAGGACAACATTTGCAGTACCCTGCCAGTTATCTTTCACAGGCCAAAATGAATTTTGAAGGATTAAGCCCAACATAAATGGATTATTAAGGAAAACAGAGTGCCATCCCTTTTTTAGGTTTGATTCCAGCTATGTTGACCACATTCTCAAACTCTTATTTGTAAGTGAGCTGCATGTTTTTAAAAACAAATTCTCTTTGTATATTTATATCAAAGTTGCAAAGGGACGCATGCAAAACCTCAGGCCCTATGCTTATCGATATGTTCAAGACAGAACAGCACTGACTTTTTTAGAACACGGCTTTACTTTTAATTAAAAGGCACAAACCTATGTCTTATTCAGATCATAAGACTTGCTTCAGAACTTAGGAGGCTTGGGGTTTGAACAGTACTCTCTAGAGACAATGCCATTTTGTTCTTCCTCACCCATATTCAGGGTTGGCCCTACCATTGAACGACTGTTTTTCTATACATGGCCCTTCTTTTCTACCCTCGACTTATGCAATGAGGCCCCGCATCCCTTGGATCCTTCATGGGCTGCCCTGCCTGAATTCACAATCCCATCCTTTTTGTTCGCAAAATTTTCAAAGTGCAACTCAAATTCTAGAGTGAGGGAATACGTCAGGGTTTTCACCAGATGGCACCTGAGGGTTCTATCACATGAAAAGTTTTAATATCACCTTGTAAGTTATGCAAGGAAATTCTTGTTTCCTTGAAAAAGCATCCTAAACATGTTGTCAAACATGAGGCATATAAAATGTTAATATTTTCACCACCTAAAGATCAAACATCTGGAGAGCTGTTAGATATTTAATACTATTAGGAGGAATTTGATTTTGTTCTGACTCACAATTCTCTCATTAGAAGCATACTTAAGGCACTCTCCTAAAAATAAGAGGGTCTCTCAAAGATCCATTAAAGCAGCCCTTTAGCTTTGATTTTTTTTATTGCACTCCTGAGATGAAATTTAGAATTTAAAGTTTATGAAGGTCCTCTGTATTTAATAGTTTCTTTGATTTACAATGGTGGGATGGCTATCTTCAGAACTTATAAGAAGAGCATCATACTGATACAAAGCACAAGATCAACATAAATGCAGGCTTAAGAAAGCAGATGGAAATAAAAAAAAGGGGCATAAGAACATAAGATATGCCATACTGGGTCAGACCAAGGTCCATCAAACCCAGTATCCTGTTTCCAATCTAGGTAATAAGTACCTAGCAGTTCCCTCAATGCTTGTATTGGGGCAGAGAAAATATGCACCTTTGTCTTTATTGGATATGACCATTTAAGAAATAAATGCAGTATGGCACCTGAAAATAAGAGTAAAAAGATAAATCCAAATAACGTTTTTTTTGGGGGTGTGTGTGATGGACTTAAATGTATTGCAACTTTAACAGAATATCTGAATCAGAATGGATTCCATCCCAGCAAGAATATAAAATTATGCCTAGAAATGAATTTTATAAGTTTCTAAGTGAGCACATGCTCAGATATGACTGGCCTTCATGATTAACTGCTTGTGGTGGTCTGTTTTAGCATGCTAAGACTAACACACAGATCACTGACACATCCCCTAGTTAGAATACAGTATGAGAGAAAGATGGAACGCCTCAGTCTGGACATATTCGACCAAAGCCGGCTCTGTCTATTACATTTAGGGGCTTGTTTCAATGGGGCCGCGGCTCCGATAACGATCGGAAATCGCTACCGCGGATTTGTAAACAAGCCCCTTAGTATACATCACATTCAGGCAGGGCTGGCCTCAGGGCCAGTGCAAGCTACTGGGTGCCCTGCCTAGGCAACTCTTCTGCCTCATGTTACTGCCTAAAGCCCCCTCCTCCTGGAGATTTCATAGTTAACTCAATCAATATCTGAACAGCAGCCTTCCAACAATACTTTTAAACTTTACTTTCTGTGTATCTGTGTGTGTGTCTGCACTTCTTGTAGGTAAAAGAATGCGCTGATGGCTCTTTGAGTTTGTGTGGCTGTCAGGAGCCATTGTTTTTTCTCAGACTGCTTGTTCCTCAGAACATGTTACCCTAGGCAACTTCCTAGTCTTACGGATTTGGGCTGATCCTGCATCCAGGACCGCACATCCAAAACTGCATGCTTCACTGTTGGTCTTCATGGCTAGATCCCCTTAAACAAGATTCCTACGAACGCCAGTATTGTTTGTCCAATGAGTGCAATTATATGACGTTTTCATCTTCCTCGCCCTGGCCATTCCGCTAATACGAACTTGTCACAATTAAAAAAAACAAACTTATTTCCTCTTACTTTTCAGTCATCGCCGAACGCTCCAAGTTCCCTCGTCATGCCTCTCTCGCACCGCCCCCACCACAAGAGCAGAGGAGGTGAGAAAGACCAGGGAAAAAGAATGAAACGAATAGAGACAGCCCTTACCTGGCCCGCCGAACCAGCGCTGTCCAATACCAGTATACTCCCAAAACCAAGCTCCTCTAAAACGTGAATATCCACAAGCGAATGAATTCGACTACCGTAATTCCAGCCCAGAAAAGGGAGATAAACCCGACACTATACCTCCCGCGCAGTCACTTCTCTACCAAAGTCCAAAGACCGAGTGCGCGAAGACGGAGGAAATGGAAGGCTTTCTCTCCCCTCCTCTCGGGAGGGCGGAGATTACTTCCAGGTCGAAGGAGGAGCTAGGCTTCTGCCTGCTGCTTGCAGCTCATTCCTTTCAACCGAGTATGCACGTAGCTAAGATTCTACACAGATGTTTGCTCACGTAGCCAACACTGCACACAATTAAACACACAGCCAGCAAAGAATGCGCTTATACGCCATCGCCGGGCCGGTTTAAGAGGAAAGCCGTTCACCTCCGCACCTACTCCCGCTACGCCGCATTAACCCTTTCAGACCTGAAATTTTTCACAGACACCATACATGGAATTCAATGAATAACATGACGTCCATTACAGTGGACATACGGTCTGAAAGGGTATTGACACACAGTCAAGGGAGCATTTTTCTTCGCTCCCGTGGCTGTACTGTACTGAAGCCACTACCACCACTGCATTTGTAACAGGAAGGGCTTTTTTGACCTTTGAAAAAAACACCGCCTCCCAGTGACTTCAGCGCAGTTCAGCCGCAGAACAAAATAACAGAGTTACTTACCTGTAACAGGAGTTCTCCGTGGACAGCAGGATAAATCAGCCACACTTGGTGACGTCATCCGACGGCGCCGAGACGGAAGTACTCTCCATAGCTCAGAAGGGCTTTTTGCCCTTCTGAGCATCCCGCCCCTAGCTAGCCAGTTCGTCACTAGCTGAGCCTTAGCCGCTAGGAGGCGGGCACTGGTCAGAGGCCGAGCCCCTTCCCAGGGGAGGAGGACGGGTATGTGTGGCTGACTTATCCTGCTGTCCACGGAGAACTCCTGTTACAGGTAAGTAACTCTGTTTTCTCCTAGGACAAGCAGGATGAGTCAGCCACACTTGGTGCCTCCCAAGCTGTAATGCGATGCGGTAGAAGGGGGGAAGGCTGAGATCAGGTTCAGGTGACACGTTATCAGGGCTGGATGTTTTAAAGATGTGCCCTGGGGTACCTGGTGGCAGCGTCAACGCGCCATGTGCCAACCTGCAATGTGCACGCACACAGTACGATGTGCAGTGTGTAGCGCTAATGAGTGTGCGCCCATTTTGAGGTGAGCGTGTAGTAATACTGAACGTGTAGACGTGCAGTCCCACTTCGCCCCTACGCGGCAGCAGTGGTAGTGAGAGTATATGGTCTCAATGGGCAGCTGCCGAGAAATGGTCTAAATGGGCAGAGATGCAGCAGCAGAGGGAGTCCCACCAATGCTGAGTTACCCACTGCGAGCAGGGATAGCCATGGTTATGCTGGAAGCGCGACCAGAGTGGTGCAAGATTGAAGCCTTAATGCAGCCACAGCAGTGAGGAGGTCGCTGCGGGCCGGGCTAGGACCAGCAGCAATATCGACAGTACTACAAGAGTTCAGTACTACAAGAGTGATTCAATTAGAGCACTAACATTGCAAAGGACATGAGTCATGACTAAGTTCATGACTTGGTTAGGAGTGTCCAGGCAGGGGGTAGCAGCCTAGACCCTGCTAGGTGATGCGTTTGTCCATGTGGTATGTAGTCTCTGCAGGTGTCCTGTCAATGATCCTTTGGCAGGCTGTCAATGGATCCTTTGGCACAGCTAGAGTCCTGTGCTTGCCCTTGGCATGGCTTGAGCCTCTCCGTGTGCCCATGGCCGTTCCAGCCGATGGTGGAGCATGCGGAATTTCTAGAGGTGGAGTACGCTGGGACCGGTTGGCCAGGTTTATTGAGGTCACATGCGAAGAAGAGTTTGATCCCTTGTTGTTGATGTGCTGCTTCGTGTATGTCCTAGGCATGTAGGGTCACATGCGATGAAGGGTTGGGTCCCTTGCTGTTCCTGGGCATGTAGCTGCGTAGGGGTGTGATGATGTCCAGAGCGTGGGGTGTGTCTGTGGCCGTGGTGGCATTACGTGTGTGGTAGGTACGCCATCCAGACTAGCAGTTTGGATCGCTATCCAAGATGCCATGGGACTGGCAGTTTGAGTTTTGCCTGCAAGTGGCCGCAAGGCTGCTGGGCGCAGTCATCGGGGCCGCGACTGGCCTGCCTGGTTCCAGATGCTTGTGTAGGCCTAGCAGGATTGATTTTCATTCGTATCAGATCAGGAGATGACAAGTCAGTTCTGAATTGGCAGTTACCAACCATGTAAGCCTCTTGAGTTACTCCTTGTCCACCCGCACTTGGTGGGAGGAAGAAGATATCCAGGAGTCCTAGGGCCATAAGTTTAGGGAAAAAATGCACTGGTTAATACAGGGACTGTGTTGGCAGGAGCCACAGCTGGGACTTGAACCTGTGACCTTCTGCTCCTGAACACACTGTCTGTGTGTACTGCACCACACTGTGGCCACCTGATGACCTGGCTCTGACCATTTTTAAACAGTTGCCCTTCCTGCTCTCCACGAGGTGGGAGAAGGAAGCTGATGGCCAAGGGTTGCGAGTTCCTACCTGCAGGTTAGTCTGGCAGTCGAGTCGGGGGCCCGCCTGAATGGATGGGAAGGATGGGTTTTGAGTCCTTCTTGTAGAGAAGTGGGAACCTGTTCCCCTTCTGTGCAGGTGCGGGACTACAGCCACCTTGCTGACTGTGTGTGTGTGTGTGGCCCTAGAGTGCAGAGTCATAGCGGTGCTCTGGCCGTGTACTCGCATCCCCAACCGGACCTGCAGTCAGGTATTGAATATGTGACCTTTGTAACAATGTGTCTGCCCTTGTGACCTTTGTACAATGGTGATCTGCTGACCGGCCTCGACTTCGGCACCTTGCACTCATGCCCACAGTGACCTGTGTTTATTGCTGCAGGACTCTGTCACCTTGCACAAGGGCCACAGTAACCTGGGTTTGGTGCCACAGGACTCTTGTGTTCAGTGTCACAGATCTCGCTGGTGGGGCCTGTGTAGTGCAGGATTCCCTCTGCAAGGGTAGCATGATGGTTTTCTGTTGCCCCTATAGCATGATTTGCCCCTATTTCTGGGAAACAGGTGGAGTCAATAGTTCCTGTCTCTGGAGGACTGAGCGTAGCCACTGAGTGCAACCAGGAGCTGCGGATCTTGGTACTGCCATTGGCCTTGTGACATTTCTCCAGAGATGCAGGCTTCACGCGGTAGGCCGTGATATTCAGGGAATTGCAGAGACATGTTCTACGAGGTCCGCAAAGGGACCTGGATCTGTGAACCTCTGTTCAAGGCAAAGTGGGTGTGTAGTGTCCCACACTGGAGTCCTATCAGGCTCGGGGAGGCATCCCGAGTCATGATGATGATAATGCGTCCCTGAGGATTGCCTTGGGTGCCGTGGTGTCCAGTCGGTGTTTATGTTCACTCCAGCAGCACCCAGTCGATGCGAGGCTTCTGGTGGTGCACCAGGAGCCCACAGGGACAGGCATGGTTTGCTGAATTGGCCTCACGATGGCAAGGCAGAGGCCAGCTCATTATCAAGATGGGCGAGACCAGTATCTGGCACGGGAGTCTGCTGCCACCACACGCTGTGGAGCATGCGGCATGGACCTTCTGATTGTCCCTGAGCTGTAAGCGAGGATGTGAGGTAGTCCTGGCAGAGGAGTATAAGGGCACAAGGTGCAGGTCAACCTGTAGGAGTGGTTGGCCTTGGCAGTACGGGCAAAGCTGCTGAGTCAGGAGTGCTGCTGGGTGCGAGAAGATTGGGGCAGGCCCAACATAACCGCCCAGTTTGCGGATTGGTGACCTTCTCCTTGGACAACGTCAGTTGCCTTACCCCCAGGAGCAGAGGCTGGTTTCATATGCCATCTGTGGTAGGGGGAAGAAGCAGACTCGAGCCTTCCGGTCGATGCTGCAAGGGAAGGAGGGGGGGATAGATCTTGTTTCCTAGCTCCTGAAGCTCATGTACTAACCAGTGGATTATGAGCATTTTCCTCTGTATGTTTACGCATTGATTGATAGGCTATAAGAATCTACCTCTGCACCCTAGAAGATGTAAGTGTCATCTTCCGCATTCTTAGATGCAGTTGTTGCCCCAAGATGGCTGTGAATTGCCCAGCTTTGCACTGGAGGATCCCAGGAGCGCATGTGGCTTGGGCTCGGTCCCTGCGGAGAACCAATTCTGTGGTGAACGAACCAGACTGCCACCTGTGTCTTGTCCAATGCAGAAGCCTTGGCTGAGTGGGCAAAATGTCCATGGACATTCATTTACGCATATTCTGCTCTACAAGAACCAGCTGGGACTTGAACCTGTGACCCTCAGTTCCAAGACCTCTGTACTGCACCACACTGTTGCCCTGTCTGCACTTATAGATATCTTATTTCTCGAGGCATGTGATCAGCAAGTGCCGCTGGGGGTACAGGATCCCCCACAGCCAGGTGGAAGCCACTGCCCTTTTTAGAGAAAGGGCAGGCTGTGGGCAGGGTCTGTTTACACTGAACACCAGCGGAGGCCCTTGACCTGAGCCTTGAAGGGGGCCGAGGTTTTCCACACATGGCTTCTGCAGCCTCCCCAACTCATGAAGCAGTTGGTTTCCTACCAGGAGGTGGCGCCATACTCAGGAGTCAGCAAGAAAGGCTTGGACTGACTTGCTGTTGTCTGATGGCAGAGGGCAGCCCACTTTTGCCTTGGCCATGCCCGCCGTCTTTGGAAGGCAGTGTTGATGCCAGCACAGGAACCTGGCGGTAAGAGTACCCTGCTTGTGGCTGCTTGCTGTGATTTCTGTTCGCGGCGTTCAGGAGCCCTAGCCGGAGCGATGTGGTGCTACTGAACCAGCCACCTTTGGGTTAGAAGGTAGGCAACTTGAGAAAGAGCTTGCTTGCCTCGTCAGGAAAAAGAGTCCTTGGTAGGAGTTGTAGGGATATGCTCATCCTGAACCAGGCGTTCGTTGCCGTGGGTCACGTTTGAAAGCGCTGCGTCATCTAGTGTGATGACCTCAGCAGTGAGATTGGCAGATGCTTTGCATGACATCTTTTGTCTAGTAATAGCTCCATCTGAAGCATCAGCATGGTGCTAAGGGCCATTGAAAGCATGCCTGGAGGTGTGAGAGGGACTTGAAAGCCCATCTGCAGGGAAAGTGCTATAGCACAAGATACTGCCTCCGGCACAGATTCCCTTTAGGACCAATGTTATGTGGGTCTAATTGCAGGGGAGCGCATTCGGCCGCCTCAACGCCATTCAATTTATGGAGCCGAGCCTTGATGCCCCGAGCCTATTGCAGCGAAAAAAAGAGGCCTCTGCTGTCATGGCAGGCCCACTTCCGCTCCCGGAGAATCCGTACTGTGCCCCCGGGACGGAAGCTCTCAGTGTCAGGGGTTTTGGCACCGAAGACGAATTTGGGCTTTGCTCACTGGGATCCTCAGGCAGCTATCCCAAGTTTCTGCTGCTGTCCTGGAACCTCCACGGCTGATAAGAGCCAGTCAGGTGGGGAGGGGGTCGCACGCGTTCCCTCGGGCGGGTCCGGCACCGGGGAAGAAGAGTGGAGCGCCCCGACACGCTTTTGAATGAGGAAGAAAGGAGCCTGACGTACAGATCGAGCACTGAGGGCGAGAAAGGGTCTGCTGAGGTGCCCAGAGCGTCCGCACTGTTCTTGCCGACGCCTCCGTGCCGAGCCATCGGCAAGGGGGGGGGTGTCCTTCGAGAGCGGCTCCTCCTCCCCTGATGCTTGGATCGGCGCTGACCAATGGCGCCGAGGGGAAGGAGCCGGGCCCGTGATACAAATGGAGTGTCCTCTGTGAGTAGCTGCTCCTCCCTCGAAGCTTGGATCGGCGCCGACCAATGGCGCTGAGGAGGGGAGGAGCCTCGCCCGTGATGTAATTGGGCAAGATGGCTGCCGCCACGAGGCCTCGTGGCTGGCCGGATCGGGATGCAGGCAGGCAACTCAGAGCTCTCCGGATCGAAGTATGATAGGGCTGTATACCGGGGCCTGCGGCTGGGGAGGCAGCTGACAAAGAGGAATTCAGTCGGCGGGTCTCCTGAGCGATGCCCTTTGCTCCCCTTCACACCAGCCGAAGCGACGCCGCAGCAGCACCGTAGGGGGTTCCCGAAGGGAGAGCTCAAGTTACAGGTAGCAGGGCTGATCATCGGAGGCATGCGGCTGGAGATGGAGGCCTCAGAGGCACATCCCAAGCTGCAGTGGAGTAGCGGCGGCATGCTGTTTGAACCAGAGCCCCCCACTCCTCTTATCTACCGCAGAAGAGAGCACGAAGGAATTGAGAGCTCCGCTGCGAGATCTGGAGAAATGAAGGTATGTTAGAGGGCTTGCCGCAGACGGAGGTCTGTTAGGCACGTCCTGGGCTGCCGCGCTGGCTGGGCTTCCTCTCAAGCCCATAGTCCTGGAGACCTCACGGCTGGTACAGATAGGAGGTATCTGAAGAGAAGCAAAAGAAGACAATTTAAATTGATAATACATCCGTTGTAGATGATTTTAAAGTATGATTTCTGGTGGAGAGTAGCAAAGTCCGTCTTGCTGGCAAGACGGAAGAACTAGAACTGGCTAGCTAGGGGCGGGCCAGGGGGCAGGGCCAGTTGGCCCATGCTCAGAAGGGCAAAAAGCCCTTCTGAGCTATGGAGAGTACTTCCGTCTCGGTGCCGTCGGATGACGTCACCAAGTGTGGCTGACTCATCCTGCTTGTCCTAGGATAAAAAATGCTCCATGGGCTGAAGTTTAGTGCACGAGAGGGGTCATGCTGGAGGTGGCTGTTGGGACTGTCAGAGGATCTAGTTAAGCTTGAAGAATGGTCAAGAATTTGGCAACTGAGATTTAATGCTAAAAAATGCAAGATCATGCATTTCGGCTGCAAAAATCCAAGAGAGTGATACAGTGTAGAGGGCAAAGTACTTTTGTTCTCAAAAGAAGAGTAGGACCTGAGCGTGATTATTTCTGATGATCTTAAAGTGTCTAAACAGGTAGAAAAGGCAACATCGAAAGCCAGAAGGATGCATAGGCAGAGGCATGGCCAGCAGAAAAAAGAAAATGATAGTTCCTCTGAATAAGTCTCTGGTGCAACCTCATTTGGAGTATTGTGTGCAATTCTGGAGGCCGCACTTCAAAAGAATATAAACAGGATGGAGTCGGTGCAGAGGGTGGCTACTAAAATTGTCAATGGACTTTGTTATAAACCACGTGTGTCATTTTGAACCACGAATAAGCCGCCTGAATGTGCAGGATAGACGTGTATCTTGTGAAAACATCTAAAACCATATTCTGCACATTCACGGCCCTGCACGTGCACGGCCCATAAACCGGGATCTCAGAATATGGGCGGGAGGGGGTGTAATGGGGGCATGGTCAGCCACAGAAATGTATAAAGCATATTCCAGTGCTACTCGTGAACATCCACAGTAGTTCCCGCAGACGTCCAGGTTATACCTGCTGAAAGGTGGAATAAAGGTAGAATTTAGAAATATTGCTGGCCTGCATCTCAATGTAGCCCATAGTGATGAATGGATGTGTAACCTATGATATGCACTGTTGTGTCTGCAGGCTGGGAAACCACAGCATGCACGGTTCCTGAACAGAAACAAAGGAGAGGGAGGTTTGAGGACACAGTAAAAAAAAAAAACACCCCCACAAATTTATGGGGAAGAGCACAGGTGTGCTTACCAGCTATGCTGGCTTTTGCTGAGTGAGCTAAAGGGGCAAAGCATGGGTCCCCTAATAATGCCCACGTCCTCAAAATGATACTGGTGATGGAGCCCTAGGACTCCATGTGAAAATGTAAGCCCGGCCATCGGTGCTGTGTGCAGCACTCTGCCAGCTGGAGTGTTGCGCTCCACACAGCAGACCTTTACAATATGTCCTATGCAACGTGTACAGTCCCCAGATGCATAGAAGGTCAGATGTAAACCTTTCGGAACACAATAATGGGGAAGGTCTGTGCCAGTGGCCCTATGGCATATACTGTAGTATGTGCACAGATCACTGTTGCGGTTGGTTACATATGTGGGCCTATGATTTGCAATGCGCATATGAGGTCTGAACCTTGAGGCTGATGTACTTGATGGGCTGTTTTGGCCTAAAGCAGCTCTGTGACTGTTTAAGGTCCACTTGTGTAGGTATCGTGTATGTCTGTATGCATCTTGAAATGTAGTGATCAGGTATGATGATGTGTTGGAAGTACTGATATCCATGGTTTCCATTCCATCATCTATGTTATTCAGTGCAGGGCATGTGGTTAGCAGACATTTGCTTCTGTGGGACTGTAAGTGAGAGTGCGTGTGAGTGTGTGGTTGGACGGCTACACAGGGGGATCTAGATTGCTTATCCACATATCTGGGGGGGGACAGGTATGTCTGGCAGGTACCTGGACTATAGGGTTGACTGCAGCATCACCAGCAGGGGCGGCCCAAGGGGGGTGCGGGGCCATGTGCGGAGATTAATTGGGGGCCTCATTTGCATAAGGAGCCTCATTTGCATAGATATTTGCATAACGTTAACATGCACTTTTAGTAAACATGCCTTTTAATGAGTGTCTGGATAAAGAAAGACTAACAAATTTCTACATTACTATATTGCAGTGACAACCGCCAGACCCATTAGGAAGTACTATAAACACTGACCATTTAGAACCCATAGCAAATCCACCGCACTGCCAGGACTCACAAAGCACCAAACCCTAACTATCAACACATGGAACAACACTCTAGCTCAAGCCTCACTCCTTCCACCTTCCACTAAACCCACTAAGAGGAAGCACACAGCGATATGGTTCACTTCTGATCTTCGTGAATCCATATTGCTCCTCAGAAAGCTTGAGCGACGCTGGTGGCATTCTAGGCATGACGTCGACCATGTTGCCTATCTGGCCAAACTACAAGAACACTGAAAAGAAGTTAATCTCAAGAGAAGGGAATACCATACTAACACCCTTATGCACTCGCTTAACAAGCCCCGTGAGCTCTTCAGCATTGTTAGATCCCTTACAAATGACGCCTCCAAGAACCTTTCAACAATTACCCCTAGCCTGGCCGAGTTTGCCTCTCACTTCCAGAGCAAGATGAATTGAATTACTTCGCTCTCAGAGAATCTTGATGACGAAAATTCCTATCCTGAACCGCCCCTTACAGGTGACGCACCTATACCTACTCTTGACTCTTTCTACCCATACTCGGCTGAACAAATAGAAAACATCATTGGCACAATCAACACCTCTACCTCCCCAGCCGATCCTTGCCCTGCATTCTGGATTAAGCAGGCAAGATCCAAACTAAGTTCAGCTATCTCCAGAATAGTACACCTGTCTTTTTCCACAGGTTCTCTACCAGTGTCCCTTAAATCTGCCTCCATCAAACCCCTGTTAAAAAGCAATAAATCATACCCATCAGAGATCAGCTCATACCAACCAATCTCCAGCCTACCCTTTCTGACCAAGATCTTAGAAAAGATTGTCCAGCAACAGGTCCAAGACCACATTGACTCCCACGCCCCTCTTGATCCACAACAGCATAGATTCCACCAGCAGCATTTATTTATTTTATTTATTTATTTACATTCTCTTATATACCACGCTATTCTGCATCAGTGCGGTTTACATTGAACTGAAATTACATTGAACAGGGCATTATAACTTGGAGATAACTATTTTACAGGGAACATGGGCTATGGAGGGTTAAGTGGCTTGCATGGAGTGGAAACCCTTTTTGTAACTCTCCTAGATAGTCTCTGTACTGGCATAGATAAGAAGAGGCAGGGATTCATCCTAATCTTGAGCATCGCCTCTGCCTTCGATTCCGTCAGCCACAGCCTTCTCCTTGGCTGCCTACAACAGAACTCTGCCCTCAACTAGTTTAGATCATACTTGACGGATTGCCAGCAACAGGACCGCTTGGGAACACAGTCTTCCAGCACCTTCCAGAAAATGCAAGGAGTCCCACAAGGTTCGTCGCTCTCAGCCTTGCTTTTCAGCGTCTACATACAGCCAATGTGTACAATAATCAAGTCCTTCAACATACTATATCACATCTATGCAGAAGATGTTTTACTCTATACCCCTTTCTCCATTGACAGCCCTGACTTTTCAGTCATCCCAGAATGCTTCAATGCTGTCTCTGATTGGCTCGCTACACATAACCTGAAGGTTACTTGCAGGAAGACTGAGGTCTTATTTATTTCTAGAGATAAATCTTTTACTTCACCATCCTCATTGCGGGTGAGATATGTAGAACTCATGACTAAGCTGGAGATTCACTATTTGGGAGTAACCCTAGACCAACAATTGACCATAGCTGCACACATACATAATGTTATCAAGGCTGTCTACCAGAAGATAAGGACCCTTCATCATATACGCCTGCTACTCGACCCCTCAGATTTTTGATCAGTCTTCCAAGCTCTCATCCTCCTGCACTTTGACTACGCAAATATTATTCTTCATGGCACCCCAAAATATAAGATATGCCATACTGGGTCAGACCAAGGTCTATCAAGCCCAGTATCCTCTTTCCAACAGTGGCCAATCTAGGTCATACATACCTAGCAGTTTCCCCAAAAGACACAGGTTCCACAATGCTTGTACTGGGTCAAGCATTGATGTCCTGGGTCCCTTCTTAATAATGGTTTATGGACCTTTCCTCCAGGAACTTGTCCAAACCTTTTTTAAACCCAGCTACACTAACAGCCTTTACTACATCCTCCAGAAAAAAATTCCAGAGTTTGATTACACGTTGAATGAAAAAATATTTTATTTTATTAGTCTTAAATAGTTTACTCTGTAGCTTCATTGCATGTCCCCTAGTCTTTCTATATTCTGATAACGTAAACAATCGATCTACGTTTACCCGTTCCACTCCGTTCATTAATTTATAGACTTCTATCATATCTCCCCTCAGCCGTCTCTTTTCCAGGTTAAAGAGCCCTAACCTTTTTAGCCTTTCTTCATAGGAGTATCCTTCCATCCTCTTTACCATTTTGGTGGCTCTTCTCTGAACCTTTTCTAATAACGCTATATCCTTTTTAAGATACGGCGACCTGAATTGCAAACAATATTCAAGGTGCGGACTCACAATAGAACGATATAGAGGCATTATAATATCTTTTGTTTTATTTTCCATTCCTTTCCTTATGATATGTAGCATTCTATTTGCTCTCTTGGCCGCTGCTGCACACTGGGCCGAGGGTTTTAACATGTTATCCACAATGACGCCTAAATCTTTTTCCTGGGTGTTGGTTCCTAATGTGGAACCTTGCATCATGTAACCATAGTTTGGGTTGTTCTTCCCTAGGTGCATAACTTTGCACTTGTCCACATTAAATTTCATCTGCCATTTTGATGCCCAGTCTTCCAATTTATCAAGATCCTCTTGCAATTTTCCACAATCCTCTTGGGTTTTAACAACTTTAAATAGTTTTGTGTCATCTACAAATTTGATAACCTCACTCGTTATTCCCTTTTCCAGGTCATTTATGAATATGTCAAAAAGCAGCGGACCCAGCACAGATCCCTGTGCTACACCACTATTCACCTTTCTCCATTGGGAAAATTGGCTATTTAGCCCTACCCTCTGCTTTCTATCTTTTAACCAGTTCCTGATCCACAATAGTACACTGCCTCCTATCCCATGACTCTTTAGTTTTGCCAAAAGTCTCTGATGAGGGACCTTGTCAAAGGCTTTCTGAAAGTCCAGATACACTATATCAACTGACTCACCTTTGTCCACCTGTTTATTCACACCCTCAAAAAAACATAACAGATCAGTAAGACAAGATCTTCCTTGTCTAAAGCCATGTTGGCTGTCTCCCATTAGGCCATGACTATCTACATGCTAAGTAATTTTATTCTTTGTGATGGTTTCTACCATTTTTCCCGGTACTGACGTCAGGCTCACCGGTCTGTAGTTTCCCGGATCACCCCTGGAAACCTTTTTAAAAAGTGGCGTTACATTGGTGATCCTCCAGTCTTCAGGTATTGCAGATGATTTTAATGAAAGTTCACAGATTACTAATAGCAGGTCTGCAATCTCATATTTCAGTTCTTTCAACACCCTTGAATATATACCATCCGGCCCAGGTGATTTGCTACTCTTCAGTTTATCTAATAGTTGTAATATATCTTCCCGATGTATCGATATTTCCTTGAATTCTTCTGCATCTTTAAATACCACTTCAGTCATGGGTAACATCCCTACATCTTCCTCAGTAAAGACTGAAGCAAAGAATTCATTCAGTCTCTCCGCTATCGCCTTGTCGTCTCTTAGTGCCCCTTCAACCTCTCTGTCTTCTAATGGACCAACTGACTCTCTCACAGTTTTTTTTGCTATGAATGTACTTGAAAAAGTCTTTATTTCGTGTTTTTGCTTCCGCAGCAAGCTTCTTCTCAAATTCTCCCTTTGCCTGCCTTATCAATGCCTTGCATTTGACTTGCCAGTGCTTGTGCTTTTTCCAGGTTTCATTGTTTCGCTCTTTTTTCCATTTCCTGAAAGATGCTTTTTTGGCAACAACAGCCTCTCTGACCTCACCTTTAAAATATGATGGCAGTTTTTTGGACTTCCTTCCACTTTTCTTAAAGTGTGGAATACAGCTGGTCTGGGCTTCCAAGATAGTATTTTTCAACAACAGCCAAGCTTGATGTAAGTCTTTAACCTTTGTAACTGCTCCTTTTAGTTTTTTCTTAACTATTTTCCTCATTTTATCATAGTCTCCCTTTCGAAAGTTAAAAGGTAGTACTGTGGATTTCCTTATTATTCGTCCTCCACTAATTAAATCAAATGTGATCATGCTATGATCACTATTGCCAAGTGGCCCCAACACCCGTATCTCTTGCACTAGATCTGGTGTTCCACTAAGGACTAGGTCTAATATGGCTTCCCCTCCTGTCGGTTCATGAACCAGCTGCTCCAAGAAGCAGTCATTTATTTCATCCTCCAACCACTCCAGCTGGCCATAAACACAGCTGCCCAATCACTCCAGGGTATCTCTAGGTATGAGCATATCTCACCCATCCTGATGCAATTACACTGGCTCCCCATTTCCAGCCGCCTGACCTATAAAGCTCTTCTTCTCATGTTTAAGGTTATTCACAAATCATTCGCATCCTCCCTGTCAGCAATGGTTCAACTAATCCCAGACAACAGAACGCGAAGAGCTAAAATGGTAAACACCATGGTCACTCCTATCATAAGGATTTGCATTAAAGCTGTCAAAAACCATGCCTTTTCTTTATACGCACCAACCCTCTGGAATGCTCTTCCTGCCTCAGTCAGAGTCATCATGGACCTATCTACATTCAGGAACGCTTTAAAGACTCACCTTTTCCAGCTGGCTTATGACCACATAACATAATGAAGGACTCTCATAATGCTGACTTCATATTATAATGAAGGACTCTCATAATGCTGACCACATAACATAATGAAGGACTCTCATAATGCTGGCCTCTCCACTTACACAGACTTTACCTTGAGTCCTGCTACACAACTTGTACTTAGTTCTCCGTCCTCTCCCTACTTCCCCTGCCTCGATCCCACCCCCTGTTCCTTCCCCTACCCCTTTTCTACCTCCCACCCTTTCCCTTACGTTGGCGCATTTGCATGTTACTAGTTCTCTGCCTCTGTTACCAAGATCTGCTGTTCATGCCTGTTAATGTAAAGTTGCATGTTTTGATGTTTTATGCCTGTTCTATGTAAAGTTGCTTGACTGTTCACGTTTCCTGTAAACCGCTCTGATACTAAATAGTGCGGTATATAAAAGCTAGTAAATAAAATAAATAAATAATAACACTGCAGATATTAAACCAGTACATCTCAGAGAATGCCAATACATTTCACTGGGGGAAAGAGAACAAGTGGGACTGTCAAATAGAAACTATATAAACAGAATACCTCAGCTTGGTTACACATGCAGAACATAGACCATCACCACACAAAGAACAAGGGATCACAATTTAGAAATAGGAAGATAATTAAATTGGGAACCCCAAAAGCCAAACATGAAATGTACAACAACACTGGAGAAATAAAACTATAAATTAATTTCCTCTTGCACTAAACAAAAACGCAAAGATGTTAACGATACACATTTCCCAGACCTGACATATTCCAGTTAATAAATTGAAAATAAAAAGTATTTTTCTACCTTTTGTTTGGACATTTTATTTTTCAGCTGCAATTGCTCCAGTCACTTTCTTCTGGTTTCTTCATGTCTTCTGCGAGCTATCCATTTGTCCTTTCTTCTCTTTTAGATTTTTTCCATTCTCTCTCTATATCTGCTTTCACATACTGATCTTTCCTGTTTTGCTCTTTCCACCATTTCTTTCCTTATTCCTTTATCATCCACTCATATTTCACCCTTCCATTCTCAATCCCCACTTACTCTTCCAATACCTGGCCCATCATAGACTTTTCTTTCCTCCCACACAAAATATCTTTTCCCCTCTCCATTCTCATTCCCCATCCCCATCCCTTTCTAGTCCTCCCCTAAAATCAGCTCCCTTATAGTTTGAGACCCACCCAGCATCCACTCCCTTCTAGTCCCATGCCCCCACATCAGCCCATTTCCAGTCCTAGCCCCCCATATGCTCTTTTCCAGTTCCATTCCAGCCCCCTATCAGCCAATTTCCACTCCAAGCTCCCCATCAGCCAATTTCCAATCCTAGCCCCCCATCAGCCCATTTCCAGCTCCATCAGCCCATTTCCAGTCCTATTCCAGCCCCCATCAGCCCATTTCTAGTCCTATTCCCCCATCAGCCATTTCTATTCCTATTCCAGGCAATCACCCTTTTGCAGTCCAAGCTCCCCCCATCAACCCATTTCGTCCTATTCCAGCTCTTCATCAGCCCATTTTCAATGCTATCCCTCCCATCACAGCCCATTTCCAATCCTAGCCCCCCCAATCACAGCCCATTTCCAGTCCAAACTCTCCCCCAATCACAGGCCATCTGCAGTCCTAGCCCCCCACCATCACAGCCCATTTCCAGTCCACGTTTCCCCCCATCACAGCCTATTTCCAGTCCTAGCCCCTCCACCCCACCATCACAGCCCATTTCCAGTCCTAGCCCCCCCAATCACAGCCCATTTCCAGTCCAAACTCTCCCCCAATCACAGGCCATCTGCAGTCCTAGCCCCCCACCATCACAGCCCATTTCCAGTCCACGTTTCCCCCCATCACAGCCTATTTCCAGTCCTAGCCCCTCCACCCCACCATCACAGCCCATTTCCAGTCCTAGCCCCCCCCCCCCCCATCACAGCCCATTTCCAGTCCAAGTTCCCCCCCATCACAGCCCATCCAGTCCTAGCCCACCCCCCCCCCCCTCCGAACAGCCCAGTGGCCGTCTAAGGGGCTTTAGAGGGAGCCAGCGAAGCCCATGCGAGGCCTCGGCTCCCTCTGCACAGCCGCCAGCATGAAGAGTCTTTTTCCTCACGCTGGTAGCTGTTTCTGTGAAGCCGTGAGTGCCAGGAAAGGTTAAAGGGCATTGCCTTTAACCTTTCCCAGCACTCACGGCTTCATAGAAACAGTTGCCAGCGTGAGGGAAAAGACTCTTCATGCTGGCGACTGTGCAGAGGTTGCTGGGGCCTCGCACGGGCTTCGCAGGCTCCCTCTGAAGCCGTCCATTGTGTGAGAATAGAGTTCGCGCGGGGCCCCCTGAAACACGGGGCCCTGTGCGAAGAACATTATCGTACAATGAACGAGCCAGTCCTGATCACCAGGTGCAAGTGAGAACAGGCAGGAGTGAGCAGGACTGGTCCATTTTCAAGTACCTGTCCATACACTTCCCTAATAAGGGGACCTCAGCAGGAGAGCATGGAACACAGTATGCCATGTCAAGGTGCAAGAGCATTGCTCTACACAATGTGCATAGTTGTAGGGAGTGACACTGGTTTCTCTGGGCATGTCTGTGTGGTGCTTGCACTGCTGACTACTGTCATTCCACTGGCCCTTTATTAGTGATAGGGAAATATTTGACTGGTTCGCTATGAGGGGGGGGGGGGACTGTTCTGCTGGGTTCATGTGCTTATTTAGCATTGTACAGATGTGTTCCTGAGATGTCCACACTATGCATAGCTAGGGAGGTAGTCTACTGCCATGTATGTAGTGCTGCACTGCTACTTGTGCCAGATGAATCATTCTCTACCTGTTTTCCTGCTACATTATAGAGCACTGTGAATGCTTTGTAGTATTCTGGGGATGCCACAGATTAGTTTCTATCATCTAACTTGCATCCTCCTATGGGTATTGTCAACTTACATTGTAATTCTGCCTCATAACAGTACTGTCCATGGCCACAGCTGCTTAAAAGCTACGCATTTTAAAGGGGAGGTGTGGCCATTCACGGGTATATCGCAGAGACGGGCAGAGTCGCAGATGTGCATCTTTTCGGAATATGGTGAGCGCAGGGACATCCAAAGCCATTTTCGGCATATACCCATCTTCATACAGCATAGCACTGTGTGCAGGCCGTGCCTAGCACATCTATGTGGGCGATTCTGTGCACATGGCTCCGCTTACTACTACTACTATTGAGCATTTATGCCTCCCCTCCTCTCCCTCCTTTCTCAGTCTCTGTCGACAATTCTATAATCCTTCCTGTTTCCTCGGCCCGCTTTCCTAACCAGGGCTCTACAGATCAAAAAACAGTAAGGATTTGAGGGTTTGTTTGTTTGTTTTTATTATATTACATTGCTAGCTCTCTGACTGGGAGCTCTTAAAAGGGTTTTTTGTATATTTTTTAAAGCAAGGTTACTTTCTTTTTGGTGCTTTAGGGGACCTTTTGCTGAACTCTAGTAACCTCCTCAGGTTTAGAAACTGCTAACACCTAATCAGGAGTTAGTGGGCTTGATTTCCTGAGTGCAGCTGAGGCCTGCATAAAAGGCTCCAGTGCCTTGCCCTGTTGAGGCTTTCCTAACCAGGGCTCTACAGATCAACAAACAGTAAGGATTTGAGGGTTTGTTTGTTTGTTTTTATTATATTACATTGCTAGCTCTCTGACTGGGAGCTCTTAGAAGGGTTTTTTGTAGATTTTTTAAAGCAAGGTTACTTTTTGGTGCTTTAGGGGAACTTTTGCTGAACTCTAGTAACCTCCTCAGGTTTAGAAACTGCTAACACCTAATCAGGTGTTAGTTCCCTCCCTACGCACCCCGACTCCCACCCACCCCTAGTGAGCAGTCTTGCTTTATAGGGCACCTCCCCCTTTAACAAATCACAGAGAATTGGAACAGCACATTTTGAATATAATTAAAGAGATTTAACTGCTTTTTCTCTGAAAGGACAGCTGCGAAACCGGCTGGTACTTGGTAGATCTCTCTCTTTTGCTTTAACAGATACCTAAGCTCCACGAACAGAACCATGGCTGGGAAAAATCGTATTGCTAAAGCTGTTGCCCCCGTTACAGCTTCTGCCTCGGTCCAGACAGAAGTCCTAATGCCAGTTGAAGGACCAGTTCCATGTGCAGGGTGCCTGCATGCTGAAGCTCTGAGGAAACAAGTGGAGGAACTCAGAGAGGAGGTGGCGAGGATGAGGAGCATTCAAGACAGTGAGAAGTACATTGATGAGATGCTTCTTGCAGCAACCAAGCTCTCCAGCACAGGAGAAGATGGGTGCCAACAGAATGTCGATGGTTGGACACAAGTCACCAGGGCCTGGAAAATCACCAATCCAACTTCTCCAGCCCTTGAATTGAAGAACCATTATGCAGCCCTGGAAATGGAGGAGCTGAAAGCATCCCTGGAAAGGGAAGAACCAGAGTTAAAGTACCCCAAAGTTGCAGAATCAGTGACCAGAAGGAAACAAAGGGTAGTGGTGGTTGGAGACTCTCTTCTGAGGGGTACTGAGGTGTCCATCTGCCGACCAGACTTGATGTCCAGAGAGGTATGCTGTCTGCCTGGTGCCAAAATCCAAGATGTTACGGAGAGTTTGCCGAGACTCATCAAGCCCACTGACTATTACCCAATGTTGCTAATCCATGTTGGAACAAATGATACTGCCAGGTATACCTCAGAACGTATCAAAAGTGACGTCATGGCTCTGGGACAGAGGGTGAAGCAGTTAGGTGCACAGGTGGTGTTCTCTTCAATCCTCCCTGTTGAGGGTAAAGGCCAAGGCAGAGAGGCTCTCATCCTGGAGATGAATGCATGGCTGCGTGGATGGTGTCATCAAGAGCATTTTGGTTTCCTAGACCATGTGATGCTGTTCCAAGGGTTGTAGAGCAGAGATGGCATCCATCTGTCCAAGAAAGGTCAACGCATCTTCGGTAGTAAACTGTGTCATGAGGCACAAGGATCAGAGCCTATGGAGACAGAGAATGTACTTCAGAATGAATCCACTTTTGACAGGTCAAAGGAAAACATGGAGGAAGGTTGGCATAGAAACCCCAAACAAACTATGTCACACAGTACTAGGGAACGCCCAAGCCAGGAGCTAACCCATGACTCATTAGGAGAGGGGAGGCAGCTGATGAGGGGCGGAGCCCAAGCAAACGGGAAAGGCAACACATTTAAAAATCCCCTGGCAGGGAGTAGTGAGGGGAGAGGGAGGAGAAGAATTAACCAAGGACCCAGCCAAAGGAGAACTGTCTTGGGAACAGAGTGGAAGGACGAGAGAAGGGAAGGGAGTCCCAATCTTACCTAGGAAAGCTCCTCTGAAGAAGGGAGCCGTGGGAGGCACGCTGACCCAAAGAGACAGACAGTTCCATGCTGTAGGAAGCAGTGCACGGCTGGTCAGTGCACTGAGGAACTCTATTCCCCAGAAAGCAAGGAACATTGTTTTAAAACCCGGGTAAGGCAGTCTCAGCCTTATAATGCTAAGTACTCTGAAGGAAAAGTTTATTCCCCTGAAGCTGAGCTTCTGCCTGTGAGAAAACCCAGGCAAAGCAGAAAGGAAAAGTATTACCTTGAGCCGTGTTGCAGCCAAGGGAGGTTCCTGGAAAGAAGTTTGCTGGAAGGTAGGAAAATACCACCTAATAGCAGAGCAGAGGATTCTAACCCAGTTCCTTGTACATACCAGGAGCTGTGTGAAAGAGCCAACAGTAATTACGGTAAACACCCAGGCTCCTCTAGGCTGTTGGGGGAAGGGAACCCTTTACCCTTTGCAGAGGAAGTGATTAAGCAGGGAAAAGAGTTCACCCCACGGGAAGCTGAGGAGGACGTTGATGGTATGCAATGTGATTTCTACCAAGCTCCAGATATGGAGATGTTGATGGACTGTACGTACACGCTGTCAGACAGCATACACTCCCTATGCTAGTATTGCTATATTATTATAAGAAGGAAAACAGTCCAAAGAGTGTTTGGAAGTTAAACTGTTTTCTGTGCCTTTTTGTGTTACCTTAAGAAGCTGAAGACAAGCACTGCCTAAGTTTGGTTATCCTTTTGTTTCATTGTACCAGAAGTATGGACTTTATGTTGCTGTATTTTCAAGGTTAAAATCCAACCCTGGGAAGGGAATAAATCCTATTTTTACCTTACTATCTCGTGCACAACTATTTACTTCATAAGCTACTGAACTACAATACCCAGAAGGCTTTACCAAGCCTCAAAATAGTGGTTCACAGCCTCAAGAAGAACACTTCCCCGCTCACCTTACTCACACTAAGGCCTCTGGGAGGGTGAGTGGGCGACAACTGGCTAATCTACTGAAGAGGGCTTTAAACTAGATTCGTTGGGGATAGGTGAAGAAAGCCCCCAGGTAAGTGAAAGCCCCCAGGTAGGTGATACATTAAATACCTTTATGGAAATGGGTAACAGGGGTAACATATGGAAAGCAGTGTGTATAAATGCCCGTAGCATGCGAAATAAGATCCCTGATGTTGAAGCTTTGGTGGGAGTGGCTGACTTGGATTTAGTGGCAGTTACAGAAACATGGTTCACAGAAAACCATGACTGGGATGTAACTATACCTGGCTATACTTTATTCAGAAAGGACAGGGTAGGAAGAAGGGGAGGAGGAGTGGCACTATATGTAAAAACTACTATTAAAGCTTTGGAATTACAGAGCTTAAAAGGGAGAGAGGAGGCATTGTGGGTTAAACTAGAAAGAGGGAAAGAGAAATCTATTTGCATTGGTGTGATATACAGACCTCCCTCACAAGAGGAAGAGGTGGACAGAGAGTTAATTGAAGACATGTGCAGCATTGCTAGGAAAGGGGAAGTGCTACTGATAGGAGATTTCAATATGCCAGATGTTGATTGGCACATTCCTGCTGCAGTATCATCTAGAAGTAAGGAGATCCTGGATTCTCTACAGGGAGAACTATTCAGGCAATTGGTAACAGACCCCACACGTGAAGGGACCATACTGGACTTGGTGCTTACCAATGGTGAAAGTGTTTCTGATGTTGTAGTGGGAGATCATTTTGCATCCAGTGATCACCAGATGGTGTGGTTCAGTATTAGGACTAGGGCTGTTAGAATCCATTCCAAGGTGAGGATCTTAGACTTTAGGAAGACTAACTTTGCGAAGATGGGCCAATACCTCAGGGAGTCGTTAGTGGGATGGGAAGAGCTGGGAGATGTAGAAAAACAGTGGGCAAAACTGAAAGTTTAGTCTCTCTTCACACTCCTTATCGTCAGCTCCGTTCATTGCATGCTAACCGTTTGTTTCTTCCCCCACCCTTACGAGCTCACCTTGAACAGACACGCCATTCGCTTTCTTTTTCTTGGGACCCTCACTCTGGAATTCTCTGCCTTCCTCTCTTCGTCTAGAATCCTCCTACCAACACTTCAAAAACCTATTAAAAACTCATCTGTTCCAACAGGCATATGATCTCCCTCCCAGCAGTCCTGTCTAATTGTTTTGTTTGTCTTTGCGTACTTATGGTTTGTTTGGTTTGTCTACTGTTTGTCCTGTGACCCCTTTGGTCCATCTTTTCTTTATTTTAATGGATTTCTTTTCTTTTCAATGCTTTTATTTATATTATTTTATTGTAAACCGCTCTCACGTTTCAACAAGGGCGGTATATTAAATGTAAATAAAGATAAAGATAAGATAAAGATTAAGGGCAACCAACCTTTTTGGTAAAATGGTAAATAAAGACAAAAGGAAAAGGAGACCGCTATGGTTTTCTAAGGAAGTAGCTGAAAAAGTGAAGAAAAAGAGGGAGGCCTTCATGAAATACAAGAGATCACAGAGAGAGGAAGACAGGCATCTGTATTTGGAAAAACTTAGAGAAGCTAGCAAAGTAGTCAAGAAGGCAAAGATTCAAAAGGAGGAGGAAATAGCCAATGCAATAAAATGGGGGGATAAGACATTTTTCAGCTATATTAGTGAGAAGAGGAAGGGCAAAAGTGGTATTGTCAGACTCAAGGGTGTAGGGGGGGAATATGTAGAAGCTGATAAGGATAAAGTGGAATTGCTTATCAAATATTTTTGTTCTGTGTTCACAGATGAAGAACCAGGAGCAGGACCTCAGAAAACACCCACAAATAGGAACAGAAGTGAGGGACATCTTGAACAATTTTCAGAAGACTGTGTTCGTGAGAAACTAGCTCAACTTAAAGTAGACAAAGCAATGGGACCGGATGGGATACACCCTAGAATACTGAGGGAACTTGGGGACGTTCTAGCAACTCCACTGACTGACCTTTTCAATGTCTCGTTGGAGTCGGGAGTGGTGCCAAAGGACTGGAGAGAGGCTCATGTGGTGCCTTTACACAAAAGCAGAAGTAAGGATGTGGTTGAATAACATTGTAAAAACATATAAATAAATCATAATCAATTATAAAAAATAATTACCAGAAAATTTGCTCAGAAATTCTACTATAAGGAAATGTGATGATAAATACCATAGAGGTGAGTAACATTCATCACATGATAGCACTCAAGCAAACTATCTGTGAGGGTGAATTTATGATAAAGCTTGTGCTTTCCAAAAGTGTATACTAATGGTTACCTTGACTAAATGTTATTCATTGTCTTGTTTCATATTTATGTTTGTTCAATTATATACTACTGTGTTGTACAGGGTGGCGAATCCACACGCTATTTTGAATAATTCTTGGTTCTTCACCATTAGTGCCTTGTAAGTAGATGTGTTATGAAGGTATCACGTTCAGTTTGCACTATTAGAATTCTATACAGGGGTGTCTGTCTGCCCTACGTCTTTGTTTTTAGTTTTTAAATCTAGTGAGCTCGTTTTTATTAATAATTTTAATAATTTCATATTTTTATGCTTGTTATGATTTAATTAATACTTACACTACACTTGTTCTATGGTATTCATTGTAGGTATGATTTTAATTTTAATTTGTATTATATGAATTTTTATTTATGTTTTTAAGCTTTATATGCCTGGTTGATTTTACTATTTCATTTATCATTTAACATTATTTTTATATGTTTTGATGTTTGTATGTTTAAGTTTATCCCCCTGAGGAAGGCTTCGGACGAAACGCGTAGGGGACTCAATAAAGGCATCTGTGTCATCCATATCTCTTGCCTCGCTGTGTATCCACGGTGTCTGCCCCATGCCATTTTGAATTCTGTCACTGTATTTGCCCCGACCACTTCCATCAGGAGGGCATTCCAAGCATCCACCACCCTTTCAGTGAAAAAGTATTTCCTGACGTTGCCTTTCAGTTGCCCTTGCAGCTTTATGTTATGCCCTCTAGTTTTACAGCTTCCCTGTCTTTGAAAAAGGTTCATTCATTAATATTCTTTAAGTATTTAAAGGTCTATCATATCGCCCCTGTCCCTCCTCTCCTCTAGCGTATACATATTTAGGTCTTCAAGTCTCTTCTCATATGTCTTCTGGCACAGGGTCCAAATCATTTTGGTCACCCACCTCTGAACAATTTCCAGTCTTTTTATATCCTTTATGAGATATGTTGTCCAAATCTGCAATAGTCCATGTGAGGCCTCATCAGCGACTTGTACAGTGGCATTAGTATCTCCTCCTTTCTGCTAATAAGTCCTCTCTGTATGCAACTCAGAATCCTTCTGACTTTGGCCACTGCCTTCTCACACTGTTTCGCCACCTTGAGATCCTCAAAAACAATTTAGGTCATTCTCCTGGTCTGTGCACACCAACCTCTCGCCCCCTATCGCATACAATTCCATTGGATTTCTGCATCCCAAGTGCATGACATTGCACTTCTTCACATTGGCAGTTAAGATTTATTCTTCCAGCGTTTGTAGATCTTTTCTCATGTTATCCACTCCCTCAGGGGAGTCCACTCTGTTGCAAATTTTTGTATCATCTGCAAAAAGACAGACTTTTCCATTCAGTCCTTCAGCAATATCACTCACAAATACCTTGAACAGTACAGGTCCCAGGACCGATCCTTGGGGACGCCACCAATCACCTTCTTTTTATCCAAATGAGTTCTGTTTACCGTCACCTTCTTTCGTCTGTCAGCCAACCAATTTCTGACCCAGTTCACCACCATGGTATCCATCCCCAGGCTGTTCAATTTATTGATAAGTATCCTTGTTTTGAAACTCCTCTTAGTTTTGCCCACATATAGCAACTTGCATGAACAAATAACCACATAAACCATAGTTTTGGTGTTACAGTACTAAGATAGTACTTGTCATGTGTCAGTGGATATGCAAATAATTCTTTAATCTCCAGACACACTCAGCAGACACTACAATTACCACATTTGAAATTACCAATGATTTGAAATGACCAATGGTTGTACTTTGTTTTATCAAGAAGAGCAGAGGGAATCAATTTGTCCTTACAACTGTGACCTCTCTTGTATGCAACCATAAAATTATATTTCAAAAAGCATTCTAAATTTTTGACCATATACCTTTTTTTTTTAAATCCTGGTTATATCTAGCTAAATGTGCAAACCTATTCTCTTTCCTTTATCAGCTCATCCTGGAATTTCTGTAATCCCTGACCACTAGTCTCTGCATGTGCTGTAGCCATGGTGGAGAGGTTGCTTCCTCCCTTGGCCGTTGTTCTGCAGCCAACCTATAGGGCCCTGCTCCTGCTCTATGGTGAGGACCACATCATCATCAAAGAGGTCTACTACTGCCACCATTTCTTCCTCTGATGATGTGGCCAACAACCTATCAGCAGAGCTGCTGCTGTTCATGCTGTTGGTCCTGCTATGGTGGCTGCTGTCACTAATGCTGCTGTAGTTCAGCTAGGATGGGACTGTTCCTATGTCCTGCCCCTGGCCCTGTGTCAGTTGTTCCTGAGGCTGCTGCTGCGGGTCAAGTCTTCTGGGTGGTGGTGGTGGCTCCAGTCTGGCTGGTAGTAGGGAGAGCTCCTGGAGCACCTCCACATGTTGTCTGGCCTGTTGATGCTTCTCTATCTGCTGATGTTGCAGAAGCTTGTGATGTAATGGTGGAGATGGCAGTTGTTACTACTGCGGCACATCTGGTGTGGGATGTTGGTCATCCCCTGCCACATAACATTAGACTGCTTTCATTTGCAGATGCCTGCCCTCCACTGCCCATTGCTGATGCTCATATAAAGCCTTAACAGGTCACCACACATACTATACCCTTTGCCTATGTCTTGGTACGCACTATGGCACATGACCATCTCTCAACTACTGCTTTCTCCTGTCATTGCCATGTGCACACTCATTCCCTACATGGATCTCACAACTGCACTCTATGTCCTGGTGACCCAGCCTGTTTATCTTTCCCCATATTACTTCCCTGACCACTTCCATCCCCGCCCCCATTCCAAACATGATTTCACATCTCCATGCAGCATCCCCTCCCTATATTTTGCTGCATAGATCCACTGCTGTATGGCCCTTTGGCCCTTCTTTCTGGTCATTGCTGAAATTCTCAGGCATCTGTATTTCTGCCAACCTGCATGCGCTGTGTGCAATGTGGCTTTGCATCTGCTGGACTTGTGTGCCATTCTCTAGTGTTCATGCCAGTTACTGACATGCATCTTTTTACCATGTGCTGTTCTGATGTTTCACCAGAGAGCCCTCTCTCAGTGCATATCAATGTACCATGCATTTTGACTTACCATTCTCAGCTGAACCTGGAGACATATCCACTCCAACAAGCAGTCTAGTGTGCCGCATGGCATTATACTGCACCTTGATCACCTCAAGGTCCCTTAGTATACAGTGTCACCCACTAACGTACCCAGAGGCTAGAAAGGGCTTGGGTCATTTGATGGGGCAGTATTTTTATGGCTTTAGAGCTCCTATGAAGGCTTTTTAGCAAGGCCTTCTGGATCCTGTAGTTTTCACCGTTAGCCAAAGAAGTGTAGTTGAAGCAGAGGGTAAGGTTTAAACTCAGGCTTTATTCCCCGTCCGGGGTGGATTCATAACAGTGGAACTTAAAGCAGGTCAGACCCTTCATCTGATAACACAATTAAAGAAAAGTACTTTCAACACAACTTAGCTTTCTTCAGCATTAAACCAGGAAACAAAAGTAACAGAAAACAGTTCCTTTTACTCACGGAACTCTTGCACCTGTTTCTTCTCATAAACAGTTCTGGCTGCTTTTAACAGAGAGATGCTATACAATCAGATAATGTGTACGTGCAATCCATCTAATTTTCCTCTAAGGATTCTTCAAGAGGTTCAATCTGCATCTCCTCTTCATCTGAGTAAGCTTCAGGCTCCCAACTGCCGTTAAAGTTATAAGGTTCTTGTCGGGGAGTTAAAACACTCTCCTCCCCCACTATACTAGTGGCCCGTGGGTAACTACCGTATTTCCTGTAGTTGGGTTCCTGAGAACTACAGAGCTCCTGGTACGTGCATAGAAAGTCAGGGTATTGCAAACCTCTCTTATTAGGGTAAATACGCCTACCTTTAGGCACTGCTGTGTCCTGCTCTCTCGGATAAGCACGGCTCTGCTTTGAAGCCCCTTTTCCACGGTGTTTCTCTGACTCATTCAAATGTGCTTCAAGGTAAAAGTTTTCCCCTTCTGCATTTCTGGTGTTAGGTAATTTATATCTTAAAGCCTTGGCTGTTGGACTGCCCTCTCTGCTTGCCTCACAGCAACGTTCCTGGGGATATTGAGAGGCTGTGCACTGCTGTTCCCAACAGCTTCTCTGAGAGTCACCAACCTCCTGTGCTCTGGATAATCCCCTTAGCTCCATCCTCACAGCTCCACGGACACTGCTCTCAAGCTCAGCAGTTCCTAACGCTTCTCCCGTAGTTCCAACTACAGCCCTTGTAGTTCCTACTACTTCTCTCTCAGTCCCACTTTCTCTCCCAGTTCTCTCTCTACCTCCCGGTAAGTGATTTTTAAGTACATTCAAATTGGTGTTAACCTGGGCTCCGCCCCCATGCAGGTGCTCTTCATTTTCTAATGAATTCTGTGCTCCCTTTCTGTTCGGGCATTCCCTAACACCACGTGGCTTTGTTTTCATCTGTTGCTCATAGCAACCTTCCCCCATGTGTGAACCTGAGCTGTCAGTTTCCCTTACATTTTGCTCACAATCCCCTACTTCCATGGGTTCTGATGGCGCTACCTTATGACAGATCCCCCCCCCTTAAAATATTACGGACGACTAACCGGACAGCACGTAATCATCTCTTGGGTTCTGTCTCGCTGCCTTACATAGGCCAAGCTGACCGTGGCCAATCTCTCCTTCCAAGGTTTTAGAACGTTCAAGTGGTACACCTGCTGACGTCCCCTCTCATTCTCCACCTTGTATGTCACAGGACCTACTTTCTCTATTACTGTACACGGTCCCTTCCATTGGGCCTCAAACTTGGGTCCTGGGTCCGCTACTTGGACAAGGACTTTATCCCCTATGCTCAGGTGCCTTTCTCTTGTGCTCCTGTCATAGTAACGTTTTTGCTTTTCTTTGCTGGCCTGCAAATTTTCTCTTGAGGCCTTTGCAGTTCTTTTTAAGCGTTCCCTCAAGTTTTTAAGGAATTGAGGCACCCCAACTTCCTGCGAGTCTGGCTCCACCCACTGTTCATGGAGAATGTCTAAAATTCCCCTAGGGGCCCTGCCAAACATAAGCTCATATGGGGACGCTTTTAATGACGTCTGTATGCGTTCTCGACATGCATAAACTACAAATGGGAGTAGGGTATCCCATTCACCCATCTCTCCCTTCTTTAAACCCCTCCGAAGCATCTGTTTCAAAGACTGATTCATCCTCTCAACAAGCCCATTTGTTTGAGGATGATAGGCTTCAGTCTTTATGTGCCTTATGCCGAAGGCTTCCCATACCGTTGTTAAGTGTTTTGATAAGAAATTGCTCCCTTGGTCAGTCAATACCTCCCTGGGAAAACCCACTTCACAAAAGAGCTTTACCAGCTCTTGGGCTATTACTCTGGCCGATGTACACGTTAAGGGAATAGCCCATGGGAATCTAGTTGCGTGGTCTACTACCACCAATAAATACTGAAATCCTCTGGGCGTACGGATCAGGGGTCCTACGATGTCCATACCTATGCGTTCCATAGGTACTGCTATGATGGGTGTGGATACCATTGGTACAGCTTTCGGCTTTAAAGCTGTGACCCTCTGACAAGTTGGACAAGCCTCGCAGTATTGTTTAGTCTCTTTAAAGACCCCTGGCCAATAGAATCGAACCAATATTTGGTCCAGGGTGCCTTGGACTCCCTTATGGCTGCCTATGGGGTAGTCGTGTGCCAACCTTAGTACTGTGGCTTTAAATGTCGTTGGCACGACCAATTGTTTCCTTATCGCTCCGGAATACGGGTCAGTACTTTCCCTATATAGGATTTCCTTTTCCAGGAAAAACCTGGGTAGGGTAGGCCGAATTTCCCTGGCCCATTCGAAAGCTCTCTTTAGAGCTGGGTCAGCCCGCTGTTCTGCTGGGAATGAGGGGAACTTACTCACCACCTCGGCAGGTACCCAAGGTAACCCTGCACCAGCTTCCAACTCGGCACTCCCCCGGGTCCTTTGACGCCTCTCTTGGCGTTTTTTGGCTTTCGCCTTCCTGCCTTCCTTAACCGGCTCGTGTATTAGTTTATCATGTGTGGGCAGAATGCCTAATCCACCCCCATCTAATTCCTACTCTTGGGGTTCTTCCTCCCCCTCAGGCTCCCCGGGATCCTCAGATGCTATCCTTCCTTCCCCTGAGGTCCCTGCCTGCGATCGGGTAGATATTAGGCCGGTCCGGGTATTCAACCCTACCGCCAGACCCTTGAGAAAGGGTGGCCAGTCCCTGCCTAAAATGACATCTCTAGGCAATGTAGGGATTATGGCTACCTGTAATGTGTGTTCTCTATCTACAGCATGTATAGATAACCTCTGTGAAGGATAACAGGAAAATGCTCCGTGTATGCATTTTAAGCGGATCTGGCTTTCTGCTTGCCTCGGGGCTGACCGACGGTGCCTCCCAATGGCTTCCCAGAGCTTGGACGTAATCATGCTCTGGTCAGCACCCGAGTCAAGCAGCGCCAGCGTTTCCACCCCTTCTACCTGCACAGGAATCAGGAACCCATCTTGTGCTGGCTTTTCTCTCCCAGCCATGAGGATAGTCCGCTCCGTGCAGTCTTTTTGGAAATGGCCCGCTCGCCCGCACACATAACATTTCCCTTTGTGTATAGAAAAAATGTCATCATTAGTATTCCTACCACATACATTAAACATTTTCCCTTTAACATAGTTCTCTCTTTTATGCTCTGCCATGCCTGCTGCTTTCCTCAGACCTATTTCTGAGGTGCCCACTATCTGAGCCTCAAAATAGCGTTCAGCTAGACTGGCTGCATCATTGGTATTCTGACAATTTTGCAAGGTGAGAAACTTTTTTACCTCGGTAGGCACAGCCTGGAGAAATTGCTCCAAGATAATTATATCTAACACTGATTCCATTGTCCTCTGCTCAGGGGTTAACCACTTGTAGGCCAAATTCTTTAATCTCTGCTGCAGAGCTTTAGGGGTTTCTTGGGCCCTCATCCTAGCCTCTCTAAACAACCTACGATAGTGCATGTTAGATAGGCCCAACCTATCCTTAACTGCCCTTTTTATCTCCTCGTAGTCAGTAGCAAGGATGGAAGGCATTGCTTTATAAGCAGAGAGAGCTTCCCCGGTGAGAGATACAGCAAAGCGGGTAGCCCACTGCTCTCGTGGCCATTTCAATGCCCCCCCCCCTATTCGTTCAAAGGCATCAATAAAATCATCAGTGTTGTCCTGTGGACTTAACTGTCCCAACGTAAACGCATGACTCGCATTAAGTCCTACCCCTGGAACTACGTAGGGGTTCTCAGTCCCATGTCCTGGTGACTTTTCCAAAAATGCTCTCATGGTCTCCAGAAGTGGCCTCTGCTGCTCCATAATCATTTTTGCTGTTTGCTCTTGCATGTGCCGTGCTAACTCCAGTTGTTTGTCCCACTGGTGTTGCATCCAGCTCATTATATCCTGGGCCTCAATCTTCTTGCTGTGACCCTGCGGAGAAAAGAAGAGAAAGAAAACCACCAAGTGCGGTACTTTTTACACTTCTTCACCCCTTTCCCGCACCACAGAAGCGCCCTCTTTCTTGCCCTTTTATCCACCTACGCTAGTGGCCTAGGTATCCGTTACCTTAGGATCTGCGTAGATTCAGGCTTTGGCAAGAAAGGTCCTCAATCAGCATCTGGCTTGTCCTGTGTGCTTGCTTCCAATGGGTCTTCCGGTACAGCAGTATTTTTTCTTCAAAAGTGTCCCTTTTTTCTTTTCCACAGTTAAAAAAAAATCCTGCCAACTACGCCACTCATGTCACCCACTAACGTACCCAGAGGCTAGAAAGGGCTTGGATCGTTTGATGGGGCAGTATTTTTATGGCTTTAGAGCTCCTATGAAGGCTTTAGCAAGGCCTTCTGGATCCTGTAGTTTTCACCGTTAGCCAAAGAAGCGTAGTTGAAGCAGAGGGTAAGGTTTAAACTCAGGCTTTATTCCCCGTCCGGGGTGGATTCATAACAGTGGAACTTAAAGCAGGTCAGACCCTTCGTCTGATAACACAATTAAAGAAAAATACTTTCAACACAACTTAGCTTTCTTCAGCATTAAACCAGGAAACAAAAGTAACAGAAAACAGTTCCTTTTACTCATGGAACTCTTGCACCTGTTTCTTCTCATAAACAGTTCTGGCTGCTTTTAACATAGAGATGCTATACAATCAGATAATGTGTACGTGCAATCCATCTCATTTTCCTCTAAGGATTCTTCAAGAGGTTCAATCTGCATCTCCTCTTCATCTGAGTAAGCTTCAGGCTCCCAACTGCCGTTAAAGTTATAAGGTTCTTGTCGGGGAGTTAAAACACTCTCCTCCCCCACTATACTAGTGGCCCGTGGGTAACTACCGTATTTCCTGTAGTTGGGTTCCTGAGAACTACAGAGCTCCTGGTACGTGCATAGAAAATCAGGGTATTGCAAACCTCTCTTATTAGGGTAAATACGCCTACCTTTAGGCACTGCTGTGTCCTGCTCTCTCGGATAAGCACGGCTCTGCTTTGAAGCCCCTTTTCCACGGTGTTTCTCTGACTCATTCAAATGTGCTTCAAGGTAAAAGTTTTCCCCTTCTGCATTTCTGGTGTTAGGTAATTTATATCTTAAAGCCTTGGCTGTTGGACTGCCCTCTCTGCTTGCCTCACAGCAACGTTCCTGGGGATATTGAGAGGCTGTGCACTGCTGTTCCCAACAGCTTCTCTGAGAGTCACCAACCTCCTGTGCTCTGGATAATCCCCTTAGCTCCATCCTCACAGCTCCACGGACACTGCTCTCAAGCTCAGCAGTTCCTAACGCTTCTCCCATAGTTCCAACTACAGCCCTTGTAGTTCCTACTACTTCTCTCTCAGTCCCACTTTCTCTCCCAGTTCTCTACCTCCCGGTAAGTGATTTTTAAGTACGTTCAAATTGGTGTTAAACTGGGCTCCGCCCCCATGCAGGTGCTCTTCATTTTCTAATGAATTCTGTGCTCCCTTTCTGTTCGGGCGTTCCCTAACACCACGTGGCTTTGTTTTCATCTGTTGCTCATAGCAACCTTCCCCCATGTGTGAACCTGAGCTGTCAGTTTCCCTTACATTTTGCTCACAATCCCCTACTTCCATGGGTTCTGATGGCGCTACCTTATGACAACAGAAGCATCTGGGGAGAAGGGAAACAAATAGAGCATAGCATTTACTATTTTCTACTGTTCAACTCTACCTTCCCATGTCATGCTTCTGACTACGCCTGTTATGCATCTGATTCTGTGTGGCATTTCTTGGGGGGAGGGGGGAATAGACCCTTCCATGCACTGGTTTACCCACAACCTCCAAACGTAGCCTGCAGCATCCCTTCCCCCCTCCCCCCCACTCCAAAATGCTGCCTGCATCCTATTTTAGTCCCTGCTCACATCCTTGTCCCCTATACATCCTCTACACAACTCATGCCCATAACCTAGGGCTCCCAACAGTCAATGTGCATTCTATAACCACACTATGGCTGCTGGACCAATTTGCTGTCCTTGTGTGCCTGCTCCACTTGCATTCACCTGTACATTATGCAGTGATATGGCTCCAGCAACTGTATTGCTTCCTTATTGGCCTCAATGTGCGACTACATACATACCATTGACACTGCACATTACCCTGGTGCCCCTGCTACCACTTGCAAACATCCTTCCCATGCAACTAGCATGCTTGCATTTTGCCCCTGATCCCATGCAACCACACTACTAGCCTATATATGCCCTCAGTCACTCCCTGCATGCTTTCATGCATCTCTTGTGCATGTACACACCTCTCTGTATGTGTGTGCCTCTGAACTGGCTTTAGTGGCTCCTCAAGACCACCCCCCCCCTTACAGTGATGTCTCAAAAAGGCCCAGCCTTCATAGCTCCCTTTTACCAGCACTTCCCAGTCTATCTACTGTGTACCAGCCTTGGTTGACTTACTGTGCCAGGGTAGTGTGGATGGATGCCCAGACCCTTATTGCTTCAGCATGTGGGGCCTATGTGAACATGGGGGAACAGCACATCCTCTTCTTCTAACACCATCCTGCAGATGAGCAGGTGTTTTAATAGACTGAAGTCAGTCTGCTGTCTCTGCAGTGCTGCTTGTGGTGAGGTTCACGGGTGGGGGAGAGAGGAAGGTTAGCCATATCCTGTTTCCTGCTGCACGTGCACTTCTCCCTTTTGCCACACATAGAGCAGCATTTCATAATGGCATGCATGTTTCCAGCAATGGATCCAGCGGTGTCGCTCTTGTACGTCCCTGATGGTATATTTTCCTTAGCATGCACGCACACTCCTCCTGACTGACATTGTCATCTATATTTCTGAATGGCCACGTAACTGTTTTGCTTGTGACACATATGTTCATGGGTATGTTTATGAAATTGCCACCTTCCTGGTGACATTTATAGTTGCACATCTCTGGAATTACCTACACGGCCTTTCTAAAATGTGCTGTCACATGTTTTCTCCTCAAAATCTTGCATTTGGATATTGTTTGGATTTGGATAGTGGTTCTAGAAGAAAATTTGGATAGCGGTTATTTGGATAGTGGTTCTAGAACAAAACTAATTTCCAATACAATTGGTCTTCCTGGTGGGGTGGTCAAAGATTTATGTATTTTGAGAAGAATTTATAAAGTCAGAATAATGGAATGGAAGAGAGAAAAATATCTAACTTGTATCTTGTGAGGAAGCCTCCTTTTGAAGTAAGCGTCAACACTTATCTTAATTTTTCTTGTAATCTGTGGTGGGATCTTTGTCCAGCACTACATATACATCTTTATCATATAACTGTCTTTCTGTTTATGCTAAATAATCCTTTAGGGCCTTTTTGTCCCGGACGTAGATCCCCTCTGTGCGTCCGGTCTGAACCGGACACACAGAGGGGATCGCAGTTCTGATCCTGCGGGGCATGTCTAGCCCCATGGGATCAGAATTGTGAACAAGCATGTATGTGCAGGCCAGGACTGTGATTCATTCCCGGCCTGCATGTACATAAGTAGCCCCACTAACTCAGTCAGGGCTTTTAAATGGAGCCATGGCGCCATGGAATCATGTTGCCATGGCACCGCGGCTCCATTTAAAAGCCACAATGCTGACCACCTGAAAAAGGGGTTTATTCCCCACAGCCCAACCCCAAAGGCCAGGGTATGGCTGTGGGGAATAAACCCTAGCTCCCCCCGCCCCATCCACTCCCCAAGCAATTTTAAAAAAACACGTCTAGGGAAGTTATTCCACCTCGGAGATGGAATAACTTCTTGGGTCATTTCGCCAGCCCTGGACGTAAAGGGCCAACATTAGAATCAGCCCTGTATGTCCATGGCCAGCGACCGCTCGCTCCCCGTCCAGACTCTGCCCCCAGGCCAATGTTCCCTCTAATTTTCTGTAGGCTGTGTGCGCATAAAATATCAGATGTGTGCAGCTTTTGAAGAAAGGTTAAATTTTTGTGCGCCACATATCGACACTCGGAGTTATATACTTTAAAATTTGACTACACGTCAGAATACAGTATGTACACCACATTGATTTTAATCAAATTAAATGAAAAATAGACGATTACTAAATGAAGCGGGAAATTTCTAGTAATTACAATCATAATTTTAAATTTTAAGACGTCTGTGTTGTTTTCTATCAGAATCAGAGCTGTAATTTTTGTGCGCTCTGTTGTAAAGTATGTGCGCTCGCTCGGCGAGGTGTGTGCGCGCGCACATGCGCACAGCTTAGAGGGAACAGTGCCCCAGGCCACCCATTCCTCGCCCCCGTCTAACTTCCCCGCACAACTGGGATGTCCATCCCCGCTATTCGTGGCTCAGAATAACCCCCATACTGTATTCTGTAGTAAAGAGTTCAGAGCTCTTTACAAATTGTGGGCTTTTAAGAACATAAGAACATAAGATATGCCATACTGGGTCAGACCAAGGTCCATCAAGCCCAGTATCCTGTTTCCAACAGTGGCCAATCTAGGTCATACGTACCTAGCAGTTTCCCCAAAAGACACAGGTTCTGCAATGCTTGTACTGGGTCAAGCATTGATATCCTGGGTCCCTTCTTAATAATGGTTTATGGACCTTTCCTCCAGGAACTTGTCCAAACCTTTTTTAAACCCAGCTACACTAACAGCCTTTACTACATCCTCCGGTAACAAATTCCAGAGTTTGATTACACGTTGAGTGAAAAAATATTTTCTTTTATTAGTCTTAAATAGTTTAACCTGTAGCTTCATTGTATGTCCCCTAGTCTTTCTATATTCTGATAACGTAAACAATCGATCTACGTTTACCCGTTCCACTCCGTTCATTAATTTATAGACTTCTATCATATCTCCCTTCAGCCGTCTCTTTTCCAGGTTAAAGAGCCCTAACCTTTTTAGCCTTTCTTCATAGGAGTATCCTTCCATCCCCTTTACCATTTTGGAGGCTCTTCTCTGAACCTTTTCTAATAACGCTATATCCTTTTTAAGATACGGCGACCAGAATTGCACACAATATTCAAGGTGCGGTCTCACCATGGAATGGTATAGAGGCATTATAATCTCTTTTGTTTTATTTTCCATTCTTTTCCTTATGATACCTAGCATTCAATTTGCTCTCTTGGCTGCCGCTGCACACTGGGCCGAGGGTTTTAACATGTTATCCACAATGACGCCTAAATCTTTTTCCTGGGTGGTGGTTCCTAATGTGGAACCTTGCATTGTGTAACCATAGTTTGGGTTGTTCTTTCCCTAGGTGCATAACGTTTGCTGAACTAAAATAAGATTTAACCAAAAATGGTTTTGTACATGAGTTTCTGAGACCACACATAGGTCTTCTCTTCTGAAGACATCATAAGCATTCAGATGAAATGACACATCATAGCACAAAAACACATTTCCACACACACATACACAAACTAGCAGCTCTTGATAAATCAAGCTCGATGTAAATACTCTATTTTAACTAACGTCAATATGTGGAATTTGTATAAGTGAAACTCCAGCAATATATCTTTTCTCCACCTTATATTCGTTGTTTTAAATCACTATTTCATGGAAAAAACTAAAACGGATAATTCATAATGTAGTCTCAGACCAGTATGGCACTGTGAACCACAATCTCTGTGGATAACAGATCGTGCCTCATTTGCATCAACGACTACTAGGGGATCACCACCCCTCTTATTTTTCTTCTTTTTTTCTAAATAGCAAACGTTTTGTGCAAAAATATCACCAGAATTCCTCTACCTCGTGATTCTTAAAATATCATGAATTAAAGCTTATCTTAGCTCAGTTGGTTTTCTTCTTGCTTCAAACCGCACAATTAATCTTCTCTCTGCGCCTTCCTTTGGCGCCTGTTTAGCGTTTCTCTCCTTATTGGAGGTTCATCAGGAGAATCTAAAATTGAAAATGCAGTAACATTATAAATTCTTATTTAGCCTGTACTCGATATTGACTCTTACAAAAGATGGTTAAAATTTCTCCCGCAGTATCCCCCAATGTGTCTTGAAGTTGTTAAAATATCAAGGAACCTTATTTTACTCACTAGCTGGTGCTGCCCACGTCTCTCATTTTGTTTCAATGATACAAAAAAACGCCACGCATGCGGCTCTGTGAGAACAGCTGACCTTTATACTGATTGTCGTAGTGCTGTTCATCTGCATACCTGCCACTCCACTGAGGCATTCAGTCCCAGCGGTCGCACAGTGTTAACCTTGAAAATCCACCGTTGTTCTGCATAAAGCAGTGTTTCATCTAAAGTTTTACCACGTTTAGGATTAAAAATGTGTTCTATGCAAAAGCATCGTAAGTGCTCAAATTCATGATGAAGATCTTCACAGTGTTGGACAATAGGAGCCGACATGTTCTTACAATGTAAACGGCTTTTATGTTCTTGCATCCGGACTTTGAAAGGGCGAATGGTCTTTCCAATATAAATTAGATCGCATGGACAACGAATAGCATACACCACTGATTCTGAAGTACACGTTGTAGCATCTTTTAAAGAATATGTTTTCCCTTGGTAATGAAATTCAATTAACTCGTCTGTTATACTACAGATACTACACTGGCCACACTTCTTGTGACCCGGTACTTCCGGCAATCGTACTAAATTATTGCTAGAGCTGTAGGACTCAGTTGTTGTTGTAAATTACTATTCCTTTGCCATACACATCTTATTTTTTTATCATCTAATCCAGGGATAGCTTGAATTATGTTGCTATATTTTTTGACAATACCTTGAATTTTGTAACTCAACGGAGAAAACTTAGTTATGAAATTGACATGATCTTCATGTTCTTCTGGGCAGGAAGCTAAAAATAGCCAAGTGCGATCATTATATAAAGCTCGTTTGTAAGCTTGTTTGGAAACACTCTCAGGATAACCTCGATCTAAAAAATCCCGTAGAAGTTGTTTTGATTTCTTCTTAAAATCTGCTGTCTCAGAGCAATTACGACGATAACGAAGAAATTGAGAGTAGGGTAGGCTATTTTTTAACCTGGTGGGATGCCCACTAGTATAATGAAGAAATGTATTGCGAGCAATAGGTTTTTTATAAACTGTTGTATTCCATCCATGTGGTCCTCTTTTAATTTCCACGTCCAAAAAAACTATGGCATTGGCATCTATTGTCGATGTAAATTGTATTGCTGTATTACAAGCATTCAGCCAATTAATAAATTCTTCTGCTATCACCACTGAACCCTTCCATAAGAGGAAAATATCATCAATAAACCTCATCCACTGTGAAGATCTTCATCATGAATTTGAGCACTTACGATGCTTTTGCATAGAACACATTTTTAATCCTAAACGTGGTAAAACTTTAGATGAAACACTGCTTTATGCAGAACAACGGTGGATTTTCAAGGTTAACACTGTGCGACCGCTGGGACTGAATGCCTCAGTGGAGTGGCAGGTATGCAGATGAACAGCACTACGACAATCAGTATAAAAGTCAGCTGTTCTCACAGAGCCGCATGCGCGGCGTTTTTTTGTATCATTGAAACAAAATGAGAGATGTGGGCAGCACCAGCTAGTGAGTAAAATAAGGTTCCTTGATATTTTAACAACTTCAAGACACATTGGGGGATACTGCGGGAGAAATTTTAACCAACTTTTGTAAGAGTCAATATCGAGTACAGGCTAAATAAGCATTTATAATGTTACTGCATTTTCATTCTTAGATTCTCCTGATGAACCTCCAATAAGGAGAGAAACGCTAAACAGGCGCCAAAGGAAGGCGTAGAGAGAAGATTAATTGTGCGGTTTGAAGCAAGAAGAAAAACAACTGAGCTAAGATAAGCTTTAATTCATGATATTTTAAGAATCACGAGGTAGAGGAATTCTGGTGATATTTTTGCACAAAACGTTTGCTATTTAGAAAAAAAGAAGAAAAATAAGAGGGGTGGTGATCCCCTAGTAGTCGTTGATGCAAATGAGGCACGATCTGTTATCCACAGAGATTGTGGTTCACAGTGCCATACTGGTCTGAGACTACATTATGAATTATCCGTTTTAGTTTTTTCCATGAAATAGTGATTTAAAACAACGAATATAAGGTGGAGAAAAGATATATTTCTGGAGTTTCACTTATACAAATTCCACATATTGACGTTAGTTAAAATAGAGTATTTACATCGAGTTTAATACAATTATATACTCTGAGAAGGCCATATAATATTCTTGATAAATCAAGGGCAAATTAAAGCCATAGCAGAATGGAAGAAGGGCCGAATAATAATATTGTAGGTTGTGTAAAACTCAGCAGCTTGTTTAGTTACTGGCTGTAGACAAAAGGAATATATTACTTACCATCTAAAAATGTTAGATTGACAGCCAATGCAATTTCATATTAAATTTAAAGTCTCGTGTTCACCAATTTATTTTTGGTCAGTTCTCCAAAAGATAAACCGTCATGGTTGTGGAGTCAGATGGTTTGGGATTATCAGATCTACCCCTGAATGTACTGAGAAAGTTGGTGCTTCTTAATGGGTGGCTGCAAGATTGTGGAATGCATTTCTTTCTGAATTATGGGTGGAGCCTGATTATTGCAGGTTCCAGGAAGGACTGAAGACTTATTTTGTGAAGTTTTGGAGAGTGATATAACTGTGTTGGGTTCTAAAAGATTTTTATCACCATTTTATATTTTATTTATGGTGTGTGTATATGTGTGACTGTTTTATTATCTATGTAAACATGTACATTTCTCATAAATAAATTTGTATTTTTTTCTGATGTTGAGCCACATACATTCTTAGTGCAAATGTATAGAGCGGAATTTGAAAAGTTGTTGGCCAGGGATATACTGAGCTTACCTGCTTAATTCCTGTTGTATATTGTGTAATATTCTAGATGTTACCAAGGCACGTAGCCAGTGAACAATATTACTCTTAAAAGTTATTTTTGAAATTGTTTAAATTTCTGCCCTGCAATATTCTTGGACTCCACATTTGGAATTATGTCCCAAATTAGCTCACATATGTTATCTTAGTTACTTTGTTTCTTGCTGCCTGTGTTGTATCTATGCATGAGTGGCTGATATGGCTCTCAAATATGCTTTTTGTTATGATGGACCTTACTGCCCCTGAGGAAGCAGCATTCATAATGCAAGGCAGTTTTGATATTGAACAGGTGAATAATAATTGAGTTTGGAAGGGAACTTTTATACATTGCCCCACTGAGAAGTTTTTTTTGATAATTCATTCAAATATATTTTTGCTTATTAATTACTGGTTCACAAATTAGTTTGATTAAAACACAGCAAAAGTGATACAGATATTGATTAAAATGAGTTTGATCCTTTTTTTCCTATCAGTATATGTATAGGGGTTTTATTTATTCTCCCATACAATGGTCAACACAAAATCTGTGGGTCCTCCAACTATGGATGGTGTCCAAAGGACATGTGCTGAGGTAGCTGCCAACCCAGCTGCATGGGTATATGTCAGTCCGCTTGGGGTCACAGCACATGGCATTCCTGCCCACTATGGAGCCTGTTGCACTGCTATACTGTATATGGCTAGCACATGGGAATAGTTAATTGTATTTATTTATTTAATTTATTTAAAAGGATTTAATATACCGCCTTATCTTTAAATCAAAGCGGTTAGCACATTAAACAATCAAGAGGCAGTGTGGGAGGGTAAATACATGCAGTGGATACATCGACGTGTGGGGTGGGAGAGCAGTGTGAATGATTAACTGGTGAGCTATATACAATATGAGCTATGAACAGGGGCTATATACAAGTAGCAGGGGGGATGCAGGGGTCATGCATAGATTAGAGAAGGCTGGTAGCTGGTTCACGTGAAATCCTTATAGTGTTCTGTGAAGAATGTTGTTTTGAGCAGCTTTCTGAAGTCCGTAAGGTCTGCGGTTCATCTCAGATCATCAGGGAGCGAGTTTCATAGAGTGGGTGCAGCCAGGGATAGTGCTCTTCTTGAGGTGTCTTGTCTTGTTCTGGCAAATTCTTTGGGGGTGGTGATGGTGTCTGAGGTTCCCTTTCTTCTGGGTCTGGTGCTTTGGTCAGCTTTGATGAGGGGTTGTAGGCAATTTGCTGAGAGGTTCTGTTTTATTATGAATATGTTTAGGAATACCTTGTATCGGATTCGGGAGCTGATTGGGAGCCAGTGGAGGAGGTATAGGATGGGGGTAATGTGGTCGTGGACTGAGGTGCCTGTTATTATGTGGGCGGCAGTATTCTGTGCTATCTGTAAAGGCTGGAGTGCTTGTTTTGAGAGCCCAAGGTAAATGGGGTTGCAGTAGTCTAATGTGGGAGTGATGAGAGCTCAACAGACAGTTGGAATAATCCATCCTGCTGTAAATATTGATCTGATCAATAGGAAACCTCATACTGTCCACATGACACTGTACTCTGTAGATTACCCATTGAAGCACAACATGATAGTATGTGCCATGCTCAATGCCTAGCTCAATAGTTTGGTGTCCTGACATCATTCCCACCTCCCGCACATCGCCACAGTACCATGCACACTATCTGTGTTAATGCTACAAACCCACTCAGTTGACCATTTCCACCTGCATCTCTGCATGTGGTACTCCGTGTGTGATCTGCATGGGGTTGGCACACCTATGTTCTGCAGCTGTGGCTGACAGTGGCTTTGACCCAGCCATATGTATATAACATATGGTCTTGGAGTGGAGGAGTGGCCTAGTGGTTGGGGCAAGGTACTTCAGGCCGGAAGGTCAGGGGTTCAAATCCCACTAGAGGACAGCAACCTTGGGCTGGATGGACTGGGGTTTCTAGTCCCACAGGTGCTCCTTGTGGTCTTGGGCAAGCCACTTAACCCTCCATAGCCCATGTTCCCTGTAAAATAGTTATCTCCAAGTTATAATGCCCTGTTCAATCTAATTTCAGTTTGTTTAATGTAAACTGCACTGATGCAGAATAGCACGGTATATAAGAGAATGTAAATAAAATAAATAAATAACTCATGGCCCCAGTTTCAGTAAGCAGTTCTTGTTGAGATCTGCTGTTCTATGGATGTGTGGGGTGTTTCTGGTCAACAATGCAGATGTACAGCCAGACCTTGTTTGCCATGAGTCTCAGGCTGCATGTTTATACAACAACCCTGCAAGTGAGTCCGCCACTAGGGAGACTATACAGGTCTGCAGCTGCTGCCTACTTGGGGAGTATGCCAATGGGAGCCCCCTGCAGTGGTCACCCAGGCATTGCAACATGGGTTTTTTCATTACCTGTGTTTGTGGAGGGACTGCGCTATATCACACGAGTATATGGCTAGCATATTGATCAATGCATGGGCTTTTCCCCATACCCGCAAAAGAGGCAGCCCACGCACGTATTGCCATGATACACAATTGGTCCTCTATGTGCCTATATATGCATGTATTTTGTCCCCTACTTGCACAGATTCCTCCAATATCGTCACTGCCCTTAGGTCTCATACATGGGCTTCTGTGCCGGCTGGCGCACATTCACTAACCTTCATATTCGTGGTTTGCCCACGTTTAATCCGCCTTACTCATGATTCATGCTTTTCTTTGAGCATGTGTTTTCCTACACATTGTGATACTTTCGTCGCTTGCTGAATATGGGGTCCATAAATCCTATAGCTTTAGCATCTGCCACTGAGGTGCCTCTGAACTTCCCAGCAGCATACCACCCATTTTTCAGCAAGAAACAAACCAAGACTCTACACAAACATTGCAAATATAATTGTGCTATTCAACTGCCACCTGGGGTGATGCCACCTCATGGTCATAGGTACCTACTAGAATTTAAGGACATGTCAGATTATATTAAAGAAATCCTAGTTCAGGACTTCATCAGTCCTTCTAAATCCCCTGCTGGAGGGAGGAGTTGTTTTAATACAAGAGAATGATGGGTCTCTTAGGCCCTGAATCGATTATTGAGGTCTTAATAAAATTACTGCTACTAATCTCTGAACTGTTTTACAGTTTCTGAGGTGCCAAGAATTTCTTCATATTTGATCTTTGTGGAGCCTATAACCTCATTTGGGTCAGACATGGCAATGACTGTCTTCAGTACAAGAGATGCCCATTATGAGGGTAATTTATAAAAGTTAAGTACTAGATCCATGCTTAGATTAGGCATTTAGGGGCAAATATGATGAGGAAGACAGTAAGCAAGATTTTATAAAGGGAGGAAATACATGCAAATTTGGGCAACAGTGCCTAAAGGTCTCGAAAAGGGCAGCATCAAAAGGGGCATATTGGAGAAAAGTAGGCATGGACTGAGTGGGCCTGGAAAGTACATATGTATGACATATTCTGTAAGCATTATACATGTGTATGTCATCAAAGGTCAATGCAAACACTTAGACTTGCTATATATACCTACCAGAATGGAAATAAGATGTCCTTTTTTTCACAGGGAGTAGCAGCGGATTTGAGAAGAACTGGTGGAGGATGGTGTGCCAGATGGTTGGAGGCACTCTGCAGTTTGACCCAGAAAGGGGGCCAAGGGTCTGGAGCTCCATCTACAGCCCTTCAAATTCCTGGCCTAAACAGTGCTGAAGCTCCTTGATGTCAGTTCAGAGCCATAAGTCCTTCCTCCTTGTTTTGTCGGCTTATTCCATGGCCATTTCCATTACAGGATCTTCTCTTTCCCCAGGAATGCTAGCATCCTGGTTGATGGTATCCTCCTTCCCCTCCTCATGTGAATGCTCACTCTCCATATGCACCTCCATCAATTCATGGGCATCCCCTTCACCTTCCTGTGGCTCCTGGCCATCCTGATCACCAGCCTCTGGGTCCTAGCCATCCTAGTCACCAGCTTCCTGTTCTTAAACTTCTTGCTTCTGAGATGTTCTTCTCTGGTTGTTGCGTAGTGGAGAATTATGTATTTGCACTTGATGTGAATAGGAGAGACCAGCTTTCTTATCCCTTCTGGCCTCTGCTCACCTGGCCAGCGGTTGCTCCTTTAGAATGGAAAACATCAAGCAATATCTAATGACTGAATTTGGACAGATCTGTTGACTGGTCACTGGATAAGAATAACTGGACTTCTGCCTGTAACCTGCAGGTAAACTAGTGTTTATGCTGCTATGTGGCACATGCAGTACTAAAGGTCCTCATTTCTGGAATGCAACTCCATTCTTGAAAAGTGCTACCAGTGTCGAGGATACCATGGAAATAGAAAGGTACGAATAGCAGCTGGGGTTATACTCTGTAGAGTTCAACAGTGGTTTGATGCCTTCTAATTGTTTGCCCCTTCACAATGTGCTTTTACATGTCCTAGCTATAAGTAACACAAGTTCTAAGTGGCACCTGAAGGATGATAACATTCACACCATATACTGTAATGCCTGGAGAAAAACCCAGGGCTGTTAGAGCAGTAAGAAAGCACTTGATTTTATTGACATGGGTGTACTACGAGCACCAAGATGTGTACATGTTGTAAATAAGGCAATGTGTGTATAGGCTGTAGGATAAGTAGAAAGAAGCCATGGTTTCCAGAGATTTCAATGGGAGGAGGTTGGAGCTTTTAGAAGTTTATGAGACATTAATGTGTATGAGATGCATGCTGCTGTTATCATCCAGAAGCACAAAGCAGGGGAGTACAGTTACAGATGATGTCATGTAAGCAAAATCACATGCATGTTAAAATTCATTGTTTATTATGGTCTGCTGAGGGCTGAGCCCAGCAGCGATTAAGGCCGAGAGAGGGCCGAACCTACCCATGGGAGTAGCATGTCCTGCGGACAGAGGCCCCTTAAGGCACTAATTGTGGTGGAGAGAGGGCTGAGTCTGCCTGCAGGAGTAGCATGTCCCATGGGCAGAGTCTATTTAAGGCAGCAATTGCAGCCTCACACAGCCTTCTGCCCGTGGGAAATACTGATCCCGCACGCAGGCTCTGCTTCTCCGCCACACTTACCTTCCTGCTTGGGGGGGATGGGGTGACTAGCAACGGCGCCCCCCAGAGATGACACCCCCCTACCATGTTTAACCCACTTACCAGATAGCGCCGGTCCTGCTTAGAACCATTGTGAAGGGACTTGAGTCTGAGTATGTGCATGCACGTCAATTTTATAAGCATGCACATACTTAATTGAAAAGTACTTGCATGTGTTACTGATGAACATGCGCCCAATATTTTAGTACCTACAATTATAAAATTAGGTCAAAATTTGGGCACCTATTTTCCACCTATGGTAGGTGCCTACTTTCCTCCTTTGCCTAAGTTGGTGTGTCAGTGGTTAACAAGGCCTAGGTGACACAGTAACTGATTGCTACTCTGATCATTTGGATGGTATGCATAACTGCATGACAATGCAGTTTATTGCTTCTAATTCTTGTGGTCCCACCTATTCCTTTATATACGGCTTTATCAGGGTTCTAGATCATTCCTTATTTGGTCTAATTAAGAACAAAGCATTGCACTTCACCTGGATGCTTGGGATCTTTATGCATCCTTCTTACTATGAATAAGCCATTTTTTTTCATTAAAAAACCTGTCTACCTATAAGAGTCACAGCTCATCCTCCAATGCTTCAGCATACTCTGTAAGTTCCTAAAGCCTATCCCAAGTTAACCATCCATTTTTTTTCACGTGTGTGCCATTTGATGTCCCATGTACCCGCAAGTCAGGAGTGTGGCTGAAATATTGCTCTACAGTCTAACCAAATGATGTGAATGGCTGGATACCATACCCAGTACTCAGATCTCTGATGGCACTGCAGCCCTTTTTCTCACGGTGTAAGTGACACTTTATCTTAAACTTACATACTACATGTTGCTTTCAATAGCTAGGTACATATGACCTAGATTGGCCACTGTTGGAAACAGAATACTGGGCTTGATGGACCTTGGTCTGACCCAGTATGGCATATCTTATGTTCTTATGTAGTCATGACATATGCAGCTCTGAAACCTGGATTATTAGGCAGGGTAGCTAATGAATGCTGGGATAGTAAAGAGTCCAAGAATATGTGTGAGAAGAAGTTAAGACCAATGGAAAGTTTCGCTGCCTGAGAGGTGGTCCTCTATGAGGCTCTCATACACTCTGACTATTGCTCAAGGGTTTCTTTTCTTATAGGTACTCCTGAAAGCCCTTGCAAAGTGGATGTGGAGGAGGAGGGAAGCCCTGAAGGTCTTTCTCCACACTCACATTCGGTAGGCAGTTCTAAGCTCTATGCTAGCATTTGTGTAGCTATCCTGCAATTTTGATCCTGATGTAATGACTTGGGAACTCAAAGAACAAAATTGCACTATGTATGTTTGATAATGATACAGTCGAAAGCATGTGATGGGATTACAAAAAGCCAAAAATTTTAGGCTTGCACACCTGCTTTCCTTTATATTGTGATCATAGGAATTGCAAATCATTCTGTTAATATGTTCTATGTGCTAGTCCTAACGTCTCATGTGCTGTTTAAGGCTAGAACTGCAGTTCTAGGGTAGTTCTGGCTCATCAGACACCAGGCAGTTTCCTTTTCTATTCTGAATCACAATTTGTAAGTTTAGTGTTGCTATGTGATTGGTATAGGTGAAGGGCTAATGCTTGGACCAAATGAAATGTGTACTGACTGTATTAGTTGCAGTCTGTGCCAGACCTATGTATCCAGTGCTTCTAGCAACACAGACATGTAATGGATTGTCAGTATTTCGGAATAAAAGGATCCTTATAGGAAGGTCTTTCATTTCTTTGTTTCCATTGGTCACAAGGGGAAAGGCCTCTGTGGCAGTGAATGTGATGGATTTCGACTTGGGGCATACATGTCCATTCTGAAGGGCAGGGGATGTGGTCAGTGATAAGACAGCAATGGTGCAATTAGCAGAGGTGATATGGCCAGTGTTGTATTGACACTGAGTTATATATTTTATGACTTAAGCTATGTCATATTGCATGGATGTTGCCATTAGACAGAGCAATAATCAGTACCACTTAGAAGGCCTTACTACTAAATATGCGGATGAGGAGAAGCAACACTTGATGGATATGTCAGACACCTAATGGCAAGACCATATGGAGGCCTCAACTTGTAGCAGAAAGTCAACTGATATTTTTTTTCCACGACACATTCCCCCTGCAGCACTCCATATTAATAAGGGCAGAGGTGAGCCTGGTTTGAGGGTTAGCTGGTAGGATCTGTGTGGCCACATCAGAAGGAACCTGCCAAGAGCATGCTTGGGCAATTCATAGAAGGGTTATCAAAGTATTGCAGCCTCTGCACCAAAAGCTCTAGGAAATAAGATTTTGGGGTTAATTGTGAATAAGGCTTCTCTCCCATTCATTGTCTAAGGAAAAAGACCTTGATGAATCAGAAATTTAAGGGCCTCAATAACTCTAGCCTAAATGTGAAGATGGATATGATAGATACATTCAAATGTCAAAAATGTAAAAATAATACATGTCTAACAATTTTCAGTGAAAATAAAGCTCTATAAAAGAGATAATGATAGATAATTTTGTTTCTCCGGGAACAAGCAGGAAGTCAGTCCTCACATATGGGGGATGTCGGCACTGACAGAGCCCTCATGGAGGCATCCCCCCAGCTTTCAAAGAAAGCCTTTGGGAGATGCCACCATGCATGCGTGGTCCCCTTCCCACCCAAGGGTGCCATCTTACTCAGTCTCCTTTTTTCCACAGAGCCCTTCAGACATTCGTTTGGCTTGTCCCTGGAAAAAGTTGATTTTTTTCTCCAAGTTTCATACTCACCTCCGGTATCGAACCAGTACTCTTCCCGCCACCCGACCTCATTGCCTAGGTGTCGAGTTCGGGTCTTTTTTTTGTAGTTTTCATTCTTTCTTTTCCTGGCACCATCACGCCTTTTTTCCAATTGGCAGCCCGGAGAGTCTTCGACCTCGCTGGGGTACTTTTTCCCCCCATGGCTACCAGTGGCTTTAAGAAGTGTGATCGGTGCTCTAAAATGATGTCTTTGACTGACACACATGACTGCTGTCTTTGCAGCCTTGGGCCAGACCGCGACCCAGCAGCCTGCGGTCTCTGCAAAAGAATGTCCAGTAAGGCTCTTAAGAGCTGCCAACAGTGGCAGGATACGTTTTTCCCCGAGTCCCTGGCACCTCTGAAGGACAGGGCCTCGTCTGAAGCCTCGATGCCTCAGACAGAATTTCGAACCCGAACCTCATCGTGGGTCCACAGAAAGTGGGTCTCCCTCAAGGGAATCAAGGAAGAAGAAATCCTTGAAGGCGACGTAATTGGACGGTTCCGACCGGCCAGGTGCCTCCCAGGCTCAGTGCCGCAGTCCTAGACACTATCCGAGGCTTCGGAGAAGGAGCGGCCTGCAAAGGTCCCCTGGAAGGATTCGACCGTGGACCAGCCTTGGTTCCCAGACACCATCATCATCGAGGAGTCAGGCTCGAGTTCTGGTCTGGAGTCCAGAATGGCGGCCCTGGTGCGCAGTTTGTCTGCCTTCATGGATCAGCAGCAAGTGCTGTTGTCTGGCACAACCGGTTCATCCGCCCCGACCACCGGGTCCTCAATGTCCAAGATGTCCCCGGAGGCTGAGCTTATCCTCGAGGTTCTTCTGCCTCAAATCAATCCTCGGCCGAGGTCACTATCCGAGTCCCGCTCGACAGGACTGTGGTCATCCCTGGCAAGTATGCTGGGCACCAGCCATGGAGAATTAGGAGCCCCAAGGTCCACAGAGCAGCCCTCCTATGAATCTTTGATGGACTACGAGTGGGACGGAGGATGAGGAGTCCCCCTATACCCGTCGCCACTGCGACATTCCATCCGAATCTCCCATCTCGGAGCCTCGATGGCGGTCTCCACTGGAGGATATGGGCTTCCTTGATTTCGTCAAGGATATGTCGAAGGCCCTGGCATTCCCTACGGAGTCAGAGGAAGATCCTCGGGTGAATGAGTTGGAAATCCTCCAGTACGAGGTTCCTCCGCAGGAATCACTCACGGTGCCCATCCCTCCCATCCAGGAACGGCTGATGCTCCGAATGTGGGAGACACTGGCTTCGGTACCGGTGGTGAGCAAACAGCTCGACTCGATGTATTGGGTCCGCCGGAGCCCGGACTTTCAAAAGTCACAGCTGCTGCATAACTCCAGGGTAATGGAATTGGCCATGCATCAGCTGAAAATCCAGAAGATGCACTCTTCGGTGCCCCCCGGCAGGGAGGCCCACACCTTGGACGCCCTCGGCAGAAAGTGCTACCAGGGCTCAATGCTCATTGGCTGCATCCAGGCCCACCAGCTGTACATGGGCATGAACCTGAGAGACATGGCGAAGGAACTTGCTGGGTTCTCAGCTGGTCTCTCTGAGGAACCCTTGCAACGGTTTAAGAACCTGGCCAAGGCAGTCCATGAATACTCCAAATTCATGTCTCGAGTGGCCTATGACAGGTTCGAGTCGGCAGCTCGAGTAGCGGTGGCTGGCATTGGTGCACGCCACCAAGCTTGGCTACAGTCGTCTGACCTTGAGTAGTGGGTTCAGGGCAAATTGATCAATGTCCCCTGCCAAGGAGAGAACCTTTTAGTGAAAATCATTTTTATTGGGCATTTTCACAATACAAGAAAGGTAATCTCCAAAGCATCTGCGCAAGGCTAACAAATAATCATAACATAAGATAACATAGCAACACTGTAGCCTACACAGAGAACACTGGTGAAATGTAACAAACCATGTAGCAGAAGGAATGCAAACTATCACAGCAAGAATGTGCTAGGTGCACAAATGCCTAAGGGACAGCAAGGCAAATGCAAACTCAACCGAGCAGTTACCTATCCCGCCCTATTACCCCCCCCCCCTCCAACCTCCCCCACCCTCTCACCCCCCACCCACACAAGGCGGCATTCACAACAACCACACAGGGAAAGGATATCAACCCCTCACATCAGCAGCCCCTGTAAGTATCAGCTATCCGCTAGTAGCCACGGTAGCAAGGGCCACATTGGCCTTCAGTGGTTACTAAGGGCTATCTGTGGCTAGCAGCGGAGCCCAGAGTTCCGTGAATTGATCCAGCCGCCTCTGACCCAGTTGCTGTGCCGTACATCTTTCCATGCTTAATAAAACGCGCATCCTCCCCTCCCATTCCTGCACACTCGGTGCCGTGGGCGCTACCCAGTGCCGCAAAATAGTCTGCTTGGCTACCAGAAAGCCCCTCTCACAGAGCTGTCTGTGTCACACACTCAGGGGAGCATCAGCTTCGAAGAAGCCAAACAGACACCAGGCAGATCCAAGGTTCACCTGCTGGCCAATCCAGCCACCAAGTCGCACTCCGACACCCTCCCAAAATGGTTGAATGGCAAGACACAACCAAAATTTATGCTCTAAGGTACCCTTCTCTACCCCGCATCGACGACAACTCTCCGAGTCAGTAATACCCATCCTCATTGCCCACACATCATGCACATAGGCTCGCCACAAAAATTTATACTGGACTTCTTGCATCTGCACCGATTCCAAAAGACGAGGTATACCTTGAAAAGCTTGAAATAAGCGCTCCACTGTTCCCTCCAAAATTCTATCCGCCTGCCAACTACAGGCTAGCCTCATTAGCCCCGTCAAATCATCTCCTACCGACAGCTCCTCACGCAGTCTCTGAACAGTGATTTTACCCTCCAAGGCACGAAAGAAGGCCACCATTCCTCGTTCTCCCTGCCACAGACTCACTCCCTCCCCTCGGTCCAAAGTGCGTACAAAGTGCCGTACTTGCAAGTAAAAGTAGAAATCGTGAACTGGCAACCAATAGCGGCTTCGCAGAGACACATAAGAGTCCATCTGCGCCTCATTCTCCATCCTCAAGTGACCCACATATTCCACACCGCACTGCGCCCAGCGTTTAGCCACCCCACCTTGGCACCTGGGAAGAAAGTCCCCATTTCCGGCTAAGGGAAGGCAATCTGAACATTGCCAAGCACAACCCCGAAGGCGACATATATGCCTCCAGGCCTGGCGGACAGCGCCAAGATAAATGGATCGCCTCCAAAAGATGGGCAGCTCTCTATTCGAACGGTGCATCCAGTAAATCCTATGGTACGGTGCCGAGATAGCATCCACCAGTTCGATGGGGAGAATCACGGCGGTCCCCACGACCAGATCACAAAGCAGCCGTAACAAACTGATCAAATTATACTCTCGTAGCGAACAAAGGCCAGCACCCCCCTCCCTATCAGGTCTCAACAGAGTCGCAAAAGCGATGCGCACTCTCTTCCCCTTCCAAAAGAATTTAGATAAGTGGCTCTCCAACACTTTTAGGTCCCTCCGCAGGAGCCAAAGGGGAGCGTGCCGTAAGAGATATATCCATCGGGGTAGCTCGATCATTTTGAAGAGAGCAATACGCCCCTTCAGGGAAAGCGGGAGCTCTCGCCACTTCTGTAGTCGTTGAAGCGTTTTACACAATAAGGGCCGCACATTAGCTACATAAAGCTGACTAGGCTCACAAGGGATCTGTATACCAAGGTACCGAATAGAGTCTGCCGCCCAGACCAACGGGAAAGCTCCCCGCCAGAGTCCCCGGACCCTCCCACCAATGTCCAATCCCATCGATTTGGCTCTATTTATCCGCATACCGGAGAAAGCACCAAACCGTCCAATAGTAGATAAAGCCTCCTCCAGCGATCGCTGCGGGTCTGCCAAACACAATAGCAAATCGTCGGCAAAGGCGCTAACCTTAACACCTCCACCCGGCCACGCAATCCCCCGGATCACCTCCATCTGACCCAATGCGCGCAACAAGGGCTCCATCTGTAATATAAATAACAGAGGAGAAAGTGGGCAACCCTGCCTCGTCCCCCGGCGCAGTTCAAAAGGTGCCGAATGAAGGCCACCCACCACTACAAAAGCCAGAGGTGCTGAGTATAAGGCCTGCAGCCAAGTCAGAAAAGCTCCGTCAAATCCAAACCTCCTGAGTGCCTCAAACATGTAAGCCCAAGACACTCTGTCGAAGGCCTTCTCTGCATCTAGACTCACCAACAACAGAGGATCTCCTCGCATTACACTCCATTCCGCCCCTAAGAGTACCTTATTTATGTTAGAGAAGGCCTCCCTCCCTTTAACAAAGCCGGTCTGGCAAGGACTAATGAGCCGCGGCAGAATTCCCTGCAGCTGCTGCGCTAATACACCAGCTAAAATTTTCATGTCATAGTTAATTAGAGAGATCGGCCGATAAGAGGCCGGATCCTCCACATCTTTCCCAGGCTTATGGATCACCGTAATCGCGGCCATGCGCATGTCCCGGGGGAATCCCTTCCCCTCCAAGACGTCATTATAGACTGCAGCCAAAGTCGGGGTTACCTGCAGCTCCAACATTTTGTAAAATACGGCACTATAACCGTCCGGTTTCTCTCGTCTAAGCACTCTCTGGATTTCCACACCCTCGATTGGCCTGTTGAAATCCGCTCGCTCCACCTCCGAGAGCTGCGGCAAGGGTGTCGTATCCAAAAAGGCCTGTTCCCCTCCCCTGTCTGCCGGTTCTGGTGTATAAAGCTGCTCATAGAACTTCCGAAACACTTCTACAATACTACAAGGGTCAGAGAGCCGAGCCCCCGTACTATCTCTTATCGCGGCCACCACCTTAGACCCTCCCCCGTCCTTTACTAAACAGGCCAAAAGCGTACCCGCCTTGTTACCAAAACGGAATAGCTGGTGGCGGTAATAATGCATGTTATAGACTGCACGCTCTTCCAAAATATCATTAAGCTGCCGCTGAGCCTCCAAATACGATGGTATATGTGCTGACCCCCGGCCCCCTACTACCAGCTTCTGTAACCTCCGCAGCTCCTGCGTTAACAACAACACCTCCCCATTTATTCGGCGCTTCTCTTGCACTACATACGCGATAATATGCCCTCGCATGACGGCCTTCCCGGCCTCCCAACACATAATAGCCGAACTAGCACTGGATTCATTGAAATGCAAGTATTCTTCCCACTTCTGCACCAAATAGTTTTTAAATCTAGCATTCGTCCACATCTGTCTAGGGAAGGCCCAGCAAGACTCTCCTCGCTCTCGCCCCTTCCAATCCATCCGCACCATGGCATGGTCTGAGACCACCATCGGCTCAATCTCTGAGCTGAGCACTCTGTCAAATTCCCGTTCAGCCACCAGAATATAGTCAAGCCTGGACCAGTGTGATGTACCCTAGACAGATGCGTGAAATCTTTCTCTCCCCCATGTAGGGTTCTCCAGGTGTCTACCAGCCCACCTGCTAGACACAGATAACCAACTCCCTTTCTACTCCAATCGCCCTGCAGTTGCCCACCCGATTTATCCAACATAGGGTCATGGGGACAATTAAAATCACCTGCCACAATCAACGGGATCCTCGGGGCTGCATTTACCTTCCTACACACTCTCTGAAAAAAAGAATGTTCATAGGTGTTGGGGGCGTACACAGTGCCTAGAAAAACTTCCTCTCCATTCAGTTTTAAGTGCACAAACAAATATCTGCCAAAGGGGTCCCGGTCTTCGCTCAACAACTCTACCTTCAGTTCTTTACCAATTAGGATAGCGACTCCTCGTTTCCGACCTCCCGAGGAGGCCGCCAACACCTGGCCCACCCAACCTCTCTGTAATTTAGCATGCTCTTTCTCGGAAAGGTGCATTTCCTGCAACAACGCAATCTGCGCTTTAGTCTTCCGCAGGGCCTGGAGCACCTTAGTTCTCTTAACGGGGGAATTAATCCCACCCACGTTCCACGAGATAAATCTCAAGTGATTCCTCACAGACCCGCAAATCCAACAGGCAACAGCAAAATACACTCCCTCAGAACAGCCCAGGGTTGCCCAGCCTCAACCCCCGGCTCAGAAATATTGTGGATGTGAAGAGAAAACCCAGCTACAGCAAACAATAGCTCCTTCCGCCCAACAAGAGTCCCATTTGCCGCCCTCCCATCCCTCCCCCCCCTGCTACCCCTCCCTCCTATCCACTCTACCCCAACCCCAACCCTCCCCTCCCCCCCACTCCCCTCTCCCCCCCCTGCACCCCTCCCTCCACTCACTACCCTTCCCAACCCCCATCCATCCCCTTGTAAAAAATAACCCATCCCACCATCAGCCAGCATGGCTGATCTACAAGTCCCTGCCGCGCGCTGCAGGGCCGCCTCAAGTCCCCACTGAGGGGGAGAAAAGGCGAAGCTAGTCTGCCCCACATACACTTAACTCCAACACATCTGCCATGATCTCATGCCAAACAAGCACACACACCGAAACTAGGGAGGAAAAGTTGCCCACTCCCATCTCTGCCACAGCAGTCTTTCATTCACTCAAGACCCCCCATACCGCATCCGCTCCTTCAAAAAGGGGGAAGCAATACCAAGGAAAATTATAAAGGGAAGAGAGGTATAAAGAAGAGGGAGGGGGTCATAAGGCTAGAGACAGTCTACAAAGACAACATAGGACAACCACAATAACATGTACTAGTCCATAATCTGAAAAGCAGGCCTGCCAAAAGGCGGGCGACAGCCCACTTGAATAACCACAGGTCCAAACATGATTACACATGGTGAAACACAGCTCGCATGGCAGCATCTAATGTCCCCGTACTCGAGAGCTAGAGGAGCCAGCACCCAAAACCAGCAAAGTCCGCAGCCGCTCACGCTCACTGGTTGGAGGCCTGGCTTTGCTCCACCTCCCGCGCCGGCAAATTCCTCTCCAACTCTTTCAAGAAAGTCTGAGCCGCCTTCGCCATTTCAAAAATTTGAGTTTTACCCATGCTGTATACACGCAGGACAGCGGGGAACGCCAATGTGAAACGCACGTTCTTTTGGAACAGGGCTGCACACACCGGGGTGAACTCCCTCCTCTTCGCGGTGACCAGGGAAGAGTAATCTTGGAATAAGAGGAGCTGGTTATTGTCCAAGGTAAGCTTCCGGTGTTGGCGAAACGCCTGTAACAGACGCTCTTTGTGCGCAAAGTTGAGGATCCGAGCAATCACTACCCTGGGCCTAGTCAAATCGCCATTTTCCCACCGACCCGGTGCGCCCTCTCAACTTTGATGTCTCCTACTAGCGCGTCAAGGCCCAGAGCTTTTGGGAGCCACTGCTCTATCAAAGGTACCAATTGCTGATCAGTGGTAGCCTCCGGTATTCCCACCAGCCTTATGTTGTTGCGGCGGGAGCAATTCTCGAGGTCATCAATTTTTGCTTGCAAGGCCTCTAGCTGGGACCTTGTGCTCTCAAGCCCCCGGGACTGCCGCCCCTCATATTCCTCCACAGCCGCCACCCTGCTCTCCAGCTCCTCTATCCGCTGGTTCATCTCAGCCATTGACGTGCCCATAATCTCCAGCTTCGACAATATCTGGTCGAATTTAGGATCAAGCTGCCTTACCACCTCTCTCGCCAGATCTTCTGTAGCCGACTCCACACTATCTTTGCTCGGCGAGGAGGGCTGCGTAATAGACAGGGCCGGAGTACCGGGCCTAGGCCCTTTCCCTTTTTCTTTCTCCTTGCGGGTCGGAGGTGGCATTGTGCTGAGCTCTACCACGAGGTTAAGATAGCCCAAAGTTTAGAGTAGAGTTCCCCCTTCCAACAGGGCGGTTTTCAGGGGCAGATAGTTAGTATTTCAACCAAGTTTCTCGAGGCGGCCCCGGAGCGAGTAAAGACACGTCTTCACCCGCTCATGCATCACGTGGACTCCGGAAAGAACCTTTTAGGCAAACACATGACTGACAAGGCTGCTGAGCTGGAGACTGTTCATGACGAGGACCAGGCTCTCCAAAAAGACTGCTGCCCCTCCCTGACAGAAGAGCTCAGGTAAAAAATCCTTTTATCCGAGGAAGGGAACTGCTTACAGAAACTATCCACCTTTTCAGGCCTCCCCAGCTCCCTAACAGGGTCAGCAGCCCAAGGAAAATGGGGATGGCCCTCATAAGGAGAAGGTTCAAAAACCCCAAGCACCAGCTCCAGCCCAGCCAGAGGGGTTTTTGACTCCTTGAGCATAGCCTATCTACCCCAAGGAGATCAGCAGCCCACAGGAGGATGTCTGGCCCTCTATGCCCAGAGGTGGTTGACCATCACCACTGACTCTTGGGCACTTCGGGTAGTCAGGGAGGGTTACCTCCTCCACCTGACTCAGACACCTCCCCCTTATTTCCCAGGAGAGCGCCTCAGGTCTCCCCCCCACGGGACCTTCTACTGAAGGAGTTGGCGGGTCTTCTCTAGGACACAGAGGTGGAACCAGTTCTCCACCATCTCAAGAGCAAGGGGTTCTACTTCAGGTACTTCCTCGTGCCAAAAAGGATAGGGGGCCTAAGGCCCATTCTCAACCTGTGCAACCTCAACAAATTCCTGGTGAGGGAGAAGTTCAAGATGCTCTCCCTTGGAACATTGCTGCCTTATCTCTAGCAGGGAGATTGGCTATGTTCCTTAGACCTCAAGGATGCTTATACCCACATCCTCATTCACCCCAACCATAGGCAGTACCTGTGGTTCATTGTGGGGGGTAGGTATTTTCAGTACACGGTGCTCCCTATTGGCTTGGCCTCGGCTCCAAGAGTCTTCACAAAATGCTTGGCAGTTATGGCCGCCTTCCTCCGTCTCCAGGGTGTCATTGTCTTTCCCAACCTTGATGACTGGTTCATAAAGGGAGGCACGGCCTCAGAGGTGCATTAGGACACCACACACAGCATCCAAGTCCTGCAACATTTAGGGATTGTCATAAATTATCCCAAGTCTCACCTCCTCCTGACACAGTGACTGGAGTTCATCTGGGCAAAGATCGACGCTATCCAATCGAAGGCAATTTTGCAAAGGGACCAGGCCGATCACGTCAGGACTCTGGCTCAGGACATACAGTACTGTCCCTCGGTTCCCGCTCGGCCTCTTCTGTGCCTCCTCAGGCACATGGCCTCCATGATCCACGTCACCCCTGACGCTCGCCTCCACATGAGGGTGGCGCAGTGGTGTTTCCAGGATCAGTGGTCTCAGGCCACAGGTCACCTCTGAGACAGTCTCTGTAACCCACCATGGATGCCTCTCTGCTCGGCTGGGGAGCCCACTGCAGAGATTTCCGCACCCAGGGAAACTAGTCACCAGATGAGAGCACCAAGCAGATCAACCTCCTGGAGCTCCGAGCCATACACTTAGCACTGCGAGTCTTCTGTCACCACCTGCATCACCAGCCGGTGCTGGTCCAGATGGACAACCAGGTGGTGATGTTCTACGTGAACAAACAGTAGGGCATGGGTCTTGTACCCTTTGTCAGGAGGCACTGGTCCTCTGCTCATATGCAATCCAACAGGGTATTCTTCTGCAGGTAGTATATCTGCCAGGCCAGGACAACCTGTTCGCCGACAAGCTGAGCAGACTCTTCCAGCCGCACAAGTGGAAGCTGGATCCCAGGGTAGCCAGTCGGCTTTTCCAGCTCTGGAGGGAACCTGTGATGGACCTATTCACCAGCCCGGACAACTTTCAGTTGCCCCGCTTCTGTTCCCGGCAGGCCCACCCCTCCAGGGTGGCAATAGACGTGTTCCTTATCTTATGGTCGGAAGGCCTCATATACGCCTTCCCTCCCATGCCACTGATCACCAAGAGCTTGTTCAGGACCCTCCGTGACAGAGCCTCACTCATCCTGATAGCTCCTCGGTGGCCCAGGCAACCGTGGTTCCTGATGCTCCTCCGGTTGACGGTAGAGTTGCCCATTCCCTTGGGGACCGACCTGGGACTCCTATCTCAAGAGATCTGGGGTCCCTGTTGCTGACAACATGGCTGCTGAGAGGGTGACCCTGGTCCCTTTCAACCTTCCGGGTGAGGTGGAAGACATTCTGCTGGCCTCTCGCAAGGCCTCTACTAGAAAGGCTTATGCCCTCAAATGGCGCAGGTTCTCAGTTTAGTGTGTCGGACATGGGGCTTACCCTTTATCCTGCCCAGTGGCACTGGTGTTACAGTACTTTCTCCACCTCTCTCAATCCGAGCTCAAGTCTAACTCCGTCTGAGTGCACCTTAGTGCCTTGGCGGCACACCACCATCCAGTGGATGGTAAACCCCTCTCGGTCCAACTTTTGGTGACCCATTTTCTTAGGGGCCTGCTCGAAGTCCCCGGTTCACCCTCCAGCAACTGAATGGGACCTCTACATAGTGTTGGGACAGCTAACTTGCCCGCCCTTCAAGTCTCTGGCTACCTGCTACCTTCGCTACCTCTCTTGGAAGGTGGCTTTCCTAGTCACGCTTACCTCCGCTTGCAGAGTTAGCGAGCTTCAGGCCCTTGTGGCGGAGGCATCTTATACCAGGTTCTACAAGAACAGAGTGGTGATTCGCACGCACCCTAAATTCCTGCCAAAGGTAGTATTGCCCTTCCATCTTAACCAGGAAGTGGTGCTCCCTACCTTCTTTCTAAGACCTCACTCCAGTCGGGCGGAGACAGTCCTTCACACCTTGGATCGTAAGAGGACTTTGTCCTTCTATATCCAATGCACTCAGGGCCACCATAAAGCTTCTCAGCTTTTCATCTCCTATGACCCCAGTAGGCTGAGGGAGGTAGTGACCAAGCATACGCTGTCCACATGGGTGGCGGACCGTATCACTCTCACTTAGCAGGCGAGGCTCCCGCTGGAAGGCTGTATCATGGCACACCGTGTCAGGGCTATGGTGGCCTCGGTGGCAAACTTGTGCTCTGTCCCAATGGTGGACATCTGCCAGGCCACCACCTGGTCTTCAGTCCATACCTTTGCAGCCTATTACTGCCTGGAAAGAGAGTCTCGACGGAACAGTGCCTTCAGCCAGGCTGTGCTCCATAACCTTTTTGGAGTTTAGGCAACTCCTACCCTCTGACCCTTCTGTGTTCAGGCTACCGGAGTGCTGGTTTCATCAGACACAGAGGTCCTACTGTGGTCTGTGGACACGGGCTCATTTGCTGCTGCTTGCGGCTCCCCGTGAGGGAGCCCCTCTTTTTGCTATGGGCTTTTGGTAGCTTGTAGCTGGGGAGTCCCATATATGAGGACTGACTTCCTGCTTGTTCCTGGAGAAAGCATAGTTACTCACCTATAACAGGTGTTCTCCTGGGACAGCAGGAATCAGTCCTCACAACCCTCACTCCTCCCCTTGGAGTTGCTCCTTTACCATCTTTTATTTTGCCGTTCTTTAGTTATGTCATCTGACTGAGCAAGATGGCACCCTTGGGTGGGAAGGGGACCACGCATGCATGGTGGCAGCTCCCAAAGACTTTCTTTGAAAGCTGGGGGTATGCTTCTGTGAGGGCTCCATCGGTGCCGTCACCCATATATGAGGACTGATTCCTGCTGTCCCCGGAGAACACCTGTTACAGGTGAGCAACTACATTGATTCTGCTGTTATCTATTTTACATAGTAACATAGTATATGACATCAGATAAAGACCAATTTGCTCCATCTAGTCTGCCCAGTAAGGTGGCTAGAGTAGGTACACCCGCCACTCCATAGTCACCTCCCTCTATGCCTTTGTTTAGGGTTGTACCCACTGCTCTGTGCAGGTCACCTCTCTCTATTTGTTGAGGTATAAGAAATAGTTACATTTATTCAGATTTTATCCTCTTACTATAAAAGGATCAACTGTGTCTGTCCCATGCCATTTTGAATTCCTTCACTGTATTTGCCCCAACCACCTCCATCAGGAAGACATTCTTTATCTTTATCTTTATTAAAGCACTTGATAGACCGCCCAGGCCGGAGCATCAGGGCGGTATACAATAACAAAAATGACAGCCGCTGGAAATTAAGAAAGAAAGGAACGCCAAAAATAATAGGACAGAGAGAGAGACAGTAAAACAGATAGAGAACAGAGAGGGCCCATGGAAGAGCAAGAGGGAAGGGAGGGGAAGAGGGGGAAGGAACATGGGAAAATCAAGGGGGATGGAGAGCACGACTGGGGGATGAGGCACCATCAGCAGGGGAGGGGAAGATCGAAAGCCTGGAAGAAAAGGTGTGTCTTGAGGAGGGCTTTGAAACGAGTGTAGGACGGTTCAGTGCGGAGTGGGAGGGGAAGAGAATTCCAAAGGGCGGGACCTAAGAAAAAGAAGGCGGAATGACGGGTGGATTCGAGGTGAGCCTGAGTAGGGGAGGGGAGGAAGAGGCGATTACCGTGGGACGAACGAAGAAGACGGGGAGAGGGCTGAAGATGAATAATGTTGGTTAAATACTGGGGGGTATCGGAGTGAAGAGCCCTGTGAGCGAGGATAAGTAGTTTGAAGATAAACCGGAACTTAAGTGCAGAGAAAGGAGACACGGCGACACATGAGAACGAATAGAGGACGAGGTAACAAGACGGGCAGCGGCATTCTGAACAAGTTGGAGACGACGGAGTTGGAAAGATGGAAGGCCGGCATAGAAAACATTACAATAGTCTAGACGAGAGATAACCAAAGACAGAACGAGAGTAACGACTGAGGACTGGGGAAGAATGGAACGAACGGCCTAAGCATCCACCACCCTTTCAGTGAAAATGTATTTCCTGACGTTGCTTTTAAGTTTACCTCCTTGCAGCTTCATTTTGGCCCTCTAGTTTTACAGCTTCCCCTTCTTTGAAAAAGGTTTGTTTGTTCATCAAATCCCTTTAAGTATTTAAACATTTGTATCATGTCTTCCCTGCCCCTCCTCTCTAGGGTATACATATTTAGGTCTCCAGGTCTCTTCTCATATATCTTCTGGTGCAGGCTCCAAATCATTTTGGTCACCTTCCTCTAAACCGTTTCAAGTCTTTTTATATTCTTTGTGAGATATGTTCTCCAAAACTGAACACAATACTCCAAGTGAGGCCTCATCAATGATTTGTATAAGGGCATTAAAACCTCCTCCTTTCTGCTTGTTATTCCTCTCTTATGCAATGCAGCATTCTTCTGGCTTTGGCCACTGCCTTGTCGCATTGTTTCGCCGCCTTTTGGTCCTCAGAAAAAATCACTCTGAGATCCTTCTCCTGGTCAGTGCACACCAACCTCTCACCACCTATCAGATACAGTTCCTTTGGATTTCTGTATCCTAAGTGCATGACTCTGCAGTCTTCACATTAAATCTTAACTGCCAAGCATTAGACCATTCTTCCAACTTTTATAGATCTTTCCTCATGTTATCCACTCCCTCAGAGGAGTGCACTCTGTTGCAAATTTTTGGGTCATTGCAAAGAGGCAGACTTTTCCCTTCAGTCCTTCAGCAATATCACTTACAAATACATTGAACAGTACCAGTCCCTGGGGCACAGTACTACTCATCTTCCTTTCTTCCAAGTGAGTTCCATTTACCACCACCTTCTTTGTCTGTCAGTCAACCAATTTCTGATCCAGTTCACTACTTTGGGACCCATCCCCAGGCTTTGCTGAAATATAGATAGATTGCATCCATCACAGGCCCTTGATCTTGTTCTCTGGTCACCTAGTCAAAGAACTCAATCAAATTTGTTTGGCATGATTGTCCTTTGGTAAAACCATGTTGCCTCGGATCACGCAAGCCATTGGTTTCTAGAAAGTCCACTATTCTCTCTTTCAGGAGTGCCTCCATTACTTTTCCTGCCACCGAGGTAAGGCTTACTGGTCTATAGTTTGTCTCTTCTTCCCTATTACCACTATTGTGAAGGGGTACCACATCAGCCCTTCTCCAGTCCTGCGGAACCTCTCCCGTCTCCAAGGATCTATTAAAAACATCCTTTAAAGGATCTGTCAGAACCTCTCTAAGCTCTTTCAATATCCTGGGATGTATCCCATCTGGCCCCATGACCTTGTCCACTTTCAGTTTTTTAAGCTGTTCAAAAACATCATCTTCTGTGAATGGTGTGGTATTTACTCCATTTGTCAATCATACGTGGTCCTTCTCCAGGATATTCTTTAGTGAATAGAGAACAGAAGTATTTGTTTAGCATTCTTGCTTTTTCAATGTCACTTTCCATGAATCCGTCTTTGGCACTTTTTAGTCTTGCAACCTTGATCTTCTTTTTCTCCCGAATATACCTGAAAAACGTTTTGTCTCCATGCATACATCTTTAGCCATCATTTCTTCCACCTTTGCTTTTGCTATCCTTATTTCACTCTTTGTCTCTTTCAGCTTTATCCTGTATTCTTCTCTGTGTTCCTCTGTTTGTGATCTTCTGAATTTTGTGACAGCTATGTTTTTTGCCTTTATTTGTGTGGCCACTTCTTTGGAGAACCATACTCTAATGGGTTTCCTTTTCCTCTTATTTTTATTTAGTTTCCTTACATATATATCTGTTGCCCCTATTATGGTTTCTTTTAGTTTATCCCACTGCAATTCCACTTCCTTTATCTCCTCCCACCCTGCCAACTCCTCCTTCAGGCATATTGCCATTTTATGGTTAGTGTTTTTGAAGTTTAGGACTTTGAATTTGCTATGATTGGACTCTGCCTTGGGTTTTACCTCAAACTACACTGTGTGATGATCACTGCTGCTCACATGTGAACCTACCCGGACATTCAACACACTATCTCCATTGGTGAGTACAAAATCCAGCACTGAACTTTCCAACTTTCCCTGTTCAATTCCATCACCATTTGTCTGAGCAGTGCTTCTTGGAAGGCATCCACAATCTTTTTATTTCTTTCTAGACTTGCTGAAGGAATACTCCAGTCCACACTAAGTAGAATAAAGTCACCCAGTATGATCAGTTCACCCTTCATGGCTACCTTTGCAATATCAATGATCAAGTCCCTATCCATTTCTTCCTTTTGAGTTGGAGGCCTGTAGACCATGCCAGTATGGTTGATAGTGCCATCCCCTCCTTCCAATACAGTCTTGAACACTATATAGGGGACCTCTCATGAGGGGATGAGAGAATATCCTGAAGGTCCTACATAAAAGAAGAAAAGATGTAACTAGCATTAACATATAGGGAAAACAGTGAAGAAAGCACCAGTGCAATAAAATAAAGGGTTCCGATGCACAGTAGGAAGCAAATACCTTAGGGCCTAAGTTGGTGAAATAAAAGACAAAAATTCTAAAGGAGACATATATTTTCCTACAAATAAAGTGTTTACAATCGAAAATAAGATAAAAGCAAAATGGAAAATCAATAATGAGTAAAGACACTCAAATCACAGGATAAGTAAAATTTCAATACCCTTAGATCTGTCACAACATTTTTGATATCTCTTTTCTTTTTCTTTCCTTCTTAAGTCTAGGGCTGGGCACTTCAGACTCTTTCTATCTTTATTTTGGCTATATAGTTGCAAAAACACAGACTTCAAATCTCTTTGCACTGCACACTGGCAAAATTGGTGTTTCATGTCCTGGACTTTGATGCAAAAATCCAGAACTCCTCTTAGCATCAAGATATATTTCCTGGGTTGAGACAAAATGTTTGGGGATCAGAGCAAATGACTAAGCCTTTTAGCAAAAATCTCAAAAGCCATACCTAGTCTGGGGATAAGAGATGTATTTGGAAGACAGGTCCTTTTTATCGCAGTACTGGGTGCTCTCAGCCATGAAGAGTGGGGCAGCTGGAATTCAGGTCCCCTCACCACACTAGTTCCAGGTAGCCGGACCCTAGGTGTTTCTCCTCTGAGCCCCAAACTCCTTTGTTCCTGGATCCTTCAGGCTGATACTCCAGCCACAATCCCCTTTTGGATCTTATTCACCTCTTCTTCTCCAGATAAGTTTGTAGCTTGGGTTAAGCCTAGCTGATTCAATGATGGCTGAACTCCTTTCTGGTGACCAAGCTGACCATTACGGAAGCAGCCTCTCAGGTTGTGTCTCAGCCCCCACTCAGCTCTTACAGCTTCTCCTGCTTCTTCAGACTCCCTTGAAAGAAAGAAGACCTTGAACTCCTGGAAAATGGACATTTTAACTCTCCCTCCAAAATCACAAAAGGAGACACCCCCTGCCACTAGGCAGACAGGCAGGCCCAGATTCTCTAGTTTGCAAAACAGGCAGGATCAGATTTAGAAAAGAGACACAGAATTATCCCGTTCAAAATTGTGTCCTTCCACAAATAGTTTTTCATCAGTGCAGTATAAATATCTGAAATAAATAAGACTGAAAGGAGGCAGGAGGAATAACATATTCTCTGAGTATATCAGTCACGTTCTGTTCTTTTTGATGAGAGTGCACCACTCTCAAGCTTGCTGTGCCACCTTTTTAGCAGGGGGCAGGATCCCAAATCTGCTTTGCCAATTGCCATTATTCATATTGGCCGTAATACACAGCACATGAACTTTATTATGTGTCATAAAATCTGAATACTAAATTCTTTACTCTTCTCAGAGAAGTAACAGATGAGTCATTCCATGATGTTGCTCTTCTCTTGCGTAAGGGCTTTTTCATACAAGTACAAAGCACATTCAAATTATTCCTTGCTGGTGAAAGCAGAAAATTGAGAGCATGTGTTACAATCAAAGGCTAAATCTATCCTGGACTGTGATGGATACTCAACCTAATGAGGTGCCTTGCCAAGCATTTTGAGGAGCAACTTTAGGGAGGCCAGATGATTGAGGTGGGGGAAGGGGAGAATCCTCTTTATCTCCTCCTTCATTCCCACTCAGAAAAGATTGTCAGACATACCAGCTGCTGCATTTACATTGCAAGTATTAATTGCAAGAGATTATGCCAATAGCAGCTAGTTTATAAAATGTAAAAATCAACTGTCATATTTTCTAGTAACTTAAGAAAACATGCTGTATTCATGCCTTTGTTGTTTGGAGTTTTGTATATAGTTTTCTTTATGTTTGCTGCATACAGTTCTACAATATAGCCCCAGTGAACAAGGAGTATCTGGCTTATGCGTTCATCTGTTTACCCCTAAGGATCTACACAGGCTATAATAACCATAACGTACTGAACCAAGACACAGGATTCATGGTTCATTGCAGTAACATTTAATACCTTCCACTCAACAAAATGGTCAAAGGAATGGCTTTCATTTAGACAGATTATTGAGAAAGAAAACACAAAACAAGTCTCTGTGAGCAAAACAAAACAAACATAAATTCAGAAAACACTCTTGGAGGAACCAGGTCTTTGAGTGGCACAGGGTGGGTCATCAAGTATTGCTCTATCTCTGAGACTACCTGGCAAAATCTCCCAATAACTCCAAAGCATAGACAAGAAGCAAAACACAGATCTCTTCCTGTCTGGCCAGGAATTTCTTGAACAGGTCCTAATTGTGGATTTGGTGCATCCATGGCTACTATAATCCCATAGCCACCATTCCTCTGCACACTATAAGGCACATTTTAGATAGGTCATTTATGTATGGAAATCCGTGTGGAAGTGTCTATTTGCAAATCATTTTTATTGGGATTTAAATACATATTGAAAACAACACCCCTCAGTAAACCGCCAATATATAAACCAACTCTAGTCAAACTCTCATAAATTACAAAACATCACTAGAAACAGTAACAACAGGTTCTCACCGGACCTCAGGATTCATACACCCTCCATCTGTCGAAATTCATCACCATAGGGAAATGGTGGACACTTACATCATAGGTCCTTAACCTCAATAACTTATTAAATATATTACCAAGAAGATTCCTTCAACACTATAAGTCAAAAACTCTCCCTACCAATAACCTCATATAAGGATTCACTCAACCACTCACACCAACATACCAAAAACCACAATCATCAACACAATTCACATATCACGCCCAAACAAAATATACACATTGCTATAAAAGTGTCCAATGTTGCTTTAAAGGATCTCCACAAAGCAGATAGCACAGAAAAGATTATGCAATGTCCTTTAAAGCACGCAATTCAAGGTCTTTAGATGAAGATATATTCAATCTTGATATCCGCAAAAATTGCTGAAAAATAAAATTAAACATAGATCCTTAAACTAGTATTCAGCAATCACCATTGTGCAAAACGCAATCTGTTACTTATCTGCTAAGAAGCAAAAATCCAAAAACAACAAAACTAAACCCACAAAGTGAAACCCCTATTTCAACTCAATTTTTGTCAGAAGAGACTGGAGGAGACTGGAATGGACATCCAATCACACCAGACAGCCTTTTCTATTTTTCTTTTTTTGTGAACGCTAAAACATTTTTTACTTAGCTTCTCAGTATATTCCGGTGAAATTTCATTTGCCAAACTTTTCTCTTGGGGCTAAACAAAGAAGTTGAATGGTTTAGCTTATTCTGACGTAATCCAAGACACCAAGGGGTTCCCCGATGGCAATGGGGTCTCCCGTTTGGTAGATTGGAACTCCCAATTGAATGGCAGTGACTGTTAGCCAATGAATAGGATTGTTCCCCTTTATCTTTCCGGAGTAACTTCCGGTAAGAAGAAGTTTTCCATAAGCGGTGTATTTTGGAAGAAAGTAACCACTTGAAACAGGGCTTAATGGCCCGAAACGTACGTCGTGCTTGAACTATCCGACCGCTATTCAAGAGAAAAGTTTGGCAAATGAAATTTCACCGGAATATACTGAGAAGCTAAGTAAAAAATGTTTTAGCGTTCACAAAAAAAGAAAAATAGAAAAGGCTGTCTGGTGTGATTGGATGTCCATTCCAGTCTCCTCCAGTCTCTTCTGACAAAAATTGAGTTGAAATAGGGGTTTCACTTTGTGGGTTTAGTTTTGTTGTTTTTGGATTCTAATTTTACTAACCTAAGGACTTAGTTTATATTGAAGAAGCAAAAATCAGCATTTCTTCACAGCATGCAGTTATTGAGGTTAAGGACCTATGATGTAAGTGTCCACCATTTCCCTATGGTGATGAATTTCGCCAGATGGAGGGTGTATGAATCCTGAGGTCCGGTGAGAACCTGTTGTTACTGTTTCTAGTGATGTTTTGTAATTTATGAGAGTTTGACTAGAGTTGGTTTATATATTGGCGGTTTACTGAGGGGTGTTGTTTTCAATTTGGATAGTATTCCCTCTCAGGCGGTATTTTTATTATTTAAATACATATACCATCCATTTGTCCAAAACAAATTTTAATTTTTCCTTACATTAAACATGAGGTTACTGTAAACGTACACATTGATATCCACTGGGTCCAAACCCGACAATACAAACTCACCAAGCAAACATATTACCAACTGGCAGGTCCCACCCTCTTGTTCTCGTCAGTACTACTCCAACTACCCACCCTAGGCCTAATGTTAAGGAATATGGCCTCGACCCCTCCTCCCCACCCCAAACCCCTCCCTACTCCATCCCTCTTGCAACCCATATACTTATAACCTCCTTAACCACCCTACCTCTCCTTGAGACTATCCCCTATTATACATTCAGCCTAGTAACTTCTGAGAGTTACTGTACTGTTTACTAAAAGGGGTTCCCATACCGCCTGAAAGCGGGCCTGTGCTTTTGCACCAGCTGATCAACTGTCGTCCGCTTTAGGGCCATCAGGTCAAAGAGGGCATTTTCTTGTTGTTGTATCTCTGGGGCCTCCTCTGCCATCCATTTCTTTAGAATTGTTTTCTTGGCTATCAGGAACCCCCGCATTAGAAAATCCCACAGTGCCATGTGTGTCACCCATTCACTTGGAAAGCTACTTAGCAAGTGGAGGAGTAGCCTAATGGTTAAGAACACTGGCCTGGGAACCCAGAGTACCAGAGTTTGATTCCCACTAGCACTCCTTGTGGCCTTGGGCAAGCCACTTAACGCTCCATTGCCTCAGAAAAATCCAAGTTATCAATGTTCCCATTTAATGTACATGTTTAAGTTTCAATGTAAAACTGCTTTGATTGAAATGATAAAGCAGTATATAAAAGCTGTTAAATAAATAAATAAGCACCAGTGCATATAGGTGCAATGTAAAATTGATGGATTTCCATCCACAGGAATCAATGTAGGAAAAAGAACATCATGCAGAAAATATCCATGGAAGTAATCTAAAATAGGGCCATTTCTGCATTTTCAATAACCATGCACTAAAGGGGGGAGAAGATGTGCAAGTGCCAGCTCACCACTTACACATGTAAAATTGCCAGCCACAATGGTTGCTTACATATAAAAGTGGCAACATTTCCAAATGTAAAACATGCAGGGTGAATGTGTAAGGGTTACTTGGCTGTGATTTACACATGCCCACCTACTCTCCAGATGCACATGGCACGTATTGCTCAGCGGAACCAAGTCAGTATGGTTCCAGTCCCCATGTATTCCAGTGGCCACTAGTGGGCCTTCTTTAAAGAGCATCAAAATGACAACAGGAGGGAGCACAACATTTTGGATGCCAAGAATGACCTCCTGGTCTGTCTGGTGCTTTCTAATTTGTGCACTTCCTTCCAACCCAGTGGGCAATGGCATGACCTTTCTGCAGCATGGAGGGTGTGAGAGAGAAGCGAATGACAAGCAAAACTATTTTTGCATGTACTTACTCCAACACCTGTGAGATAGCCATTTAGCAAAGGGATGACACCTATGGGATAGGAAGTAAGGCATAGAAATTCCAAGATGACTCTGCCATACTGCAACAGATCCTCCTCTCCACCCCCACCCCCCACCATAATAGATTATCATGCTTTCTCAGGGTCTTTAACACATTCGGGTAGGTACACTATACAGGCATACCATATGTTCAGAGGAAACGTGTCCTGGATGCTGCTCATATGGAAAGCAGTGTGTATAAATGCCCGTAGCATGGGAAATAAGATCCCTGATATTGAAGCTTAGGTGGGAGTGGCTGACTTGGATTTAGTGGCAGTTACAGAAACATGATTCACAGAAAACCATGATTGGGATGTAACAACACCTGGCTATACTTTATTCAGAAAGGACAGGGTAGGAAGTAGGGGAAGAGGAGTGGCACTATATGTAAAAACTACTATTAAAGCTTTGGAATTACAGAGCTTAAAAGGGAGAGGGGAGGCATTGTGGGTTAAACTAGAAAGAGGGAAAGAGAAATCTATTTACATTGGTGTGTGATATACAGACCTCCCTCACAAGAGGAAGAGGTGGACAGAGAGTTAATTGAAGACATGCGCAGCATTGCTAGGAAAGGGGAAGTGCTACTGATAGGAGATTTCAATATGCCAGATGTTGATTGGCATATTCCTGCTGCAGTATCATCTAGAAGTAAGGAGATCCTGGATTCTCTACAGGGAGAACTATTCAGGCAATTGGTAACAGACCCCACACGTTAAGGGGGCCATACTGGACTTGATGCTTATCAATGGTGAAAGTGTTTCTGATGTTGTAGTGGGAGATCATTTTGCATCCAGTGATCACCAGACGGTGTGGTTCAGTATTAGGACTAGGGCTGTTAGAATCCATTCAAAGGCGAGGATCTTAGACTTTAGGAAGACTAACTTTGCGAAGATGGGCCAATACCTCAGGAAGTTGTTAGTTGGATGGGAACAGCTGAGGGATGTAGAAAAACAGTGGGAAAAACTGAAAGGGGATATTTTAAGGGCAACCAACCTTTTTGTTAAAATGGTAAATAAAGGTAAAAGGAAAAGGAGACCGCTATGGTTTTCGAAAGAAGTAGCTGAAAAAGTGAAGAAGAAGAGGGAGGCCTTCATGAAATACAAGAGATCACAGAGAGAGGAAGACAGGCATCTGTAATTGGAAAAACTTAGAGAAGCTAACAAAGTAGTCAAGAAGGCAAAGATTCAAAAGGAGGAGGAAATAGCCAATGCAATTAAATGGGGGGATAAGACATTTTTCAGATATATTAGTGAGAAGAGGAAGGGCAAGAGTGGTATTGTCAGACTCAAGGGTGCAGGGGAGGAATATGTAGAAGCTGATAAGGATAAAGCGGAATTGCTTAACAAATATTTTTGTTCTGTGTTCACAGATGAAGAACCAGGAGCAGGACCTCAGAAAACACCCACAAATAGGAACAGAAGCTATGGACATCTTGAACAATTTTCAAAAGACTGTGTTCGTGAGAATCTATCTCAACTTAAAGTAGACAAAGCGATGGGACCGGATGGGATACACCCGAGAATACTGAGGGAACTTGGGGACGTTCTAGCAGCTCCACTGACTGACCTTTTCAATGCCTCATTGGAGTCTGGAGTGGTGCCAAAAGACTGGAGAGAGGCTCATTTGGTGCCTTAACACAAAAGTGGAAGTAAGGATGTGGTTGGAAACTACAGGCCAGTTAGTTTAACTTCAGTGGTGAGTATATTATTGGAAACGCTGCTGAAAGAGAAAATAGTGAGGTTTCTGGAGTCCAGTGGATTACAGGATCCGAGGCAGCATGGATTCAGCAGAGGCAGGTCTTGTCAGACAAATCTGATTGATTTCTTTGACTGGGTGACCAGGGAGTTGGACCGAGGGAGAGCCCTAGATGTGGTGTATTTAGATTTCAATAAAGCCTTTGACACTGTTCCTCACAGGCGACTTATAGGGATGGTCCCTAGGGATGGTCCCTAAAGTTACTGCTTGGGTTAGAAATTGGTTGGGTGGGAGGCAACAAAGAGTACAAGTAAATGGAGCTCACTCTGAGGAGAAGGATGTTATCAGTGGTGTGCCCCAGGGATCTGTCCTTGGTCCGATTCTTTTTAACATCTTTGTTAGTGATATAGCGGAAGGGCTTTCAGGTAAGGTTTGCCTCTTTGCGGATGATACCAAAATCTGCAATAGAGTAGACACCCAGGAAGGGGTAGATAACATGAGGAGGGATCTAGCTAAGCTTGAAGAATGGTCTAGAATTTGGCAGCTGGGATTTAATGTTAAAAAATGTAAGGTCATGCATTTGGGCTGCAGCAATCCAAGGGAGCAATATAGTATAGGGGGTGAATTTATTAATTACATTCTCTTATATACTGTGCTATTCTGCATCAGTGTGGTTTACATTGAACAAACTGAAATTACATTGAACAGGACATTATAACTTGGAGATAACTATTTTACAGGGAACATGGGCTATGGAGGGTTAAGTGGCTTGCCCAAGACCACAAGGAGCACCTGTGGGACTAGAAACTCCAGTCCTTCCAGCCCAAGGTTACTGTCCTCTAGTGGGATTTGAACCCCCAACCTTAAGTACCTTGCCCCAACCACTAGGCCACTCCTCCACTCCTGAAAAGTGAAGTACTTTTGTCCACTAAAGAAGAGCGGGACCTAGGCGTGGTTGTGTCTGATGATCTTAAAGTAGCTAAGCAGGTAGAAAAGGCGATGGCAAAAGCTAGAAGGATGCTTGGATGCATACGGAGAGGAATGGCTAACAGAAAAAAGGAGGTGATAATGCCTCTGTATAAGTCTTTGGTGCGACCTCATTTGGAGTATAGTGTGCAATTCTGGATACCGCACCTTCAAAAGGATGTGAACAGGATGGAGTTGGTGCAGAGGGTGGCTACTAAAATGATTAGTGGTCTTCATTATAAAGCATTTGAGGACAGACTGAAGGATCTTAATATGTACACCTTAGAGGAAAGGCGGGATAGAGGTGATATGATTGAGATGTTTAAATACCTCCGTGGCATAAATGTTCAGGGAGAGAGCCTCTTTCAATTGAAAGCAAGTTCTGCTATGAGGGGACATGGGATGAGGGTGAAGGGAGATAGATTCAGGAGTGATATACGGAAATATTTCTTTACGGAAAGAGTAGTGGATCCGTGGAATAGTCTCCCAGTGGAGGTGGTAGAGATGAGGACAGTAACTGAATTCAAAAAAGCATGGGACAAACACAAAGGATCTCTAAAGGTAAAAAGGGGACTGTTGTAGTTGTTATGGAAGGACAGACTAGATAGGCCATGTGGTCTTTTTCTGTCGTCATATTTCTATGTTTCTATGTAACAGCCACACAAAATCTGTCATCTAGCATGGCCCCATAAGAAGCCAAGACAGGCAGGCAGGTGTTCCCACTAAAAATGAATGATACAATAATCAGTGCGACATACAGTGGGTAAATTCTTCCCAAGCAGCCCCCGCAATGCAGGGGGGCCTGGACAGAAAGGGGCCCACACAGCAGCGGCAGCAGCAGTGGGTAAACTTATTTGATTGTGTTTGCTGCTCTGCTCTGCTCTACTAAGTTTGCTGTGGGGCAAGCAGCTGCCCTCCCAGACCGAAGTCTCATGATAATGACCACATCGCAAGACTTCAGCCCAGTAGGGAACAGTCACCATGCTCGCTGCGAACTTAGTAGAGCGGAGCAGCACAGCAAACACAATCAAGTAAGTTTGTCGTTGCTGCTGCTGCCGCTGCATGGGGAGGAGGCCTGCCACACAAAGAAGGAGCCCACATGGGGAAGGGGGCACCACCATTGCAACAATGGGGGGCCCTCAACAAATTTTGCTTGGGGGCCCCTTATTGTAACTTATGCCACTCGTGACATATATAATGCATACACACTGTGCCCAGCAATTTTTCCCTTTATATACAGGAACTATAAACCACATCCAAAGGGCTATTGCTAAAACAAGGGCCAGAAATTAAGGAAACTTTTTTCCCAAGAAATGATACCCTTTCAGTTGTTAAAGGTAGGATCAGGAATCCAACCTTGGCTGTCAACATGCACTGCCCTCACTCAAATTCTGCTATAGCAGAATTTAACTTAAACCTGATCTGAGAGTGGCTGTCTACTACAACTTTATACCTCTCTCTTCTACTCTAGACACTTCAAAATTGATGGAGACAGTGAGGCAATGAAAACACACTTGAGAATCACCTGGAGGGCCCAACCCAAAGTGCTGCAGCAGTTGAAGAAGCAAGTGGGTGCCTCTCATGTCAGTGATGTTAGCAAAGCTTAAAGACCTATACAGGACCAGGTCATGAGATACATGCTCACATCACATAGCTAGGGACCAACCCGTTATAAGTTGTGCACACAAGCACATCCTTGGCCCACAACACTTGAGGGGGGAGGGCGAAGGTAGCTGACAATGTTGCTCCACTCATCCATCTACAAGAATGTTGCTTCACATGCTGAGCTACATCTCCATGCTCCATGTGTCCCAGACAGCACATACTCTGCTATGTCAAATAACATTCCAATGGCTGGAAGTGTCAACATGCACAGCTTCCAACACGCCAACATCCATGAAGCTATCACAGTAAAATGCCTGACTATAGTTGCTTCCAAACAAGCACCAGACCCTAAATTGACCAGCTGCAAGGAATCCCTTAGTTCATGAGTATGAGCTTTCAGGGAGCTATACTAAGTGCCTCTTGCCTCTCACCATATCCATTGCAGAACACAAAAGAGGCAAATTTTGCTAGTGATCTAGAGTTATAGTACTAGTTCCATAGTGCTGCTGTAGCTGTTGATTGATTCTCAGCTATGTCATGTTTGGCCCATGCATCTAAATGAGCCATAGTGATACTGAGAAAGTCAGCATATCCAATCCCCTCCTCCTGTGTTAACTGAGGCCACCAGTGTTTGTCCACTGCTACATCTTCCCCTTGATATTGTCCCCATAACATCACCAAGCATCACCATTGCCCTGGCCACTGCTTCGCACCAGAACAAAGGACATGCCTTGTTAACAACATAATTAAATGGAAACATAGAAAAATGATGGCAATAAAGATCATACAGCCTATCCAGTCTGCTCTTCCATACCAACCACTAAGTTCTACAATCCCTTTTTTTATTTAGAGATCTTCTGTGTTTGTCCAATACTTTCCTGAATTCAGATATAGTTTTTGTCTCTACTAACTGCACTGGGAGATTATTTTATGCAATCATCTCAGTGGTGAGATGCTCTCTTTATACTCTTCATCAAATTAGAGCTATTCATCTGTTCCTTTCTAGCTCAGCCTTAACTACGTTGCTTATATCTCTAGTTCTGTCTCATCTAGATTACTGTAACATTTCTTATGCCGGTCTCCCTAACAATCAACTTAAGCATCTACAAACTGTCCAAAATATTGCCATAAGACTACTAGTCCACCTTTGCTCATTCACTGGCTACCCATTTGATACCACATTCAATACAAAATCCATGCATTAGTCCAGGGGTGGGCAAGTCCAGTCCTGGAGAGCCACAGACCAGTCAGGTTTTCATGATGTCCCTAATGAATATTCATGGACCTATTTCCATACAATGGAAGGCAGTGAATGCAGATCTCATGAATATTCATTAGGGACATCATGAAAACCTGACTGGTCTGCGGCTCTCCAGGACCGGACTTGCCCACCCCTACATTAGTCCATAAGACACTGCATTCTGAATTACCCTCCTTTGATCTGGCATCATTCTCCATACCTCTTCATGTCTCCTAAGTTCGATTCACACTAACCATCTTTACCCCCCCCCCCCCTATCCTGTGCAAGATACAAATATACTTGCCATTCAGCCTTCTATTTTCTCAGACCAAACATATGGAAGGTTCTGCCATCTGACCTCCATCTAGAACTTTCTTACACTAAATTCAAATCAGTTCTCAAGACTCATTTATACAATCTAGCTTTTGACTTAATTCCTCAGTAACACAGGATCCTGCTTCCTCTTCCCCTACCTATGATATCCCACATATACACCTCTTCTACTACTCCATTCAATCCCCTCTTTTTCTTAAGTTTCACTGTTGTGTAAATTGCGACTATCCTCTTTCCTATTTTTATAGGTGTTCCTTTCTGTTTTTAGATTTACTATGCACACCGCTTTTTGAATCAAAGGACGGTATAACAAATGTTTAATAAATCATAAGGCTGCTGGTCCAAGATGGCGGTGGAGTAGAACGCCAAGGAAGTTGGTTCTGAGCCGGCTCCTGCACTTACCGCTAATGAGGAAGAAGAGGAAACAGAATGCCCAAAAACCCTCCGGTACCTCTTCTCCGGCGGATCGGTTGGTGCAGTCTTCAATTGCCGGTTTTTGTACCCCCTCGGTTTGTATGGCTTCAAGAGATCTGCAGCGTGGGAATGCGGATCTGAGCATGGAAGGGGTTTCTCTCAGCCCCGTTCAAGCGTTCCCATCTCATCCCGGAAGCCACTTTGGGGAGGGGCAGCAGAGCGTCAAGTCTCCGGTTAGGGAGGTCATCGTGGCTGTGGAGAGTGCTCCCGCGAAGATCCAGATGGTGGTATCTGCTGCTGGAGGTTGAGTGGGAATGACTCCCTCCGATAGCAGCTCTGGAGTGGAGCAGATTGTGAGCAGCCCCCCCCCCCCCCCCCGCCGTTCCGGCGATTAGACTTCCTAGGTGTGTGACGAAACCGGCGCTTGTAACATTAGATAGCTTGTGGGAAGCTATCTCTGCTCTTCAGCAGTCCCTTCTTCCTTTTGTTGGGGCTGTTACACAGAAGATATCAGATGTTAAGGATCAGTGCTCTTCAACAGCTTCAGAGGTTGCAGCTCAGGTGGCTAGAGTCTCACAACTTGAATTAAAGGTGGAGGATTTGCATTCCATTGGTGCTTTTAATGTGAAGGACCGGTTAATACAGGCAAGGAAAATAGAATATTTGGATAATCAATTACGAAGAAATAACTTGAGATTCCTGAATTTTCCTCAATCTCCTTTGATGGCTCCTTTGAACCTGATCCGGAAATATTTTCTTGATGTTCTTCAGATGCCCGCTGACTCACTGCCTCCAGTGGTAAGAGCTCAATATGTGACAATCTCTGTGTCGGATGTTGTTGGGCAATAGGGTCAGGTTGTAGAGCCTGTGCCTCCTCAGATGGAACTTTCAGATTTTTTGGAGAGTTCCTTAGAGTTGGTGACCAGTAGGGCTACCTGGTTGGTTAGTTTTGCCTTTGAATTGGATAGGAACACTGTACTGAAATTGTATTTCCGTAAAATGTCGGTATCTCAGTTTATAGGCTCAAAATTTTTAGTTTTTCCAGATTTGGCTAGAGATACCCAGAAAAGGCGTAGGGCGTTTCTGGCATTACGTCAGGGAACAATCGCCTTGGGAGCACAATTTAAATTAAGATACCCTTGTAAATGTGTGGTTAATTTTCGGTCAAAACAATTTATGTTTTTTGAGTCCCAATAACTATTGCAATTTTTACTAGGTAGGGAAGCTGGTGAATCAGGGTGAGTCCCATATTGGCTACCATATCATATTAACTATGCTCCAATGATATAATTTTTTTCTGTATGATGGTGTAACATGCCAGATTATTGCTATTGCTTTTTCATGGACCATACTGAGGTGTTTTTTTGTGGTCTATTCCAGTAGTTGTATATCTATCTGTTATCCTCTTGTGAGGTTGATTTATTGTGTTTCATGTAATTCTGATGCTTGTTCAGAGTATTTTCTGAAGTTTAATGTAAAATTTAATAAAGTTTAAATTAAAATAAATCATAAATCATCTACTGCTCTTTCTGTAAAGAAATATTTCTGCAAATTAATCCTGAGTCTATCTCCTTTCACCTTCATCCTATGCTCCCTCATTGCAGAGCTTTCTTGCAATTGAAAGAGGCTCTCCTCCTGTGTATTTATGCAATGGAAGTATTTAAATGTGTCTATCATATCTCCCCTCTCTCATCCAAAATATAAATATTGAGATCTTTAAGTGTGATATCGAGAATTGCATACAATACTCTAAATTGGTCTCACCAAAGAATTTTACAGAGGCACTGTCACATCCTTTTTTCTGCTGCCATTCCTCTCCCTATGCACCCAAGCATCCTTCTGGCTTTCGCCGTCACCTTCTCTACCTGTTTAGCCACTTTAAGATCATCAGAAACAATCACCCTTAGTCCCATTCTTCTTTCGTGGACAGAAGCACTTTGCCCCCTATACTGTACCACTCCCTTGGATTTTTGCAGCCCAAATATATGATCCTGCATTTTCTATTTTTAAATCTCAGCTGCCAAATTCTCAACCATTTGTCAAGCTTCGCTAGATACCTCCTTATGTTATCCATACCTTCTTGGGTGTCTACTCTATTGAAGATTTTGGTATCATCTGCAAACAGGCAAAACTTACCCAATGGCCCTTCTGCAATATCACTTACAAAAATATTAAAAACAATCAGACCAAAAACAGGTCCCTGTGGCACGCTACTGGTAACACCCTTCTCTTCAGAGCAGTGTTTCTCAACCAGTCCTCGTGACACTCCTAGCCAGTCAGGTTTTCAGGATAACCACAATCAATATGCATGAGAGAGATTTGCATTCAATGGAAGCAGTGCATGCAAATTTCTCTCATGCATATTCTTTCTGGTTATCTTGAAAACCTGACTGGCTAGGTGTGTCCCGATGATTGGGTTGAGAACCACTGCCTCAGAGTGAGTGCCATTTGTCTGTACCCTTTGTTGCCTCCCATTCAACCAATTTCTAACCCAGTCAGTCACTTTAGGCACTCACTTTATTTATAACTTGCTTGTGCAGAACAGTGTCAAAAGCATTACTGAAATACACCACATCTAGAGCTCTCCCTCGGTCCAACTCTCTGCTCAGCCAGTCAAAGAAATTAATGAGATTTCTCTGACAAGACCTGCTTCTCAAAAAACCATGCTGCCTTGAATCCTGCAAGCCATTGGATTCCAGAAATCTCACTACCCTCTGTTTTAGCAGCCTTTCAATTAGTTTACTCACCATAGAGGTCAGACTAACTAGCCTGTAGTTCCCAACCTCATCTTTATTTTCCCTTTTGTGTAAAGGGACCACATGTGCCTTTCTCCAGTCTTTGGGGACCACCCCAGACTCTAAATAATAATAATAATAATAGAAATCCCTCCCCCACTAGTAATCCCAGACATGTGTCACTGCTATAAGCACTCTAGTTGAACCATATTCTTACCAGAAGTGCAATACAAGGGGAGGAGGGAAACAGTGTACAGACAAAGGAGGAGGAAGAGGAAATGGAAGAGGAAGGTGAGGATGAAGAGGAAGGAGAGGGTGAGACAGAAGGAGAGGAGGAGAAGGAGTCAACAATGATGCAAGGCAGCTCATGAGGAGCAGAGGACAGAGGAGAGGGAGGAAGTTCCTACCCAGTACAGGGTTAGAAGGAGCAGGGGACTGAGTGAGCAGAGGATCTTCTACAACAGCTGCCAACTAAGTCGGAATACACTGCCTCATTATGGGACCAGACGGGTCCCTATCAGCTCCCAGTAGAGTTCAGCAACCCAGACGTCCTGCTTAAAATCATGGTTATGTGCCAAGAAATGCAGCAGGGCTTCCAGGATGTCATGAGATCAATAAATCTGATGATCACCCATCTGGGGGAATGAGGGCAGAGCTAAATGCCATCCCACATGCACGTTAGCAGTGGTTGGCACATGGCTTTTTATGAAAGTATTTATTTTTCAACCAATGTGACACAAAATATTGTGGCCATTTGCCAGTTTCCTAGTAAAATATTCTTGCATTATATTTTCATCTCCCATGATGTTATCTCCACCTACACCTGCTACTGTCATGGTTCCCAGTACTTATCACATATAAGAACATAAGATATGCATACTGGGTCAGACCAACATCCATCAAGCCCAGTATCCTCTTTCAAACAGTGGCCAATCTAGGTCATAAGTATCTAGCAGTTTCCCCAAAAGACACAGGTTCCACAATGCTTGTAATGGGTCAAGCAGTGGATATCCCGAGTCCTCTTTAATAATGGTTTATGGACCTTTCCTCCAGGAACTTATCCAAACCTTTTTTAAACCTGGCTACACTAACAGCTTTTATTACATCCTCCGGTAAGGAATTTCAGAGTTTGATTACACGTTGAGTGAAAAAATATTTTCTCTTATTAGTCTTAAATATGTTACCCTGTAGCTTCATTGCATGTCCCCTAGTCTTTCTATATTTTGATGGCATAAACAATTGATCTATATTTACCCATTCCACTCCATACATTAATTTATAGCCCTCTATCATATCTCCCTTCAGCCGTCTCTTTTCCAGGTTGAAGAGCTCTAACCTTTTTAGCCTCTCTTCCTAGGGGGTATCCTTCCATCCCTTTTACCATTTGGTGGCTCTTCTCTGTACCTTTTCTAATAATGCTGTATCCTTTTTAAGATACGGCGACCAGAATTGCACACAATATTCAAGGTGCGATCGCACCATGGAACAATACAGAGGCATTATAATATTCTTTGTTTTATTCTCCATTCCTTTCCTTATGATACGTAGAATTCTATTTGCTCTCTTGGCCACCACTGCACACTGGGCGGAGGGTTTCAGCATGTTATCCATGATGACGCCTAAATCTTTTTCCTGGGTGGTGATTCCTAATGTGGACCCTTGCATCTTGTAACCATAGTTTGGGTTGTTCTTTCCTAGTGTCATGAGGCACAAGGATCAGAGCCCAGGGAAACAGAGAATATAACTCAGAATGAATGCACTTTTGACAGTTCAGAGGAAAACAGGGAGAAGGGTTGGCATAGAAACCCTAAACAAATGATGTCATTCAGTGCTAGGGAACGCCCGAGCCAAGAGCTAACCCATGACTCATTAGAAAAGGGGAAACAGCTGATGAGGGGCGGAGCCCAAGCAAATGGAAAAGGCAACACATTTAAAAATCCTCTAGTTAAGAGAGAGAGGAGGAATGAAAGGAATGAAAGGAGAGAGAGGAATGAGAGGAACGAGGGGAATGGAAGGAATGAGAGGGAAGAGCAGGAGAGAGTGAAGGAGTTGTTCCAGAAGGAGAGAACAGCGTGTAAGAACAAGCCCTACAGTATCCAGGGAAGCTCATCTGGAGAAGGGAGTTCTGAGAGCCACGCTGACTCCAGGAAGCAGGCAGTTCCATGCTGTGAGAAGCAGTACACGGCTGGGCAGTGCACTGAGGAACTCCATTCTCCTGAAGGCAAGGAATATTATTTTAAACCCCTGAGAAGACAGTCTCAGTCCTCTAATAGCAAGCATTCTGAAAGGAAAACTTATTTCCCTGAAGCTGACGTGCTGCCTGTGAGAAAACCCAGGAGAAGCACAAGGGAAAAGTTTTACCCTGAGCCGTATTACAGCCAAGGAAGGTCTCTGGACAAACAGTGGCTGGAAGGTAGGAAACTACTTCAAAATAGCATAGCAGAAGATTGTGATACAAGCCCTTGTACGTACCAGGAGTTGTGTGAGAGAGCCAACCGTGAGTCCTATGCCAAACACCTAAGCTCCTCTAGGCTGTTGGGGGATGGGAACCCTTTACCCTGCACAGGGGAAGTGAGTGAGCAGAGGGTAAAGTTCGCCCCACAGGAAGCTGAGGACGACGTAACTGAGATGCAGTGTGAGTTTTACCCAGCTCCAGATACAGAGGTTTACATGGACTGTACGTATACGATGTCAGACGGCATACAGTCTTTATGCTAGCATTGCCACAACACTGCTATAGGAGAGAAAACAGTCCAAAGTACGTTTGGAGGTTTTAAACTGTTTTCTGTACTTTGTTTTCTGTTCCTTTGAAGAAGCTGAAGATAAGCGTTGCTTAAGTTGAATTATTCTTTTGTTGCATTACCAGAAGTATGGACTTTATGTTGCTATTGTTTTCAAGGTCAAATTCTAACCCTGGGAAGGGAATAAATCCCATTTAAACCTTACCATTTTGTGCACAACTATTTTCTTCTTTAAGCTAAAGGACTACAATACCCAGGAGGCTTTGCCAAGCCTCAAATTATTAGTTCATAGGCTTAAAGGGAACATCACCCCACTCACCTTACCCACGCTAAGGCCTCTGGGAGTGAGGGGTGGTGACACTAGGTGCATAACTTTGCACTTGTCCACATTAAATTTCATCTGCCATTTTGATGCCAAGTCTTCCAATTTATCAAGGTCCTCTTGCAATTTTTCACAATCCTCATGGGTTTTAACAACTTTGAATAATTTTGTGTCATCTGCAAATTTGATTACCTCACTCGTTATTCCCATTTCCAGGTCGTTTATAAATATGTTAAAGAGCAGTGGACCCAGCACAGATCCCTGAGGTATTCCACTATTCACCTTTCTCAGTTGGGAAAGTTGGCTATTTAGCCCTACCCCTACTTTCTATCTTTTAACCAGTTTATGATCCACAATAGTACACTGCCTCCTATCCCATGACTTTTAATTTCGCCAAAAGTCTCTCATGATGGACCTTGTCCATGTGAACATTTTCCTATATCAAAGTCAAAGATGAGCACCTGTACTCATAACTGGCATGCCTTCATTGACCACTGGTGTTAACGGTAGTGGTTCATATCAGTAATTTTGCTAGAAGTGTTTTGGGAACACTTTAACTTCCATATCCAGACATAGAGGGTAATATTGCATACATGACATCTATCAATGTAATCCAGTGTGGACTAGCTGCTTATAGAGCTATGTGGCTTAATCACAGGAAGGTCATATGTAGGAGTTCATAGATTGGGTCCCCTATATCATACTATTCTACACCTATCTTGCCACTCTGTTCTGGACCTTTGCAATAACACACCAACATCTGCAGAACCAAACTGGGTTCTCCAAAAGTGCTCCTGTAACAGCACATCATCGTTATCATCAAGGCCTGCCTCTTCACCGACAGAGAGGCCTTACATCATCCTTTGCATGATATAGGTACTGAGCTATCATGAGCCCTATGGCACATCCCATAGGGTCTAGCGCCACACAGGACAGTATACACCCAAGTGGAAGGGGCCTGCTAAGCCTGTGGAAATGACAGGGATGCAAAAGATGAATGGCCTGAATGGAGGATTCCATACAAGGACAACCTACAGAGATGGTAGCTATGTGTGATACTCAACCCATCTCTAAATATGCCTGCATGTATACTTTTAGTGTTCTCTCCCCACCCTCTAAGTAGCATTGTATGACAACCCATCTTTTGCTTTTATTTCATTGAGGACACTAATAGCCAAACACCAGAGATTTAAAAGCAAACAGGCTATTTGTGTTTTGTAATCACATGAAGCTGTCTGACAAATATGTCAGGGAGATGTAGGCAGCACAAACAACATTCCTAGCACTAAATAACACCAGCCACAATATGGAAGATGTAAAAGGTGTACAGTATATTAATTTATTCTGGTGATGTGGCCTTCACACAACAGCAATGAAACATGTCAATCACACATTTTTGTGGTACAAGGGAAATCAACTCAAAAATAGGAGAGCAGATAGCAAGTCGGTGCATATCCTTCCATATACTTGAAACTATATGCAGTGCTGACACCCTAGCCAATACAAACCTTTGAATGCATAAAGCACATATGGTTCTGAAGAACTGCAACAACCAAGAGGAAACATCCACATACCAACAACTTTTCCATTTCATCCCTGCCCCCTCCAACCCCCCAAATCTTCATACGTACCATTTGATAAGAAGCACAAGTATCACCTTCCCCAGTATGTATATCCTTATACATATGAACTATTGATTAAAATTGCTGCATCCCACCAAACAATATAAAATCAGCCCCTCTCCTCCTATAGACATAGTTAAAAAAGCTTTGGAGGCCTCCTATAAAACAGATACATACACATTGTAAAACACAATTACAATGTCTGACCCCACCCCCTATCTCTATCATAAAAACAGCTGTTGAATAGCCTGTTAGGGGAACTATTGATTGCTAGCAGACAGGATCTGTTTTTTCTGCTTCTGTTCTCTATAAAGAAACACAACCAAAAGAATAATCAGTATATTCCCTTCACAGCATTTCACATAGATCCCTGTCACTCTTATGATACATATCAGCCTGGTGTTTCTTTACCAAGTTTGAGGTTCCAGCTCCTTGAGCTTCCCATGCAGGCAGGGCCGGCCCATCCATTGAGCAAGAATGCTGTTGGCACAAGGTCCCGCGCTTCAGGGGGCCCCACGCCAACAACATCCTGCACACTGCTCACCTCCCTGCTGGGTGCCGCTAAAGATCAGCACAGCTCGTTACAGCCGCCGAAGTGAAGAGCGTTGTTCCCTTCACTTCGGCAGCTGTATTGTAATGAAGATCGCAGACACGCTGGAGGTCAAAGGACACTTCCTGTGTCCCGGTTCTCAGCGTGCCTGCGATCTTCATTACAATACAGCTGCCGAAGTGAAGGGAACAACGCTCTTGCACTACCCCGGCAGGCCCCATTGCTGCCACTACTGCCCTCTGGGGATGCCCATTGCTGGTGCTGTTGCCCCTCACTAGGACCTACAGCGGTGGCAATGGTCTGAAACAGCCCCACAGTGCTTGCCTTCAAACTTCGGCGCCAAGAGACTATTTACTTAGAACCCCACCAATGTCAACTTCCTTTTGTATGGGGGTGAAAGCTGCTTCTGCCCCCATGCAAATAGGAAGTCAGCATTGGGTATTGGAGGGGATGGAAGCAAACAGTCCCATGGCACTGAGGTTTTCAGGTAAGCTCTGCAGAGCTGTTTCAGGCTATTACTGCTACTGTAGGTCCTGATGAGGGGGGGCAGCAGCAGCAACGAGCACCCATAGAGGGCTGGTGCTCCAGCACCAGCCCTGGTTTCTCTCCAAACTGGCCTAATTGATGTGGGGTAGAGTCTCATAATGAGTTTCCAGAGATGCAGAAGACACTTTACTAGTTCCATCAATGGTAAAGCTATAACTGTGCAAGCCCTTTTGAAAAATGTTCCTTAACCATGTATAAATGGGATATATGTATGATGATTCATTCTAAACTCTCCCATAACTATGTATATCTTGGATATTGTAATGTAGTGGATCTTCCAGAAGCTATGGATCTGGGTGAAGCTGAAGAAAGTGTGTCTGAAACTGACAGCATAGAAAAGCACATGGCCCAGGGTTGCCATGAGCAACGTAAACAAAGAGTGTCACGAGGGGAGAGAACACGCCCAAACTGCAAACAAGCCCCGAGCTCAGTGTGTAATGAGAGGCAGCTGGATGAGAGCGGGGTGCAGTTAAGCCCTAGGACACACGCACATAAAAATTACTCACCTGAGGATAGTGGGAGAGCAGCAAGAGGAAGAACAAGGAGAGCAAGAACAGGAACAGAGAGAGCAAGGAGAGGACTCAGAACCAGGAGGAGTCTCAGCAGGAGAGTTGATGAGAGACCCAGCTGCAGGACTGAAGGAAGCCTTGGTCGGAGGACTGGTTGGGGAACCAGTTGGAGAAAGGGACCAGAGGAAAGTGTCCAAGTTGAAACCTGCAGGTCCAGTGAAGCAGAGACGTCCTGGCCAGAGGACATTTATATGTCAGAGAGAAAGCAAAGGGTAAAAGGCAGGAGAACGCAGCTGTGCTGTGAAAGCCTTATTGACCCAGCTGTGCTGAGAGGTTCCTGTGTGAGAAAGCCGGAAGGTAGGCTGTATAAACCTTATAGAAGAGAAACTGAATGTAAAAGTTTTCCCTGTAACTGCCAGAGTTTGTGGGGCTCTCCTATAGCAAACTCCAGTATAGGTGGTATTCTTCCACCCTGCTCTGTAGCAACGGGGGAAGGGAAGTCTCGAGGCAGTGAAGAGAGACTGCTCTTTGGAGGGACGTATAATAATCCACAAGAATACTTAGCTGGGGGTGAGTGTGAAGAAATGCCAATAGAATTTCTCATGGAACAAACCACAGAAGAAGAAATGGATTGTATGCTGTCTGTAGCAGACCATGTCACGTCTCTATGCTAGAATAGCTGTTTAAAAGTTTTGGTGAAACAGCACTGAAAACAAGAGAGTTTGCCTTTGAGAAAAGGGACTGCTGCAATTACGTTTTTGTTCAACTAATTGTTTATGTGAGCTGAAAATAAAGCTGTTTCTGTTCCTGTTTCGTTTCATTTTTGTACCAGAAGTATGGTCATTTTTGTTCTTGTTTTTCTTGCAATGAATCCACCAGGAAGGGGAAATAAAATCCTGTCTTTTGCCTAACTCCACTCGACTACAACTCATTCCTTGCTTAGTAAAGAGGGACTACAATACCCAGAAGGCAGTGCAGGGCCAACTGCACTATCCTTCTTGCTAGGTTTGGACACACCCAGGCTGACCTACCCCCATGCTTTTGCCTCTGGGGAGAGTTACTGGTGACAATATACATGCACAGTTGTTAGAAATTTTGGAAAGAATCACATGTAAAATGACGATGTACAAGCGCTGCATTTTTGACATGGATAAAAGCCCCATTTACATGTGGATCTATCCATTTTACAAGCCAAAAGATTTCTGCTACTAATTGAGGCTCTGGAACACCGTTCCCATTGGGGAGGGGAAGCTCTGCCCCTTAGCCAGCCAAATGCAGTGAGTCTACGTTTGCTGGCCTTCCCCTCCTATCTACCCACAGGGACCCAATCTTCCGTGGGCAGACAGGAGGGGTCTTTGCCACAATCGCCACCTAGTATGTAGCAGGCTGCCCACAGGGATCCCATTCCCCACCAGAGTAAGAGCCCCGCAATCGCAGGAAAGACCCTTCCTGTCTGTCTGGGGGAGATCGGGTCCCCACAGGCAGACAGGAGGGGAAGGGCGGCGATTGCGGCAGCGAGGCTTTGGTGGGGCCAGGGCCCATGTGGTCCACCTCTTTCCAATGCCTCTGGCTACTAGACAGTTGACCATGCCATCACATAAGAAAACTCTTACCAAAAAGGTCAACTTTAGTCCAGTAGCGGTGGATGTGATGGTACAAGAAGTCATAAAACATCAGAAAATTCTATTTGGTCCTCGTGGTTAGGGATAAGTGCACATACTAAACATAAATTATGGGTGGGGATCTGCTTCAATTTAATTCCATCTTCCACAAGATTTGAAAGACTAAGGCACAATGCTAAAAAGGCACGTGGCAGATTCTTATAAGGAGACGCAAAGCAACTTACTGACCAGGAGTGCCAGATGCTGAAGAACCTTGATGTGGACTCCTTGCCTCCTCAGCCTACAGTTACCACCATTGGAGTGGAGGAGTAATCTGTTGACCAATGAGACAAGGATTTGAATCCTACTTGTAGTCCTTGTGGCCTTAGGTAAGTTACTTCATCCTCCATTGCTTTAGGTACAAATTTAGAATATAAGCTCTCTGGGGACATGAAAATACCTACTGTACCTGATTGTAACTTGCCTTGAACAACTAATGGAAAAGTGTGAGTATAATAAAATAGGTATATATTTATTACTCACCTCTGCTCTCATATCCTCTTTTCTCCCTGCATTCTGATCCCAGTCTTAGAGCCATCCTCTATATACCTAGCTCAGATGCTGTGTCTTGCTTTCAGATATCACTCTCAGGGGCTTGGTCTTGGTCTTGGTCTTGCACTGGCGCACAGAGACGGGGAGAGCAGCAGCCAGCCAGCATCGGAGGTGTGTGAGCGGGAGCTCCACCTCTTTCCTTTCAGCCTGCCCATACCAGCTGCCTTTAACGGCTTTAAAACCATCACTTCCACTGGCGCACCCGCGCCTTGCGGGCCCATGCCTGAGGGCCTCGCCAGAGGGCCCTTTGGCGTGGCCCTTAGGCATAGGACCATGCGGGGCCGTTTAAAATGCTGCTACATTGGTTCTGCTTGCTGTGGAGATCGGAGCGGTGGAGGGGTGATGTCGACAGCGGAGGTTGTGAGTGGGAGCTTAAACACCTGGTGGTATGATATCTACCTCTTCAGATGCTATGTGGAGCATTTCTTCTTGTCTCCTCTATTCCTTTAGCTATCACTGTATCTCTTATTCTGTCCTATCTAATTAATGGCGTTCTTTTCATATTTTCTGTAACTTTTATGTAATATTGTAAACCGCTCTGATGCTTTGGCTTGAGCGGTATATCAAATGTAATAAACATAAACTGCATGACACTGCATTTTTTAGCATTAAATCTCAGCTGCCAAAATTTTGACCATTCTTCAAACTTAGCTAGATTCCTCCTCATGTTATCTACTCTAGTGATAGTATGTCAGTTGCCCTGGAGAAGTGACCTTTATGTAGACAAGTGTGTTAGAAGTTGCACAGATTATGTTTCAAGGGCCTTTCCATGCTGCACCTTACAACCATAAAGTATGCCGGATAATGAAATATACAAAGCTTGGGTGCTGGTGTGTGTCATTTATTGGCCAGTATATAGGTATGCGGTGTTGGCATACATCTTGACATGCCACAAACTGGCATGCGTTGAAGGCTGTGAGCAAAGTACATCCTGAGCCCCACCTCAAACCTTAGTAGCCTCACCAGAATGGAGTTAAGATGACTAAAAAATCTGACAAGTTTTGCTTAAAAGGTGCTGCAGAGCCCCGATTGGGCCTTGGTGGGGGAAGCGGGAGGGGCGAGCAGCACGCCGATCGGACATCGGGGGAGGAAGCGGGAGCTGCTCGCCCCTCTCACTCCCCCCACCAAGACCGAATCGGGGCTCTGCAGCACCTTTTAAGCCCCAGCAACCGGCACAGGAGAGCCTCTTCAGCGGCAACATGCTGATCGGACATCGGGGGAGGAAGCGGGAGCTGCTCGCCCCTCCCGCTCCCCCCACCAAGGCCCAATCGGGGCTCTGCAGCACCTTTTAAGCCCCAGCAACCAGCAGGCGTGCCCATGCCTGGCGGGACTATGCCTGAGGGCTCTTTGGCATGGTCCTTAGGCGTGGAAATTAGGCGCCACAAAATACAAAAACGAAGATGGAAGATCTACCAGCGAAAACATCACCTGCATAACAGCATTAGAGACAAGGTAAAGCTAAACCTGGCTCCAGCATACTCATAGCATTCTAGGCTCAGTGAATATAATTGCTCATAGACCCTCCTGTTACATTGTAACTGTATAATCAATCCCATCCTTAAACTGTTATATTTACATCTCCCTAACATTTGATTATCTTGTACATTCTGTTATCTCTAACTAAACCCCTAGATTATGCTACATGGACACTAGTGAAATTATCTACTATTGTCTTATACCCATATTGGCATTCTATATTATTGATCGTTCAGTCGACATGCCTTCTGTAAAGCTTATTTGAAAAGCTCTTTTACACAAAGCACCCCTGCTACCCCCCCTCCTCCTGATGATATATCTCATATATTATTGTACTATACCATACAGGGTATCTGATAACAGGCCCTAGATACACCATCTTTGAACCTATCTTACTGTGTTGTTGTTACTGCTTCTCAGACAGCCCAACTTTTCAAACTACGTGCGTTATTTCCACCACTCTGTGAAGTACTATTATCCATCATTGATAGCATATACCTTTTCCATTTAGAACTAAGGTCCCCCTCAAACCACTCTAAGTTTAGCAACCATTACTGCCCCCTCTCTGAAGCTACGACACCACAAACTCACCTATACTGCTAGCTCCTGCCTTTAATCCTCATTCTTGCACTTCACCGTTTGACAAAATGGCTGATATCATACAAATCCTAATAATTACCCTCCACATACTAGTACTCCTATTGGTACTATCTAACTCCCTCCAATCATACCAGGAACCTTCTCTTTACTTCCCCATCCCCATCATCCAACACCACCCTACCTACAACTATCCGCTTAATACCTACAAATACGAATACCCATGAGGTAACCACCATCACAAATATAAATAGAGGCGACTAATTCACATCAAAACTACCCCCCAACATTAACTCCCCATCAAAGGACAGACCCTCCACATCATTAAGCTGCATTCTCATAAATTCCCGATCTATAAGAAATAAAATCCCTATATTACGGGATATCCTAATAGAGAAAAACCCAGACTTACTATGTATCATGGAATCCTGGATCACTGAACAAAATTCCATACTAATTAACCAACTGAACACTAATCATTACGCCCTTTTCAACTGCCCTAGAGACTCCAAAAGAGGAGGCGGAGTCCTTATCTTGGCCAAGTCAAAACTAAAAACATTTGTTAGCATTTACAGCAACTGTGATGGGGTTAATCTGATCAAAATTGAAAATAATTATGTAGCACTATGCCTTCTCTACAGACCACCCACCAACAACAACAACCTTACTTCCATTCTGGAATTAGCATGTACCGCCTCCACGAAGAAGCCCCATTTTATACCAGGAGATTTTAACCTTGCATCTCTCCCCATCCAACAATCCACAGCCTTCCTAGACCTTATGGAAGAAATAGGCTTCACTCAAGCAATAAACCAACCTACTCACATTAAGGGTAACACCCTTAATATGATTTTCATTCAATATCCCTCCCTACACACCCAAAGTTCTCCCCCCCCCTACATCAATTCAATTCCCATGGTCAGATCACTTCCTCATACAAACAAATCTACCTATCAACCTCACTACCCAATCTCCCCCCAACAAAACCTCCCATATTGTATGATTTAGACAATTTGACAAAGAGTCATTTCTAGAAGAAGTCACTCATCAACTTGCACCTCAGACTACGAACCTTGAAGAAGCCATTGAAAACTGGTTTTCCTTAATCAACAATGCCGCGAAAGCCAACTCACCTATCAGGAATGCTAACCATAAGCACTCTGAAAAATGGTACACACATGACTTACGGAACCTCAAAAGGGAGCTTCATAAGACTGAGAAGAGAAGGAGAGCAAGAAAACACCCTGAAAACAAGGACCTTTACACTATAGCACTGAATACCTACAGGAAAACCATTCTTAGAACTAAAAAAGTCTTTCACACAAACATACTAAAGAAAGCCTTAAATCGCCCGAGGGAATTATTCGAATTAGTAAAATCCCTAACCAAAGCATACCAAAACCACACATCTAAAATACTGATTAACCCTCAGACAATGGCAAACCACCTAGCAACAAAATTAAAAAACAAAGATCCCTTAACCATCCCCCCCCATCAGAGAAGGTCACCTCACCCCTGGTAAATGGCAAGCCTTTCACCTCATCAATGCAAAACAAACCTTAGAAACAATAGCCAAAATTAATATCACCACATCATACCTTGATCCATGTCCGGTCTCATGGATTAAAGCAACAAAAACTGAACTAGCACCCTTCATCATGGAAATTGTCAATCAATCCCTAACATCAGGAACAATGCCAACTCTAATTTGTCCCATACTTAAAAATAGATCCCTTAACAAGGATGATCCGACATCATATAGACCAACCACTAACATTCCATTCCTAGCAAAAATCATAGAAAAATTTGTGCAAATCCAACTTCAGAACTACAGCAATAGTCATGCCCCTCTTGATGAACACCAATATGGGTTCCGCCCATATCATGGAGTAGAAACATTACTCCTGGTATTATTTGATACTCTCCTTTGTGGCCTAGATAATGTAAACCAAGCATAACTCCTGGTGTTCCTGGACATATCCTCTGCTTTTGATAACATAGATCACAACACCCTCCTAACAAGAATTGCACATTTAGGCATAACTGGAACTGCCTTCAACTGGTTTAAATCCTACCTGTCAAACCACTCGCTGTATGTGAATGTCGACCAGGAACTCTCCTCTACCTTCCCACAAGAACAGGGAATTCCACAAGGTTCTGTGCTCTCCGCCCTCTTGTTCAAGATATACCTTCAACATATATGTTTGATCTTAAAAAAATACCATATAAACTACCACATCTACACAGACGATATGGTTTACACACCCTTAGACATCAAAAACCCCTCATACCATAATATCACAAATTGCATAGCTGAAGCTGAATCTTGGCTAAAGGAAAATAATCTTCACATAAATTTCAAAACAACAAAGATCTTACTCACAACAAGAAATCAAAGCTTCACCCTCCCACAACATTTAAATTTCATGATACAAATGTTCCAATCAAAGATGAGGTTAAATACCTAGGCATCACAATAGATACATCACTCTTGATGACAGCAGAAATTAAGCAAATGGCAAGAACTATATTTTACAAACTAAAGACAATTCAGCACCTCAGACCTCTCCTAGAGACCCATGATTTCTATACAGTAGTCCAAGCCCTAATCACACCTCACCTGGACTACTGTAATAGTATACTACAAGGATTGTCTAAAAAGAGCCTCCACACTGTCCAATTAGCCCAGAATGTTACTGCAAGGATCATATTCAAGGCAAAACTAACTGATCATATCTCCCCCATCCTCTACAACCTTCATTGGCTCCCGGTCGCCAGTAGGATAAAATACAAATCCTTAGTCACCACATTCAAACTTATCAATAATATCTCCCCATCTTTTCTTACAACCAAGATACAAACCTAACCAGAAAACAGAAGTAGGAGAAAAAGTAAGTTAAACCTACTAACAACCCCATCCTCATTCTGCAAAACAAAACAAGTAACTAGTAATAGAGCCTTTTCCTATACAGCGCCTACACTTTGGAACGCCCTCCCAGACCCAATCAGATCAATAAAAGACCTTCAAGCCTTCAGAAAAGAACTGAAAACACTGCTATTTACTGAACACTATAACAACCTCTCCTTCAGTGATACAATCATACAACCCAGCAACTCAACTACCTCCTAGCACACCCTCCTAGGCTGAGCCTCCCTCTCAGCCACCTCTGTTCATTCCGCATGTTGTGAATTCTTTTATGTATATAGTTATATTAACCAATCTCCACTATACCCACTTTGGGTGTAGCTGGCATGTTATATGTTCTCTGTATATAGTTTAATTATTGTTCAATGATTGTTGGAAGGGGCAGTGTAGAAAACTGTTCAAATAAATAAATAAATAAATAACAAATAAATGATGCTTCAAAAAGTATGGTAGGAGCTCACAGAATGACCTAGGACTTTATAGCATGTGCATGAAGAGATATCAGTGTGGGGTAGTTCAAGGCCTACCCAGGGGCGGTGCAAGGAGATGAGGTGCCCTAGGTGAATCTCGTCCCTTGTGCCCCCCCCCTCCTCAGTGGCACACTGCACTCCTCCCCCGCGGTACCCATTGTCCCTGCGGCCACCCCTCTTGGGGGCCAAGAACAGTGGCAATAGCTGCAAATATTTCCATGGAACTTATTTTTAAGCTTCAACGCTGCGGTTCTGTTTGCTTCCGCCGCTCTCTGGATAGAAGCGATTTTCAGCTAACTTTATCTATATAGCAATTTAGGCCTGCTTTTCAGGCAGTCTAAGCTATTTGGATAATGGCCGTTTTGCCTTAACTCTGCCCACAGAATGCTCCTGCACTAACCAGATATTACCAGGGCAGTCTGTGGAGATACTATTCACTGGCACTTTCCAGATAAGGGCTTTGAAAATTGGCTTCTTAGTTGACACTGCATGCATGTGGGAAAAGGTTTTGTGGTGTAATGAGATTAATATGAAGACTTCTCAATGATAAGCGATATGTCTGGTGTAAAACAAACACAGCTTCTCACCCTGCTAACATCATCCTTACACAGGGGCAGCCCAAGGGGAGTGTGGGGCCATGTGCGGAGACTCAGTAAGGGGCCTCATTTGCATAAATATTTGCATAATATTACCATACACTAACTTTTAGTAAACATGCCTCTTAATGTGTGCATGGATAAAGAAAGACTAAAAGATTTTTACATTACTATAATCCAGTGCCAACCGCCAGGCACATTAGGAACTACTACAAACACTGCCCATTTAGAACCCATAGCAAACCTGCCGTATCGTAACAGCACTACCAGGACTCACAAAACACCAGACCCTACCTATCAAAAGGCAACACTGCAAATATTAAACCAATACATTTCAGAGAATAACAATACATGACCTAATCACACCCCTAATCAAGATGTACCTATCCACTCACTCACAGACACTACCCTAACAACCACTATATGCCCACACCCCCGCACCACCCCACTTGATTGGTTTGCAGTGAAACCGCTTTAATTAAAAAAAAAGCGGGATACAAATCCTTTTAAATAAATAAAGAGAACAAGTGGCAATGTCAAATAGGAATTACAAAAAACAGAATACCTCAGCTCAGTTACACATGCAGAACATAGACCATCACCAAACAAGGAATCACAATTTAGAAACAGGAAGACAATAATTAAACTGGGAACCCGAAAAGCCAAACTTGGAATGTACAACAACACTGTAGAAATAAAACTATAAATTAATTTCCTCTTGTACTAAACAAAGTGCAGACGTTAATGATAAAAAACCCCTGAAGAAGGCTTTTCAGCCGAAATGCGTAGGGGCTAATAAAAGGGGTTTTTACCTGAATTGGATTCACCGCCAGTCTCCTTTTTGTACCTGCTTGTTTGGTCTTCTGTGTCAGAGTGCAGGTATTTGCTGCTCTCCTTGGTTTTCCATTTTCCAGAGCTGACATATTCCAGTTAATAAATTCAAAATAAAGAGATATCTTTCTACCTTTTGTGCATTTTTTTCAGTTGCAATTGCTCCAGCCACTTTCTTCTGGTTTCTTCGTGTCTTCTGCTAACTCTCCATCATCTGCTGTCCATTTGTGCTTTTTCTTTCTTCTAGGTTTTTTTTCCATTCTCTCTCTACATCTGCTTTAAATTACTAATCTTTCTCCTTTTGCTCTTTCCTCATTCCTATTTCATCCACTCAAATTTTACCCCTCCATCCTTATGGATGATCTAGATTGGCCACTGTTGGAAACAGAATACTGGGCTTGATGGACCTTGGCCTGACCCAGTATGGCATATCTTATGTTCTTATCCTCAATCCCCACTTACTCTCCCAATATCCGGCCAATTGTAGATTTTTCTTCCCTCCCACACAAAATATTTTTCCCCTCTCCATTTCACTCTCCCTGCCCCATCCCGTTCTAATCCTCCCCCAACATCAGCTCCCTTCTAGTTCCAGCCCCACCCAGCATCCGCTCCCTTCTAATCCCCGCATCAGCCCATTTCCAGTCCTAGCTCCCCCATTCATTTCCAGTCCTAACCGAGTCCCTCCATCAGCTCATTTCCAATCCCAGCCTCGCATCAGCCCATTTCTAGTCCTTTCCTAGACCCACCATCAGCCCATGTCAAATCTTAGCTCCCCTCCACTCAGCCCATTTCTATTCCAAGCCCCCGTCCCCATCAGCTATTTGCAGTTCAAGCCTCCCCTTCCACTCAGCCCATTACCAGTCCTAGCAACCCCCTCCCCAGCCCATTACCAGTCCTAGCTCCCCCATAACCCATTACCAGTCCTAAGCCCCCCATCAGCCCACTTCCCGTCCTAACCCCCATCACCCTATTTTCAGTCTTAGCCCCCCCCCATGGCCCATTACCAGTCCTAACCCCCCATCAGCCCACTTCTAGTCCTAACTCCATCAGCCCATTTCCAGTTTTAGCCCCCCCATAGCCCATTACCAGTCCTAACCCCCCCATCAGCCCAGAGCCCATTATCAGTCCTAACCCCATAGCCCACCTCAAGTCCTAACCACCCCATAGCCCATTACCAGTCCTAACCCCCCTCCCCCCCATCAGCCCAGGGAAAATTTAAAAAAAAAAAAAGCTGGCTGCTGCCGCTGCCGCTGTGGCAGCAGCAGAATCAAGTGTCCCGCGGCCCCCCCTGCCTGGCAGAGCCCTCCCTCCCTGCATCAGTCCCTCTCGCGACGGCTTTCAGAGCCGCAAAGGGAGAGTTTCTCCCTCACGGTTCTGTTAAGCACACCGGGCTTAACAGAGCTGCGAGGGAGAAACTCTCCCTTCGCAGCTCTGAAAACTGCCGCGAGAGGGACTGATGCAGGGAGGGAGGAAGGGCTCTGCTGGGCAGTGGGGGGGGGGGCGCGAGGGACACTTGATTCTGCAGCAACCAGCTTTTTTTTTTTTTTTTAATTTACTTTTAAAGCAGAATGTTGTTTGTGTGGGGCCCCTTGAAATGTGGGTCCCTGTGCAAAAAACATTCTCGCTCAATGGACGGGCCGGCCCTGTCCTTACAGTAAAGCATGGTGGTGACAGCATTATGTTGCAAGGATGTTTTGTAGTGCAGGAGGACAGAGAGGCTTATGAGCATCAAGGGAAAGATGGGTGATGCAAAGTACAGGGAAATCCTGGAGGTAAACTTGTTCCAGTTTGTTTCAGCCCTGGGACTGAAGAGAAGATTCATTATTCAGCAAGATAAAGATCCTAAGCACAAAGCAAAAGTAATAACTGAGTGACTCAGCAAGTAAACAGTGAATGTCTTCAAGTGGCACAGTCTAAAAGCCCATATCTAAACACAATTGAAAATTTCTGGCAAGACTTTGAAGACTACAATCCATAGATAAACCCCAGTTAAATTGAAAGAGCTTCTACTATTCTGCCAAGCAAAATGAGCAAAACTGCCCCATCTCACTGTTAGTAGACATCTGAAATGACTCATGGCTGTTACTACTGCAAAAAGGTCTTCCACAAAGTATTGATTCAACAGGTGTGAAGAATTATGCATCAAGACTTTTTAGTTTCTTATTCTTAAGTACAGAGGAGAGAAACAAAAATGGTAAAGGGGATGGAAAGATAGCCCTATGAGGAGAGGCTTAAGAGGTTGGGACTTCAACTTGGAAAAGAAACAACTGAGGGGAAATATGATAAAGGTCTATAAATTAATGAATGGAGTGGAACAGGTAAACGTTGATCAGTTGTTTATGCCATCAAAAACTAGAAAGACTAGAGGACATGCAATGAAGCTTGTCAGACGGCTTCCTGGGTGAGAATCTTCACACTCTTGGCAAGTGCATATTTCTATATGATTTGCAAGGTATTGTGGGCAATGTAGTTCATTCACACCAGACACAGCTGCTGACAATAATTTAGTTGTGCTCTTGGGTAAAGCCAATAAGATATTTATTTATGGGGTTATTTCTCCCAACACAGATATGCTTGGTAGCACATAAATTAGGTTACTTGCTTTCAGTGTTAACTTCGAAAAACAAAGTCAAAATCAGGAAAACAACAAATGAAAAGCCACAAAACAAGAAACAAACTGTTCTTTACAGGTTAACTTCTGATTGCTTCCCACATAGATACAGAAGTGATTCTCTCCTAGCTCACAAGCAATTAGGTAAGGCTTAATTGCTAGCAGTCACCAGCTGAAACCCCTTAGCTGGCTTGCCTTCCACTGTGTGGGTCAAATCCTGCTTCAGGAGCTTTTCTGAGTAGATTAAAGAACAAATTTGTATTTCTTTGTGATGGTTGCTGTACTTTATAACAGAAAGTTACCAACGGAGTTTAGATAGAGAGCAGTCCATATAAACAGGATCCTCATCTGCTATTATTCCCCCTTGTTCAACAAGCATGGGTTCAATATCATGGATTGGCACAGATGAATCTCTCAATGGAGCATTTTCAGGAGAATACTTGTTTCCCTGCTGTCTTTCAAGGTTATAGCTAGGGCATAGATCAGTGTTCATACCTGAGCTTCCATTGCTGCTAGAGTTCCTCTCTATATAGCCTGGCCAGTATGTAGTCCAGTTCTTATGTCCAGCCTTCCAATCCAGATCCCTGGACACTGGATCTCTCTTCACATACCTTCTGGCACAGGTCTTAGGGTCCCTTCCACGTGCAGCCGTCTCCCTCACAGGTAGCCTCTGGTGATTCCTAGCTCTGCAGCACCATTCCTCTGGCTTTCCCCAGTCCAATGGTGTATGCTGGCCCTTGGAATACCTCCCAGTATACGTACTGCTTTGGACTCTTCTAGACCTCTCAAAGGCTTTTCTCTTCCTTCTTCCAAAGGGTCTCTTTCCCTCTCTGTCCGTCCGGTTTGGCTTCTGCTTCTGATGATCCTTCAGATGAAACTGATGATCAAACTCAAGCTGATTCTCAGGATACTGAGGACACTTCTCTGGATATCCAAGGTGATCATGAAGATGGTCATCTGTAGAATAAACTCTACTCTTATTCTGCTTGGATGAGTGCTCCTCCCTAACACAGCGCACTGTGCTGAATCAGGCCCTGCCCTTTGAGATGAGTGCTTAGGGATTACCTCATAGCCCTCCTGATTGAACACACGTTTCCCCACTTCAGCTCCTCTAATGGCTGTTGGAAACCTGGTGCATTCTGGGACTGGTAGTCTTTTATGGGAAAATTCTGTTTTCTTATTTCTACCAGAACTGACAGGTTGCTTGTTCAGAGTCACTTCACCTTTTCTATAGCTCCTTCCTGAGCTATGATAAGCTTCCTTATCACAAGCTACAATGTAACCCATTTAAGAATAATAAGAGAAAATCATTTTTTACTCTACGCATAATCAAACTCTGAAATTCGTTACCGGAGGATATAGTAAAAGCTGTTAGTATACATGGGTTTAGAAACGGTTTGGACAAGTTTCTGGAGGAAAGGTCCATAAACCATTATTAAAGAGGACTCGGAAAATCCACTGCTTACCCCGGGACAAGCACTGTGGAACCTGTGTGCCTTTTTGGGAACCTGCCAGGTACTTGTGACCCAGATTGGCCATTGTTGGAAACAGGATACTCGGCTTGATGGACCTTGGTCTGAACCAGTATGGCATTTCATATGTTCTTATATTCATGTATTTCATCCCCTACCCAATCCACCAATCCTCCCATTCTCTGCCCCTGGGAAGCCTCTGAGGCATATATCACATACAAGTAAGTGCTATATTTTTGAGCATCTGCTTTTACATGTGCCTATAGCTACTTGAGCATGTTCGACATACTCACCTTGCTTGTAAAATTATTTCCACAGCGGCTGCCAGCAATCATTGTTTTTTAAAATGTTATATTTACTCATATTTCTACCCCATAGTGCTTATCCTGGATTGTTCTGACTGGGTTTGTGTAATGCCCTGATAACGGGTGTTTCTTTCTTACAAGGATCCAAATGCTACATTCTTAGACCAATCACCTGAGATCAGAAGGTCACTTCCATCCTTTCTTAATGGTGATGTCCTTCTCCTTATCAAGAGTGCACTGTAAAGAATCTAATCCTGATGGCTGTTTTCCCATGTCTTCTCTTCTACCCTTCGAGGTCCTACAAAACTCCATAGCACATCTTATTTTTCAGTCTTAGGGGTATGTTTAATAAACCGTCTTAATGTGCGCTCTGACACGTTAGCGTGCGATAAGGCGCCTTATCGCATGATAATGGTGCTTTACCGAGCAATAAGGTACCTTATCGCGCGCTAACGCGTTCAGCGGCACTCAGCGGTGCAAACGAGCGCTGAAGGCGGAGTAAAGGCTCCCTGAGGGCGGAGGAAGGCTCCCCAGGGGCGGAGAGAAGGGGGTCAATGGGTGGAGAGTGGGAGGGAAGAGGCTCCCTGCACACTAACGCTGTGGATTTTGGGGCTGAAAACTAACGCCAGTGAAACCCTGGCGTTAGAGTAGATTTAAAGGGAAGAGAAATCATTTCCGTCAGCAATGTACAGCAAAGCCAGGGAAACCTACAAAAGGTGATAAGTGTGATACATGTGCACAGAACAAAAGGGCAGATAAACATTGAAAATGACCTGAACAAACTGGAAAAAAAACATAACCTAGCTGGGCAATAGTAATATCAATGGGAAACATCAAAAAACCCCACCAAGAAAGCTCCAAAAAAAAGATATCAATTTTGGAAGGGGCTATGCTCTGTCCCCATACAAGGTGAATGATCCCACAGTGAAATAACGAAGATAAGGGCTTTCCCTTGTTACTGGACAGGTTTCCTATGGCATGCACATGTCCCGCAACAGCAGGGTGGGCATGTCGGAATGGTAAACTGGACAGATGCTGGAAAAGGGGACACAGAGGGCTGCAGGCAGCACATACTGTGGTGCAGCTGGGCCACAGTGCGGACTAGGGTGATGCCTAGGTGGCCCATACGAATGCTGAAACAGTAGAGCAGCCAGACAGCAACTGATGAGGGCCCAACACGGGCACGAGTGTGTTTCCCACAGTGTCACAGGGGATAGTTCCCAGCAGCTACCCCCAAGGGTACAGAACATTTGCAGGCGGTGCTGGGGGGAAGCGTGGACATCTATGCAGGCACCCCTACCCCAGAACCCGCACCATAGGCAGCCGCCTACCCACACACTGGATGGCCCGAGACTGCGCACCACCAGCCCCACCAGCAGAAGGGCATGTCAGCATGGTGACAGAGGGGTACTGGTGGTGGAGGGGGCAGTGGCTGCTGCCCACAGCAGACCGTGGCCCAGCCCTGTTTAGGTGGGTGCCGTGCACTGCAACAGACAGGCTCTGTCTGACAAACAGTCATGGTATCTCTAGGGACTGCACTGTCTCTGTGGCAACACAGTGGTGCAGGGCACACAGCCAGTGTGTTCAGGTGAAGAAGGTTACAGGTTCAAGTCCCAGCTGTGGTTCCTGCCAACCCAGTCCCCATATTTTACCCACTACTAAAATTCAGTAATACAGACAGAACCTTCAGTGCAGATAACGTAAACATGCCCAAAAAGCCTACATTTTACCCTACAGAGCACAGACACCATAAACATGCCCATTACCTAGAGCAAAGTCTCCCAAAAGCAGTCCTGGAGGGCCAAACACCATTCAGGTCCCATGCTGTCTCCAATAACTATGGCTGTGCTGCATTTCTATGCACCGCCCCCATGGTATGCAGATGTATCTAATGCATATTCATTAGGGACAGCATGAAAACCCGAACAGGGTTTGGCCCACCAGGACCGGAGTTGGGAACCCCTGCCCTAGAGCAGCGGCCAACAGGGGCAGACTCACCCGCACCCACAGGCTCCATCATCCAAAGCCACCTGGAGAGGCAGGATTTTGGCCCTGTGTACATCTCCCAATACTAGCACTTGCATACCTTAGCAATGCCACCCTAAACCTGGGAATATGGTACACATCTATCAAAAGGTTGCTATGATTACTGGAAGATAGCAATTCCTAAGTTAAGCACAATTTGCTGATTGAGCTGCATCATAGCAACCTTTCTGATGTCTGTGGAGTGTGCTACAGGTCTTGTGTCTGACAGTGTTTACCACCCTGGGGAGTGACTCCTACAGTATTGCGTACCATAGCCATGCCTGCACTGTGCCCAGGACTGGTGCGGTGGCCAGGGCTGCCAAACACCTCTATAGTTGCGCAATGCTGGCATAGATGTGGGGAGTGTGTGTCTGTCTATCCAGTGTGTGGTGGCTGCCAACACCCTCCTCAGCCCACACTGCTAGCACTGTTGCCAGTATTGGCCTGCCAATGTGCATAATGAGGAGCACGGTACTGTGGGTATAGTCCGGACAGGGCAGCCTGGGCAGGATGCATCTGCACAGGGCATAGGGCACTGGCTGGGACATTGTAGTGCCTGGCCACCACCTGCACAGACAGGGTGGTTACAGCATGTCCTGCTGGGAGGTCACTCTCACCCTGACTGAGCAGTGACCATGGCATGGCTAGGTTCCCCCATAGTGCTACATAGTATTTCTCTCAAGTGATATATATGGGTTCTCTTTTTGGGGGCCCAATCACTGACTTATCTGCTTGGTGGGTGTGCTCACATCTCCTCCAGGAACATGCACTGTGGACTAGCTAGCAGACTATCTGCAGTTAGTATGTGTATGGCTGGAACACCTTGCAGGGTGCAGCGACTGGAGACTCACTATGCTTGCTGCTGGAGAATGTCAAACAGTGGTGGGGGCAGCTGAGCATTTCCAGGCCTACTGTCTGTCTGCTATTTGCTTATGGAATGCTACAGATCTGCACTGAGTGCCCTGTAGCACATCTGTTTCCCAGTAGGATTGGGGTTGTTGGTCCCCTCTACTGCCACCATGGCAGGGCTGTAGAATGTGGATCTGTTGGGGGGAGATCCTGTCCCCCACCCTGATCCCCAGAGAGCAAGTTCGGTGGTACTACATAATCCACCTATGGGTCCAAACAACTCCCTCCCCCTCCCCCTTCCCCTTCCCCTTCCCCTTGAATCATGTGGCTATGGCACCCACAGAGGATATGCACTATTCTGGTGCATCATAGTCCACAAGGGCTAGACATTACTGGGATATACATATGGGCACAGGTGTGTCTGAAAGAACTACCTATCACACACTGGCACTAATGGGGACCTGCAGCATAGCCTATCTAAGGGAGGGCAGGTGCTGTGGACCTGGTGCTAGGCGCCCCACTTCACCCTCAGGGTGAGCACAGTACCCGCACAATGTGACGGTCTGTAGCTACTCTGTGCCAGTAACGCGCACGGTCAGTACCCCCTACCAGGCCTAGGTGCTGTGGGGGTGCATACCCCATCTTGTGATCATCTGTAGACTGCTGCTTTGCATGTGCAGTGCATCATGGGTACGAGTGGCTTAACTCTATCCTGGTAACAACAACAGACAGTTTGTGTGGTGACCTGCAGTCCTTCTGTGGCCAGCCAGAGGTTTGTTTGTAGCTGTAGCCTACTGGTTACTTCCTTGCCTGTGGAGCCAGAGGATATGGGTTTGATCCCACAGTGGTGTTATTTATTAGGGCTGTCCGGGGCAGTTTCTTTTTTTAATCTAAATTAGTACTGCCAGCAAATACACCCTCACAGTGCTATAACCTTAAGGTGCTTTATAAGGCACCTTATGGGGCACCTGAGGATTACAGCACTGTGAGGGTGTTTTTGCTGGCAGTACTAATTTAAATTAAAAAAAGAAACTGCCCCAGACATCTCCAATAAATAATCCCACTGTGGGATCAAACCCACAACCTTTGGCTCTACAGACAGTGAAGTAACCAGTGGGCTACAGCTCTGAACCAACTCCTAGCTGGCTACAGAAGGACTGCAGGTCACCACACGAACTGTCTGCTGTGGTTACCAGGCTAGGGTAATCCACTCGTTCCCATGATGCACTGCACATGAAGATTATAGCACTGTGAGGGTGTTTTTGCTGGCAGCACTGCTTTAAAGTAAAAAGGAAAATGCCTCTAGCGGCACTGCTTTAAAGTAAAAAGGAAAATGCCTCTAGCAGCACTGCTTTGTAGTAAAGGGTAATGCCTCAGACAGCCTTACTTATTAACCCCACTGGGAGATCAAACTCATGACCACTGTGCTACCCCTCTCTTGCTGTGTTTGTTGGTCAGCACGCCTACTTCAGGCTAACGTGCATTGACGTGCCACGGCTCCCTTTATCGCACGGTAACCAGAAATGCTATGTTAAGACCGACACGCCCACTCCTTATATGGCATCCTGCACACTAACGCCGGCTGCACATTAAGACTGCTTAGTAAACATACCCCTTAGTTTTATTTTTCCATCCAATTTTTCTCACATTCAAATGCATTCACAGTCTGGCATCTTGTTACTTATCTTATATTCCACTCTTCCCCCTCTCATCTTTGCCATTCTTTTGTCCACATCCTTCTTATTTTTCCATGTATGAAATATGGTTCCTTCCACTTTCTACTCTATCTCTCTTTACCTCTTTGTGGTAGTATGGCAGGTGGTGAAAAAGGGTTTCTTTAAAACACAGGCCAAACAGCAGTTCAGGGAAAACAAAAGCAGTTTTTTATTCTGTCCCAGCTTGTTAAACCTCCAAAAAGCAAAACCAAGAACAGTCAGCAGTTCAGGGAAAACAAAATCAGTTTTATTTATGTCCCAGTTTGTTAAACCTCCACAAGCTGGTTCTCCCAGCCCTTCCTCCAGTCCCAGTTAAAGTTCCTACCCAGGGCCGGCCCAAGGGTTTCTGTCACCCTAGGCAGAAACCCTGGCCTTAACGCCCCCACAGCTGCCACTGCCACCCCCCAGCTGCTGCTGCCACCATTCCCCAGCTGCCACCATCACCACCCCCCACCAGCTGTCACTGATTCCATTTTGGGAGGGGGAGGTGGACAGTGACAGCGGCAGTATTTTCAAAAGTGGCGGCTTTGCTGCCACTTTTAGTAATACCATTGCTGCCCACTTTCCCCCCAAATGGAATCAGTGGCAGCTGGGGAGGTGGTGCCGCAGCCACCGTCCACCCAGGCCGGCATCCCTAGGCAGCTGCCTAACTTGCATAGTGGACAGAACGGCCCTGCTCCTACCTCATAACTCTTTTACAAGACTTCACAGGCCTCTCTCCCTCCTGCAGTCTGCTGGGTTCTTAACCTCTTCCTGTGAGCCATGCCATGCCCTCCTAGGCTGCAGACTCTCTTAAAGGGGACTGTTGATAATCCCTTTGGATAGAGACAGGTAGCTTTCTATGGACCCCCATAACACACCCTCTCCCTCAGCTCAACAATTCCCTGTTGAGCACCTGCCTCACCCAGGACCCTCACCTGGAAAAAGAAGTCTGTGTTCAGGTGAGTCCGACCAGCCCTATGGCAGACCCGAATCTGGTAGGGATGGAGACTCAAAAACCACAGCATAATACAGTCATTAAACTCCTTATGTTGGGCCAGCCACTTGAGTGATTGGTGGTCTATTACCAGTGTAAACGGACAGCTAAGGAGGTAGTATTTGAAGGTCTCAAGTGCCCACTTGTCAGCCAGGGCTTCTGGAATCCAATATGGTCATTGCCGGATAACCACCCCAGGATCAGTAAAGATAAGATGACAAATGCGGTGGGGTCATGCTAGGTGGATGGAGAACACCTTTAGGTTCCGATGGATCAAACCTTCTAGATCTCTTCTCTGGGCAAGAGAGAGCTGGTCTCCAATCGCGACTTCAGTTGGATTTGACAGGGCTGGAATTTCTGGTCCAAAATCATCTCCCTGTATCACCACAGCCATCACTGGAGTCCACTTTTTCAATAGGTTAATATGGTAGATTTGGGCTTTCTGCCTTTATCTGGTTGTTTGGACAATCTTGTAGTTAGGCCCCATTTTCTCTTCCACCTCATAGGGCCGCTGCTATTTACAGAGTAACTTGCTCTCAGATGAGGGCAGCAAGACTAAAACTCTTTCTTCAGTTTGGAAGGTCCGGTGCATAGCTACTTTGTAGCTCCTGGTCTGCTCGGCTTGGGCTTTTTTGATACTGAGTTTGGCCATCTCTCTGGCTTTCCTCAGCTGGTCTTACATTTGTATAACATACTCTACCAAATTACACCCGACATGGGGTTCTTCTTCTTCCCAGGTTTCCCTTACCACGTCTTCCAAAGAGCAACTCAAAAGGCGAAAACCTTGTGGAACTCTGAGGTACCTCATGGATGGCAAACATCAAATACAGTAGGGTAGAAGCATGTCCCAATTCTTCCCATCCTCTAGCATGAACGTTTTAACAACTATTTCAGAGTTTTATTGAATTGCTGAAAGAGGCCATCCGTCTGTGGGTGATATACTGATGTTCGCAGCATCTTGACTTTCACCAAAGCACACACTTGCTTCATCACCTTGGATACAAAGGTTGTTCCTTGATCTGTAAGGATCTCATTGGGTATTACCACTCATGAGAATACTTCTCAGAGGGCATTTATGATCGTAATAGTCTTCATATTTCTTAAAGTAATGGCCTCCAGATATTGGGTAGTGTAGCCCAGTATGACTAAAATATACTTGTTGCCTTGGGTGGTCCGCTCCAAGGGTCCTATCAGGTCCATGGCCACTCTTTCAAATGGGGTTTCAATGATAGATATAGGCACTAGAGGGGCAGGTCAGACACCGTCGGGGTTATGAAGTTGGCAGGTTGAGCATGACTGGCAATATAACTGCACCTGTTTATGAACCTGGGCCAGAAAAATAGGGCTAAAACACGTTCTGGTGTTTCTTCCTCAGGTGTCCCTCTAATAAATGGCTATGGGCCAATGATAACACCTGCTGATGATAGGGCCAGGGAATTATCAGTTGTCCTACCTCTTCCCCCTCTAGGGACCCTTGGCCACTCTCTATAATAAATGTCCTTTTAGAACAAAATAGGGAAAGGTTTTTACAGGGGACTCTCAGTGGTAGTAGTTACCTACTGGAACTCCATCCATCTGCAAAACCCACTCTTGAGCATGTTTAAGGGACTCATCCTCTTGCTGGGCTATCCTGAAGCTCCCTGAATCTTTCCCCAGCCCCCACTCTGGGAAGGAGACAATTGTATTTGGGTCACTACCTCTAAGTTCTGAGCTATCCTTAGGGGTTTCTACTCTAGTCTCTCCCTCCCCGGATCGCTTCTTTATAGCCGCCCCCAGATTCTGTTGGTAGCGTAGCTTTTCCCAGCGATGCAAACTCCAGGATTTAGCAGGCTTGGGATTCTCAACATATAGATCTGGGTCTTCCAATGGGAAAATCTCTGGGAAATCTTCCTGGTCCACATGGTGCCGTTAGTTTGTTGGGTTCATATCGCTCCGACGTTTGAGTAGTCTCAGCCGATCACCACTGGATACAGGAGCCAGGGCAGCACCATGACCTCAAATGTAGCTTGCCCTGCTGGAGTCTTAAGTGCAACCTCTGTTGTTGGATGCTGCCTCTGTTCTCCATGCACACAGGCCAGTGTTACATCTTTGCATAGTCAATTTGACATTAGGTTACTGTTATGTGGGTCCGCACACTTCTCAAGTCTATCAAAGCCTATAGGCAGGTTCCCTCAAGCTCCACTGGAATCACAAAGTTCTGTGCCCCCGCGTGGGGAGTGTCCACAAAACTGCAGGTGTGAGGGGTGGCTAGGCTGACATCCATAGGTTATTCTATACCTGGAGATATTCCTGAGCAAAGTGTCCCTGGGCCCCACACCTAAAACAGGTGAAGGAGTGGTAGCTGGAGCCATATCCTCACCTAGAAGGTGACTTTGGGGGTCAGAACATGGGAATCAATATCTGTTCCTCTTCTGTCCTCCTGTAACCTCTTACCTTCTCACTGTTTTCTTCAGTCATCGGTTGGGAGTCATGATACCCCTCCCATTGCACTCTTCAGTGTAAGCTGGTGTGCTGACATACCCACTGTTTCATTGGAGCAGTGAAGTCCTCCAAAAACTACTCCAATAGCACAATCTTGGTTTTCTCGGGCCGGTCTTTCCCTCCAGTTGCAGCCACTTCCATGCAAGATCCTTCAACCGATAGAGGAACCTCTGAAGACTCTCCTTTATCTGGAGCCCCCCTTTCTGAATCACTGGAAGTAGGCTTCTGGGGTACAGCAGGCCTGTTCCAGTATTTCAGCCTTGACAGCTGCATATGTAGCTCGCCCATCTGGGTTGGCATCCTCGAATGCAGTCTTACTGCTACCCGTCAGTAGATTCCCAGAATAATTAGCCATATCTCCTCTGGCCACCCGGCCATGTGGGCGGCTTGTTCAAAGTTCAACAAAAAGTGCTCCAGTTCCTCTTTTGCCATCATTTCCCCTTGTGCCTGAATATGATTTTGTAGCTGCTACTGACATTGTTGTTGTTGCTGTTGCCCTTCAAGAAGAGTTCATGATTATGTTATAAATTGTAAATAGTTACCCCTGTTATCCAAGTTGTTTTGCCTGTTCAACTGTAAACACAAATTACCATCGGAAATGTGTAAATTCTTTGTTCATTGTAAACCGCACTGATGCTGAATAGTGCGGTATAGAAGAGACTAGAAATAAATAATAAATAAATAAATAAATAATAGTAGGGCATGTTGAAACTGCTGCTGACATTCTACCAGAATTTGGAGGAGCCACTCCATCCTGGCTTGTTACTGTTCTCTGGTAACACCACCATAGCTTCCTCTTCTACAGATGAGTTAATTCTGCAATATTCTAGCTCTATGTACGTTAACACCATTTTCTGTTAGTTAATTGTTTTAACTCAGTTCCAGTTAAATTTGTTTAATTTATGATACTTTAAGATGTTCTATGTATATCTAAGATGTTCTATGTAAAACAAATTTCAATTTGTTAATAGTTGTTATTTGTACACCGCAACTGATCTCTGGAAGATGCGGTATAAAAATGAATGTTAAATAAATAAAATAAACAAACTTTTAGCAGCTTCTAGTAGCTAAACAATGCCTGCCTGTCCAGCACTGACTAAATCTTGTTCATGTTCTCTAGCTAGGGAAAGGCTAACCCTCTTAGCCCACACACACAACCCCCCCCCCCACCCCCCGTCCCCTGACCTATTGTAGAGACCCAGCCCTGGAGGGATGTGGATTTGCCTGCAGTCAGATAGCTAGAGGAAATTCCTAAGCTGCCACCATATGTGGTAGTGCGGTGTGTGGTGGGAAGGGGTTTCTTTAAAACACAGGCTAGATATCAGTTCAGGGAAAACAAAAGCAATTTTTTATTATGTCCCATCTTGTTAAACCTCCAAGAAGCAAAACTCAGAACAGAAAGCAGTTCAGAGAAAACAAAATTAGCTTTACTTCTGTCCCAATATGTTAAACCTCCACAAGCTGGTTCTCCTGGCCCTTCCTCGAGCCCCAGTTAAAGTTCCTACCTCAGAATTCCTTTGCAAAACTTGCCTTGGAAGGACTTCTGGCTCTATGGGCCTCTATCCCTCCTGTAGCCTGCTGGGTTCTTAACCTCTTCCTGTGAGCCATGCCATGCACTCCCAGTCCTGAACTCTGGGCTGCAGACTCTCTTAAAGGGGACTGTTGATAATCTCTTTGGAGAGGGACAAGTAGTGTTCTATAGACCCCAACACACTTGTCTCTACTGATATACAAACTAGACCTCCCTAGACTTCTTCAAATCTAAATTTAAAGCTCAGGTTTTCTGCTTTACATTCCCCACAATCTGTTTGGTATTGTAACTGCTATCATGTGACCAAACTGTAAGACACTCTCAACAAAGGTGCCATATGAATACTGTAAATAAATAAAACGATTCTGATCCCCTTACTGTTCAAGAACTGAAAAAGAAGTCCCTTTCAAGGCTAAACCCCTTAGTGTCAGAAAAGGCAATCAGGGTTCACCCCTGTAATGTTCAGTCATGCTCCCCTCTCTATACATATCTTCTTTACAACTCATCTGAAGCAGTCAGGGAGGAACCCCAAATCTGGGTTTTTCACGAAGTAGCAGAGCACACTGCCATCCAGTCATAGAATTAGCCCAAAGAAAATCTTAATATCATATTAAATCTAAAGTACCTACAGTAAAGGATGAGTAAGAGCTGCTTCTCGACATGAACATTTGGAAACTGTTCCCAGTGGCCTAATTTTATTTTTTTTTTGAGCAGACATGTATGTGGGGCTGTTCTGAGCAGGGCACACCTTTCTTTCAACTGACTCAGCTGCTTCTGTGTTCCTTAAGGTAGAATGATCAATGAGTCATTGTTTGAACACTGCATTTTCTTACAATCCAATTTTTTTATTTAACATTTTTATTGATGTCTACACTAAAGAAAGTACATTTAGTAATGGTAAGCTACGTTTTCTAATATACATCTCTATGTGTATACATGTCCTTAGGGCCTGATATTCATAGGATTTCTGGGCCCAATATTCATTTGTGACGATTATGCACCTCCAAGGTGCACAGCCATCGCCACAAACTTTAACCTCGGATATTCATTCCAGAGCCAGGGTTGCCGCACAGCCGCACACGGCGCAGAAGCTAACCACGCAGCAACGATATTCAGCCATTGCCCGGTATGCTCTGTTGGTGAACGTTAGGACAGCTTTTGCTGCATCTAACTTTCACCACTGAGGGATAACTGGGCAGCGGCTGATCATCATTGCTGCACAGTTATCCCTGGGTACTGTCCCCAGAATGCCCTGACATGCCCCGATGCTAAGCGGTTAGCATTGGGGAGTATAGTGGCATTACTCTGGGATATTCAGCAGCAATAACCATATTAGTGCCGCTGAATATCCCACTTATGGGCATTTACACAATTTACAGTTCTGTAAACCATGTAAATGCCTTTGAATATCGGGCCCTATACTCCTAACTTTGAGAGTTATGCTCCTACATTTGTCTCTTTGTAAATTTATTAGGCTGAGTTCCTAAATTTATACTCAAAATTTCACTGAACCCCTAAATTTAGGAGCATAAAACGTGGGTAGCAACAAGGGCAGATTTAGCGTGGGAAGAAGTTAGGGGCATAGCACTGATTTTCAGCACTAAGCTCATAAATTAGGCTGATAAATCTAGGCAAATGGATGGCAAGCCTACATTTATAAGTGCCACTTTTAAGCTCCCAGATGGCTCAGCACATTCAAATCCTCTATGAATAAACAAGGAGAAGACTCTGTTACTGGACATAAAAAGTGTACATCTTTTAATTAAAAAGAATGACTGAAAAAAAAATTAAGAAAAATCATTGGGTCAAAAGAAAAAAGTAGGGGATAAAAGAAACAAAACAAAAGAGAAAACAAAAGTGCCAAGAAATAGAAAAGCTGATATTTTGAAGGCTCTCAGTAGTTAAAACTAGCTGTACTATCCTACTTGGCTTGACTCACTAGGCCATGCCTGCATTATAATAATAAGACAGGAATTCCCCCCTTTGTGTACTAATCATAGCAAATATGGTTTATCGGTACAGCATTAGTCATTTTGTAGTTCTTAAGAACCCCAGAGACATATCAGCACTCCTAATGATTCACCGACCTTCAGAAGGAATACCTGTGTGATAAAGAACAAATCAAAGCGAAATCTGGAGAAGAAACATTTTGTTCCCGAGGAATGTTTGGTGCCATATTCCAGAATTGCACAAGAAAAATGAACACATACACCTTGCCTGCCAAACGTACACATCTCTCGTCTGAAATACCAGACTACTGTATTCATAACACATGATTATGAGGGTCACAGCTAGGCAGAAAATCTGTTTCAGAAGATTTGTCATGGTAGTTTGAATTTCATCTTTGCATTCACAAAGAATTGTCACACTGTGCAAAATAAGCAGATAAATATAGGAATGGCTGTATGCCTCATCCTTTAGTGTTGTGGCATGGGAAATTGAGGTTTGTAGCCTCTGTCTATCAGGGACCAGTCAGGATTTGGTGTGCCATGGAGTTCAGGCTCATAGAGGGAGGGGAGGCAACTCCTGCTTCTGTGGCAACTTTGACAAGACAAAATGTCAAAGCAAGTACATCTTGGAGAAGGCATACGTCCAGCCCTCTAGTTGGTGATAATCTCCAGAGATTCCCAGGCATGCCATCTGGGAAGTGGGTACTGGGGGTTACAGGATGGGAAAGGGAAAGGACAATTAAAACAAACAACAGAATTAATGAATTTATGCAAACTCTGATGGTAATTTTTTAACTCTTTAGTCCAAGCATGATATCAGGGTATGTAAGAAGATGATTGAAGCTGCTGGGATTCAGGCTGAATAAGGAACTTAAGCAGAATAGATTTGAATAGTTCAATCTGAAGTCCTCTTCCCCACTACACAGCTAAGCAAGGTCCATGAAAAAGACAGGGAGCATGGATTTAATCTGAACCAGTTCACCCATCCCTGAGGCACCATGATTCATCCAAGAGAATCTGAATAGAAAGGTACACAATTATCATTCACAAGAAATAATTATAGATTATAAAAAACAATTGGTAAAACATATCACTATTGAAATGCTAATCAGCTATTATATTCCCACTTCTGCCTTCCATTTATGTAAATTTATTTCTCCCTTTTTCTCCTCTTGGAAAAGTAAAACATGATGCCAGCCAAGAATCCCCACATGCTAATTCTTTCTGAAAGAGCTCAAGGTGGAGGAGAAGAATCAGATGATCAGAAAAAGGCAGGACTGGAAGTGACTCTAAAAATCACTAAGTAACCTCCAGCCCCACATCTTCCTTACCTGTAGGACACCATAATTGGGTAGGTAGGCTGTTGTTAGTTTATCTTATTTGTTTAGGTCCAGTATTCAAATGAACTTATACAGTCAGCAGCTACTAGGGGTTTTCAGTAGCGCTATCTGGATAGTGCAGGCAAAAATCCCTCTAACCACTCTGGTATTGTCTAGATAGTGCCAGGGCAGAGTTAGCACAGAGCGAGGGCAGAATGATAAGCTAGCCAGCTACTATCCATATAGCTAAGTGATTTTATTTAGGTCTTCAAACCATACAATACAACAACCAGTGATGGTGACCACATTATCGGGCTGATTTTATATACAGTAGAGTATGCAGAGAGTTATGTGCATGAACTACATGTAAGTTCCTATACTGAAGGACTTACACGCATGAATAGGCACTTACACACACACTATGGGTAGTCACTATTCTGCAAGCATGAACATACATCCCATCACAAATATTTTCAGTTGGAGTGTGCATGGGGGAGAAGGGAGTGAGGATCCTGGGCAGAGCATAGGTGGGGCCTAGATCTATGCACGCATATTATAGAATACTATGACTTATGCATGTCACTGCACTGATCTAGGTATGGCTGTTAGGTGTAACTTCTGTGCTTAGACTCAGATGTGTCCGTATATCCCTGTTCTACAAAAGTAAAACCCATATATGCATAAAATAGGCCCCAAATGCATATATAGCAATGAAGTTTACCTACTTGCATTACAGAATTACCATCCATACGTATATCTAGCATCACCGCCTATCTGGAGAGCGACATTGAATATATGGATTTTTTTAAAATGTCATGGCCGTCATTTAAAAAAATATGATTACTATCAATTTTAAAAATTTACATCACACGGGTATTTTCAACGGTTTGTAATTTTGCCACAGCATTAACAGATTTATCTTACATTTCTTAGAACCCCATTCCACTCCACCCAAGGACATTTGGATTCACTCTTCAAACACTATCAGCAAAAGGGCATGACAGTTTCCTTCTGCTCCTTTATTCTTTCATCTCTATGACACCATGAGCCTTTTATCTCAGATATGCACATATTTTTTTCTCTCATTTCCTAACTAATTTATCTCAGTTATTGTATCATCGGTCCTTCCAGAACTCTTCAATTAAGGGACCTAAATTTGGCCACTAGGTGTTGCTGTTGCATGATGACTCATGCTCCCTCCACTAGGGCAGTGAACACTACCTCTGCATCATCATCAGCTCCAGATGACTCAAGGAGTGGAGGACCTAAGTCCTCCACAGATCATATATACAAGGTAGGAATCACTTCCAGGCCTGTCAAGTGGGAGATTGTACCATGGCAACTACAAAAGTGATAATACTTGAACAGTAGAGTTCTGGGAAGTGCTGGCCTCTCCTAGAAAGAAACAAAACAAGACACTTAAAGCAAAACACATGGTAATTAAGATGAATAAGGCCATAGCCTGCATAAAGGAACCATCTAATGGCAGCAGAACATCTTTTGGTTGAGAAGGGCTAAATAACCAAACTCCACCCTGCCCCCAAAGTTCTCTATTTGATGATGCTGTGTGGGGAAAAATGTTGGTTGGGTCATGGCCCCAATGGCCTATCCCATGCTGTTTCCTATGGGACCATCTATTGATATCACAGTAATGAGTTGGCTACAATACAGTGAAAATCATTACTGAGACGGAACAACCAATGAGGATGAAAGGCCAGAAGAACAGAAGAAAAATAACACTTCCTTGGAAAAGCGTATAGAATAAAAAATAATAATGTTGCTTTCAGAGGTGTCATTGATAGATTTGTACCTCAGTGGGTTAAGGATTCCTAAAATACTGAGAAAGAGTCAAAACATCAAGCTAAAGTATACTGTGCTAACTGAAGACAACCTTGAATTCATATCCTCCATTAACAAATTGAAAGTAACAGCAGAAGCATAAAAGATGTGGAGACATGTAGAAAATAGAATGGAACTCTACCAAAATAAATAATTTAGGCCGAACCCAAATGCAACTGTAGAAAGAACAGTTAAAACATCAGCAACTAAAGTTGAAGCAGAGAAGTTTTCAAGAGACTTATATGAGATCTTGTATGTAGAGCACAACAAAGAAGCAGAATGACTACCCAACATAGAGAAGGCAATGGAAAAGGTAAATATGAAACTATGGAACGGCTTGAAGTAACAACTGAAGAATTAGAAACTAGATTGAGAAGAGCTCCATAGAAGAATCCTGATCATGATGGAGCACCCAACTTTTGTCTCAGACATTTAACATCCCTCCAAGATATGATAAATTACACAAGCCTATTATTCAGACAGCCAGAATTAATACTATTACTACTACTACTACTGAACATTTGTATAGCGCTACAAGGTATATGCAGCCCTGCACAGACACATGTAAAAGACAGTCCCTGCTCATCAGAGTTTACCATCTAGTCAAGACAGTCAACAGAGTAGCTATAGACACAGGGCCCGATGCAGAGTCCCGCAAGCCGTCTGGACCCGATTCCCCCTCCGGCTGTCCCCGCACTTCCAGAGCAGCAAAATGGGGAAAGCCGGCAGAGGGCAGGAGAGGGCAGGATCTGGGCGGAGTGGGGGTGGGCAGGACTGGCAGGATATACAGGGCCGATTCAGGTCATGGCTCTGTACATCCTGCCGGGTCAAAGGGGACGTGCTGCTTATTCCACCTTGAAGGTGGAATAAGCAGACTGACTCAGCGATTGGATCCGGGGATCCCCTCTTGGGCCAGGGCCAGGTGCGAGGGGGTCCCCGTCACCCGATCCAGGCCTCGGCTGGCTGGCCATGGGTCGGGCGGTGGGGAAGGGAGGGCCAAGTTGCGGCAGCCACTGCAAGGAAGATGTTTCCACAAACAGGCAAGGACACACTGGGCTTTCCTGAGGCCCGATTTCATGTACTGTAGGAACAGACCAGAATCGGATCCTGTCCTGCACGGGGACATCTGGATGGCCTGGATGTGCCCCTTTGGGAACTGGGATCATAGAATATATCTAGGGGGAATGGTAAGGAAACACAAAGGAGATTAGGTGAATCAAGATCTAAAAGCGGCAGCGGTGAGTTTTCAGCCTAGATTTGAAAAGGGCCAGAGATGAAGCCTGATGTACAGACTCAGATAGTTTGTTCAAGGCATAAGGAGCAGCAAGGTGAAAACAGCGAAGTCTAGAGTTAACAATAGAAGAGAAGGGTACAGATACATGCGATTTGCCAGAAGACCGGAGTTCCTGAGTATTGGTGTAGGGAGAGATAAGAGAGGAAAGGTAGTGAGGAGCTGCAGAGTGTATGCACTTATAGGTCAGCAGGAGAAGTTTGAACTTGATGTGGAAACAGTTAGGGAGCCAATGAAGTGACTTAAGAAGAGGGATAATATGAGCATGACCAGGATGGTGGAAGATTAGCCGCGCAGCAGTGTTGAATAGATTCAAGGGGAGAGAGATGATTCAGAGGGAGACCAGCAAGGAGTAGGTTACACTAGTCAAGATGGGAGGTGACTAAAGAGTGGATACTATAATGTTTAATAGCAAGAAAAACACTTCTCCTTTCAAAAGGAGACTCAACCAACATTCCCAAAAACCATCACCCTACAATTTACCAGCTGTTCACTGCGATACATGCAGATAGAACATATGATCATATGGTGGGGGCGGGGTATTCAAAGGCATTTAGGTGGTTTGCAGTCACTCAGCAGGATATTCAGTGGAACTAATGCCTGGTTTCTGCCACTAAGTGCTCTGATGCTAGCTGGCTAGCTTTGGGGCATTCCAGGGTCGGAGCAGAGGTGGCACTTGGGGATAACCAGCTGGCCTAACTCTAACCAGCCTGTGGCTGAATAACAAAGCTGACCAGTTAGCCAAATCACTATCTAGACAATCTGGATATTCAATGCCAGTGGCCGGATATGACCCAGGTTCAATTAAAAGCGGCAACATCTAGCTGCTTTAACAGAGCTAGCTAACGCCACTGAATATCCCCCATAGATTTTAATGATATTATGACAGTAGAACAAAAGGGCAGTAAAAGAGGAGTATATGGATCCAGAGACCAGTTAATACTGAATAAAGCTATTATGACAAGCTGTAAGAAAAACAGAAATTTCAAAACAGCACCAACTGATTATAAGAAAGCTTTGGACAGCACCCTAACTCTTGGATAATGAATTGCCTTGAAATTTACAGAGCAAACCCTGGATTGATTGAGTACATCAAGTTTTCCATGAAAATTTGGAAACTATACTTCATCTGTATTATGCAGAAGGACAGCTTATCATTCTTAATATCAAGATCTAGTAAAGAATGGTTCAGGAAAATTCCTTGTCTTCATGCTTGTTCTGTCTGGCATTAAGCCTACTGAGTACTCTTGTTAACTCACTGGGCTATGGATTTATCATTAATTGTAGAGGCATTGATGACAGTCAGATAACACCTACTATTTATGGAGGACTTGAAGCTATATAACTCTTATAATCATCATTTGATGGAACAACTCTGAATAGTTAAAGGTTTCTCAGATGACATCGGGATGATTATTGTGCTGAACATATGTGCAAAGGCAACTTTTCATAATGGAAAACTAAAGAAAATTGAAAAAAATTATCTGACAGTACTATAAAAGAATTTGAGCAGGAAAGGTATATAAATACCTAGGAACAGAAGAAGGTGCAACAATCCAGCACAAGATACTGAAAGAAAAGATCAGCAAAAAATATTTTATGTAGGGGGCTTCTTGCAGAAAAAGGTGGGGATATCTCCAGAGGAACTATATAAAAGAAAATGATATTGGTACTTTGAAAAAATCAAGGGAGAACAGTGACAATAACTACTGCAATAAATGAAAAAGATCCTGGTGGAATGGGAGAGGCAAAATTGCAAGGCCTAAACTGGAGTGAGAACAATTTTAAAAGATCTCAAACAGACACGAACATGAAAGGTATCTACAGTATAGATAAAACACCTTTATAGCAATCCCCAAAATCAAATCTACACAATACTAAAGCAGAATAAAAACACTAAAAATTAAAAATATAAAGTTCATTAGTCCAAAGAATTCTTATTTAAAGTCTTGAGACATAACGTAGTTCTACTGATACTCTCCTCTTTACTCTCTCTGGATCACCAATGTGAGACTCCTTTAGATGTATCTGCAAAACACGGCTTAGGGCTCTTTAACCTGGAAAAGAGACGGCTGAGGGGAGATATGATAGAAGTCTATAAATTAATGAACGGAGTGGAACGGGTAAACATAGATCGATTGTTTACCTTATCAGAATATAGAAAGACTAGGGGACATGCAATGAAGCTACAGGGTAAACTATTTAAGACTAATAAAAGAAAATATTTTTTCACTCAACGTGTAATCAAACTCTGGAATTTGCTACCAGAGGATGTAGTAAAGGCTGTTAGTGTAGCTGGGTTTAAAAAAGGTTTGGACAAGTTCCTGGAGGAAAGGTCCATAAACCATTATTAAGAAGTGACCGAAGATATCAATGCTTGACCCAGTACAAGCATTGTGGAACTTGTGTCTCTTGGGGAAACTGCTAGGTACATATGACCTAGATTGACCACTGTTGGAAACAGAATACTGGGCTTGATGGACCTTGGTCTGACCCAGTATGGCATATCTTATGTTCTTATGTTCACTTGTAAAAAATACTGGAGGAGTCAAGAAGGCCTCTGCAGCCTGTTAGCCTTGCGATCGCTCTCTGTGAAATTTTTCCTATTTGGAGAAGAGAAAGGGGAAGACTGTGAAAGCATCCTCGGCATCTAGGCCTTGTACCCTCCCCGGTCTGATGGATGCTTAATTTGGACCACAAGGAACGTCAGACCTCTTCGAGCAGAGCAGTTCTGGCTGCAGTGTCGCAGCAGTCGGTAGGCGTGGTATCCTCTTTGGAAACTGACACCTCACTCTTGCCTGAACAGCACATGCTTCCACAGCCTCTGATCCCAGCAAGCCCCTCGGCAGACCTGGGAGGACTGATGAGTTGCACATCATAGTCAGTCTTCAGCGGAGGGGGTCTGCTATCTCGGATTTATCAGGAGGAAAGTGGAAGAAACCATGAAGCACTGGAGGAGATGCAGAGAGATCCAGGCTTTTCCAGTCAAGGATTTGTTCAAATACCTGGTGGGAGGCCCCTCTATCAGTGGGTGAGTCTCCTTCTCATTTGGTGGGGTTTACCTTGACTCAACCTGCAATCATTATTCTGGAGGTTATTTCCCAAATGAGTGCAGTGTTAATGGCACAAACACAATCTTTGTCTCTACAAGTTCAAGGAAATTCTTCAGAATCACAGCCCTGTTGTTGCTTTCATGATCGCAGCTTTGCTCTTCCATAGTTCTCTTCTAATGATGATTGTTCATCTCAATGCTTTTTTGAGGGGGTACGTGGTGATACGGACTACTAGACCCTTTTCATTGCCTGTAAAATTGACCCATGGTCCTCAGCACCTTTATTTTTAGCAAAATGCACTGGTTTAGCTGAATCATAACCAGCAATCAACAAATTATGTGTTTACTGATTTTTATTCGTATGTTCCACTGGAAAGAATTTATTAAAATCAGAAACATTGCATGGCCTATTAATTTCAAGACATCATACCTTCTCCCCAAGACCATTGCAAATACTGGAGGCAGCCTAGTTGGACCCTCCATCCTGGTGCCTCCCTGCCCCCATTGTTGCTACAGCTGCCCCTCTTCGGAGCCTGCAGTGGTGGCAATGGCTAGTAAATTGCGACGTAACATTTACCTAAACTCTCCAGCACTGTGTCAAGGTTTCTGCCTTCTACTTTTTGTCACTTCTGCCTCTCTCTGACACAGACTTTTTGTTTACATAAATTGGAAGCCTGCGTCAGAGCGGAAAGAAGTAGCAGATAGTAGAATTCAGAAGCCATGATGCAGCGTCAGAGAATTTAGATAAGTGTTATGTCACAGTCTCTAAGCCATTGCTGCCACTGTAGGCACTGGAGAGAGGCAGCAGCAGTGGCAATGGGCACCTCTGGAGGGTCGATGCTCTAAGTGACCACCTAGTGTGCCTAATGATAGCTCTGACCCTGCGTATCCCCACTCCTTAGGTAACCTTTTACTAAAGCTCGCTAAGGATTTTCAATTAAAGTGTCAAATGAACATTAATTGCAACGCCTCCATGGTAGCTGTCAGGGGCGTGACTAGTATGGTCCTGGCAGCTAACACGTGATGGACCAGTCTAACATGCGCTCCACCAAGGCAGTTTCACTTAACAACTCCCATAGAGGAGTCATTAGGTGAACTTGTATTAAGAGCTGCGTTGCCTCTGAGCCTCTGGCAATAGCCCTGGCACTAGCAGCAATGCGCTTTCCATGCCCATACTCTGCCTATTTCCTATCCCTTACCACAATTACTGATTAATGTGCTTGCTTGTTAATATTCCCGACTGCCAGTTGCCATGCATTAAAACGTATGTTAACTAATGGGTTTTAATAAAAGGGGCCCTTAGAATCTCACTCTGGATTCGTTGCACTTGCACCTTCCTCAGTATCTTAAAGTAACATTAATTGATCTCACCGCCTCTTCCTTGTACTTCCAGCAGCTAATTTTCCTACATACAGCAGTGCAGGAAAAGGGTTAAAACAGATATAATTTTGATCTGTTTTGGACTGAAGCATTTTCCTTTCCTCATCTCTTCATTCTGTCCACATACCCTATCCAAATGTGGTTTACGAAAACATAAGTTAAACTTGCACAATCGGTTGATGTTTCAGACCCACATGGTATAAAGAGGGTCTTTCATCTCTTACAAATACTTTAGTCATTCCTGATCGCTGATTCACTGTTTCAGAAAAGCCGATTTGCTTGTGTCACTTACAGTATAACTGATACATGATGAGGCACTTCACTTACCACACTGTGGAACGAGATCAAACCAGTCCATTTGTAGTGAGTACATGATTGTTGTTCCTGGAATCTGGTCACCCTATTTGTGTGTACTGCTGGATCTGTAAATTATCTACCGTATAATTTGGATACAGAATAAGGCCATTATTAAAGAGTGCATTAATGACAGATAAAGGCAGGGGCATAGGCTGACTGTTTAAGTTGGTGGTATATGAGAAAATGTGCTTCTGCCATGCAGCTGAAAAGCAAGAATTTTGAGATGCTTCAGTAGAATTATATAAAACTAATCTCTCCAATCCATTAGCCAGAACTTTGAGAAGTAATGCAAAACATTTTAATAAAGACACTCAGAAGATATAAAACAAACCTGCCATACCATACCAAGGCAGCACTAAATCCTAGAATTCAAACAACAAAACATTAAGGAGGTTATTTTAGAAGCACTATTTGTAATTTATACATGCATAATCAGGCATGTACACATGTAAATGTATAACATCTATTCTAAAGCTTAGCAAGGCAACATTACAATTGAAGTATGGTAGGAACGAAAAATAAAAATACATACTGGCCACATGTCACCCAGGATAAAAAGGTGCCCATCCGTAGTCTTCGCATTAGGGCTAACGATGGCGGTAGTAATAGTGCAGACACTGCAGATGAAGGTAACATCCCTGCCATGGATAAAGGCCATGGTGAGCATGTTGATGGGCCCTCTGTGGCAGGAAATAAACCACAGAAATTAATGAAAAAGTTAAGTGGACTTCTGCAGTTAAAGAGGAAATAATGTACTGCTACTTTTATGCTACAAATCCTATATTTAAATCAAGAGGGTATACAAAGAGAATCTGCCAAAAACTGGAAGAAAGAGGAAAATTGCCACAAGAATTTCACAGATTAAAGTATGTGAATGATAGCACCTTAAAGCAACTAAAGGCTTCTTTGGAAAAAGAACTACAGGGAGGAGGAGTAGCCCTAGGTGAGAGTACCAGAAGAAAGGAATACACAGAAAAAGAAAGAGCAGTTGAGGGGGAGCTGAAGCTTAGAGTAAGATGAAATACAGGACAGGTCAACAATACAAATGAAGAGGAGGAAGAAAGGGAGGAGAAAGATCCAGAGGTGGAGGAATTCCAGTCCACCAAATCTTAGTCCACAAGGAAAATAATGAATATGCTGGGTTCCAGGCAAGGGAAAGATTACCCAAGTTAAATTTAACACCTAAGATTAGAAGAATGATAATTAAGATGAACAAGGCCATATCCAGAATAAAGGGACCATTTACTAACATCACCAAAATAAATTGAATACAATATTGTGCAGCTAAAGTGCAGAGCTAGAAGAAAAACAGAACAATAACAGTTCCTCCTTGGAAAAAGTGCATCGAAGAAAAAATACAATCATTCGGTGCAGAGGTATCCCTGATAGACGAGTACCTAAAAGGATTAAGATAATCAAAGATATTGAGGAAGATCCAAAACATCAAGTTAAAGCATGCTGCATTAACCTGAAATTGATATGTTCCAACAATAAATTTAAAGTAGCAGCAGAAGCGTAAAAACTGTGAAGATATGAAGAAAACAGAAAAGAACAATATCAAAATAAACTATTTAGAGAGAACCCAAAACAATTCTACAAGGAATTGGGAAAGAGCATTAATATAATAAAGCACCACCAACCAAAGCCGAAACAGAAATCTTCTGGAGAAAACTACATGAGGATCCTATAGAGCACAATCTAGAAGCAGAATGGTTATCCTGCATACAGGAGCATTTAGAAAAAACAAACATCAAACCTATAGAATGGCCAGCAGTAACAATGAAAGTGCTGGAAAACAGCTTAAAATGAGTCCCAAACTGGAAGAACCCTGACCCAAATGGAGTAACCAATTTTTGGCTCAAACAGTTAACATCACTCCAACAAGACCGGCAAAATGCAAAAATCAAATGTTCAAGCAGCCAGACTTAATACCACAATGGCTTACTAAAGGAAGGATGTTTCTCCTTCCAAAGGTAGAACCCGAGTAACATTCCCAAAAATTATAGACCAATAAGTTGTCTACCTACAATCTGTAAGTTGTTCACTGCAATAGATGCAGACAGCATTTATGATCATATCGAGTCCAATAATATCATGACAATAGAGCAAAAGGGCAATAAGAAGAGAGCATATGGAACCAAAGGCCAATTAATGTTGAATAAGGCTATCATGGCCAACACTAAAACCCCCCCAGAAATCTCAGTATAGCATGGATTGATTATAAGAAAGCTTTTTACAGTGTCCCATACTCTTGGATAAATAAATTGCCTTGAAATGAATAAAATAAATCCTAGTTTGATAGCGTACATTAAGTTCACCATGACAATGTGGCAAACCACACTCTTTTTGAAATATGAACTTGGTCAGTACATCATTTCTAGCATTAAGTTCCAGCGAGGAATTTTTCAGGGAGATTCCCTGTCACCGCTTCTGTTTTGTGTGGTGCTTAATCCAATGAGTGCTCTCATCAGCTCCTCGGGATACAGATTTAGCCTGAATCCTAAAGAAGGTGACAATCCATAAACAACATCCCTTTTTACTATTTGTAGATGATCTGAAGCTCTATAGTTCCAACAACCAACAATTAGCAGAGCAACTCTGTGAGGTAAAAAGCTTTTCTGATGAAATCAGGATGACTTTTAGCCTTGACAAATGTGCTAAGGCAACTTTTTTTAGAGCTAAGGGCTGTGATATCAAGGACCTTCAACAGGAAGGCATATATAAGTATCTCATAGTAGAGGAAGGAACAAGACTCAAGCAGAAATTAGTGAGAGAAAAGATCAGTTAAGAATATTATAGGATAGGCATGTCCAGTTTCGAACAGGTAGTGATCTACTTTTTCCGGCCAAAAGTGCCGGTGATCTACCACCGTGAAAATTAAGTTTCAAATTAATTTCAAATTAAATTTTAATCCAATAAAGTTAGAGGACCCCCCCCCCCCCATTTTTAATGAACCTTCTGTCATTTACTTGGATGTGATCAGCTGTTAAGCAAATTAAGCAAAAACAAAACAGAGAGACGAAAATCTAGTAAGAACTGTGAGGGGAAATGGAAAGTACATTTTTACTTAAAGTTTTATTGAGTAATAACTTTTTTAACTGTCTTAATAACTTTCTTTAACTTTTATTGAATAATTTGTGTTAAATTTAGGTTGAGTATTGATCCAGGCTGATCTTGCACAATCTTTATATATTTCACTCTTGCTCATTAGTGAGACATCTGAGCCTGCATTTCATCCACCAATCTTTTGAAGATGGGGAATACTGTGTGAGGGTCTTGAGAAAAATATAATTTTTAAGGGTTAATATTTCATTTTCAAGAGATGGCTTGTTCAATGAGTAATTTTTACTGACAGCAGCTGCAGTTTCTTTAATGTCCACATCTACTTTGAATGGGTATGACAAGTACTCCACAACTATTCCAATTTTTTGGAAGTCACAGAATCTATTTTCGAATTCCTGGATAACAGAACAGATTTCTGTCACATACTTCTCGTTCTAAAAAACAAAATTTGGATATTGTCCCAGATGGTCCTGTGTATTAGGAAAATGATCAAAGTGTTGTTTGCAAGGTCAGTCATCATTAGCTCAAATTTGCTCTTGTAGGATGAAACTGTACTCATCATCTCGCCAATGCATTTGTTTTTACCTTGTAGTTCAAGGTTCATATCACTTAGTTCGTCTGTCAAGTGAGTGAGAAATGCCAGATCACATAACCACTCCTCATCTTCCAACTCTGCTTGGTCATCTCCCCTTTCCTTCAAAAAACTTCTTATTTCATTCAGCAAATCACAAAATCTTTGCAGAAATGTGCGCCTACTTAGCCACCTTACATTTGTGTGCAAAATGATTTCTGCTGCCCCTTCATCAAGAGTAAGATTGAAAAGCTGTCTTTGAAGTGATCTTCCACGAACTGAATTTACAATTTTGAAAGTGATGTCCATGACAGTCTTTGTATTGAGTCTCTTGCTTGCCAAACTTTGCTGGTGAATGATGCAGTGGCAAGAAAGGAAATCTGGGAAGTCATCATGCTGTCTACAGAGTGCTATGAAACCGTTAACCTCACCTGTCATTGCTCTTGCTCCATCAGTAGTGATGAAAACAAATCTATGCAATGGAAGATTACACTTTGACACAAAAAAATGGAAAGAACTGAATATTTCCTGACCAGTAGTTCTCCCTTTTAAAGAAATCATTCCAAGTAGTTCTTCTTTAACACTGAAGACTTCAAAAACCATCCGGATAAAGACTAGTAACTGGGCTATGTCTCTTATGTCTGTAGATTCATCCAGTTGGAGTGAGAAAGCAACACAATTTGAAACATCCGCCAACAATTGTTCAGTTGTGTCTCCACACATCTTTTCTATTTGCCGCACGACGGTGTTTCTTGACAATTGTACATCTTGAATAGCAGCTATGATCTCTTTCTTATTTTTAAATCCTTCAAAAAGATTATCAGCTGCTTCAAGAAAACAATCTTTTACAAATTCCCCTTCAGTGAAAGGTTTGCATTTCTTTGCGATCAGGTTGCTGACCTTGAAGGATGCTATGGTTGCATTGACCGAATGTGACCTTGGCTTCCCCATCAACTGTTGCTGAGTAGCCAATTTCGATTTTAAGTTCTTTGAGCTTCAGTTTACAAATTTCACTTTTGGGAGGAAAATCAGCATCAAACTTATTGCTATGCAGAGCCTTATAATGACGTTCCAGATTACCCTTTTTGGGCAAGGATACTGGGGCATTACAAATTAGACAACAACACGTGTCTTTCACCATGATGAAGAAGTAGTCCATTTCCCATCATCATGAAAGTGGTAGATTTTGCTCTTCTTTGGAACACTCATCTTCGTTATACTGGAGTGGCTGGATGTAAGAAGGCCAAATCTGCTAAGTTAGTATAAACACTGGCTGAATCTGGTCCAAAACTGTCACTGTCCAAAAGTATTAAAGATCAACAGGAACTGAAGACCTCTGGATGATGTGCAATACAAGGACTGGAGATGCCAAAACCACATATGCAGTTCTAAAAGTAACATAGTAACATAGTAAATGACGGCAGATAAAGACCAGTATGGTCCATCTAGTCTGCCCAGAAATATGGCAGCAGTAGGTGCACCCCTTCCCATGTCTTTTAGGGAGTAGGTGCACCCCTACCCATGTCTTTGCTTAGTGGTGCACCCACCAGGAGCAGGTGCACCCCTTCCCATGTCTTCACCCCTCCCCTTATCTTTGTTTCTTTGTTTGTTTAGGGGTGAACCCACCGCTCCTCCACCCATCGCTCCATGTAGGACACCCCTATTTGTTGAGGAATTAGATGGTTCAGTTTATTTTGATTTAATCTTGTTGCTGTAAAGTGATCCACTGTGTCTGTCCCAGGCCACTTTGAATTCCGTCAATGTGTTTGCCCCCACCACCTCCATCGGGAGGCATTCCAAGCATCCACCACCCTTTCAGTAAAAAAGTAAAAATAAGAATTCATCATACTGGCACCAATAATCAAATACTACCAAACAATCATAAAAAAAACTCAAACACCTGTCCAGCAAACCAGATAAAATCAAATACCGCCAAACAAGTCCAAATACCACCACACGCGATTTAATAAATTCTGCACACAGTGTAGAATCAACGCAAAAGCAAGGCAAAATAAAATTGCAGTGTAGAATCAACGCAAAGGCTAGGCGAAATAAAATTGCAGAGGCAAGCAAAGGTCACAGTGGTTTGAACCAATTTGAAGGCAAGGCATAGGCAAGTTAGAACAAAATTGGAAATGCCTGCCAAAATCACCAAATTCTTGACACTTTGTTGTGTCTGCCCGAAAACATTTAATGAAAGCGAACTATAAAGTGACCAATGACCAGCACATGACACAACTAATACGGTAAGTGTATTCAGGTAAAGCCCGGGCGAATGGATATTGCCCAGTATATAACACACTTCTAAGGGGTGTTGGGGCAGGGGCAGGGGCAGGAATGTGTGATTCTGAGAGGCAGCTGCTGGAGAGATGGAGCCAAGTGGGGCTGGTGATCTACCTCTGACACCTCCGCGATCTACAGGTAGATCGCAATCTACCTGTTGGACATGCCTGCTACAGGAGATTAAAATCATTATTGAAAAGTGCTTTAACATCACGGAATAAGATACAAGCCATAATATAAGAACATAAGATATGCCATACTGGGTCAGACCAAGGTCCATCAAGACCAGTATCCTGTTTCAGCAGTGACCAATCTAGGTCATAAGTACCTAGCAGTTTCCCCAAAAGACACAGATTCCTCAATGCTTGTATTGGGTCAAGCAGTGATATCCCACGTCCCTTTTAAATTTCATCTGTCATTTGGATGCCCAGTCTTCCAATTTATCAAGATCCTCTTGCAATTTTCCACAATCCTCTTGGGTTTTAACAACTTTAAATAGTTTTGTGTCATCTGCAAATCTGATAACCTCACTCGTTATTCCTTTTTCAAGGTCATTTGTGAATATGTTAAAAAGCAGCGGACCCAGCACAGATCCCTGGGGTACTCCACTATTCACCTTTTTCCATTGGGAAAATTAGCCATTTAGCCCTACCCTCTGCTTTCTATCTTTTAACCAGTTCCTGATCCACAATAGTATATCACTTCTAATCCCATGACTTTTTAGTTTTGCCAAAAGTCTCTGATGAGGGATCTTGTCAAAGGCTTTCTGAAAGTCCAGATACACTGAACTTTCAGAAAGCCATCAATCAGATGGGAATTCCTGTACTCTCATACAGCTTTGGGACTTTAGATTGGCCACTTAGAGATCTTGAAAAACTGGATGTGCAAACAAGAAAACTCCTCCATGCCCATGAATTAATTTACAAGAATCAGTGTATGCCAAGACTGTACATCCCTAGAGCTGAAGGGGAGCTAGGACTCATAGAGACTGATTGATTACACATACTGAGCTACTATCATAGGCCTTCAGGCCTACCTAACTGCATCATCAGATCCAAATTTCCTTACCTCCGGGCTTCGCAGCGCATCACATGCCTTCAATCCATGCACCAGTTACATCCCGATCCTCCGCAGCAACGGGAGGAGATGGATGGAAAACCCTCGCCATACCCCAACAGAAACCAACAACGCTTTTCACCCCCACTTACTACACATCCCACTACAAGATATTAAGAAGTCCCAAACAGAGAGACACCAACACCAACGTCTGCTGAAGTGTGCCCTCATAAATGCCAGATCAATACGTGCAAAATGGCCAGTAGTCACCGACCTGATAACCCTTCATGATCTGGACATTCTAATGATCACGGAAACTTGGCTATCCGACTGTGACAACGTACTCATCAACCAGATGTTACCTCCAGACTTCTTACCCTACGCCTACCACAGGACCAACCAGAGGGGAGGTGGGGCACTCATCCTTGCCAAAGCCGAACTTCAGTTTAAACTGAGCAATGCCGCCAGCTCAACCCACCTGGATACAATCACCATAGTAAACAATCACTGTAAGATCAACTTACTTTACTGAGCACCGACACCATCACCAGAAGATCTCTCGACAATAATTGACCTCGCCTGTAATACAAACAATCCACGAACCCCGAACTGGCTACTAGGTGACTTCAACCTGCCTTCCCTACAAGACGTCCAAGCGACTGCCTTCCTTGAAGCACTTGAGCTGGGTTACAAACAACTTGTCGATTCTCCCACACACGTGAAGGGAAGTAAACTAGATTTGATCTTCGCCCCACAAACAGTGGTTGACACAACCCAAGGCCTGACGCTATCTATAACGCCAGTACTCTGGTCCGACCATAGCTTGCTCAGATTCTACATACCTACTATCCGCCGTAACCAGAATAGCAACAAAGCCAATACCCTCCTCAGAACACCAGCAAAATGCTTTCGGCCCTTTGACAGAGAAGAAATTCTGGAGAAAGTCCTCCCTCTATTTAATAACACAACCCTCGATCCAGATGAGATGGTATCTAACTGGGATGACAGCCTCAAAGCCATCGCCTGTCTCCCACCCACGAGCAAGAAACCAAGGAAACGAGAACACGCACTATGGTACTCTATAGAACTGCGAGCATCATTCCTCCACCTGCGTAAGCTTCAGAGACACTGGCGCCAAACTCGATCCATCGAAGCACAACATGCATACACCTCATACTTAAAAACACACCGAGAGGAATTAATGGAGAAGAGGAAGCAATACCATACGGACATACTAAAGCGATCAATAAACAAGCCACATGACTTATTCAACATTGTAAAGACCCTAACAGGAGATCCAGCATCAGATCAACCACACATGCCACAGCTGCAGGACTACTCCGACTATCTACAATGAAAGATGATCCGGATGGACAAGAACACAACCACCACAAAACACACCACTCCGCAAAAAATCCCACAGCCAGCACCTCTGCTCAAATTCAATGAGATATCTAGCAAAGAGGTTGAAGACACTATTGCCTCTATCAACCTCACCACTGCACCCAATGATCCTTGTCCAGATCTCTGGATAAAAGAGCTACGGCGTGACCTAAGCCAATTCCTGACCAAAATATTGAATCAATCACTCTCAATGGGATCTTTTCCACAGAGCTTAAAGCACACATCAATCAGACTACTCTTGAAAAACAGCAGACTGGACCCATCCAAGGTTGAATCCTACAGACCAATTTCAAGCATCCCCCTGCTTGCCAAAATAATCGAAAAGGTAGTCCAGCGACAAATCCAACAACATGTCAACACTGAAGCCCCGCTGGATCCATCCCAGCACGGTTTCAGGGAAGCACACGGTGTGGACACCTTACTCACTACCCTCTTCAATAACCTAGTCTCAGGAATTGACAACATTCACCAAGGATTTGTCCTCATCTTCATGGACATCGCAGCGGCCTTCGACTTGGTGAGCCATGACATCCTAATAAAGCGCCTCAAAGAAAAAGGGATACAAGGCACGGCACTAAACTGGTGCAAATCATACCTGTCCAACAGATGGCAACAAGTGAGGACCGGCTCCACGACCTCAGAGCCATTTCAACAAAAACAAGGGGTGCCGCAGGGATCCTCACTAATCTGCAATGATGTTTAACATCTATATGCAGCCCATCTGTGCCTTGATCCGAGCTTTCATCGTCAATTGTCTTGCCTATGCAGATGATATCCTGCTATACATACCATTTACGATTGACCAGCCAGATTTCTCACCAATAATAAGATGTTTTGAAGCAGTAGCAGATTGGATCCTCATGCAAAACCTACGGATCAACCACAGCAAAACTGATGTCCTTTTCATCACGCGGAAGCAGGATTTTACCCCACCATCTTCATTACAAGTCAACAATGCTGAGCTGAAAACCAAATCCACAATTCGCTACCTAGGCATTACACTCGATCAATGGCTGGACATGAAAACACATATAAGAAATATTGTGAAAGCAGTATACAATAAGATACGAGCATTACGACATCTACGACCACTGCTTGACCTTGCTTACTACCGAACGATCTACCAAGCCTTAGTGATCCCACATCTAGATTTCGCTAACGTAATCCTTCATGGACTCCCACAGGCAATGCTAAGTCTGCTCCAGCTTGCGATGAACTCAGCTGTGAGAGTTCTAGTAGGAGTATCAAGGACGGACCACATAACGCCAGTGTTGAAGAAACTCCACTGGTTACCTGTACAGGCCAGAATCCATTACAAGATTCTAGTCCTGACCTTCAAAGCACTAAATAATCAGCCCCCCACGCCCATCAGCAAATTGATTCACAGCATACCGGATAATAGAAACAGAAGATCCACAATGACGAACACATTAGAGGTCCCCAAAGTAATGACAAAATGCACAAAGGCAATGGTCAAAAGGGCCTTCATGATATATGCGCCTAGAGCATGGAATGCCCTCCCCATAGATATTCGAACCATCACAAACCTGGCCCTATTCAGAAAAGCACTGAAACATCATTTGTTCCTAATGTACTGTCCTGAATCTAACTCTGGTAAGCAGGTAACGAACACTCTATCTACCCGCCCAAACCGGTCCAACAAGCATACCCAGCAAGAAAATGGATAGCCAGCTTGAGTCCCCCTGACCCAAATTACCTAGATCTAGGAACGCATGCACCAATGTATATTAAATGTAGATAGTTTCCCCAGTTTTTACCCAAGTTATTATCCTGTTCATTGTAATTACAATTTGGCTTGCTGCATTGTAATAAGTTATGTTCGAATGTACACCGCACTGATCCGAATAGCGCAATATAGAAGAAAAGTTAAATAAATAAATAAAATAAATAAATAAGCAAAAAGTGCTGAAATATGAAAGAAAACATCTAGAATCTGTCTCCATCATCAAACTTGGACAAGCATTCTGATGACTAGAAGGAATGAGTGAGAATTCACAAGCATACACAGGGAAGGAAGTAACAGAACTTTTCAAAGAATCAGATCAACAAACAAAGAAAAACAAGTGGCAAATGCACAAATACAGTCAAAAATGTAGTCTTACTCCAGGAACCCTTTGTCAATCAAGAACAGACACCTGAATGGTTAAGGAGAGGTGAACTGAAACCAAACCATAGTTAACCATGATATCCTTTATCAGATAATCCTTCATTGTATTTAGTTTCCCCTATTTCGCCAAGTTATACTTCCTGTTAAATGTAATGACCAGACATATGTAAACTGTCGGATGTTTTCTGTTCAATGTAAACCGCGCTGATGTCTAATAGTGCGGTATATAAGAATTGTTAATAAATAAATAAATAAATAATAAATAAATAAAGGATGAGAGGTTGATAGTTGCAGCCCAGGACAGCGCTTTACAGACGAGATAGTTTACAGTGAGCATTTAAAAAACTGGCAAAACAAATATATGTTGATTCTGTGGGAAAGAGCTGGAAACAGTGACTCACCTCATAGCTGGCTGTGAAGTTCTAATGGCAGAAAATATCTCTACAGAAAGACACAATAAAGTAACACGTCTCATCCATTGGAAGCTCTGTAAACACTACATCACTGTGCCAGAAAAGCACTGGGATCATGACTTTAAAACAATTACAGAGAATGAAGAGTTATGATCACCTGGGATACTCCCATTCTGACCAATAAAAAGCTGGATGCGAGGAAGCTGGATATAGTGGTAAAAGAGAAAAATACCAGAATGGCATTGATTATAGAGGTGTCAGTTCCAAGTGGCTACTCTGTGAATCGTGTTGAGAGGGAGAAAATCTTCAAGTACCAAGAAATGCAGTCAGAAACCAAGAAAATGTGGCAGAAAGATACCGAGCTATTTCCCATCATGTTGGGTGCCATAGGCTTAATTAAGAGGAATTTTCAAGGGCATGGTTAAGAAGTCAGCGTTGTGCTGCTGCTCTGCTTTCCTTATGCCAAAACAAAGGGGGAAGGCCAGGAAAAAGACCTCGACTTCTGCTCTTTCTACTACTGCAGATCCTATGGATCGATTTTTGGGAGTGCATGAGGCAGTTGTTGCTGGGTGAGTCTGGCTGCAGCAGCATTTAGCCTGTTGTTGCTTTCAGAACTTCAGATCTCTCTCTCCCCTAATGCGTGGACGCCGCCTACATGCCTGTGGGATCACACCTTTGCCCTCAGAAGCTCTGAGCACCACACTTCGGAAGTCAGCATTTCTGTGACCCTTGCTGGAGGAGAGCAGCTGGAAGGTGCTGTGACAGTGCTCTCTAGGTCTGCCGGAGGTGCCCCGGGATCTTTGAAGATGGCAGACTCAGTCTCTATGAGTGGAGTTGGAGTGAGTAAAGAGTTGACTTGGACCTGTCGTTTAGAGGCGACTTCTTCCCCCCTTCTGGCTTCCTTGTCTCATCCCAGGCAGTTCACGTTTGAGGCCATATGGGATGCCATAGTTCATCTGGCGGATAATGTTTCCAGACAGTCGAGCTGGCCTCTAAGGTACAGTCTAATTCAGACATGATAGCAGCAACTGTAAATGTGATTGATTCATTGAAAACTGTTTCTCAAGAACAAATGACTAAGATTTCTTCTCTTTCTGATACTAATGTGGCCTTAATTAAGGGCAATATTGCTTTGAAATTTAAGGTGGAATTGCTTGAAAATTTCACTAGAGCAGCCAATCTTCGTATACTTAATTTCCCTAAAACTCCAGGAGTTTCTCCATTGGATATGTTTAAAAGATACTTGACAGATATTCTGTTAGTGCCCAAAGAGCTTATTCCCTCTATCATCAAAGCGTATCATCTGCCTTTTGCCAAGAAGAGTGTGGCTGACCAACCTAGAGAACCAAATATGGATGCTTTGAATCTTACTGAAGTGTTGGAGTCATCTTCACCTGAATCTTATACTGCCGCGACTTTGTTAGTATCTTGTGCCTTGGTCTCTGACTGTGACTAGATTTTGAAGATGTATTTCAAAAAGAAAAATGTTTTGTTTTGTGGCCTTCCCATATCTATAATTCCGGATTTGGCGAGGGAAACCCAGAAGAGGCAATGGAAATTTCTATTGTTAAATCCTGGGGTATTGCAATTAGACGCTTTATTCTATCTGAAATTTCCATGTAACTGTTTAATTTTACATAAGTCTGTTAGATATGTTTTTTCAGCCTACTGAATTATGCGAAGTTACCCATTTCATCTGAGGTTCCCTCTCTGGAGGCGACTTAATCTGCACATATAAATTATAATGCTTTAGGCCAGCACTCCGTCACTGTTTCTGATTTGTTTTCTATTTGTTGCTTTTGTCATCCACTGCTTTTCCTTTCCTTCTCCCCCCATTATACTGGACTTGTAGGGATTACTTATTCTGAATTGCTTTTGTTTTCTTTTTTCTTGTAAAAATCGATGTATAAGTCTTCCCTTTTTCTGTACAAGATGTATATCTTGTTAACTTTGAAATTCATAAATTAAAAATTGATAAATTACCCATACACGTAACATATTACGAACTCCAGAGGGAGTCTCTTTGGTATGATGCAAATACTACGCCGAGCATTAGCAGTACATTTGAGAGACTGAGACCATACTCTACATCAGAGGTTCCCAACTCCAGTCCTGGAGGGCTAAACACCATTCAGGTTTTCAGGCTGTCCCTAATGAATATGCATGAGATACATTTGAATACAATGGGGGCAGTGCATGCAAATGCATCTCATGCATATTTATTAGGGACAGCCTGAAAACCTGAATGGTGTTTGGCCCTCCAGGACTGGAGTTGGGAACCTCTGCTCTACATCACGGGTGGCCAACTCCAGTCCTGGAGCACCACAATTTAGCTTGGTTTTCAGGATGTCCCTAATGAATATTCATGAGATATATTTGCATACAATGGGAGGCAGTGGATGCAAATATATCTCTCCAGGACTGAAATTGCCCACCCCTGACTACTGTATAATATGACTGTAGAATAAGGCCATTATTAAAGAGTGCATTAATGACAGATAAAGCCAGGGGCATAGAGTGACTGTTTAAGTTGGTAGTGCAGCAGAAAATCTGCTTCTGTTATGCAGCTGAAAAGCAAGAATTTTGAGATGCTTCAGCAGAATTCTATAAAACTAATTCTCTCCAGTCCATTAGCCATTTTAACATTTTAATAAAGACACTCAGAAGATATAAAACAAACCTGCCATACCACGTGCAGGACCCAAAAGGCAAGCAGAGCTCCAGAGTCTCAATGCATGGATAAGACAATGGTGCAAAGAAGAGAGTTTTGGATTTGTTAGGAACCGGGGAATGTTCTAGGGAAAGGAGGGGCTTTTCCGAAAGGATGGACTTCAATGCGATGGAACCGGGCTGCTGGCATTAACCTTTAAAAAAGAGATAGAGCAGCTTTTAAACTAGATAATGGGGGAAAGTCGACAGTCGCCCAAGAGTGCATGGTTCGGAATGATGTATCCTTGACAGATACTAGCAAAAGATTGAAGCTAGGGCATATTGACAGAGAGGTTCCAATAAAGACACAAATAACCCAAATATATATGTCGCAGGAAACAAAATACATGGTAGAATCTCTATGCATTGAAACTCCATGTAAAAAGGGGAAGGCGCTGGCAGTGAGGGTGTACTACTGACCACTTGGCCAAAATAAACAAATGGATGATGAAATGCTCAAAGAAATCAGGGAAGCTAACAAAAGTTACAATACAGTATTAATAGTGAGTGATTTCAATTACCCCGGTATCGACTGGGTCGGTATCACAGCAGGACATGCTAGGGAGATAAAGTTTCTAGATGAAATAAATGACTGCTTCTTGAATCGACAAGAGGAGAAGCTGTTCAGGACCTAATCCTTAGTAGTACACAAGATCTGGTGCAAGGGTGTTGGGGCCACTTGGCAATAGTGATCATAGCATGATCACATTTGATTTCATAAATGGAGGAAGGACGGCAAAGAAATCCACAGTACTGCCTTTTAACTTTCAAAAGAGAGACTATGATAAAATGAAGAAAACAGTTAAGAAAAAAACAAAAAGGAGCTGCTGCAAAGGTTAAAGATTTACATCAAGCATGGGCGTTGTTTTAAAATATTATCTTGGAAGCCTAGACCAGCTGTATTCCACGCTTTAAGAAAGATGGAAGGAAGGCAAAAAAACTGATGGCATAGTTTAAAAGTTTAGTCAGAGAGGCTGTTGTAGCCAAAAATGTTTCTTTCAGGAAGTGGAGAAAGGAACCATATGACAAAAACTGGAAGCAACATAAGCACTGGCAAGTTAGATGCCAGCAATGACACTACCGCACTTAGACTATTGCAATGTAATCTACCAAGGACTCACGGCCACTACCATCAACCCACTATGAACAGCCCTCAACACAACGGCGAGGATCATTCAGAGAGTAAAGAAACACAACCTTATTCTCCTATTAGAGGCAAGAATAAGATATAAATCACTGGTTCTGATACACAAAGCTCTTCACCAGCAGCCACCATCTTATCTACAAACCCTGCTAACCCAGACTTACTCTGGAAGATCAACACGACAGACCGTGAACAATACACTCTTTGTACCACATGACAGAACAAAATGTAATCATCAGACATGTAACCGTGCATTTGATCTTTATGCACCCTCACTTTGGAACTCTCTTCCAACCCAAGTCCGCAGCAACAATGACCTATCTACATTTCGAAAGCAGATAAACACCCTGCTCTTCCGGGAACACCTAGGATCGATGCAGAACAGCACCTAGTGAAGATCCCCAAGGCGGATTAAGAAAGCAGAGAAAGCCAGAGCTGTAAATAAATAAAATCTATGAATAAGACTGAAGAGAGAGTCAGAAATGTACCCATGACTGATACATCTCATGAGAATGTAAATATATTATACTCCCCCTGGTGATGGTATACGCCTTTCCCCCTGTAAATACAAATAACCCTGTTCAATGTATTCCCCCTTGTTTATTGTAAACCACTTTGACCCGGTAAAAAGTGGCATATAAGCATGGCTAAATAAATAAATAAAGATGCAAGGCATTGATAAGGCAAGCAAAGAGAGAATTTGAGAAGAAGCTTGCTGTGGAAGCAAAAACGCATAATAAAGACTTTTTCAAGTACATTCATAGCAAAAAACCTGTGAGAGAGTCAGTTGGACTATTAGATGATAGAGAGGTAAAAGGGTCACTAAGAGGGGACAAGGCCATAGTGGAGAACCTGAATGAATCCTTTGTTTCCGTCTATACTGAAGAAGATGTTGGGAAGTTACCCATGACTGAAATGGCATTTAAAGGTGATGCATCGGAAGAACTGAAAAAAATATTGAAACCGAGAAGATATATCACAACTATTTGATAAACTAAACAGTAGCAAATAACCTGGACTGGATGGTATAAATCTAAGGGTGTTGAAAGAATTGAAATATGAGATTGCAGACCTACTATTAGTAATCTGTGAACTATCATTAAATTCATCTGTAGTACCTGAAGATTGGCAAATGGCCAAAGTAATGCCAATTTTTAAAAAAGGTTTCAGGGATGATCCGAGAAACTACAGGCCGGTGAACCATTATAAAGAACAAAATTATTGAACATGTAGATAGTCATGTTTTAATGGGAGAAAGCCAACATGGCTTTAGCCAAGGAAAGTCTTATTTATTTATTTATTTAGCTGTGCTTATATACTGCTTTTCTCCAGGTCAAAGTGGTTTACAGATATGTGCTAACAGGCACATTTTTCTTCCCTCATCCCTGAAGGGCTCACAATCTAAATGTACCTGAAGCAATGGAGGGTTAAGTGGCTTACCCAAGGCCACAAGGAGTGGTTATGGGACTAGAGACCCCAGTCCCTCTGGCCTGAGGTTACCAGTCCTTATGTGGGAATTGAATCCCTGGCCTTCCAGCCTGAGATAACCTGTCCCAACCACTGAGCCACTCCTCCCCCTAATCTGTTGCATTTTTTTAAGGTGTGAATATGCAGGTAGACAAAGTGAGCTGGTTGATATAGTGTATCTGGATTTTCAGAAAGCCTTTGACTAGGTCCCTCACGAGAGACTCTTGGCGAAGTTAAAAAGTCATGGGATAGGAGGCAGTGGACTATTGTGGATCAGGAACTGGTTAAAAGATGGAAAGCAGAGGGTAGGGCTGAATGTACAATTTTACCAATGAGGAAAGGTGAATAGTGGAGTACCCCAGGGATCTGTGCTGTGTCCTCTGATTTTTAACATATTCATTAATCACTTGGAAAAGGGAATAACAAGTGAGGTAGTCAAATTTGAAGATGACACAAAATTATTCAAAGTTGTTAAAAACCAAGAGGATTATGAAAAATTGCAAGAGGACCTTGATAAATTGGAAGACTGGACATTCAAATGGCAGATGAAATTTAATGTGGACAAGTGCAAAGTTATGCATCTAGGAAAGAAAAACCCAAACTATGGTTACACAAAGCAAGGTTCCACATTAGGAACCACTACCCAGGAAAAAGACTTAGGGGCATGTTTACTAAAAGCCGTACAATTGCGTGCCGCACAATAGCGCACGGAAACGCGGCACTCAAACGCTCAGAAACGCTCTTAAACGCCCCGCACAAGTGCGCTTGGGCCCCGCACAATTGCGCGCCGCACTAACGTGCCCCGCAAAAGTACCCGGCCCGCAAATGTCCGATAGAGGCGTGGAAAGGCATTCTGAGGGCGGAGGAAGGCTCCCGAGGGGCGGAGGGACGGGGTCAATGGGTGGAGAGTGGGAGGGGAGAGGCTCCTCGCACAGTATCGGGCCCGAATTTGCATGTAAAAACTACCGCGAGTGAAACACTCGCGGTAGAAAGCATTTAAAGGGAAGAGAAACCATTTCCGTCAGCAATGTACAGGAAAACCGGGGAAACCAGCAAAACGTGAGCAGTGTGATATATGTGCACAGCACAAAAGTGAAAATAAAAATAGAAAATGACCACAACAGAACTATTAAAAATAGTAATTCAGCTGGGGAACAGTTATAGTGATGGGCAAATACAGAAATCACACCCATCAAAGCTCCAGAAAAAAGAAATGACGTTTGGAAGGGTCTACTGAGAGGAGACTCTTCCAAAAAACATTGCCACGTATTGGAGCTTTCCTGGGAGTGTTTGCTATGGTTGCCCATTAATATCACTGTTGCCCAGCGTGGTGATATTTTGTCCCACATTTTCCGTGGTCATTTCCGGGGTTTATGTGCACGTTTGTCACCAGACAGGGTGCATATGCCCACAGTAGAATTGCGTAGAGCAGGGTTTGTGACTCCATCCTGCCAGGCTTACTGCCTCCAGGGGCTGCACTGTCTCTGTGGCCAAAGTGTGGTACAGCGGACAGAGTCATTACCTCTAGGACCAGAGGGCAGAGGTTCAAAACCCAGCTGGGGCACCTGCCAGCCCAGTCCCTATATTTTACCCACCACTAAATAAAGATAGCGCAGACACCCCTGTATGCATGGGGAAAACACCCATATTTTACCCAACACCGCACACACACCACAACAATGGGCATTACCTACAGCCAAGTCCCCCAAATGCAGTCCCATACTGCCACATTGCAATCAGGTCAACTGCTTTTTCTGAGAGAAGTTCATGCCAGCATGTTGGCGGACAAGTACATGTGGTGCAGGGGGCAGTGGCTGCTAACCACAGAAGACAGAGGCCTAGCCATGTGCAGGCTGGCACAGTCCACTGCAACAGACAGGTCCTGCCGGATCCACAGTCATGGACAGTCCAGGGAATCCAACCAATCTGTGGCTACACAGTGGTGCAGTGCACACAGACAGTGCATACAAGAACAGAAGGTCACAGGTTCAAAGCCCAGCTGGGGCTACTGCCAATCCTGCCCACATATTTTTCCCACAACTAAACAGTGATAGTAAGGACACACCTTTCATGGCGGGGACATATGCAATGGTAAGACATCTATCTTTTACCCCACTGAGCACAGACACCATGAACAGGGGCAGTACCTAGAGCAGAATCACCCAAATGCAGTCCTGGTGGGCCACACACCAGTCAGGTTCCATGCTGACACTCATACATATGCCTGTGCTGTATATCTATGCACCACCCCCATGGCATGTACATGTAGCCCATGCATATTCATGAGGGATAGCAGGAAAACCCGAACAGTGTGATGCAAACCTGGACTGGAGTTGGGAATCTGTGCCGTAAAGCAGCAGCCATCAAGGGCAGACACACCCACACCCACAGGCCCCATTGGCCAATGTCTCCTGGAAAGGCAGAACATTGGACCGTGCATGCAGCACCCAAAACGAGCACTTGCATAACTTACCAATGTCACCCTACACCTGAGGTATACGGTACACAGCTCGGAGACGTTTGCTAGGAGCACAGGCAGGCAGTTATCCATACGTTACGTACATACTGCTAGTTGACCCCATCCAAACAATCTGTTAGGTGTTTGCGGGGCATGCTCCAGGCCTGGCCTCTGACGGTGCTTACCACCCTGGGGAGTGACCACCAGCTGTAATGCGTACCATATCCATGCCTTGCCGTGCTCAGGACCGGTTTGGTGGGCAAGGCTACTTACCCCCTCAATCGTAGCACCATGATGGCAGAGGTGTGGAAGTGTGTGTCTGTCTATACAGTGGGTGTTGGCTGCAAGCCCCTTCAACAGCCCGCACTGCCAGCACTGTTGCCAGTATTGGCCAGTCAATGTGCATAATGAGGTGCAAGGTACCATGGGTATAGCCAGGGCAGGGTGGCGTGGCCAGGATGCATCTGCACTGGGCATAGGGCCCTGGCAGGGACATTGGCTGGGATATTGTAGTGTCCGGCCACCACCTACACAGACAGGGTGGCCAAAGCATGTCCTTCTGGGGGATCACGCTCACCCTGACTGTGCAGTGACCACAGCATGGCTAGGCCCCCCCATAGTGCTGTATAGTAGTTCTCTCATGTGATAGATATGGGTTTCTCTTTGGGGCCCAGTCACTGATCTATCTGCTTGCTGTGTATGCAGACAGCCCAGTTCTGGGTGCATGCATCTCCATTGGGAACATGCACTATGGACTAACCAGCAGACTGTTTGTAGCTGGTAAATGTCTTGCTATAATGGCTTGCAGGGTGCAGTGGCTGTTGGCTTGCTGCAGGGGAATATCTGGTGGTGGAGTGCAGCTTACCATACCCTGGGCTTATGTCTGTCTGCTATTGTGTTATGGCTGTGTATGGAGCTGCCTGCCTGGGGGGGGTGGTGGTGTTCCTCAGCAGGACTGGGGTTGATGTTGCCCTCTACTGCCACCTTTGCAGGGAGGTAGAGTGTGGATCCCTTGATGGGGACCATGTTTGCCACTGGGGGGTGCCTGATGGCGGCAGACAGGGATATCCATGGTGTTTGTGCAGAAACTAGCTATCTTACACATTAACACTGCTTTGGAACGCCCGCTTGGCCTCCAGCAGCCATGGCAGGTGTTGTTGACCTGGTCCTGGCCACCTCATTGCACACTCAGGGTGAGCACAGTACCCGCACGATGTAACGGTGTGTGGCTACTCTGTGCCAGTAAAACACCCGGTCAGTGCCCCCTACTAGGCCAAGGTGCTGTGTGGGTGCACCCGGTCACTTCCCCCAACAGGGCCGAGGTGCTGTGGGGGTGCATTCCCCATCTTGTGTCCATCTGCGGACAGCTAATTTGCATGTGCAGTGCATCATGGGTACGGGTGGCCTAACCCTATCCTGTTGACACCAGCAGACTGTCTGTGAGGTGACGTGTAGGCTATCTGCAGCCAGCCAGGGGCCTGCTTACAGCTATGGAGCTGTAGCGCAATGGTTACATCACTGCCTGTGCAGCCAGAGGTCATGGGTTCAAACCCACAGTGGGGCCCTTTGGTAGGGCTGTCCACAGCTTTATTTTTATTTACTGTACATATGTCTATGCCGGCAAGACCACCCTCAGCTTACTATACCCATTAGGTGCCTCTGAGGGTGCTTCATAGGGCGCCCTGTAGGCCACCTTATGGTTGCCATCCCTATAGGGTGCACTATACATTATCCTGTGTCGCAACATACATGCTGCCCCATAGGGGTCATTCAAGGGTGCCTTGGCGAACAGTGCACTGTAACATGTGCCTTATGGGCCGCCGTATGTTAACATGCTGGGAGAGTGCGTTTGCTAGTAGTGATAACAAAATAAATTTATACAGCCTCCTACAGCATAATACATACTGCCTCAGCAGGCATTTTTCACTGGGCATTGTGAGGTGTTGAACCCCTGATCCCTGCACCATTGGTCAGTGTTGTAACCATTGTGCTGTGGCTCTGTTCCTGTGCTTGTGCATCAGCGCGCCGCCTTGTGCCTATCAGCGCGCCGCCTTCTGCCGCCCAAGGGGACCAGTGCGCCGCCTTCTGCTGCCCAAAAATAACTGTGCGCCGCCTTCTGCCGCCCAAAAATAACTGTGCGCCGCCTTATGCCGTTCCAAATTAATTTGCCTCCTAAAACAATGTTAATCATTACAATTACTGCCTTAGCTGACCTTTGTCGTTGCACACACTGGGGGATTGAACCCATGGCCCCTGCACCATTGGTCAGTGTCTTCACCATTGTACCACGGCTCTGTTGTTTTGTATACTCAGCAGCGTGCCACTTTGCCTTTCCACGCGCTAATGTCGACCCCCGCACATTAGCGCGACGCACACACATCCGGTTGCTTACTACCGTTTTTTTTCTATTTTCTGCCTGAACCGCCCACTCCTTATATGGCACAGGCACACTAGCACGGCCCCGCACGTTAGGAATGTTTAGTAAACAGACCCCTTAGACATCATAGTGAATAACATGTTGAAACTCTCTGCCCAGTGTGCAGCGGCAGCCAAGAAGGCAATAAACTCCTTGGAATCAGAAGGAAAGGAATGGAGAATAAAACAAAGGATATTATATTGCCTCTGTATTGTTCCATAGTGCGACCACACCTCGAATATTGTGTGCAATTCTAGTCGCCGTATCTTAAAAAGGATAAAGTGGAATTAGAAAAGGTACAGAGAAGAGCCACTGAAATAGTAAAGGAGATGGAAGGATATCCCCATGAGGAGAGGTTTAAAAGATTAATGCTTTTCAACCTGGAAAAGATACAGCTGAGAGGAAATATGATAGAGGTCTATAAATTAATGACTGGAGTGGAACAGGTAAATGTAGATTGATTCTTTATGGCATCAAAAAGTAGAAAGACTAGGGGACATGCAATGAACGTACAGTGTAACCTATTTAAGACTAATAAGAGAAAATATGCTTTCACTCAATGCTTAATCAAACACTGGAATTCGTTACCAGAGGATGTAGTAAAAGCTGTTAGTGTAGCTGGATTTAAAAAAGGTTTGGACAAGTTCCTGGAGGACAGGTCCATAAACCATTATTAAAGAGGACCCAGGTAATTCACTGCTTGCCCCAATACAAGCATTATGGAACCTGTGTGTCTTTTTGGGAAACTGCTAGGTACTTGTGACCTAGATTGGCCACTGTTGGAAACAGGATACTGGGCTTGATGGACCTTGGTCTGACCCAGTATGGCATTTCCTATGTTCTTATGATAATAAAATTCTTTAATCAACACATGTACTTGTGAATTTGTGTGTGAATATTTATACCTGCTTTCAAGGCATACTTTCCATCACTTACGGAGTGCCAGATTTCTCATCAGGTGCTGTAAGCACAGTACCTAGGGCCTACAAAATATTGAGGGCCTAAGAAGGAGAAAATTTTAAAAAGGAGAAAAAAATTAAAAAAATTATGAGACAGGAATTTAATGAAACTAAAACTTCAAAATTACATTTCAAAAACATAATTTCAGAATTTCTAGATATTTCCTAAGAAAGTTTCTTTTTCAACTTCTCTTTTCAGTAAAGTATTTAAAAATGTCCCTAAAGTCCATACTTCAGAGTGAAAGTGTCTAGGGCCTGAAAGAAAGTGAATGCTGTCAAGTCAATTCTAACTCCTCGGTTTTCTTGTCAAGATGCAACTGGAATAGATTGCCAGACCTTTCCTCCATGCAATACATCTAAAGTGCCTGGTATTTTAAAGTGTTCTCCTATCCAAATACTAGCCAGGGCCAATTCTCCTTGAATTCTAAGACCAGCCAAGATCAGGCTCATTCAGGGTGCTGAAACCTATGACCACCAAAATTTGGCCCTGTGCTTTTGTTAGTATTTTACGACAGGTGTCTATGGGGTCTGTTTACTAAACGGCGCACATGTACGGGGCGCACATGAGCGCTCTAAAAGATGTATTTAAGTGCTCTTAAGCGCCCCGTACGAGTGCGCGGCACATTAACGGGTCCCGCAAGCGTGCGCCGACAACGCGCACATTTGCGGGGCGGTAATGTGCGAAAGAGGCGTGCCAAGGCGAAATGAGGGCGGAGGAAGGCCCCCTAGGGGCGGAGAGACGGGGTCAGTGGGCGGAATGTGGGAGGGGAGAGACTCGCCGCACAGGAGCGTGCCCGAATCTGCAAAGAAATTTACCGCCAGTGAAACACTCGCGTTAGAGGTGCTGTGCAGGGAAAAGAAACCGTTTCCGTCAGCAATGTGCAGCACAATAGTGGAAGCCCAAAAACCGTGAGCAGTGTGATCTATGTGCACAGATCAAACGCCGTAATGTCACAGGGCACTAACCACACGGGCGCCGCGCACCTTAGCGCATCTGTCAATCACAGCTTCTGTTCTTCACGACGGAACGCCCACTCCTTATACGGCACCCGCTCGGTACCGCGGACCGCACAACACCGGCCTTTAGTAAACAGACCCCTATGTGTTTTGATAAAATAGTACCTAAGTAGGCACCTACATGCCCTCTTAAATTAAGCATTCCTTTTTAAAATTACCCTCTTTGAAAGTAATTTTTAAAGTCTTTTTCAAGCATAAATTGTTGTTTTACACATGAAGCAAGCTTCATATAAAACTAGGTCATGCCTAAAAGTGCTCACACTGCAAACTGGCATGTACTTGTAGAGAAGTTGTGTTCAGGGGAGTAGTTTGAGCAGAGGATGGGTGTACCTGAAGATTGTAGAGTGGCCAATGTAACAAAATTTTTTAAAAAGGATTCCAGAGGCGATCCAGGAAACTACGGACTGGTGAGCCTGACATCAGTATCAGGCAAAATGGTAGAAACCATTAAAAAGAACAAAATTACTGAACATGTAAATAGTCATGGTTTAATGGCAGAGAACCAACATAGATATAGCCAAGGAAAGTTTTGTCTCACTAAACTCTTATATTTTTTTGAAGGTGTGAATCAAGAGGCAGATAAAAATAAGCTGATTGATATAGTGAATCTGGATTTTCAGAAAGCCTTTGACAAGGTCCCTCATGAGAAACTTAGGGGTATGTTTACTAAACTGCGTTAGTGCAAATCGCGTTAGGAGCCGCGTTAGTGAAAGGAAAGCCAAAAAAGGACATGGGCGGGACATCGTAACCACTAACGCGCGTTCCAAAAACTAACGAGCGTTACAGGGCGCCGTGGCACGTTACTGCGCGTTAAACGTATGAAGGCGTACAGACACAAATCACTGAAACAGAGCTGTAGCACAATGGTTAGTGTACCGACCGCTGTTATAGGCAGCATGGGTTCGAGTCCCCAGTGTGCCTAACGCAGAAGGCTGGCCCAGGCATCACCCTGTACATAACATAGGGAATGAGGAGGCATGTTTTTCTTTACGTTGAGTAGTGGTGTCAGAAACACACCCTCGCAGTGTGCGTGGCTGCGTGCGTTGGTACGGGCATAGCCCCGTGCGTTGGTGCGTGCGTACAATTGTGCGTGGGTACGTGTGTTTTTACCAGCGTGGGCACCTTATATTACAGACTCTTTAGGGTGTCTTGCACCTATGCATTATGCTAACAGATGTACGTGTGATGGCCTATGGTTTATCAGAGCCTGTGAGCAGGTGCTGGATTTTCACAGGGTTGGATTGTGCCAGTCACACCCATGATGCACTGCACATGCAAATCAGCTGTCCACAGATACACACCATGGGGAATGCACCCCCACAGCACCTTGGCCTGGTAGGGGGAAGTGACCATGTGCACCCCCACAGCACCTCGGCCTGGTAGGGGGTACTGACCGTGTGTTGTACTGGCACAGAGTAGCTACACACCGTCACATTGTGCGGGTACTGTGCTCACCCTGAGGGTGCAGTGAGGCGCCCAGCACCAGGTCCACAGCACCGTCCATGGCTGAAAGAGGCCATGGCGGAGGTCCAAAGCAGTGTTAATGTGTGAGATAGGTAGTTTCTGCAGAAACACCTTGGATATCTCTATCTGTTTCAGGCAGGTGTAGCCCCCATGGACCCCCAGGTGGCCCATGTACCACCACCCCCCCTCCCCCAGGGTGGCAAACAGGGTCTCCCAACAATAGATCCACATTCTACCTCCCTGCAAAGGTGGCAGTAGAGGGGAACATCAACCCCGGTCCTGCTGAGGAACAGACACCCCACAGGGCAGTCAATGCAGCTCTGTACACATCCATAACACATTAGGCCTGGATATGGTAAGCTGCACCCCACCACTATCTGATATTCTCCTGCTGCAAGTCATCAGCCACTGCACCCTGCAAGCCACTCCATCAGGACACATACCAGCTGCAAACAGCCTGCTAGTTAATCAATAGTGCATGTGCCCAGTGGAAATGCATGCACCCAGAACTGGGATGTCAGCATACACAGCAAGCAGATAAATCAGTGACTGGGCCCCAAAAGGAAACCCATATCTATCACATGAGAGAAATACTATATAGCACTATGGGGGTGCCTAGCCATGCTGTGGTCACTGCACAGTCAGGGTGAGAGTGATCTCTCAGCAGGACATACTGAGGTCACCCTGTCTGTGTAGGTGGTGGCCGGGCACTAAAATGTCCCAGTCAGTGCCCTATGCCCTGTGCAGATGCACCCTGGCCAGGCCACCCTGTCCGGCCTATACCCATGGTACCTTGCTCCTCATTATGCACATTGGCAGCCCAATACTGGCAACATTGCTGGCAGTGTGGGCTGTGGAAGGTGTTTGCAGCCACCACACACTGGATAGACAGACAGCCACCCCCACACCTATGCCAGTATTGTGCTACTATAGAGGTGTTCAGCAGCCATACCCACCACACCAGTCCTGGGCACAGTACAGGCATGGATATGGTACGCAATACTGTTGGGGGTCACTCCCCAGGGTGGTAAACACTATCAGAGACCAGACCTGCAGCACACACCGCAGACATCAGAATGATTGTTATGGTGGAGCTCAATGAGCAAAATGTGCTTAACGTAGGAATTGATATCTGCCAGTTATCATAGGAAACGTTTGATAGCTGTGTACCATATACCCAGGTGTAGGGTGGCATTGCTAAGGTATGCAACTGGTAGTATTGGGAGATACAGGCAGGGCCCAATGTCCTGCCTCTCCAGGAGGCATTGGCCAATGGGGCCTGTGGGGTTGGGGGTGGGGGTGTCTGGCCCTGTTGGCTGCTGCTGTACGGCAGAGTTTCCCAACTCCAGTCCTGGTGTTCCAAACACTATTCGGGTTTTCATGCTGTCCCTCAAAAATATGCATGAGCTACATCTGCATACCATGGGGGTGGTGCATAGATATGCAGCACAGGCATCTTTATTAGAGGCAGCATGGAACCTGAATGGTGTGGGGCCCTCCAGGACTGCATTTGCGAGACTCTGCTCTAGGTAATGCACCTGTTTATGGTGTCTGTGTTTGGTGTGGTAAAATATAGGCGTATTAACCATGTGTATGTTCTCTGCAATAAAGGATTGTCTTTACTATCACTGTTTAGTGGTGGGTAAAGCTATAGGGACTGGGTTGGCAGGCGCCCCAGCTGGGATTTGAACCTGTGACCCTCTGGTCTTACAGGCACTGGCTGTGTCCGTTGCACCACACTGTGACCACAGAGACAGTGCAGTCCCTGGAGGTAGAAAAACTGGCCTGACGAGTCAGAAACCCTACTCTGCACAATTTTACTGTGGGCTCATTTACCTTGTATGAAGACAAACGTGCACATAAACCTCAAAAAAGACCTCGAAAAAAGGGGCACACACCCATAACCAAGCTGGGCAACAATGATATCATTGGGCAACATTAAAAAACACTCCCAGGAAAGCTCCAATAAAATGAAATGCTTTTTGAAAGGGTCTACGGAGTGTAGACCCTTCCACGCATTATTTCTTTTTTTTGGAGCTTTCCTGGGAGTGTTTTTTATTGTTGCCCATTGCTATCACTGTTGCCCAGCTGAATTATAATTTTTACACTGTTTCTTGTGGTCATTTTAAAGTTTTATTTGCAATTTTGTTCTGTGCACATGTATCACACGGCTCACGTTTTGTGGGTTTCCCCGGTTTTGCTGTACATTGCTGACGGAAATGGTTTCTCTTCCCTTTAATATGCCTTTAACGACAGGTTTTCATTCGCGTTGGAATTGAGCTCTGCACTTCAGCACGTTAGGGTGAGGGGAGCCTCTCCCCGCCCACTCTCCGCCCATTGACCCCTTCTCTACGCCCACTCTCCACCTTCTGCGCTGTTTTAACGCGCCGTGGGGCTTTACGATCGTTAACTACGGTTAACGCACGTAGTATGACGTTAACGGTCATTGGCGCGTGATTACGCGCGTTATACTGCACTTACGATCGTTAACGTCGTACAACGCGCGTTATTCACGTTTACCGCAGTTTAGTAAACATACCCCTTAATGAAATTAAAAAGTCATGGGATAGGAGGCAGTGTGCTGTTGTGGAGCAGGAGCTGGTTAAAAGATAGAAAACAGTGAGTAGGGCTAAATGGCCAATTTTGTCAATGGAGAAAGGTCAATAGTGGAGTACCCCAGGGATCTGTGGTTGGCACAATGCTTTTTAACATATTCATAAATGACCTGGAAATAGGAATAATGAGTGAGGTGATCAAATTTGCAGATGAAACAAAATTATTCAAAGTTGTTATAACACAAGGGGATTTTGAAAAACTGCAAAAGGACCTTGATAAGCTGGAAAACTGGACATCCAAATGGTAGATGAAATTTATTGTGAACAAGAGCAAAGTTATGCACCTAGGGAAGAGCAACCCAAACTACAGTTACATGATGAAAGGTTCCACATTAGCAACCGCCACTCAGGAAAAGGATTTAGGCATCATTGTGGATAATATATTGAAACCCTCTCCCCAGTGTGCAGCCATGGCCAACAAAGTAAATAGAATGCTAGGAATCATAAGGAAAGGAATGCAAAATAAAACTAAGGATATTATAATGCCTCTGTATTATTGTATTGTTCCATGGTGTGTCTGCACTTTGAATATTGTATGCGATTCTGATCATCATATCTCAAAAAGGATATAACAGAATTAGAAAAGATAAAGAGAAGAGCCACCAAAAAGGAAAAGAGGATGGAAAGATACCCTTATGAGGAAAGGCTTAAAAGGTTAGCGCTCTTCAACTTTGAAAAAAGACGGATTAGTGGAGATATGATAGAGGTCTATAAAATAATGAATGGAATGGAATGGGTAAACATAGATCAGTTGTTTACTCCTTCAAAAAGTAGACTAGGGAACATGCAATGAAGCTTCAATGTAATCCATTTAAGACTAATAGGAGAAAATATTTTTTCACACAACACTTAAACTCTGGAATTCGTTACTAGAGTATGTAATACAAGTTGTTAGTGTTGCTGGGTTTAAGAAAGTTTTGGACAAGTTCCTGGAGGAAAAGTCCATCAACCATTATTAAAGAGGACCAGGGAAATCCACTGCTTACCCCAGGATAAGTAATACGGAATCTGTGTATCTTTTTGGGAATCTGACAGGTTCTTGTGACCTGGATTGGCTGTTGTTGGAAACAGGATACTGGACGTATTGGACCTTGGTCTGGCCCAGTTTGGCATTTATATGCTCTTATGAGTCACTATTTGTCTCTGTATTTTATAAAATATGTGCTTATGTGCTAGTATTATATGAAACTACATAGCTGCCTACTGTATGTGTCTATAAAAGAGGTTAAAACTAGGCACCTTCCATCCCTATTAAATTAAATGTCCTGTTAAAAATGATCCCCTAAGGAGGTTATTCCAGAACATGAATAAGGGGTTTGTACATGCGGGGGTGGGGGAGTTTATGTGCAGAAAACGTCTCTGACCGTATTCTAAAACACTGCTGATATGCACATCCATGGTGCTAACACGGGGATCTCAGAATGTTGCTAGAAGAGGTAGAACAGGGGCGTGGTCAGCTGCAGAGATGTATAAAGCATATGCAGGAAAGGCCCGTGTACGTATTTAGTGTTTCCCAGAAACGTCCATGTTATTCCTACTGAAACATGGAATAAGACCATGACTTAGAAAAAATTCAGCTCTTTTCTGCAATGCGTCCCAAATTGAAGAATGGTTGTAAAAATATGTTTTGAACTGGTGTGACTGCAGTCTGGAAAAACACAAGATGCAGTTGTAAAGTACAGAAAGCAGAGGTGAGGGAATGATAGAAGGAATAGACACACTAATAAACACCCTTACAGAAATATTAAGAACAATAGTATTTATTTTGGCTATGCTTGCATGTGCTGTTTGTGCTAAAGGAGCCAATCTAGGAGACCCTAACAATTCCTATGTTCTGAAAAATGGGACTGCTGATGTAGGGATAGTATGGGCATGAGCAGGGAAAGGCTTCTTGTATGGGTGAGAAATGGAGATCATATATTCAGTCCTGGTTCCCCATGCTATAATGTTATGTCATAACTGTTATGTATAGATTCAGGGCATCTTTTTGACAGAATTATATTGCTGTGACAGAAAGTAAGAGTATGTGTATATGTGTGTGTTTTGAGGGGTGCCCGGGATCTGGTGTGCTCATCTGCAGTGCAGCGGGGGACATGAAAGCCTGGCCAGTCCTGGACTATATGGATGACTGCAGCGTCATCAGATGTTAGTATGACTGGGCAGTCAAAATCAGAGAGGCTTCACTATAGCCAAGTGTCAAAAATATATTCCTGTTGATAATACGGGACCTTTAGAATAAAGGCATTCAACAGTGAACACAGCAATAATGCATGCCCATGATGCACATTTTGTGGGACCAATGGTGTTGCTTTTGAGCATGTATTAATGCTGTTTGTACTGCTGAATGCTCTTATTCTGAAGATCCCTTATTATTGACAGAGGTATGTTTTGATATTTAGCCATAGGGAACCTATGCTGATTCCTTCTGGATTATTTTTCATAGGGTACTCTAATAAGATCTGATATTGTTGGCAGTGTGATAGGGCAGCATACATCTGCTGTGCCAGGCACTGGGAGACACGACTGATGCAGTACCAACCTTCCTTGGATTGTCCCATGCGGCCTACATCCCTAGCCAGGCCAGGATCAATGAGAACTGTGAGAGTGGTGATATATCTGGAGTCTGGCTACTTGGTGTGATAGCACAGGGATCTCCCCTCCCTTGCCCACACAGCCCTGACTAGGGGAGCAGTGCCACAAAGCTGACTGTGGGAAGGAAGACAGGGTTGCCATACAGATAGCGGGTGTATAGAGACCAATGAATACCACGATAGGACAGGTGTAGCTGTTGTGAGAACTGCCAGTATCCAGATAGGTGGGCCTCAGATGCCATAGCCAGAAGGTCCTTCAGCTACTACTACTACTAATGATCATTTGTATAGCGCTACAAGGCGTATGCAGCGCTGCACAAACATACGTAAAAGATGGCCCCTGCTCAGCGTAACCTATAATCTAGTCTAGACAGACAACACAGCAGCTGTGGACAGGATGCATCCAGGGGGAATTGTCAGGAAACACAAGGAAGCTTAAGTGGATCAGATCCAACAGGAGTAATGATGAGGTAAGCGCTCAGCCTGGATTTGAGAGGGGCCAGAGACAAAGCCTGATGTACAGACTCCGATAGTTTGTTCCAAGCATAAGGAGCAGCAAGGTGAAGGGAGTACCATCTAGATTTGGCAATAGAAGAGAAGTGCATAGATAGAAGCAATCTGACAGAAGAGTGGAGCTCCTGGGGAGGGGCATAGGGAGAGATAAGAGGGGAATGGTAGTGTGGAGCAACAGACTGAGTGCACTTTTAGGCCATAGGCACAAATAGGGCATACATTTGTTGCTCAGCAATATTATGCATCCTTTGGGGAACTGCAAGGTTAGTTTGGGGTTTTGTGCACCTGGTGAGGGTCCATCCAGTTTAAGGCAGTGTTTGTAGAGATGAACAGGGCAGGAATTACTGGGGCGGGTTCCTAATGCCACGTACCATTTGATGCAAGGTATGTCCTGATATACATGTTCAAATTTACATTCTCGTATACCATATTGGGGTGCACTGGGCTTACCTAGCACAACACTATGGACCAAATACAGAATAGGGAACAACACTTCCAGACTCATGCAACTCAATGTACTGTAAATAGTTAGCTTTAAATTGTTGGCTTTAAATACATGTCATACTGTATGTTATTTGTAATGTGCACCTTTACTGTTCAACTTTCAATGTTTTTGCACTAAGTTCACTGTAAACCATTTTGACTAGTAAAAAGATGGTATAAAAAGATGGTAAATAAATAAGTAAACGAGGGGGACTAGTATATGGTCTAGGTTGCAGCAGCTGTCATTTCTCAATGGTATTTATGTCTAGTGTGCATCAGCAAAATACTGTCTGTGATGAGCAGCTTAGGAGATGCACATTTTTCCTGAAGTGCATGGTGTCCAGGGGTACATCGCAGGGATGGGCAGGATCCAAAACATGTAATGTTTCATAATATGGTGAGTGCGGGGATGTCCAAAGCGTTTACCGACATTTGAGGCACGGGCTGGCTGAATAGCGCTTGCACCTCCCACGCCAAACACATCTATCTCCCCTTATTCTTGGCCCGTGGGAACATCCAGACCCATGGATGCAGAATTAGATTCAAAGGGGGCCCGTTTTTGATTTAGCCATGTCTGTGGGCCGGATGTGAACGTTATGGAATTGCGCTTCACGTATCCTATTTACAAAGACGTATTTTCGAAGTAAGGGATATGTGGTATGGTACTATATTCATTTCTAAGAGCACTGTTTTCTGAGTGTGCCATAAGGGCAGTGTCAGCTCAGAGGTTTCTGTCCCCTAGCAAGACCCTCCATGCCACCCCCCCCTCCAAGGCTGCGCCGCCAGCTGGCCCATTATGCCGCCTCCCTTTCCTCCTTGCACTGAAGCAGTGGTGGCTGCACTGCTATTTCAGCGCTGCATTGGGCCTTCATGTGCCCCTGCGCATGTGTGCTCACGACCTGCCTCTCCTGACCCCTCTGATGCAACTTTCTTGGAGGGGGCAGGAGCGGCAGGCCAAAACTGTGTGCATGTGTGCGGGCGTTTTAAAGTCCATCGTGGCGTTGAAGTGACATTTCAACTGCTGCTTCCCAGAAAAGGGAGGGGGGGATAGTGATGATGCCAACAAGAGAATGTCGCCCTAGGCGACTGCCTAGTTTGCCTAGTCTGCCAACCCTGCAGAAGGGAATGTTCCTGTGATCTCTTTAGTGTTTATACAGAGATTGGTGAAGTACTTACCTTTACATGAAATGTCTCTTGATCAGTTCATTTCTGGCTGTCTGGCCTTGCCTATATGACTGTTCCATCTCCTCCTGGCTTGGGGTGGGCCTGTACTTGGTATCTATCTCTATGGGTAGAAACATAGAAACATAGAAACATAGAAATATGACGACAGAAAAAGACCACATGGCCTATCTAGTCTGTCCTTCCATAACAACTACAACAGTCCACTTTTTGCCTTTAGAGATCCTCTGTGTTGGTCCCATGCTTTCTTGAATTCAGTTACTGTCCTCATCTCTACAACCTCCACTGGGAGACTATTCCACGGATCCACTACTCTTTCCGTAAAGAAATATTTCCGCATATCACTCCTGAATCTATCTCCCTTCACCCTCATCCCATGTCCCCTCATAGCAGAACTTGCTTTCAATTGAAAGAGGCTCTCTCCCTGAACATTTATGCCACGGAGGTATTTAAACATCTCAATCATATCACCTCTATCCCGCCTTTCCTCTAAGGTGTACATATTAAGATCCTTAAGTCTGTCCTCATATGCTTTATAATGAAGCCCATTAATCATTTTGGTAGCAACCCTCTGCACCGACTCCATCCTGTTCACATCCTTTTGAAGGTGCGGTCTCCAGAATTGCACACCATACTCCAAATGAGGTCGCACCAAAGACTTATACAGAGGCATTATCACCTCCTTTTTTCTGCTAGCCATTCCTCTCCGTATGCACCCAAGCATCCTTCTAGCTTTTGCTGTCGCCTTTTCCACCTGTTTAGCTACTTTAAGATCATCAGACACAACCACGCCTAGGTCCCGCTCTTCTTTAGTGGACAAAAGTACTTCACCTCCTATACTGTATTGCTCCCTTGGATTGCTGCAGCCCAAATGCATGACCTTACATTTTTTAACATTAAATCCCAGCTGCCAAATTCTAGACCATTCTTCAAGCTTAGCTAGATCCCTCCTCATGTTATCTACCCCTTCCTGGGTGTCTACTCTATTGCAGATTTTGGTATCATCCGCAAAGAGGCAAACCTTACCCGACAGCCCTTCCGCTATATCACTAACAAAGATGTTAAAAAGAATCGGACCAAGGACAGATCCCTGGGGCACACCACTGGTAACATCCTTCTCCTCAGAGTGAGCTCCATTTACTTGTACTCTTTGTCGCCTCCCACCCAACCAATTTCTAACCCATGCAGTAACTTTAGGGTCCATCCCTAGGGTGCTCAGTTTGTTTATAAGTCGCCTGTGAGGAACAGTGTCAAAGGCTTTACGGAAATCTAAATACACCACATCTAGAGCTCTCCCTCGGTCCAACTCCCTGGTCACCCAGTCAAAAAAATCAATCAGATTTGTCTGACAAGACCTGCCTCTGGTGAATCCATGCTGCCTCGGATCCTGTAATCCGCTGGACTCCAGAAACCTCACTATTTTCTCTTTCAGCAGCGTTTCCAATAATTTACTCACCACCGAAGTTAAACTAACCGGCCTGTAGTTTTCAACCACATCCTTACTTCCGCTTTTGTGTAAAGGCACCACATGAGCCTCTCTCCAGTCCTTTGGCACCACTCCTGACTCCAACGAGGCATTGAAAAGGTCAGTCAGTGGAGCTGCTAGAACGTCCCCAAGTTCCCTCAGTATTCTAGGGTGTATCCCATCCGGTCCCATCGCTTTGTCTACTTTAAGTTGAGCTAGTTTCTCACGAACACAGTCTTCTGAAAATAGTTCAAGATGTCCCTCGCTTCTGTTCTTATTTGTGGGTGTTTTCTGAGGTCCTGCTCCTGGTTCTTCATCTGTGAACACAGAACAAAAATATTTGTTAAGCAATTCCGCTTTATCCTTATCAGCTTCTACATATTCCCCCCCTGCACCCTTGAGTCTGACAATACCACTTTTGCTCTTCCTCTTCTCACTAATATATCTGCTCTTCCTCTTCTCACTAATAGATCTTCTTGTGTCATGGGTTGTCACCTCCTCAGCACTAGGTTGTGCAACATGCAGCAGGCCATGAATATCCTGCACACTCTGGTTGGGCTGTAGAGCAGCTCACCACCAGATCTTTCTTGGTACCAAGAACAGGTCTTCAGCTGGCCAAACATTCTTTCAATGATTGCTCTAGTGGTTTTATGGGATCTATCTATAGTGACTTTATGGGAGTGGAGGAGTGGCCTAGTGGTTGGGGCAAGGTACTTCAGGCCAGAAGGTCAGGGGTTCAAATCCCACTAGAGGACAGCAACCTTGGGCCAGAAGGACTGGGGTTTCTAGTCCCACAGGTGCTCCTTGTGGTCTTGGGCAAGCCACTTAACCCTCCATAGCCCATATTCCCTGTAAATAGTTATCTCCAAGTTATAATGCCCTGTTCAATGTAATTTCAGTTTGTTCAATGTAAACCACACTGATGCAGAATAGCACAGTATATAAGAGAATATAAACAAATAAAATCACTCCACTGTCTCACTTTTGGGTGCAATGATCGGAGTCATGACCCTGCTCCTCAGAGGATATTATCTATCTCTTGCAAGAGATGTAGATAGAATGAACATTGGAGAGGAGTGCACATGGTTCTGGACATAGCAATTTCTTGACCCCAGACCTATGTACTAGCCCTTGCCACACACACCTTCAGGTCCATGGATGCCTGTGACTATTGATAACCATGGCCCTACAACACATTCTTTCTCTCCTCCTCATGGGCAACATTGTAGACAATTTTCCCACACCTCTGTCATCACTGCATCCTTCTCTCTTTACAGCAGGCAATGGCCATAACTTGGCATATAGAAGTACACTGTAACATAGCAATGGGCCTATTCTGCAGTATGAACAGCTATAGCTGACAGGTGGAAGCAGTCATATAGTACAGGGAAAACACCTAAAAACAGCCTTTCTCCACTTGCCATGATATGCTTCTTTCCAGCATGTGCCTCAGACCCCAAACTATGTTGACTAGGGGCCAGCTATTGAAAAGCATTTACACTAACGTCGCTATATGCCCTGATGCTAACCATGGGCATTCCGGGAGCGGCAACAGTCACTATTCAGGTGGGGAAATATTGCACCACTACCCAGTTAGCGACCTGCGGGTAAAGCTAGGAGCAGCAAAAGCTGGCCTAGCTTTATCCATAGGAGCTAACTGGATAGCAGTGCAATATCGCTGCTACCCGGTTAGCTTCTGCAGGTGTGGAGGCTGTGCAGCTACCCCGGATATTCAATGCCAGTGGACATATGACCCCGGCATTGAATATCTGGGTTTAAAGTTCAGCACTGATGGCTAAGCGCTGTACTCGTGCCTAGCCACTGGCGCTAAATATCGGGCCCTAGGTGTCTGCTTATGCTCATCTTGTATGGGCATGGGACAGTCCTCTTCCCTGCACTGCTGAAATGTGCTCCTGTTCTTTCACTTAGGGTAGTGGAAATGGTTTTATGGGGTCTCCAGGTATTTGGATGTGTGTAGTGGAAGTGGGATTTTCATCCAGCTTCCTAGGTACAGTGCCCATCACTCTCTCCAACAAGCTACACATGACCTCATTTATCAGAACCCTGCTGCTTGCTCTTTTGTGGCATGTGTCACAGGCAGGGCTGGTGCTACCTGGGGTGCTGCAGGGGGGCACCAATGGTAAGGGGCACCATTGCTAGCCACCCCCCCCCTCATTGATTCGCCGCTTGAGAGAGCTGCGGGAACACTTCTCTGTTCTTGCAGCTCTGCTATCTTATAAACTGCTGGACCATGCCATTTCCAGTGGTAATGAGCATGTCCTGTTTCTCATAAGAAACAGGAAATGTTTATTACCACTTTTACAAATGCCGTGGTCCAGAAGTTTATAAGATAGCAGAACCGCAGGAGCAGAGAAGTGCTCCTGCGGCTCTCCCAAGCAGTGAATCAGTGAGGGGGGGGGGGTGCTGATGGCAGCAGATACAGGAGGGAAGGAGGGGGCTGGAAGGGAGCTAACATGGTGGGGTTGGAAGGGAGCTGAAAAGGGGGAAAGAGGGGGCTAGAAGGGGCATGGGGCGGGGAAGGTCTGAGCTGGAAGGGAGCAGACACCTGGAGATAGGTCTGGAAGGGGGATGACAGAGGGAAGGTTGGTTGGAAGGGAGCTGACATGGGAGGGGGTACTGGGACTGAAAGTGAGCAGACACCTGGGATGGTATTTGGACTAGAAGAGGCTGTGAGGAAGGAGGGGGACTGGAAGGAAATGGACACTAGTGGCAGTGCTGAAAATGCAAGGGGGTTGACAGGGAGGGGAGGACTGGAAAGGGGGTTGGCACTGGGGAGGGTTACTGGAACTGGAAATAGGCTGATACTGAGGGAGGAACTGGGACTGGAAGGGGGCTGATGCTGAGGTTGGTTAGAAAATGAGTTTCTGCTGGGGGAGCTGGAAAGGAGCTGGAACAGGAAGAGAACTGATGCTGATATATGCTGTGTCTGATAGGGAAAAAGGCAGAAACTTGGGAAGTGAAAAGAGGGAGGTGGTAGATATTATGTGTGTTGGGGGGGTGGGGAAGAAACACTGCTGTTGAGTGTCGACTGACTCAATGGAGCAGAGGCAGGAAGGCTGTGCTGCCGTAGGCCTGGGACTGTGAACCAGGCAGGCCCGGACAGTCTGCCTCTGCCTCAGCCTACTGGATGGAGGAAAAGAGAGAGACACTAGATGGGGGTGAGAGATGGTAGACATAGAAGGGAAGAGAGAATGAGCAAAAGGCTGGGAAATAATGGACCAGGGAAGAAGAGCTGGGGAATGGGAGGACTGGGGTGAAGGTTGAAATGTGGTAGGTAGATGGCTAAAAAAGAACTGGATAGTAAGGAGTAGTGAAATCTGGGTGGATAGAGAGAGAGAGATAAATGGAAGAAAGCAGAAACGAAAAAAATCTATCCAAGATGGAAGGAAGCGAAGACAAAAAAGGAGAGACAAGAAATGGCAGATGGACTATAGACAATAGAAAGAGAGATAAGAGAAAGAGGAAAGCAGAAGTCTCAGCATGATCAGAGAATAAAATGGCCAAACAACAAAGGTAGAAAAAGAATTTTATTTTCAATTTAATGATTGGACTTTGCGCTATCTTTATATTTTACACAGTATGGGAACTGCATCTCTTATTTATCTGGTGTTGCTCTGCATGTGGAGTCTGGCTTCTTAGGGTTTCCATTTAATTTTTGTCTACATAATTTATTTTTACTTTAGGTTGTAGTCACTTATTCTGTATTTGGTGAGGGTCTGTGTTCTGAGTGGATGACCGAGGCCAGGTGTTCTATTAACAAGGAGTTTGGACATTGGGATCTATACTGTAGTAATTTGACTTGTTGAGCTTTTCAAATATGTATATGGATGTTCTAGGGACCGTTGCAGTATTTATAGTGTTGATTTTTCTGGGTAAGCCCTTTGTTGTATGAGTTTTGAGAGTTCATGCTGGTATGGTATGGAATGGTATGGTAGATTTGACCTTGCAGATCTTCGGTGACTTTTTTAGGATTTTATATTAGTTCACAATATGCCTGGTACTGGAGAATGTTTATGATGCTGTTAGTGAGATGACCAGAATTAATTTTTTTTTTTTGGACTATCACAGCGTGTTTGTATGATGGATAAGTATTTACTGCTAAGTAGTCATTTTTATTCTGGCTATACATTTGCCCTTTTACTGCAATTTCTTTACAACATTGGCTTTGAAGGAGAAATACTAGCATCATGTGAAAAGAGTTCACAAAGGAGTTTTGGGAAAAAGGAGGGTGGGTTGTACCAACATTAATAATGAGGGAGGGGGTGCCGATTTATAGGTTGCAGGCAGGGCTGGCCCATCTATTAGACGGGCTAGTTGGCTGTCTAGGGCAGTAGGCCATGTGCTTTGGCACACATGGCCTGCCTCCCCCACCATGTGTCCAGTTGTGCCGCCCTCCCCCATGCTGATCCGCGATGCCACCTCCCTGCTACCACTAATTCTGACGGCAGGTGGCTAAACTCAGTGGCCGCAGCCCATGCTGGTGAGCTGCCCGCTGCCGGAATCAGCACCAGCGGGGGGAGGGGGGGATGGTTGGAGGCACAGCTCAGCATAAGAAAAAGGGCAGCACATCTCAGCATGGAGGGTAGGGTGGCATGGTGCATGGGGGGGGGGGGAGGAATGGCCAAAGCTTCTGCCTTGGGCAGCAGAAACCCTTGGGCCAGCCATGGTTGCAGGGGAGTGCCAGAAACCCTAGCACTGGCCATAGCTGCAGGTACATTGTTCTGGGAGTGCTTCAAGTCTCTCTTTATATCCTCTACACAGATTGGGCACCTGTGGCCTAGATTCTCTGCCTGTACCAGCCTCCAGTGATTTCTCTGCTGGCAAAGTGCTCATATATGCTTGATTGAGAGGATATAGAAATTATTATTAGTTAGCTCACACTTTTCCACTAGATCAAGGCAAGTTACATTCAGGTACTGTAGATATTTTGTTGTCAGGCTTACAATATTTGTAACCATGGCAGTGGAGAGTTAAGTGACTTGCCCAAGGCCACAAGGAGTACCAGTGGGATTTCAACCCTGGTCTCAGGCTGCTGCACTAACCACTAGGCTACATCTCCACTGTGGCATCACTCTGGGAAGCACGGAAAGAAATGTTATTTCACTCTGGGCATTGGCAGACTAACTGCATATTCATAGAGTGGGAAGCTTTCCTTTCTGTAGGTTGATTCCCTCCATCTTGGGGGTGTGCAGTCTATGACACCCAGCACTGCAGGGAATTATGCTGCCTCATAGAACTGCAGCATGGTCTGATGCCTGTGCTGTACAGTGATGGGAAAGGTTATGTAGTCCACAGTTCTGCTGAGATGCAGTAGGGTATCACTGAATGGCTGAGTCCTGCTGTGACAGCCAGAAGTGCTTGGAAGCTGCTAGTGGCCAGGAATGCTAGAGCTGTAATTACTTTCATGTGCACAGGTATGGGTTGGCCTCTCTGTGTGGCTGAGTGGAGGAGGGGCTGTAGCTCCAGACAGGGGCGGCCCAAGGGGGGTGCGGAGACTCAGTGAGGGGCCTAATTTGCATAAGGGGCCTCATTTGCATAATGTTACCATACACTAACTTTTAGTAAACATGCCTCTTAATGAGTGTATGGATAAAGAAAGACTAAAAGATTTCTACATTGCTATAATCCAGTGCCAACCACCAGGCACATTAGGAACTACTACAAACGCTGCCCATTTAGAACCCATAGCAAACCCGTCGTATCCTGACAGCATTACCAGGACTCACAAAGCACCATACTCTACCTATCAAAAGGCAACACTGCAAATATTAAACCAATACATTTCAGAGAATAACAATACATGACCTACTGGGGAAAGAGAACAAGTGGCACTGTCAAATAGGAATTACATAAACATAATACCTCAGCTCAGTTACACATTCAGAACATAGACAATCACCAAACAAGGAATCACAATTTAGAAACAGGAAGATAATAATTAAACTGGGAACCCCAAAAGCCAAACTTGGAATGTACAACACTGTACAAATAAAACTATAAATTCATTTCCTCTTGTACTAAACAAAGCGCAGACATTAATGATGCACATTTTCCAGAGCTGATAAATAGAAAAATACTCTGCACTACAACTAGAAAGTGTTCTGCAGTCTTTGTTTGACTCGCTACTAAGTATCAACAGAAATAAAACATGCTATTGCAAGCGGCGAAAGAGGTCTCAGAAAGAACAGGCAGTCATTGACCAATAGTTTCCGGTCATATAACAAAACTGCCCCGCTTACATCAACGACCTTTTAGAAAACGCCACTCATTAATTGAAATTCTGTTTGTACATTTTCCAGAGCTGACATATTCCAGTTAATAAATTCAAAATAAAGAGATATTTTTCTACCTTTTGTGCATTTTTTTTTCAGTTGCAATTGCTCCAGCCACTTTCTTCTGGTTTCTTCATGTCTTCTGCTAACTCTCCATCGTCTGCTGTCCATTTGTCCTTTCTTCTCTCTTCTAGGTTTTTTCCATTCTCTCTCTACATCTGCTTTAACGTACTAATCTTTCTCCTTTTGTTCTTTCTTCATTCCTACTTCATCCACTCAAATTTTACCCCTCCATCCTCAATCCCCACTTACTCTCCCAATACCCGGCCAATTGTGGATTTTGTCTTCCCTCCCACACAAAATATTTTTCCCTCTCCATTTCACCCTCCCAGCTCCATCCCATTCTAATCCTCCCTCAACATCAGCTCCCTTCTAGTTCCAGCCCCACCCAGCATCTACTCCCTTCTAGTCTCACATCAGCCCATTTCCAGTCCTAGCCCCCATCAGCCCATTTCCAATCCTATCCTAGCCACACCATCAGCCCATTTCCAGTCTTAGCTCCCCCATCCATTTCCAGTCCTATCCGAGTCCCTCCATCAGCTCATTTTCAATCCCATCCCCCCAGCCCATTTATAGCCCTTTCCTAGCCCCACCATCAGCCCATGTTAAATCCTAGCTCCCCTCCACTCAGCCCATTTCCAATCCAAGCCTCCCATGAGCCTACTTCCAGTTCTAGCTCTTCCATGAGTCCATTTCAATCCAAGCCCCCACTACAGCCCATTTCCAATCTTAGCACCCCACAACAGCCCATTTCCAGTCCTATCCTAGCCCCTCCATCAGCCCATTTCCTGTCCTAGCTCCCCTCCCCCACTCAGCCCATTTCCAGTCCTAGCTCCCTCCCCTCACAGCCCATTTCCATTCTAAGCCCCCTCCCCATCAGCTATTTACAGTTCAAGTCCCACCTTCCACTCAGCCCATTTCCAGTCCTAGTAACCCCCCAGCCCATTACCAGTCCTAGCCCCCCCATAGCCCATTTCCAGTCCTAAGCCCCCCATCAGCCCACTTCCAGTCCTAACCCCCCCCCCATAGCCCATTACCAGTCCTAACCCCCCATCAGGCCACTTCCAGTCCTAACCCCCCCATCAGCCCATTTCCAGTCTTAGTCGCCCCCCAAAGCCCATTACCAGTCCTAACCCCCCATCAGCCCACCTCCAGTCCTAACCCCCCCATCAGTCCATTTCCAGTCCTAGCCCACCATAGCACATTACTAGTCCTAACCCCCCATCAGCCCACTTCCAGTATTAGCCCCCCCCCATAGCCCATTACCAGTCCTAACCCCCCTCCCCCCATCAGCCCATAGATTAAAAAAAAACAAACAAACTGACTGCTGCTGCTGCCGCCGTGGCAGCGGCAGAATCAAGCATCCCGTGGGTTGCCCGGCAGAGCCCTCCCGGCATCCGCTCTCAAAGCGCGGGCTTTTCAGAGCCGCGAAGGGAGAGTTTCCCTTTCTCGCGGCTCTGTTAAGCCCGCCAGGGCTGATGGGAAACAAGAAGTCCCATCAGCCCTGGTGGGCTTAACAGAGCCGTGAGGGAGAAACTCTCTTCACGGCTCTAAAAGCCGCCACCGCTGATAGAGCTGATGCCGGGAGGGCTCTGCCGGGCAGGGGGACCCCATGGGATGCTTGATTCTGCCAGTTTTATAAGGGCAATCAACCTTTTTGTTAGTATGGTAAGGCGGCAGCGGCAGCCGCAGCCAGTTTTTTTTTTTTTTTAAATCTATGGGCTGATGCAGAATGTTGTTTGCGCGGGGCCCCCTGAAATGCGGGGCCCTGTGCAACAACATTCTTGCTCAATGGACGGGCCGGCCCTGGCTCCAGATATCAAACCTGAACCAGGTCTGACACTGTTCATCTGTGAGGTCCAGATATGGATCTCTGGTAAGGGTGCCTTCTTCTCTTCCTCCTATGCTTCCTGTGGGCCTCCTCCTACAGGATCAGGGTAAACCAGGCAGACACAGCATCCATGTTTTCTACCCACCACCAATGCCCTTGATATCCCACCACCAACACTACTACTACTATTGAGCATTTATATAGCGCTCCCAGTCGTACGCAGCGCTGTACAGACATGTAAGAGATAGTCCCTGCTCGTCAGAGCTTACAATCTAGTCAAGACAAAACACAGAGCTAACAATCTAGTCAAGACAAAACACAGCACTTACAGTCTAGTCAAGATAAAACACAGAAGTCAAGATCTGAAGGCAACAGTGCTCTGTGCATCACTAAAACACTGACAGACGGCAACAAACACACACACTACTCTGATTAATACCACACCACTCCATTTACACACCTCCTCTCCAGCATGACACCACACACTGACATACTCACTCTCACAGTGTCATGACACTGGCACAGACAGCAATACTCGGTCTGTGGGAAAGCACTGGGGGATGCACAGCTGCAAGGTGGGGGGATATCAGGATTGGAAGGGGAAAGGGTGTGGTTGAGAGCTAGGGGCTAGCAAATGGGATACAACAGGATATGGAGACAAAGAGGATTTGCTGCAAATACTGCTTGGTAGAGATGGATGAAAGGCACATCAATCTTTCTCCAATATAAGCTCATCCAGTCACAATCACAAACCACAGTCAGCATGGACAACAAAGTCCTTTATCTATTCATGATTTAAAGCAGGTGTAGAGTGGGGACATTTGACTACCTCACTCAGCACATCCCAAATGCTATGTGAAATATATGTTGGTTATGCAGATGCCTGTTCAACCCTAGCTGTGCCCAGAAACACCCCAAAACACATCCATCCTGGGATGTCCAGACTTGAATGTGATTACCACCGGGACGTGCAGATCTGTCCGGGTCTGAAATCCTCTTCATAACATCCCAGTGTTTGCAGCGTCCATGTTGGCATTTTGGGATGTCCATCTCTTCTAAAATGACCCCCTTAATCTAATATTGTGGGAGATCAATGTAGAGAGAATTACAATAATCTAGCTAGTTTAATATAAGATCATAGATAATAATTTTGAGGACCTTGAGATCAAGAAAATGCTTAACTGATCTAATGAGTCTTTTTTTTTATAACTGCAGAGATTTGAAGGCCAAAGGAAAGCTGGTAATCTAGAATTATTTCCTAGGAATGTAAGTGTCACAAATTGAAATAGAAGTTCTGGCAATGACAGGAATAAATTTACATCATGGGCATCCTCTGGAAAGCCAAAGGGTGGAAGACTTACGTATGTCTTTGAAAACAAGCTTTTTATTAAAATCCAATCTGTGATTTTGTTCAGATGCTGCAACAGACTATTGACGAAAGTGGAGTCCCAGGATGAGGGAAAAATAATGATTTTAATATTATTAGTGTACATATATAGCTGAGCCCTAAATCTTGTATCAATGTAGCCAAGGGTGCCAGGAAAAGATTAAAAAATAGGGGAGAAAGAATTGATCCCTGGGGAACACCTAAAGGAAGAAAATATTCTTGGAAAAAGGACTGACCATAGTGACTGAGAAAGTCCATGAAGAAAGACAGGATTTAAACCAGTCAAGATCAGAACCAGTAATACATACATCCTGTAATCTGGCTCTATGCAGTTGAAGATCCACCAGATCAGAGGTGACAGATAAATAAACTTTTAAAATCATGACCCCAGAATCTTCATCAATGCATAAAAAAATTTCATTTTGCATTGCTAGGAGAAGGGCTTCTGTGCAGGGCCTGTCCCAGAGTCTGTTCAAGATGCTGGCTTCCTAGGCAAACCTTAATCCTTATGTCCCCCATGACTCTCAGAATCTATTGTTTAGCTTTGAATGCCTGCTCTTTACTGCCCCCTAGAAGCTGCCCCCTAGGTGATTGCCTAGTTTTCCTAATGGTTGGACCAGTCCTGTTTCTGTGCTATAGAGCAATCTAAAGCTGGATTGGCGAGGATGAAGAGACTTATTAGCTTCAATAAAAGACTGCAGTTGAGGAAAGGTCAATTTCTTTGTCAACTTGCTACAAAGGGGAGGTTCAAGGTAGGTCAGTAGCTGGCAGGGTTCTTGGGGTCTGCTTTTTTATCCAGACATGGGTAAGTTCGGGGCATTCTTAACTGGCTCTTGGGACCTGGATGTGATTCGGATGTCTGAGTATCCATTTTCAGATATCCAAATCATAAGTAGGGCTTCTAAAATGCTCCCTTAATATATTTATTATTAAGAATATTCAAATATTTTTGAACAGAGCATCATTAGTGCATACTGAACAGAAGAAGGGAGATAAAAGAAGGTGCACTATGGGAGATACTCAGAGTTACAGTATAGGAGGAACACACACATCAATTAGGTCCAAAATGCTTACATTCTACCTATACCCCTATGACATTTATTTTCTATTCTGCTGTTTTGGAAGCTCACATGCAACATACAAGGTCATGTGGTGGTGGCTGTACATATTTCTGTGACTTTCATTAGGATGGTGTTGGTGGATGAAGAGAAGCACATGGAAATGTATTTTTGTTATATATTCTATACCATTACAGTCACTCAGTAACAAGGATGTTTACAGCAATTTGGCTGATTTCTAAAGAAAAACTGCAAAATTCTAAAATGTATCTGGGCAGAAAATAAAAATCATTCATATTGCACAGTTGCTAACTCTCCTTCATTAGATGAGAAATAATGTCCTCTGTGACCAAAACATTGATCATTGTTCCATTGTATCCTACCAAAAGAGGATTCTAATATTCCTGCCCTCAAATCCTTTTAAGAGTTTTCACAATGTTGTAGACGAAACAAGCAGGATAAGTGATGAGGGGAGAGAGGCGGGCCTGATGACCCAGAAAAATTGCTGTCAACTGCCATTTGGAAGATTCTTGGGCTTGGCTTATGCATTCTGGGTTGAGTGGGACTAGGGATGCTGTGGAAGCGGTGCTCACAGTCTCCAAAGAATGTGCATCTGGTAGGCAGAGGGAGCTGTAGTCTGTTACGCATAACAGAATGTTGTTGCTGCAATGACAAGATTGGATGGAATGATGGATTTAGGGAAAATCATGGGCGCTCATGAAGGTAGATTCATGGTGCTATCAGGCCCAGTCCAACCACTAGGCAAATTATATGGTCACCTAGAGTAGCAGCTTCTGAGAGAGGGGGAACAACAATAAGTAACCATAATCAAAGTATAGCATTGGATGCTGGCGGCCACAGAAACTTAGTAGGGACATTGGAGGCCCCTGTTGCTCAAAGCAGTGACATCCAAGGGGTTTCTACATTTCTGTAGTTGTTCATTCATGTTAAAAGTGCAGAGTATGTTGCATAGATCAGCTTCTACTTGAATGTGTTTTGAATTGTATTTTTTGACAGCAGAATGTGAAAAATGCACAATTTACTCTCTAAAAAATACAAGGATGTGAAGACTTACAAGGCACACTTCATAATGGAGTAATTTTATAAACTTTTTCCATGTGTAAAGCTTATTTCACACATGGTAAAGGGCTTTTGACACTCTGACTGCATGGACATGTAAAAAATAGACACATGGGAAGAGCATGTGTAACTTTATGCAATCTGTGAATAGCCATTCCTGGAAGTGTAATTTGAGCAGAGCAGAAGAGGAATTGCAATGTACATTAGAAACCAATATTCAAAATCCCTTATTCAGATAACTACAGAGGTATCCATATAAAAGTACTGAGAGATGTGGAGCCCGATTCAGATAGGTGGATAGCCTGGTGTGCCCTTGCTGACTGCAAGGATGTCCTCCCCAAAGGCGCCTCCGACGCCCACATCCTTGGCCCCTCTTCTCCCCACTGCCTGACCCAAGACTGGCCTGCTGTGGCCTGGATCAGGCAGTGGGGAACCCTGGGCCCAATCGCTGGGTTTTTGCTGCTTATTCCACCTTTGAGGTGGAATAAGCATTGTGTCCCCATGGGCCCAGTAGGACATACAGGGCCATGACTTGAATTGGCCCTATACATCCTGCCAGGCTGGCTTGCCCAAACCTGCTCTGCCCCAATCCTGCCCCCTCTGGCTCTCCCCATCCTGATGCTCAGAATATACAGGGGTTATCTGGAGGCGGAATTGGGCCCAGATGGATTGCAGGGCTGCACATCCTGCCAGGATGTGTAGCCCTGCAACCCATGTCCCAGAATCAGGCCCATAGTGTCACTGAGTATCTCCACAGACCACTTCAGTACTATTCAAATAGTGTGGGGGTGGTTCATTGGTGGAATGGGTGCAGTGACAGCCATTATCCAGATAACAACAATATTCAGCTGCTATCTGGATACATTTTGCCATTCTGCAGATAGCCTATTCTCATAACTTTTATTCTGGGTTTTCTTGGTAATGTATCACTGGTAGTAGACTGCTAGGCCTTTTTCTTCCAAGGCAAAAGAGGGTAAATTGTCTTGCCCAAGTTCACAAGACATGCCAGTAGGAATTGAACCCTTGATCTGCAGGTTACTAGGCAGTTGCTCTAACCATTAGACTGCTACTCCTTCACTCTCACAATTTACTGTAGGACAGCAAAAAAGCTGCACTAAGTGCTGTCTGGGTAGACTTTCCAGATAGCAGCTGAATATCAGTGCTATCACGAGAGTGGCCCCACTGGCCTCTCTATCCAGATATTCAGCACCAGCAACTATCTAGATACCAATCCTGAAGATGTAGAGGATATTTAAATACCTCAACTGATCACAGCAGTGTTTAAATATCTGGACTTTGAAGATCAGCGCCATATGGTATAAAATACATGGGTATACCATACATGCACATGTTTACACTTTTTCTGGCGCATTGGTGGGCATTTGTGCACTATTGGGGCTGCTTCTTTGTTGCCTTTATAAAATAGACTTAAATGCCTTTGGGACTCCTCATATGAGTGTCCCCTTATAAAATTACCCTCAGTGACGACAATTTCTAAAAGTCATTTGACTGGGTCATGAGGTATTTGAGTAAAAGTGAACCCTCATGGCTCTTTTTCATTTAGTGTAGTGTCAGGACCTATTGTTTTGCTTTGGTCTCAGCTAACAACTGCCTTGTTTAGCAAGTGATTAAGTCTGTCCTGCATGTCCTTGCACCAGACCTCCTGATGGACTGAGTAATTCAGAGCTTCCCTTGCACAGCTGTGTATTTTAGTCTTTCTGTCGCATCAAGGGACTGATTTAACTAATCTGAGAACTTTTTAACAATTCAAGGAAATGCTGTTTTATGAAGAACAGAGCAATCTGTTCAGAACTAGGAAGCAATGTCTCAAGGGGATGCGGGAAAACATTTCATCATTTCTACTGCTTCTGGTATCATCTACTTGCAAGAGGAATACTTATTTCATTTCCTTCCTGTTTTTAGAGCAGAGCTGTAGATTCCTTCCAGTGGACAGTTTAGGTCATGAGAATATTTTTATAAGATGAGGAAAGATCTACAAAAGCTGGAAGAATGGTCTAATGCTTGGCAGTTAAGATTTAATGTGAAGAATTGCAGTGTCATGCACTTGGGAAGCAGAAATCCAAGGAAAATGTACATGATAGGGGGGGGGGGGAGGTTGGTGTGCACAGACCAGGAGAAGGACCTTGGTGTGATTATTTCTGAGGATCTCAAGGTGGCAAAACAGTGTGACAAGGCAGTGGCAAAAGCCAGGAGGATGTTGGGTTGCATACAAAGAGGAATTACCAGCAGAAAGGAAGAGGTACTAATGCCACTGTATAAGTCACTGGTGAGGCCTCACTTGGAATACTGTGTTCAGTTTTGGAGACCATATCTCACAAAGGATGTAAAAAGACTGGAAACGGTTCAGAGGAAGGTGACCAAAATGATTTGGAGCCTGCATCAGAAGCCTTATGAGAAGAGACTTGAAGACCTAAATATGTACACTCTGGAGGAGAGGAGGGATAGGGGAGATATGATTCATACCTTTAAAAACTTAAAGAGAATTAATGAACAAACAAACCTCTTCCAAAGACGGGGAAGCTGTAAAACTAGAGAGCATAACATGAAGCTGCAAGGAGTAAATTGAAAGGCAACGTCAGGAAATACTTTTTCACTGAAAGGGTGGTGGATGCTTGGAACAGGGGTGTCCTACATGGAGTGGTGGGTCCACCCCTAAACAAAGACATGGGGAGGGGTGGCCTGCACAGAGCAACAGGTGCATCTACTCTTGCCGTATTGCTGGGAAGACTGGATGGACCATGCTGATCTTTATCTGCCGTCATTTACTATGTTACTATGTTGGGTACTGGAGACGAGACCTATGTACTCTTAAAAGTTCATGTACTGTGGCTTCTTTTGATTACCCTTAAACTGCTCCAATATTGATTCTTGTTTTCTCCACATCCAGAGGCTATGAGAATTCTGCTTCTGTGACATTTCATTCATTTAATTATTTGATGTCTCATTTTTTTATAAAAACAACACATCAAAGCAAGTTATAGATGGGGGGTGGAGCCTGATGTCCAGCGGGTTAGACGCTTCGCGCTGAAGCTCCCGAGAGGCCTACTCAGAATCCTGACTTAATACCTACATAAACTTAATATTTTGCTCCGAACTTACCGGGGTGCCTCGGGGGGGATGGCGGCCCACAAAACCAGCGCGCTTAGACTTCGGGTCTCCTTCTTCTTCACACGGAAAACGCTCCAAAACAGAGTTGTCTTCCCCACAAAAGATTGCTCCACTTCGGGAAAACCCCGAAATGCAACAGGAGATCTTGGAGGAAATACGCGGTGTGAAGGAACTGGTACAGTCCAACGGAGAAGCGCTCCGAGCCATGCGAGAAGATTTCGGTATGCTTCAGGACCGGCTTGAAGGTCTTTCATCACGGCAGGACAACATGGCAGGGATCCTCGACTCGCACGCGGTGCGCTTGGTGAAACTGGACAAGGCTGAGCGTCAGATACAGAATCTTCAAAAAGAGTTAGAGGATAGCAATAATCGAGCCCGTCGCAACAATGTAAGGCTCATTGGAGTACCGGAGGGGGCGGAAGCAGGAGATGTAAGAGAATTCCTGGTCAAAACTCTTCCCTCCTTGCTGAAGATCACTTTTCACAGAGATCTGGAAATCGACCGAGCACATCGTGTTCCTACCAACATGGCGCTCAATCGAACGACCCCCCGGCCTATCATCTTTCGATTACTGAGATATCAGCAAGTTGAGCAAATTCTAAATGCTGCCCGGGCGAATCATCATCTGGAGTTTGAAAGTCATAAAGTCTCCTTCTTCCCTGACTTGGCAAAGCCCACAGTTGACCGTCGGAAGAGACTCCTTGCTTTTCGCCCTAGACTTCAACAGCTACAGGCTCGCTTTGGCCTATTGTATCCAGCGAAGCTCAGAGTGACTCTCCATAACCAAACTAGAACCTTCGAAGATCCCGATCTACTAGCAACATTTTTGGATTCCAAAGAAGCAGACCAGATGCGCTAATCCAACAACTTGGATCTGTACTCCGCCGGATCTGCCCGCCATTTTGAATGGCCCGACGCGGTGATCACAGCTTGGAACAGAGACTGCCTGGACTTTTCTTTCTTTCTATATATCACCTTCTTGGTCTCCTGTCCCTCCATGATGTGCACCTCGGTAGGATTCGGAACATGCACAGCTATACAGGTTATATGTTTCAATCTAGGCCTTCTCTGGGGTTTCTCCCGCAGACATATGGTCGCCAGTAATTTCTGGGGTTCTGCTTCTTCTCTAAAGCACTTCGGTGCTTATTTTTTTATATGGGGCGCTTCATTGTTTTTCACTAGCTTATTTTCTATCATGTCATGTGTACAGCCATATACAGTTAATATGAGGGACATTGTGAAATTATGTGCGTTATCATGTTCTTTCTCAGAATTTTTAACCCTTCTGAATGGCCTTATGTAAGATCTTATCACTGAACGTAAAAGGCATTAATAGTCCAATCAAAAGAAAGAAAATCCTTAGCTATCTTAATCATGAGCATGCTGATTTAGTGTTTCTTCAGGAAACGCATTTAAACTCCGTTGAAACACTGAAACTTAATGCTAAGCCTTACATGGTGGCTGCCTACTCTCCCGCCGTTTCCAAACGGTGTGGGGTAGCCATCTTGGTTAAGAAGTCTTTGCAAGCTACTGTAATGGATACTAGCTGTGATAAGGAGGGTAGATGGGCCCGAGCACACCTTAAGGTTGGAGATAGTGAATTTACGTGTATTTGTATTTATGCTCCGAATGTGGATAACCCTGCTTACTATGCAAGTATTGCGCAGCTGGCACAGGCCTCTGCCAATACTCCATTAATACTTGGCGGCGATTTCAACCAAGTACTTGATCCTTTGATAGATAGACTGCCGCCTAGAACGAGTGGTCCACCCAAGAGTCTTGATACCCTTACAGCTCTGATGAAAGATCTTGCGTTAGTAGATATATGGAGGCTGCTTCACCCCTCCGACTTAGAGTTCACCTTTTTCTCAGCCCCCCATCACTCACAATCTAGAATAGATTTTTTTCTTATCTCCAAAGCACTGATATCCCAAGTGGACACGGCTAGGATTCATCCTCTCCATATTTCAGATCATGCTGCCATATCTTTCTCATTACATGTCACTACGCAAGGTGAACATCCCCGTGCTTGGTTTTTTGATAGATCCCTACTAGACCACAAAGATTTTCAGGTTGACATAAAGGCCGCTATCCAAGATTACTTTCATTTTAATTCACCCCATGACACTGTGAGCTGGGCTTGGTGGGAGGGTTTCAAGGCGTCTATCCGTGCAACTATAACTAGCTATCAAATTCGACAGGGGAAACAAAGAAAGCAACATTTACTGATTATAGAACAACAGATACAAGCTGGAGAGCGTCTCCTCACGTCCCGTACTGACCCATGTATTTTACTTCGCTTACAATGCCTTCGTTTTCAATACAATCAGCTTTTATATACCGCTGCTGCTAAAAATATTGAATCACAACAAGGGATGTACTATCGGGAAAATAACCGTGCTGGCAAATTGTTAGCCAATGCTCTGAAAGGTCAAAAAGAAGCCAAGCGCGTTACCGCTCTCCGCAATCCGTCGGGGGGGAGCTTGGTCACTAAAGATACAGAAATATTAGAACTCTTTCGTGATTTTTATACTCGGCTTTATCAATCTGAATGCGACTTCGAGCCAGAAGCATTTGAACGACTGCTATCAGGGGTACAACGGCCGACCCTATCTGACGAAGATAGAGAGGCCATGGACAAACCATTCACTTTATCAGAAATTCAGTCGGCACTCAAGAGATGTGCCACAGGTCGAGCCGCAGGCCCGGACGGTCTCCCAGCTGAATTCTACAAAACTTTTAACGCTGACTTAGCTCCGTTTTTGAAACTTTATTTTTCTGCTCTGGCCGAGGAGGGATCTCCTCCTGGATCCTTCTCAATGGCAAATGTAGTAGTTTTTGAGAAAGAGGGGAGAGATCCGCAATTAACAGCTAATTATCGTCCAATTTCCCTACTAAACGCAGACTATAAAATATTTGCCACCATTCTCTCCACCCGGCTCTCCGACAAGCACTGTTCCCTCTAAGCTGTGCGCATGTGCGCGCGCACACACCTTGCCGAGTGAGCGCACATACTTTACAACAGAGCGCACAAAAATTTTGGTTCTGATTCTGATAGAAAACAACACAGGTGTCTTAAAATTTAAAAGTTGTTGTGTATTTACGGTTTTCACAAGTTCTACAATATTTTCTAGTGCAATCAATGTGGTGTACATACTGTATTCTGACGTGTAGTCCAATTTTAAAGTATATAACTCAGAGTGTCGTTATGTGCCACACAAAAATTTAACCTTTCTTCAAAAGCTGCACAGCTGATATTTTATGCGCACACAGCCTACAGAAAATTAGAGGGAACATTGCCGACAAGATGTCTACTCTAATACACCCAGATCAATGCGGTTTCATTCCTGGTAGATCAACTGCTGATAATGCTAGGACTCTATGTCATGTACTGACTGCCGCAGTTAATCTTGATCGACCATTGGTTGGCCTCTCACTTGATGCTGAGAAGGCCTTCGACCGCTTAGAATGGCCCTTCTTATTTGCAACTCTCCGCTGGTACGGCTTCGGAGAAGGCTTTCTCCGTTGTCTCCGAATCATGTATGCACAGCCTACAGCTAATATCTGTGCTAATGCTTTAAAGTCTCAGCCATTTCCCCTGCAACGCGGTACTCGCCAGGGATGCCCACTGTCTCCACTTCTCTTCGATCTCGCACTCGAACCCTTAGCTTTACTAATCCGGCAATCCAAGGATATTCATGGTGTTCCCTTCTCTCATAGGGAAATCAAAATTTCAGCATATGCTGATGACCTTATGCTCTTTGTCTCCCTAGACTCAGTGCCGGCTGTCCTAGAACAAATTGGTAAATATTCACAACTCTCGGGCTATAAGATAAATTGGACCAAATCGGTAGCCTTCCCACTAAATCCTCTGATCCATCAGGCAGATATGCAATCCTTTCCCTTTTTATGGCAACCTCGCATGGTCAAATACCTTGGAGTGCACTACTGCTCTCCTTTGGAAGACACCATCACCTTTAATGCCAAAGACTTAATCTCTAAGGTCCGGGCGCTTACTCCACGCTGGACTCCTCTAACACTTACTTGGTGGGGCCGCCTAGAAACCATTAAAATGATGATTGTTCCCAAAGTGAACTACATTCTAGAAATGCTGCCATGTCTCCTACCTCGACGTACATATAGAGATTTAGAGGGTCTTCTGACTAGATACTTATGGCAAAACAAGACACCTAGGATAGCGAAACATACGTTACAAGCAGATAAAGAAAATGGTGGTGTCAGATTCCCTAATTTCCTGAAATAGCACCATTCTTTTCTTCTCAAACAAGGCGCTCGTTGGCTGGAAGACCTCACACCGAGTAGACCAGTGTGGCTAGATATAGAGGAGGACCTTTGCAAACCAATACCTCTTACTTATCTCCCTGGTATGACTCTCCCATCAGACTCCCACTATCCACCAATGCTCTTAGACACTTTAGGTGCCTTTAATACCCTTGAGCAATCTCTAGACCCCCGACTTTGCCCGCTAGATAGACTCCCGCTTTGGCACAATGCTCGATTTCAAATACAAAATAAACCGATGGCGTGGAGCCCCTGGTACACTAGGGGCATTTGGATCCCTAACCAGCTGTTCCATGATGGTCGCTAGAAAACTTTTAGCGAATTACAAATTGAATTTGGTCTCCCAGCGAAACACTACTTTCAGTTGGTGCAACTTCAGCATTGTCTTCGGAGTGCCAAGGTGCTCCCGCCATCGGAAACCCATACCCAAGGATTATCGGAGATAATCCGATCTATCGGGAGCTTATCGGGTGTGGCATCTAACTTTTACAAAACTTTATGTAATACTGTAAATAGAGGCACTCCCACAGCACAGAAATCCTGGGAGCGGGAAATGCATGTAACTTTGACCCCGGAGCAATGGAGCCTAGTCTGGAGCAAGGTGACACGGGTCTCTCGATCCGCCTCACTCACTCAGACGCTTTTCTTTCTAGCCCACCGATGTTTCTATACTCCTGACAGGTTAGCCAAATGGAACGCCACCCAGAGCAATAAATGCTGGACATGCCATGCGGCCATTGGTTCACTTACTCATGTTATGTATGAATGCCCCGCATTACAGTATTACTGGAGTTGGGTCTGGGGTCGTATTCAATCTATTTTGCACTTTCAGGAGCCCCTCTCTTGGAAGATAGTGGGACTCCGCTCAGCTGCGGGGATCCCCTCTCTTCCCAAATCGGCCTACTTCCTTTTAGACTTTATGCTGGGCATAGCTATTTCCCTAATTACGAAATACTGGAAAAATAGCTCCCATCTGAGCCCCAATGAATGGTGGAATCATGTCTGTCTCTACAGTAAATATGAGCAAATACCTCGTATGTTAGCTTCTTCCGCTCAGACTCCCCACCACTTGTCTAAATGGAAGATGCTCAACGACTATGTTCAAACTGCTAAATGCTCTCATCTGACTGTTTAAATCTGTGTAAATCTCTGTCACATGATCATTCTGTATCGCAGATACTATTTCTGTTTGCTTTGATGTACAATTACTGTTGTTTGTAAGCGCTTATATGATGATATTTATCAGCTTAGAGAAGAAGCATAGGGGTGGGGGGTAATTGGGGTTGCTTTTCCTTATTGTATGTTTGTATTTGTTTCCTTTGGTGTGTTGTTTCTTTTGCTTGTTGTAAAATGAAAATAAAAGTTTAAAAAAAAAAAAAAAAAAGCAAGTTATAGATTATAAAGCACATATAAAATTATATGTAAATTCAAAACTACATTGTAATTTAACAAGAAAGCCTTCTTGAAAGAAGTAATCCTAAAGTTGCATCAAGACATAACAGATCTGGATAAAGTCATTGAGAATTGGAATAACACCATATCCACAGCAGCAATAGCACCCAGCAGGAAATGCACACACACAAGCAGCAGACTCACCGCCCCTTGGTACTGCAACAAGATCAGGGAAGCAAAGCAGGAATTAAGGAAACTAGAAAGAAAATGGAGACTAAATAAAGCCTCAGACGCACTAAACCAGTACAGAGCCAAAGAGACTACAACAGCCTGATCAACAGCTGCAAGCAACAACATCACACAAACATCATCATGAAACCAGTGAACAAGCCAAGAGAACTATTCAACATCGTATGAACACTCACCAAAGATGCTACACAAAAGAATACCCTAGAAGTGCACCCTCAAGACATTGTAAAGTATATAACCGATAAATACAAGAAACTCAACAAGAACATACCAATCACACCTTCAAATAATATGAAAGCAGCCTCTCAAGCCTGGGGAGATTTCTCCATACCATCTGTTCAACAAATAGAGCAAATAGTCACCTCACTCAACACAACCACATCCCCAACTGACCCATGTCCGGTACAGTGAAGAAAAGTGGCCAAGAATCAACTCATTCAATCCATACACAAGATGGTTAAGTCGTCCCTACAACTTGGACACATGCCATCATCCCTCAAACAAACATCTAAACGGCCGATATTAAAGAATACATCACTTTGCAAGAATGATCCTGCAGCATATCGACCGATCTCCAGCCTACCATTTCTCGCAAAAATCATTGAAAAAAACATGTAAAAACACATAGACCACAACACACCACTAGACCCCCACCAATATGGCTTCAAACCATGCCACAATGTGGAAACACTACTAACCTCTCTCTCTGACAATATCATAAGGGGAATAGACAACATCAAGACAGGGTTACTCCTCATTTTCATGGACATCTCTTCTGCCTTTGATACCATGTCCCATAATATCTTAATCCAATGCCTCTAGGACATTGGCATCTGCAACACTACCCTTAAATGGTTCACTTCCTATCTCAGCAACAGAACACAACAAGTCAAGTGTGGAACAAACAACTCAATGCCCTTCACCATTCCACAAGGCATTCCACAAGGCTCCACACTCTCCCCTATCCTCTTTAATGTATATGTACACCCCATCTGCAACATCATGAAGAAGCATAACAAACTATGCCACCTATATGCTGATGACCTCATGGTATACACCCTAATGGATCTGGAAGCATCAAACCTTGCAGCCATAACCCAATGCCTGGAAGACATAACCACCTGGCTCAGCAACAATAACCTCACTCTGAACTATAACAAAACCAAAGCACTCTACATCACTAGGAACACCTCTTTCATCCCTCCGCAAACAATCCATCTTTTGAATCAAACAATATCTGTGAAAAGTGAATTACACTATCTAGGAGTCATCCTGGATAAAAACGTATGCTCAGGCACACATAAACAAAACTGCTGCAAAAGCATATCACAGGCTAAAGATCATTCAGAAACTAAAACCACTCTTAAACCAGGACCATTTCTGGATGGTATGCCAGGCTATCATCACCCCAATACTGGACTATGGCAATGCACTCTACCAAGGTCTCCCAAGGCAAGCCACACATCTTCTCCAGATGGTGCAGAAAATGACAGCATGCACCATCACTGGAACAGCCAAGACAGACCACATCACACCTGTATTATGTCAACTACATTGGCTTATCATTTAAGCTTTCAACAAGTTCAAAGCTATACTAAATATTTTCAGAATCCTGCACCACTGCGTATACCATGGACTGCCAGAAGAACAAACCAGTCAGTACCACAGGAGATCAAACTTAAGCTTTTCTTAGAAGCTCAGATGACAAAACTTCAACTTTCAAACTTTGGATGCATCATGTGAAGAGAGAGATCATTAGAGAAAGAAATCATGTTTGGCAAGGTAGAAGGTCACCGCAAAAGAGGAAAGACAGCCATATGATGGATCGATACAATAATAATAGCTAAGGGTGCCACTCTTTCAACAATGAGCTGCCTGCCTGAAGACCAAACATAGTTTAGGACAACTATCCAAATGGTCACCATAAGTTGACACCGATTTGACAGCATTTAACAACAAGATAGTACTTTAAGACTGGAGAGTGGCCAACGTAACCCCAATTTTTATAAAGAGCTCTAGGAGTGATCCAGAAAACTACATACTGGTGACTCTGGCCAGGCAAAATGATAGCCACCATTATAAAGAACAAACGGTCCAATTTTTGAAAACATTTACATGGTTAACAGGCCATGTTAACCATGTAAATGCCTTAAATGGGGATTTTCAAAGGCATCTACACAGCTAGTGCCTTTGAAAATCCCCGATTAAGTCCCCTAAGTGCCCCAATGCTATCTAATTAGGGCATGTTGGGGGCATTCTGAGACGGGGAAGGGTGCTAACCGGATAGCAGCGATTTTGGATGCTGCCCAGTTAGCGCTCTGCACCTTAAAGATAGATGAGGAAAACTCTCGCTTATCTTTAAGGCGCCGGAGCTAACCGGGCAGCATCCAAAATCGCTACTGCCCAGTTAGGCTTGGCGGCTTTCCAGCTGTGTGGCGAACCCTGTATTTTCACTTCTGTCACTGCGGAAGTGAAAATCCAGGATTAAGGGGTCAGCGGAAGGGCTACGCAGGTATGGCGCTTAGCTCTGCCCAACTGAACATTGGGCCCAAAATTACTAAACATATAGACAGTTGTGTTTTAATGGGACAAAGCTAGCATGGATTTAGCCAAAGAAAGTCTTGTCTCACTAATCTGCTATGGGGGTCATTCCGAATCACGTTTAGCGGCGATATATGTCTGGGTTGGACGTATAGCCCCGCTAAACACCAGGGTGACGATTCCAGACAAGGAGCTCCCCACACGCACTGCAGAGATGTGCGGGGAGCTCTGGAAGGGGGTGGGAGGGGTGGGCCAGAGGAGGAATGAGGGCGGGGAGTAGGTGGGACCCTAACACTGGACATATAGGGCCGATTCCAGTGTTGGCTCTGTACGTCTGGGGTTGGTGATCTAGACGGGGGACTTATTCCATCTCGGAGGTGGAATAAGTCACCCCAACTTTGGTGACCAGACCAGCTGGGACCCAGGATGCAGGTGAGCAGAGCAGGGGGTTCCCCACAGCCCGATCCTGGCTTCAGAAGGCTCAATCAGGGGTCAGGAAGTGGGGAACAGGACATTTGTGATGGTGAAGGTGATTGGGGCTCCTGCATGGAGCCGCAGTACCATGGTGATGGGATGCCACGGCACCATGGCTCCATGTAGAAGCCCAGGCTGGGCTAGCCAGTCAGGGTCCAGGACATCAAGCGGGCCGGAATCAGGGCACATTGTGCCCATCCAGGCCAGCTGCACCTGATTCTGATCCCGTATGGACATATAGTCCCCGCAGGAACAGAATCGGGTGCAAATCAGGCCCGTCCAGATTTTGGATGTCTGGACAGGCCAGACATGCCCCAATCGGAATTGGCCTCTGCATGTTTTGAAGGTATGAATAAACAGGTAGATAAAAGTGAGCCAGTTGATGTGGAGGCCAATTCCAAAAACGTGTACGTCCAGGCAGCGGGCAAGTCCATATGCAGAAATAGAACCCAATTCCACACATGCAGGGATAGATGCAGCCTCCTGCACAAAATCGCCCACATACACATGCTAAGTGCGGCACACACATAGCGCAATGTTGTATGAAGACGGTATATGCCGACAATGGCATTGTACATCCCTGTGCTCACTGTATTCCAAAAAGATGTAATTCTGCGACCATGCCCATCTCCGCAATATACCGGCAAATGGTTATGTCCCCCTTCAAAATGGGCAGCTGTGAAGCATGGGCATGGACAGAACTGTTCTGAGGCTGAATGACAAAGTAAGATGGCAAGACTCACAGGTAAATGCAAGTTAGACAATAGAAACCAGTCTGTGGCATGCCCAGACCACTACAAAGCATTCACAGTGTACAGTGCTTAGCAGGAAAATGGGTAGAGAGTGAACCTACTGGCATAAGATGCAGTGCAATACTGCAGACATGGCAGTAGATGCCCTCCCGAGGAATGCATGTTGTGAACAACTCAGGAACATGACTGCACAATGCTAAGTAAGGGCATGTTCCCAGCAGAACAGGCCCCCCATATTGAACTACCCAAACACTTCTCCTTCTTTGACTTGCTTTTAAAATGTATGGGCTGATCAGTTGTAGGCTCCAAAGAGTTAATGCTGCATCAGCTGAGTGCTGTATTGTTTGGGGGGTATACCTGGGTGTGCAGAGTTGCTCCATCAGCAGAAATACAGTTAATGCATCTTGGCATTCCAAAGCAGTGCACATTGCATGCCAACTTCAAAGCAAGTCAAGTAAACAGAGTGCAGCCCTCCATGGTCTGAAATGTCATCAGATTAGTATGAAAGCAGGAACAAGGTCACCTCTTGTTAGTTAAATCATTAATAGCTGTTTTTGTTGCCACAACTTCATATCTGTAGATTTGCCCAAAAGTGCTCTGCTTGCACTGGCAGGTTACTGAACCTTATCCAACATGATACTTGACCAGTTCTGAAAATAAAGGTCAAAGTGAAACGCTTATTCCAAGAAATACTGGAATTTTAGGTATTAGGACAGTTACCTCTAGATTTTCTTATAGAAATTCATGAGGGAGTCCGGGAGAGGCATTAGAAGATCAGGTTATGTCATTCCATACTGCAAGAAAGACGTTACGATTGTCAGAGAAACACAACAAAGATATAGTGAAATTAAACTAAAAAAAGATTTAGCCATAAGGACAACAAAAATGATAAAGAGGATGGAATGACTGTCCTAAGAGGAAAGGCTAAAGAAGTTAGGTCTCTTCAGCTTGGAGAAGAGATAGCTGAAGGAAGATAGGAAAGAGGTCTATAACATCGTGAGTGAAGTGGAACAGATAAACTTAAATCAATTCTTTACTCTTTCAAAAAGTATAAAGATTAGGAGACACACCATGAAATTGCGAAGTAGTACATTTAAACAAATAGGAGAAAATATTTTTTCACTCAGATTATAGTTAAATTCTGGAATTTGTTGCCAGAAGATGTGGTAAAAGCAATCAGCTTAGCTGGGTTTAAAAAAGGCTTGGACAAGCTCCTGGAGCAGGGATTCTCAATCCAATTCTCGGGACACTCCTAGTCAGTCAGGTTTTTAGGATAAACACAATGCATATGCATGACAGAGATATGAATAGAATGGAGGCGGTGCATGTAAATCTCTCTCATGCATATGCATAGTGGTTATCCTAAAAACCTGACTGACTAGGTGTGTCCCGAGGACTGGGTTGAGAACCACTGTCCTAAAAGAAAAGTCCATAAATCATTTTTATGGTAAACCTAGGGAAGGGCACTGCTTATCCCTGGAGGTATTTAGCATGGAAACTATCTACTTTTTGGGATCCTGCCAGGAACATTTGAACTAGATTGGCCACTATTGGAAGCAGGATAATGGACTTGATAGACCTTTGGTTTGACCCAATATGGCATTTCTTATGTTCTATATATGTCTTTTGTATTTATAAAGGTTTTCAACTTTGATGCAGCAGCAGGATGCCGTGAGAACCTCTTATGATCTTGAATATTGACTCGCATGCTGCCTTTTTATGTGATAGGAACTCAGCGTCCTTTTGAAATTCTCAAGAATTGTGTGGCTACATATATCAAAATGTAAAGATCTTGTGTAAGTCCTTTAGTATAAACTACTGCTATCACTATTGCTACTTATCGTTTGTAAAGCGCTAGAACATACTTGTTTCATAGTGCCTTTCCTTCCTATGTTATTTTTTGTTCTCCTAGGATTCCTTGTGATATATTGTATCATCTCATTTCTACAACTCTTATTTCTTTATTTCTCAGATTTTTATTGTTATCTTTGTTTATTTCAATTCGTGATAAATCATTCTTAGTTGCGATATCACAGCCAGTTACCAAGACAAACATTTTTGACGGGAAATAATAAGCTGTATGGTGCAGACAATTAAACCCACGCAGCCATGGAGGAAAAAAATAAACACCAATGGCATCATGCCCTCAATATCTGGAGGGAAGGCAAGAAAAAGTTAACAAAATACAAGATGTAAAATACCAAATAAACCTGAACTGATGTCTCTACCAGGTATTAAATCTAAATTACAAAGAAAATAAAAATAGAAGGTTGTTTTAGAATGCATGCATGCATTCAAACAGCAGTATTTACATGATTAAATGCCCTATATATACAAACAACTATTTTAGAAAGCTGCTGTTTGCATGTTTAGACTCACATCACACACACACAGCTTGGACAAGGATGTGTTGTGGTTGTGGTTTGGACAGGCCAATGAAGCATGTGTGTAATTTCCAATTTTATAACAGCAGTATATGTTGTTGTTAGGTGCCATCGAGTTGGTGTCGACTCATGGCGACCCTCTGGATAGTTGTCCTAAATTGTGTTCGGTCTTCAATCAGACAGCTCATTGTTGACAGACTGGCACCCGTAGCTGCTGTTACTGTATCAATCTATCTCATTGCTGGCCTTCCTCTTTTGCGTTGACCTTCTATCTTGCCAAGCATTATGTCTTTCTCTAATGATCTCTCTCTTCGCATTATGTGTCCAAGGTATGAAAGTCGAAGTCTTGTCATCTGAGTTTTTAAAGAAAGCTTAGGTTTGATCTCCTCTAGTACTGACTGGTTTGTTCTTCTGGCAGTCCATGGTATACGCAGTATTCGCCACCAGCACCATAATTAAAAGGCATCAATCTTCTTCACCATCCAACTTTTGCATCCATATGATGTTATTGACAATATCATGGCTTGAATGAGTCAAATATTTGTATGGAGAGAGACATCTCTGCTCTTCAGAATCTTGTCTAGCTCCTTCATAGCCATTCTGCCAAGAGCAATGTGTCATCAGATTTCTTGACTGCTTGTTGTTTCTTTATTGATAGTTGATCCAAGTAAATTAAAGTTGTCCACAATTTCAATTTCTTCTCCATCAACAATAAATTTATTGATTTTTCCAGTTGTCATGATCTTTGTCTCCTTTACATTAAAGTGCAGGCCCATTTTAAGACTATGTTCCTTGATTGTGAGAAGCAAATGTTTCAGATCATCTTCACTTTCGGCCAGTAATGTGGTATCATCAGCATAGCAAAGGTTGTTCATGAGTCTTCCATGAATCTTCACACAATCCTGCTTCTCTGATGATTTGTTCTTCATATAAATTAAACAGGTAGGGGGAAAGTATGCAGCCTTGTCGTACACCTTTGCTCATTTTAAACCATTCTGTTTCTCCTTGTTCCGTTCGAACTATTGCTTCTTGATCAATGTACAGATTGTGCAAGAGAATGATCAGGTGTTCTGATATACCCATGCTTCTTAATATGGCCCAGAGTTTCTCAAGGTTTACACAGTCAAAAGCCTTGCTGTAGCCAATAAAGCACAAATAGATATCCTTTTGGTATTCTTTAGTCTTTTCAAGGATCCATCTCACATCTGTGATGATGTCTCTCATTCCTCGCCCGTTCCTGAACCCTGCTTGCACTTCAGGTAGTTCTTGTTCCAGGTATGGTTGTAGTCTCTGTTGAATAATTTTCAGTAGAATCTTGCTGGCATGTGGGATCAGAGCGATTGTGCGATAATTTCCATAGTCAGTTGGATCACCTTTCTTTAGTATTGGTATAAATATAGATCTTTTTCAGTCAGTTAGCCATGATGTTGTCTTCCAAATTTCCTGGCAGAGCCTTGTAAGTATCGTAACAGCTGCATCACATTGCTGTAATGCTTATATGGGAATGCCATCAATGCCTGGTGCTTTGTTCTTTAATAAGGCTTTCAATGCTGCTTCGACTTCTTCTTTCATCACCAATGGTTCTGGATCATAAGGTACAGGTTGTTGGTCCACTTGAACATAAGGCTGTTGGTCCACTTGAACGTTATGATATAAAAACTCTGTATATTCTTTCCACCTTTTCTTGATCTTCTCAGAATCATTCAACCTAGATCCTTGAGCATCTTGTAACATTCCAATTCGAGGCTGGAGTTTTTTCTTTAACTCTCGTAGTTCTAAGAAAGCCAATCTTGTTCTTCCTCTAATAGTTTCTGCTTCTATTTCCATGCATGCATCATTGTAGTACTTTTCCTTGTCCTGTCTTGCTGCACATTGGAAATCTCTGTTGAGTTCCGTTATTGCCTCTCTTTCTCCTCTGGCTTTAGCTTCTCTGCATTTCTGGGCAATTTTCAGAGTTTCTTCCGTCATTCATTTTGGTCGTTTTTGATTTTTCACCTTTTGTAGAGACTTCTCGCTTTCTTCCAACACAACCTTCTTGATGTCATTCCATAACTCGTCTGGAGCTCTGTCATTTTGTATCTAAAGAAGCAAATCAATTTTGCTGGCAGTATTTAAATTCTGGTGGTATATTCTCAAGGTCATATCTTGCTACATTCTTGAGTGGCTTGCTCTTTTTCAACTTTAGCTTGAGTTTGGATACTAGTAGTTGATGATCTGTACCATAGTGAGCTCCAGGTTTTGTCTTTGTTGATGTTATTGAGCTTTTCCATATGTAGTCAATTTGATTTTTGTACAATCCATTGGGTGAAGTCCATGTGTACAGTCGCCGCTTGTGTTGCTGGAAGAAGGTGTTTGAGATAAATAGATTGTTGATCTTGCAGAATTCTATCAGTCTTTCTCCAGCTTCATTTCTGTTGCCAAGTCCATATTTTCTAACCATTTTGCCTTCTTTTTGTTGCCAACTTTTAAGTTTCAGTCACCCATGACTATCAGGATAACCTGTTTGCATGTTCTGTCAATTTCAGCTTGTACTTGTTCATAGAACTCATCAATTTCATCCTCTTCTGCAGCTGTTGTTGGGGCATATACTTGAATTATAGTTGTGTTGATAGGCATTCCTCATAGACGAATAGAGATTAAGCATTCACTGACTGCATTATATTTCATTACAGGTCTTATAAGTTTGTTCTCAGCTATAAATGCAACACCATTTCTTCTTTGCCTTTCATTTCCAGCACAGTAGACCATGTGATCATCTGATGCAAAGTGGCCGATGCCAGTCCATTTCAGTTCGCTGGCACCCAACAGATCAAGTTCTACATGTTCCATGTCATTCTTGACCACCTTCAACTTCCCTTGGTTCATGCTTCATACGTCCCATGTTCCAATATGTAAGACATCTTTGCAGCTTCTGACTCATTTCATGGGCAGCTACATCAGCAGTCAGATAATCCCAAGGGCTTTGATCAATCTACATCATAAATGCTGGCTTTACTCTGAATAGCTCCTCCCCAGTAGCTAGTTGAGTGCCTTCCGACCTAGGAGTCTCATCTTCCAGAACTATAGTGCAATTTGTTTTGTTGTGACTCTCCACTGGATTTTCATGGCAACATACAAAAGTAGATTGCCGGGCTTTTCCACCGCACAGTTTAAGTTTAGTATTGTTGCCGTTGTCACAGGAATGTGATCCTGCGCCGCCAACACCGTACCATTCTGCTGCTGCCCAGATGGGGTTTCATGGCAAGATACCGAAGTAGATTGCCGGACATTTCCTCCACGCATTTTAATATTGTTGCCATTGTCACGGAAATGTGATCCTCCGCCCCCAACACTGTCCCATTCTGCTATTGCCCAGTTGGGTGGTTTGTCTTGATCTGGCACCTCAGCTGAGACCTAGAAACATAGAAACATAGAAATATGATGACAGAAAAAGACCACATAGCCTATCTAGTCTGTCCTTCCATATCAACAACTACAACAGTCCCCTTTTTTCCTTTAGAGATCCTCTGTGTTTGTCCCATGATTTTTTGAATTCAGTTACTGTCCTCATCTCTACCACCTCCACTGGAAGACTATTCCAAGGATCCACCATTCTTTCCGTAAAGAAATATTTCCGCAAATCACTCCTGAATCTATCCCCCTTCACCCTCATCCCATGTCGCCTCATAGCAGAACTTGCATTCAATTGAAAGAGGCTCTCTCCCTGAACATTTATGCCATGGAGGTATTTAAACATCTCAATCATATCACTTCTCTCCCGCCTTTCCTCTAAGATGTACATATTAAGATCCTTAAGTCTGTCCTCATATACTTTATAATGAAGACCACTAGCCATTTTAGTAGCCAACCTCTGCACCGACTCCATCCAGTTCACATCTTTTTGAAGGTGCGGTCTCCAGAACTGCACACTAATTGCACCAAATGAGGTCACAACAAAGACTTACAGTATACAGAGGCAGTATCATCTCCTTTTTTCTGCAAGCCATTCCTCTCCGTATGCACCCAAGCATCCTTCTAGCTTTTGCCATCGCCTTTTCTACCTGTTTAGCTACTTTAAGATCATCAGACACAACCACGCCCAGGCCCCGCTCTTCTTTAGTGGACAAAAGTACTTCACCCCACATACTATATTACTCCCTTGGATTGCTGCAGCCCAAATGTATGACCTTACATTTTTTAACATTAAATCCCAGCTGCCAGATTCTATACCATTCTTAAAGCTGAGCTAGATCCCTCCTCATGTTATCTACACCTTCCTGGGTGCCTACTCTATTGCAGATTTTGGTATCATCCGCAAAAAGGCAAACCTTAACTGACAGCCCTTCCGCTATATCACCAACAAAGATGTTAAAAAGAATCGGACCAGGACAGATCCCTGGGGCACACCACTGGTAACATCCTTCTCCTCAGAGTGAGCCCAATTTACCTGTACTCTTTTTCGCCTCCTACCCAACCAATTTCTAACCCAAGCAGTAACTTTAGGGTCCATCCCTATGGTGTTCAGTTTGTTTATAAGTCACCTGTGAGGAACAGTGTCAAAGGCTTTACTGAAATCTAAATACACCACATCTAGGGCTCTCCCTCGGTCCAACTCCCTGGTCACCCAGTCAAAGAAATCAATCGGATTTGTCTGACAAGACCTGCCTCTGGTGAATCCATGCTGCCTCAGATCCTGTAATTCGCTGGACTCCATAAACCTCACTATTTTCTCTTTCAGCAGCGTTTCCAATAATTTACTCACCACCGAAGTTAAACTAACCGGCCTGTAGTTTTCAACCACAACCTTACTTCCGCTTTTGTGTAAAGGCAACACATGAGCCTCTCTCTAGTCCTTTGGCACCACTCCAGACTCCAACGAGGCATTGAAAAGGTCAGTCAGTGGAGCTGCTAGAACAGGGGTCTGCAACCTTTAAGACATAAAGAGCCACTTGGACCCGTTTCCGAAGGTAAAAAAAAAACTGGGAGCCGCAAAACCATTGCGACATTTAAAACAAATCTAACACTGCATATATTGTTTCTTACCTTAATGCTATATACGACCCCCTACTTTTCCTGTTAAAATATAGGTGTTTGGCCTATACTCGCCGTATAAGACTACCCCTCTTCCTTCGCACACCAAAAAAAATACGCCAGAAAATATCACAACAACAAGTAACAATATTTGATTTCAAAATGATGATGATTTTGTAGTCAAATCACTAATATGAAATAAAATTATTTTTTCTACCTTTGTTGTCTGACCAATTTATTCTTTGATCATGCTGGTCCCGATCTGAGGCTTCTGCTTTCCTTTCTTCTCTTGGCTCTCTTTCTGTGGTCTATGGTCCATCTGCCATTTCTTATCTCTTCTTTCGTTTTCTTCACTTCTTTCCATCAGCCTATTTCCAGTCCCAGTAACCCTCCCCAATATCAGCCCCTTTCCAGTCCTCACTCCCAGTACCTTCCAATGTCAACTTGCATTCCCATGATTGCCACTGGTGTCCATTTCCTTCCAGTCCCCCTCCTTCCCCACTGACCAGTCCCTTCTAGTACAAATACCATGGCAGCCCCTCTCAGATCCAGTTCCATTCTCCCATCCCCTCATATCAGCCCATTTGTAGCCTTAGCCCCCAGTTATCTTCCAGGGCCAGCAGCTCTATCCTCCCCTCCCCACAATCAGCCCATGCCCAGTCAAAGCCCCCCAATCAGCTCGCTTCCAGTGCTAATCCCCCCTCAACCCCATTACCAGTGCTAGCCTCCCCTAATCAGCCCAATACCAGTCCTACCCCCATCAAATCATTACCAGTCCTAGCCTCCCCTAATCAGCTCATTTCCAGTGCTCGTCCCCTCAACCCCATTACCAGTGCTCCATCCCTCCATGTCAGCCCCCTCCCTCCCTCCCTCCATCCATATCAGCTCCCTCCCTCCATGTCAGCCCGCCTCCCCAATCCCTCCATGTCAGCCCCCCTCCCTCCATCCATATCAGCTCCCTCCCTCCATGTCAGCCCCCTCCATCCCTCCATGTCAGCCCCCCTCCCTCCATCCATATCAGCTCCCTTCCTCCATGTCAGCCCCCCCTCCCTCCATCCATCCATATCAGCCCCCCTCCCTCCATGTCAGCCCCCCTCCCTTCTTCTGCAGCCGCGGCTCCCTGCCTCTTAGGGACCCGCGGCTGTGCTTTTAAAATCATCTCGGAGCCCTTCCTGTCTTGACGGCTCCGTGCAGCATTGTCCCGCCTCCAAAACTTCCTTTAGAGGCGGGACAATGCTGCACGGAGCCCGTCAAGACAGGAAGGGCTCCGAGATGATTTTAAAAGCACAGCCGCGGTTCCTTAAGAGGCAGGGAGCCGCGGCTGCAGAAGAATGGAGGGAGCCCATAACGCCACGTTTTAATACCGGGCGGGCAGTGTGCTCCGGAGCCGCGGCAAAGGTGAGAAAGAGCCGCATGCGGCTCCGGAGCCGCGGGTTGCCGACCCCTGTGCTAGAACATCCCCAAGTTCCCTCAGTATTCTAGGGTGTATCCCATCCGGTCCCATCACTTTGTCTACTTTAAGTTGAGCTAGTTTCTTACGAACACAGTCTTCTGAAAATTGTTCAAAATGTCCCTCACTTCTCTTCCTGTTTGTGAGTGTTTTCTGAGGTCCTGCTCCTGGTTCTTCATCTGTGAACACAGAACAGAAATATTTGTTAAGCAATTCCGCTTTATCCTCATCAGCTTCTACATATTCCCCCCCTTCACCCTTGAGTCTGACAAAACCACTTTTGCCCTTCCTCTTCTCACTAACATATCTGAAAAACGTCTTATTCTCCTATTTTATTGTATTGGCTATTTCCTCCTCTTTTTGAATCTTTGCTTTCCTGACTACTTTGCTAGCTTCTCTAAGTTTTCCCAAATATAGATGCCTGTCTTCCTCTCTCTGTGATCTTTTGTATTTCATGAAGGCCTCCCTCTTTTTCTTCACTTTTTAAGCTACCTCTTTCAAAAGCCATAACGGTCTCCTTTTCCTTTTACCTCTATTTACCATTTTAACAAAAAGGTTGGTTGCCCTTAAAATAACTCTTTCAGTTTTGCCCACTGTTTTTCTACATTCCCCAGCTGTTCCCATCCCGCTGACGACTCCCTGAGGTATTGGCCCCTCTTGGCAAAGTTAGTCTTCCTAAAGTCTGACCCTCACCTTTCAATGGATTCTAACAGTCCTAGTCCTAATACTGAACCACACCATCTGGTAATCACTGGATGCAAAATGATCTCCTTCTATAACATCAGAAACACTTTCACCATTGGTAAGCATCAAGTCCAGTATGGCCCCTTCACGTGTGGGGTCTGTTACCAATTGCTTGAATAGTTCCCCCTGTAGAGAATCCAGGATCTCTTTACTTCTAGATGATACTGCAGCAGGAATGTGCTAATCAACATCGGGCATATTGAAATCCCCTATCATTAGCACTTCCCCTTTCCTAGCAATGCTGTGTATGTCTTCAATTAACTCTCTGTCCACCTCTTCCTCTTGTGAGGGAGGTCTGTATATCACGCCAATGCAAATAGATTTCTCTTTCCCTCTTTCTAGTTTAACCCACAATGCCTCCTCTCTCCCGTTTAAGCTCTGTAATTCCAAAGCTTTAATAGTAGTTTTTACATATAGTGCCACTCCTCCTCACCTTCTTCCTATCCTGTCCTTTCTGAATAAAGTATAGCCAGGTATAGTTACATCCCAGTCATGGTTTTCTATGAATCATGGTTCTGTAACTGCCACTAAATCCAAGTCAGCCTCTCCCACCAAAGCTTCAACATCAGGGATCTTATTCCCCATGCTACGAGCATTTATACACACTGCTTTCCATATGTTACCCGTTACCCATTTGCATAAAGGTATTTAATGCATCACTTACCTGGGGGCTTTTTTCACCCATCCACAACGAATCTAGTTTAAAGCCCTCTTCAGTAGATTAGCCAGTCTATTACTGAAGACGCATTGACCTTTCTTGGACAGATGGATGCCATCTCTGTTCTGCAACCCTTGGAACAGCATCCCATGGTCTAGGAAACCAAAACGCTCTCGATGACACCATCCACGCACCAATGCATTCATCTCCAGGATGCGAGCCTCTCTGCCTTGGCTTTTACCCTCAACAGGGAGGATTGAAGAGAACACCACCTGTGCACCTAACTGCTTCACCCTCTGTCCCAGAACCATGAAGTCACTTTTGATATGCTCAGAGAGGGATGCCTGGCAGTATCATTTGTTCTGACATGGATTAGCAACATTGGGTAATAGTCAGTGGGATTGATGAGTCTCGGCAAACTCTCTGTAACATCTTGGATTTTGGCACCAGGCAGACAGCATACTTCTCTGGACATTAAGTCTGGTCAGCAGATGAACACTTCAGTACCCCTCAGAAGAGAGTCACCAACCACCACTACCCTTCGCTTCCTTTTGGTCACTGATTCTGCAACTTTGGGGTACTTGAGCTCTGGTTCTTCCCTTTCCAGGGATACTTTCACCTCCTCCACTTCCAGGGCTGCATAATGGTTCTCCATTTCAAGGGCTGGAGAAGTTGGATGGGTGATTCTGCAGACCCTGGTGACTTGTGTCCAACCTTCGTCATTCTCTTGGCACCCATCTTCTCCTCTGCTAGAAAGCTTGGATGTTTCAAGAAGCATCTCATCAATGTACTTCTCACTGTCTTGAATGCTTCTCAGCCTCACCAACTCATCTTTGAGTTCCTCCACTTGTTTCCTCAGAGCTTCAGCATGCAGGCAACCTGCACATGGAACCAGTCCTTCAACTGGCATTGGGACCTCTGTCTGGACAGAGGCAGAAGCTGTAACGGGGGCAACAGCTTTAATGATACAATTTTTCCCAGCCATTGTTCTGTTCGTGGAGCTTAGGTATCTGTTAAAGCAAAAGAGAGAGATCTACCAAAGTACTACCCGGTTTCCCAGTTGTCCTTTCAGAGAAAAAGCAGTTAAATCACTTTAATTATATTAAAAATGTGCTGTTCCAAGTCCCTGTGCTTTGTTAAATGGGGAGGTGCCCTATAAAGCAAGACTGCTCACTAGGGGCGGGTGGGAGTTCAGGTGGGTAGGGAGGGAACTAACACCTGATTAGGTTTCAGCAGTTCCCAAAAGCTGAGAAGGTTACTAGAGTTTAAAATCTACTCTGCTAAAGAAAATATTGCCACTAAACCACCAAAAAGAATGTAACTTTGCTTTAAAAATATACCAGAACCCTTTTAAGAGCTCTCAGTCAGAGAGCTAGCAATTTAATAAAAATAAACCCTCAAATCCTTACCGTTGTTTGACCTGTAGAGCCCCTGTTTGGAATGCCTCAACAGGGTAGGGTTCAGAAGCCTTTTATGCAGGCCTCAGCTGCTCTCAGTTCACTCACAGGCTAATCAGGCCCACTAACTCCTGATTAGGTGTCAGCAGTTCCCAAAAGCTGAGAAGGTTACTAGAGTTTAAAGCCTACTCTGCTAAAGAAAATATTGCCACTAAACCACCAAAAAGAATGTAACTTTGCTTTAAAACTATACCAGAACCCTTTTAAAAGCTCCAAGTCAGAGAGCTAGCAATTTAATAAAAATAACTCTCAAATCCTTACCGTTGTTTGACCTGTAGAGCTCCTGTTTGGAATGCCCTCTCCATCTTGGGAGACCCTGGCAATAGTTAAACTACTGATAGCTTAGCCCTCAGCATCACTGATGCATACAAGCCCTCACAGCATAACAAGCTGCAAACCAAGTGAGGGTCAGCAGTATATATAGACTTTAAAAAATCTGGATGTCGGAATTTACGCCAGTTCCAAGACAATGTATCAGCTGATTGCCCTTTTGGACCTGGGGTTTGCCCCAGTTATTGAGGTATGTGATAGTGTGGCATGTGGTGGGAAGGTGTTTTCTTTAAAATACAGGCCTGACTGCAGTTCATGGAAAACAAAAGCAGTTTTTATTCTGTTCCAGGTTGTTAAACCTCCACAAAGCAAAACCCAGAACAGACAGCAGTTCAGAGAAAACAAAATCAGCTTACTTCTGTCCCAACTTGTTAAACCTCCACAAGCTGGTTCTCCCAGCCTTTCCTCCAGCCCCAGTTAAAGTTCCTACCTCAGAACTCCTTTGCATGGCTTGCCTTGGAAGGACCTCTGGCTCCATGAGCCTCCCTCCCTTCTGAAGCCTGCTGGGTTCTTAACCTCTCCCTATCAGCCACACCCTCCTAGCCCTGAACTCTGGGCTGCAGACTCTCTTAAAGGAGACTGCTGATATTCCCTTTGTAGAGGGATGGGTAACATTCTACAGACCCCATCACACACCTCCCCCTGAGATTAACCATTTGCTGTTGAGCTCCTGCCTCACCTGGGACCCCCACTTTGGGAAGAAAGTCTGTTTTCAAGTGATTCCGACCAGCACTATGGTGGACCCAAAACTGGTAGGGTTGGAAACTCAAAAGCCACTACATAATATGGCCATTGGACTCCTTATATTGAACCAGTCACTTGAGGGTTTGGTGGGCCATTACCAGCATAAATGGACAGCCAAGCTGGTAGTATTTAAAGGTCTCATGCATCCACTTGACAGCCAGAGCTTCCTTCTTGATCACTGCATAATGCTGTTCCCAAGGAAGCAGCTTCCTGCTGATGAGTACTATGGGATGTTCTTCACCCCTGACTTCCTGGGCCAGAATGGCTTCTAGGCCCACCTCTGAGGCATCAAATTGTACAATAAATGGTAGAGAGAAATCAAGGCAAATCAGGATGGGTTCAGAGAAAATGGCTTTCTTCAGCCACTGGAATATTGGGTCCAGGTCTGGTAAGCACTGAATCCATTTGGGAGCTCTCTTCTGGGGGAGGTTGGTTAACGGCTCTGTCACTTCTACAAAATTAGGGATGAACTGACGGTAATAGCCAATCAACCCAAGGAAGGCACAAACCTCTTTCTTCAGTTTCAGAGTGGGGGCCTGGGCAATGGCATTCCCTTCTGTAGTTGAGGTCATATCTGCCCATTCCCGATTAAATGTACCAGGTATTGAATGTCCAGACCTCCCAGAAAACATTTATTGAGGTTGGCCATCAACCTGGCCTTTGGCAGGCTAGTCAACACAGCTTGTTCTTGGGTTAGATGGGTGGTCCAATCCCTGCTGTAAATCATGATGTCATCAAGGTATGCAGCTGCATACTCCTTGTATGGTCTCAGTATGTGGTAAACTAGGCACTGAAATGTTGCAGAAGCCCCAAGTAATCCAAAGGGCAGTACTATAAACTGGAACAGACCTTGTAGTGTCGAAAAATCAGTCTTCTCCTTGGCAGCTGGATTCACAGGCACTGGCCAGTATCCCTTGATCAGATTCAAGATATAAAAGGTGCTCCACTGAATTTATTTATTTACATTCTCTTGTTTACCGTGCTATTCTGCATCAGTGTGGTTTACATTAAACAAACTGAAATTACATTGAACAGGGCATCATAACTTGGGGATAACTATTTTACAGGGAACATGGGCTATGGAGGGTTAAGTGGCTTGCCCAAGACCACATGGAGCACCTGTGGGATTAGAAACCCCAGTCCTTCCAGCCCAAGGTTGCTGTCCTCTAGTGGGATTTGAACCCCTGACCTTATGGCCTGAAGTACCTTGCCCCAACCACTAGGCCACTCCTCCACTCTGGAAGGTCAATGCAGCTTCTAAACTGGAAGTTTATCCCATGCCCAGAGTAGATCAGCTCAATTAGATGATCTACTCTGGGCATGGGATAAACTTCCAGTTTAGAAGCTGCATTGGCCTTCCAGAAGTCAATGCAGAATCTGATGCTTCTCTCGGGTTTAGGAACCAAGATGATGGATGATGACTAATCACTCAGACTCTTCTTTAACTCCCAGTTAAGCATCTCTTCCAGCTTTTTGGTGATGGCCTGTCACTGGTCCTCCAGAATCCAGTAGGGTCACTGCCAGATAACCTTCTATATACCCTTCACATCCTCCCCCTCAGCTTAACCATGCTGCATTGAGTGCTTGCCTCATCTGGGACTCCCACCTGGGAAAGGAAGTCCGTGTTCAGGTGAGTCCGACAAGCCCTATGGTGGACCCAAAACTGGTAGGGTTGGAGTCTCCAAAACCACTGCATAATATGGCCATTGAACTCCTTATATTGGGCCAGTCACTTGAGGAGTTGGTGGTCTGTTACCAGCTGAGCAAGTAGCATTTGAAGATCTCAAGCACCCACTTGACAGCCAGTGCCTCCAGAATCTAATAAGGTCATTGTCAGATAACCACCCCAGGGTCAGTAATGATATTCTGACAAAGAGGTGAGTTCGTCCCGGGTAGACAAAGAACACCTTTAGGTTCCAGTGGATCAGACCTTCTAAATCTCTTCTCTGGGAAGCAGAGAGCTGGTTTACAATCGGGACTTGAGCTGGATCAGATGGGGCTGAAATTTCCAGGCCAAAATCATCTCCCTGTACCAACATAGCTGTTGGGCTTTTTTCTGTTTATCTGGATAGGCAATCTTGTAGTTAACAGACCCCACTTTCTCTTCCACCTCATTGGGTCCCTGTCATTTACAGAGTAATTTGCTCTCAGATGAGGGCAGCAAGACTAAAAGTCTGTCTCCCAATTGAAAGGTGCAGCGCACAGCTGCCTGATTGTAGCCCCTGGCCTACTCAGCTTGAGCTTTTTTCAAGACTGAGTTTGACCACCTCTCCAACTTTCTTCAGCCAGTATGACTAAAATATACTTGTTGCCTTGGATATTCGCTCCATGGATCCTACCAGATCCATGGCCACTCTTTCAAATGGGGTTTCAATGATGGGCATAGGCACTGAAGAAGCAGGTCAGACTCTGGCGAGGTTTGAAGATGGCATGTGAGGCATGATTGGCAATATAACTGCACCGTTTTATGGATCCCAGGCCAGAAAGATTTGGTCAAGATACGTCCTAGTGTTTTCTCTGCACCCAGGTGTCCTTCTAATAAATGGCTATGGACCAATGATAACACCTGCTGATAACCACCGAATGAAAGGACCGGAGAACTATCAGTTGCTATACCTCTTCCCCCTCTAGGGCACCCTCGGACACTCTGTATAATAAATCTCCCTTTAGTACATAATAGGGAAAGGTTTTTGCAGGGGACTCTCCATACCTAATGAAACCCCATCCACCTCCAAAATCCACTCTCAGGATTGTTTAAGAGACTCATCCTCTTTTTGGGCCTTCCTGAAGCTCCCTGGTTCTTCTCCCAGCCCCCACTTTGGGAAGGGGACAGTGTATTTGGGTCACTACTGCTGAACCCTGAGCTATCCCCAGGGATTTTTTCCCTAAGCTTTCCCTCCCCAGATTCCTCCCACATAGCTGCCCCATGATTCTGTTGGTAGAATTGCTTTTCCTGGTGACACCAACTCTGAGACTTAGCAGACTTGGGATTCTCGACATTTAGATCCAGGTCTTCCAGGGGAAAATCTCTGGGAAATCTTCCATATCCAGGGGACATTCCTGAGCAAAGTGTCCCCGGGATCTACACCTAAAACAGGTAAAGGGGATGTGGCTGGAACCATGCCCTTGCCTAGGAAGTGACTTTGGAGGGTGGAACATGGAAGCCAACATCCGTTCTGGCTTCCATTTCCATCCTCCTGAGCTGACGGGTAACTTCTTCCCCTTCTCACTGACTGTTTCAGTCATCAACTGGGCTTCATGATATCCCTCGGCTATTTCAAGTGCACTCTCCAGTATAAACTTGAGGTGCCGACATATCCACTGTTTCCTCATGATGGTCAAGCCCTCCAAAAACTGCTCCACTAGCACAATCTTGGCTACTTCCGGCCCAGTCTTTCCCTTTAGTTGCAGCTACTTCCATGCAAGCTCCTTCAATTAGCATAGGAAACTCCGAGGACTCTCTATCATCTGAAGCCCCCCTCCCCTTTCTGAATCACTGGTGGTATGCCTCTGGTGTATAGCCAGCCTGTTCTAATATGGCAGCCTTGACAGCTGCACATGTAGCTCACCCATCAGGGTTGGCATCATCGAATGCAGCCTGACTGTTACCCATCAGTAAATTCCCCAAGTAAGTAATGTTGCCTCTGACCACCCAGTCTTGTGGGCAGTTCATTCAGTTCATCAAAAAGTGATCAGGTTCATCTTCTGCCGTCATTTTCAGTAGTGCTTGTGCTGGAGAGTGGAGTGACGGTTCCTGCAGGGCTTAAGTCAACTGAGTCAGGGAACTTCTCTGTAATTCCCCTAGCGCCTGAATAAGATCTTGTAGCTACTACTGATATTGTTGTTTTTGCTACTGCTGATATTGTTGTGGTTGCTGCTGCCCTTCTAGCAGAGCTTGTTGAAAATGATGCTGACATTATTGCTGTTGCTGTTGCTGTTGATATTATTGCTGCTGACCTTCTGCCAAAATCTGGAGGAGCAGCTCCATCCTGGCTTGTCATTGTTCTCTTGCAACACAACCACAGTTTCCTGTTCTGTATTTGAGTTAACCCTGCAATATTCAAGCTCTAACAAACCTTTTGCAGCCTATAGTGGCCAAAACAAAGCTTGCCTGTCCAGCACTGACTATACCTTCTTCAAACTCCCTAACTAGAATGAGGCTAACCCTCTTAGTACACAGAGGCGGTTCAAGGCAATCTGCTGCTTTAGGTAAGGGATGAGATGGCACCCCCCCCCCCCACCCCCTGAGCCAGGGGGAGGGGGAGGTTTTCTCAAAACTGCAGTCAGGGACTGAACCAAATCAAAAAGTTAATTAGATAATGTGGAGGAAATTAAAAAGATGTTCACACATTACGGAACTAAAAGAGAGAGCGAGAACCACTGCACAGTTTATAACACCAAATTAAATGCCTAATTTTTATTGTGTTGTTATAAACTGTGTTATGGTTGTTGCTTTTTCTTTTTGAACAAATATTTTGCATTCACAGACCCCCTCCCCCCCCCTCAACAATGTGTGCAGAGCAGAACTAGGACATCCACCCACAAAACTCAATATCAAATTAAAAAAATTAAATCTGATTCTGGCCATATCATTAGCAAACATTCTCCAGTACCAGGCATATTGTGAACTAATACAAAACCCTACAAAAGTCACCGATGATCTACAAGGCCAAATCAACTATATCCAGGTCCGTACCAAGCCCTGTGTGAGCGGTGCGGCCGCACAGGGCGCAAAGGTTTAAGGAGCGCATTTTAGCTGTCTTCCGTTGCCTGCCGCCGCCACTTTTTCTTCTCTCAGTGGCAGCAGGCAATGGCAGAACAGCTAAAATGTGTCCGTTAAACCTTCTCGCTGGCATGCTAAGCAAATCTTTCCCTCCCTGATCTTTCCCTCCCTGCTCTTGCTTAGCATGCCGGCGACTTGTACATCAGGCGCACCTCTTCTCTCCTGCCGTGGGGGAGGGGGGCGCGCACCGATGTGCAAGTCGCACAGGGCGCGATCTTCAATCGGTACTGCCCTGACTATACCATACCAGCATAAACTTCCAAAACTCATTTCCATATCAAAAGTGACTACTTCATAGCTCTGGGACAGAGGGTGAAGCAGAGAGCAGAAATGGCGTCCATCTCTCCAAGAAGGGTCGAAGTGCATTCAGTAGCAGACTGGCTAATCTGCTGAAGAGAGCTTTAAACTAGATTCATTGGGGATGGGTGAAGAAAGCCCCCAGGTAAGTGAAACATTAAATACCTTTATGGAAATGGGTAAAAGGGGCAACATATGGAAAGCGGTGTGTATAAATGCCTGTAGCATGCAAAATAAGATCCTAGATGTTGAAGCTGTAATGGGAGAGGCTGACTTGGATTTAGTGGCAGTTACAGAAACATGGTTCACAGAAAACCATGACTGAGATGTAACTATACCCGGTTATACTTTATTCAGAAAGGACAGGCTAGGAAGAAGGGGAGGAGTGGCACTATATGTAAAAAATAATGGAAGAGGCTGACTTGGATTTAGTGGCAGTTACAGAAACATGGTTCACAGAAAACCATGACTGAGATGTAACTATACCCGGTTATACTTTATTCAGAAAGGACAGGCTAGGAAGAAGGGGAGCAGGAGTGGCACTATATGTAAAAAATAATATTAAAGTTTTGGAACTATAAAGCTTAAAAGGGAAAGACGAGGCACTGTGGGTTAAACTAGAAAGAGTGATATACACACTCCCTCACAGGAAGAAGAGGTGGATGGAGAGTTAATTGAAGACATACTCAGCATTGCTAGGAAAGGGGAAGTGTTGCTGATAGGGGATTTCAATATGCCAGATGTTGATTGGCACATTCCTGTTGTAGTATCATCTAGGAGATGCTGGATTCTCTACAGGGAGAACTATTCGGGCAACTGGTAAAAGAACCCGCACGTGAAGGGGCCATACTGGACTTGGTGCTTATCAATGGTGAAAGTGTTTCTGATGTTATAGTAGGGGATCATTTTGCATCCAGTGATGATCAGATGGTGTGGTTCAATATTAGGACTAGGGCTGTTAAAATCCATTCAAAAGCAAAGGTCTTAGACTTTAGGAAAACTAACTTTCCCAAGATGGGCCAATACCTCAGGGAGTCATTAGCGGGATGGGAACAGCTGGGGGATGTAGAAAAACAGTGGGCAAAACTGAAAGGGGATATTTTAAGGGCAACCAACCTTTTTGTTAAAAGGGTAAATAAAGGTAAAAGGAAAAGGAGACCGCTTTGGCTTTTGAAAGAAGTAGCTGAAAAAGTGAAGAGAAAGAGGGAGGCCTTCATGAAATTCAAGAGATCACAGAGAGAGGAAGACAGACATCTATATTTGGAAAAACTTAGAGAAGCAAGCAAAGTAGTCAGGAAAGCAAAGATTCAAAAAGAGGAGGAAATAGCCATTGCAATAAAATGGGGGATAAGACATTTTCAGATATGTTAGTGAGAAGAGGAAGGGCAAAAGTGGTGTTGTCAGACTCAAAGGTGAAAAGGAGGAATATGTAGAAGCTGATGAGGATAAAGCGGAATTGCTTAACATTTCTGTTCGGTGTTCACAAGTGAAGTACCAGGATCAGGACCTTAGAAAACAACCACAAATAGGGACAGAAGTGAGGGGCATATTGAGAATTTTCAGAAGACTGTATTCGTGAAGAACTAGCTAAACTTAAAGCAGACAAAGCAATGGGACCAGATGGGATACACCCGAGAATACTGAGGGAACTTGGGGATGTTCTGGCAGCTCCACTGACTGAACTTTTCAATGCCTCATTGGAGTTGGGAGTGGTGATAGAGGACTGGAGAGAGGCACACGTGATGCATTTATACAAAAGAGGAAGTAAGGATGTGGTTGAAAACTACAGGCTGGTTAGTTTAACCTCAGTGGTGAGTAAATTATTGAAAGTGCTGCTGAAAGAGAAAATAGTGAGGTTTCTGGATTCCAGCGGATTACAGGATCCAAGGCAGCATGGATTCACCAGAGGCAGGTCTTGTCAGGCAGATCTAATTGGTTTCTTTGGTTGACCAGGGAGTTTTACCAAGGGAGAGCCCTAGATGTGGTGTATTTGGATTTCAGTAAAGCCTTTGACACTATTCCGCGCAGGTGACTTATAAACAAACTGAGCACTCTGGAGATGGATCTAAATTACTGATTGGGTTAGAAATTAGTTGAGTGGTAAAGGTAAATGAAGATCACTCAGGAGAAGGAGGTTACCAGTGGTGTGCCCCAGGGATCTATCCTTGGTCCGATTCATTTTAATGTCTTTGTTAGTGATATTGCGGAAGGGCTGTCAGGTAAGGTTTGCCTCTTTGCAAATGATACCAAAATCTGCAATAGACACCCAGGAAGGTATAGATAACATAAGGAGGGACCTCGCCAAGCTTGAAGAATGGTCTAGAATTTGGCAGCTGAGATTTAATGTTAAAATATGCAAGGTCATACATTCGGGCTGCAGCACTCCAAGGGAGCAATATAGTATAGGGGTGAAGTACTTCTGTCCACAAAGGAAGAGTGGGACCTGGGCGTGATTGTGTCTGAAGATCTTAAAATGGCTAAACAGGTAGAAAAGGCAACAGTGAAAGCTAGACGGATGCATCAGTGAATAGGGACAGGAATGGCCAGCAGAAGAAAGGAGGTGATAGTGCCTCTATATAAGTTTTTGGTGTGACCTCATTTGGAGTATTGTGTGCAATTCTGGAGACCGCACCTTCAAAAGGCTATAAAGAGGCTGGAGTCAGTACAGAGGGTAGCTACTAAAATGGTTAGTGGTCTTCATTATAAAGCATATGAGAACAGACTTAAGGATCTTAATATGTACACCTTAGAGGAAAGGCGGGATAGAGGTGATATGATTGAGATGTTTAAATACTGTACCTCCATGGCATAAATGCACAGGAGGAGAGACTCTTTCAATTGAAAGCAAGCTCTGCTACGAGGGGACATGAGATAAGGGTGAAAGGGGTTAGACTCAGGAGTAATAAGTGGAAATATTTATTTATGGAAAGAGTTGTAGATTTATATTATTTATTTTTATTTTCTTATATACCATGCTATTCTGCATCAGTGCAGTTTACATTGAACAAACTGAAATTACATTGAACAGGGCATTATAACTCAGAGATAACTATTTTACAGGGAACATGGGCTATGGAGGGTTAAGTGGCTTGCCCAAGACCACAAGGAGCACCTGTGGGACTAGAAACCCCAGTCCTTCTGGCCCAAGGTTGCTGTCCTCTAGTGGGATTTGAACCCCTGACCTTCTGGCCTGAAGTACCTTGCCCCAACCACTAGGCCACTCCTCCACTATTCCACCTCCACTGGGAGACTATTCCATGTGTGGAATAGTCTCCCAGTGGAGGTGGTAGAGATGAGGACAGTATCTGAATTCAACAAAGCATGGGACAAACACAGAGGATCTCAAAAGGAAAAAAGGGGACTGTTGTAGTGGTTGATATGGAAGGACAGACTAGACAGGCCATGTGGTCTTTTTCTGCCGTCATGTTTCTATGTTTCAATGTTTCTAAATTTCTTGGACCAGATGGTAAACATCCAAGGCTGTTGAAAGAACGAAAATATAAGATTGCAGACCTACTATTAGTAATCTGTGAACTATCATTAAAATCATCTGTAGTACCTAAAGATTGGTGAATGGCCAATGTAACGCCAATTTTTTAAAAGGGTTCCAGGAGTGATCCGGGAAACTACAGACTGATGAGCCTGGCATCAATACCAGACAAAATGGTGGAAACCATTATAAAGAATAAAATTACTGAACATGTAAATAGTCATGGTTTAATTGGAGAAAACCAACATGTATTTAGCCAAGGAAGGTCTTGTCTTACTAATCTGTTGTATTTTCTTGAAGATGTGAATAAACAGGTAGACAAAAGTGAGCCAGTTGATGTGGAGCCTAATTCTGGAAGGGGCACGTCTGGGCCGTTCAGACATCCCCGCTGAAGATGGGGCCCTTAGGACCCTATTCTGGTCCACAGGACCAAAACATTCGTATAGGTGCCAGAATAAGGCTTGTGGCCAGCCTGGCATGCCCCCTCTACCTGCAGAGATATCCTCTCCACAGGCTCCCTGCACTGCCCCAGCTCCGGACCCCAAAATATTTCCATCTGACCCATGACTGGCTTCCTGTGGCCTGTATGGGGCGGAGGAACCCCCCTCCCTCACCTGGCCCCAGCCCGACGGTAGATCTCTGTTGCCGATTGACCAAGAAGTGCAGTTTAAACCACTTCTGAGGTTGTTTGAACTGCACATCCAAGCAGGTCCGGCATCATGATTAGGGCCATGACCAGAATTGGCCCTGTATGTTCTGCCAGGCGCCTGCCCCTGCTCCGCCCCTGAGCCCGCCCCCCACTCACATTACCCATCCTGTAGCACAGGACATGTGGGGAAAGCCTTTGCAGAATCTGCATAGCATGGACTACGGGGCTGCAACCTGCATTGCAGAATGAGGGCCATAGTGTATTTAGGTTTTCAAAAAGCCTTTGACGTCCCTCATGAGAGATTCTTGGGGAAATTAAAAAGTCATGGGATAGGAGGCAGTGTACTACTGTATATCAGGAACTGGTTAAAAGACAGAAAGCAGAGACTAGGGCTAAATGGCCAATTTTCTCAAGGAGAAAGGTGAATAGTGGAGTACCCCAGGGATCTGTGCTGTGTCCACTACTTTTTAAAAATATTCATAAATGACCTAGAAATGGGAATAACGAGTGAGGTGATCAAATTTGCAGATGACACAAAATTATTCAAAGTTGTTAAAAAACAAAAGAATTGTGAAAAATTGCAAGAGGTCCTTGATAAATAGGAAGACTGAACATTCAAATGGCAGATGAAATTTAATGTGGACAAATGCAATGTTATGTACCTAGGAAAGAACAACCCAAACAACTGTTACACAATGCAAGGTTCCACATTAGGAACCACCACCCAGGAAAAAGATTTAGGTGTCATTGTGGATAACACATTGAAACCCTCTGCCAAGTGTGCAGAGGCAGCCAAGAAAGCAAATAGAATGTTAGAAATCATAAGGAAAGGAATGGAGAATAAAACAAAGGATATTATATTGCCTCTGTATTGTTCCCTGGTGTGACCGCACCTTGAATATTGTATGCAATTCTGGTCGCCATATCTGAAAAGTGTATAACGGAATTAGAAAAGGTACAGAGAAGAGCCACCAAAATGGTAAAGGAGATGGAAGGACACTCTATGAGGAAAGGCTTAAAAGGCTGGGGCTTTTCAACCTGGAAAAGAGACTGCTAAGGGGAGATATGATAGAGGTCTATAAATTAATGAATTGAGTGGAACGGGTAAACATAAATCGATTGTTTACACCATCAAAAAGTTGAAAGACTAGGGGACACACAATGAAGCTACAATGTAACCCATTTAAGAGTAATAAGAGAAAATATCTTTTCATTCAACATGTAATCAGACTCTGGAATTCATTACCGGAGGATGTAGTAAAAGCTGGGCCTGGGAAATCCACTGCTTGCCCCAGAACAAGCATTGTGGAACTGTGTGCCTTTTTGGGAACCTGCTAGGTACTTGTGATCTTTATTGGCCACTGCTGGAAACAGGATACTGGGCTTGATCAACCTTGATCTGACCCAGTATGGCACATCTTATGTTCTTATGTTCTCCATTGAGAAAATTGACCATTTATCCCGACTCTCTGTTTTCTATCTCTCAACCAGTTTCTAATCCACTATAAGACATTGCCTCCTATGCCATGACTTTTCAATTTCCTCAGAGGTCTTTGATGTGGGACTATGTCAAGTGTTTTCTAAAAATCGAAATATAACATAGCAACTGGCTAACCTTTATCCATATGTTTATTTATGCCTTAGAAGAAATGGAGCAGATTGATGAGGGAAGACTTACCTAGCCTATATCCATGTTTACTTTCCCCATTAAATCATGTCTGTCCAAATGTTCAGTAATTTTGCTCTTAATAATGGTTTCTACCATTTTTCCCGGCAGTTATATTAGACTCACCGGTATGTATTTTCTCTGATCACCAGTGGAGCCCTTTTTAAAAATAGGTGTTACATTGGCTACCTTCAAATCTTTTGGTACCATAGACAATTTTGTAATAGGTTTTACATTACTAATATTAACTCTGCAATTTCATATTTGAGTTCTCTAAGCACTCTTGGGTGTACACCATCTGGTCCAAGTGATTTGCTGCTCTTTAATTTATCAATTTGTTCTATTATATCTTCCAGGTTCACTGAGATTTGATTCAGCTGTCCTGACTCATCATTATTAAATACCTTTTCTGGCATGGCTAGCTTCCTTACATCTTTCTCAGTAAAGAATGAAGAAAAGAATTCATGTGAAGACACATTTTGGAAAGGCTGTGAAGGCCAACTTAGAAACATGCAACTCCATACACTGGGAGAGAATTAAGAATTTCACAAATGCGGTCATGAATGTGCATGGTGTATCCATTAGGTGAGTTAGGTGACCGCCTAGGGAAGCCAGCCCGGGTGGGTGGTAGCAGCAGCACACATGACCAGCTGCGCCAGCCCCCTCAGCTGCCACCGATTCAATTTGGGGGGGAGGTGGGCAGCAGCATTATTTCCAAAAACAGCTACTTTTTGTGGCCGTTTTCTTGCTTGCAGCTGCTGCAGGCCAGAAATCAGCAGCAAAAAGCCACCGCTTTTTGAAAAACTGCCACTGCCCTCTTCCCCCTCCCAAGACGTAATCAGCGGCAGTTGGGGAGGGGCATTAGCAGCAGCTGGGGGGGGGGTGGCGGTGGCAGCAGCAGCTGGGGGGATGTGGCAAGGCCAGAGTTTCTGCCTGGGGTGGCAGAAATCCTTGGGCCACCCCTGGCATGGTAAATGTAAAAAAACAGCATGGACGTCCTGAATATAGACTAGGATGTCAGCTAAGGGGAGTGGAGGTGTCTGCCAACAGAAATATGCTATCAATCAAATAAAGTCATTGATACGAGTACCGATGGGTGTCCCCAATACCACAACTTATATACTTATTCCTACACCTGTAATCTTCTTTTTTTGTCGGAATCGACCTGCCCGAGAAGGAGAGATGGAAACCCTCCCCTCAATGCCGGAAGAACCCTTTTTATCAAGTGAATGGATTCACACAAAATCGCAAAAATAGTGTAATCACACTTATCTCAAATGAAGGTGATCTTCATCCTCAACAGATGTTGGGTTATAAATGTACACGACATGCATGTTTCGGGCCCCCAAAGAGCCCTGTGTCAAGTGTTCCCTGTCGTAATCCGTCACCATAAAAACGCCAAACCCAGCGGTTCTTATGTGTAGCTATAGTGACCGCCGATTGGTCTAAAACCCACATCACATGACTGGAGACGTTGCCCAATGTGCCCAATCAGTACTCAAACATAGGACAAAGCCAATTTTTAGGGGGATTTCCAAGCATCTGGCTATGAATGCCAATTTAATCATCCGGGGAGCTGATAAGGGTGGCGCAGTAGTGGTACAATCTTTTGATTCTTATGAGGAGCATTTAGTATCGCAATTAAGTAATGTGAAATATTACAAGCCATTATTACGGGATCCTACCCCGCAATTAAAAATTATCATATGTTCTCTGGTTTTAAAGGCTCAATCTAAGAGATGGATCACCTCCCGAGAAGCTAAGTTTTTGATTCAACAGCATCCTAGAATCCCGGTGATTTACACTGTGCCTAAGGTACATAAATCATTATCGTTCCCCTTGTGGCGTTCAATCGTTTCTGAGGGACACATCCCACTTTTTGAGTGTTCTGGCTGGATTTGGGGAATCATTGGATGGTGTATTCTTGGTTACTCTAGACGTAACAGCGCTATATGCTAACATCCACCAGGAGGAGGCGTTTTCCATTTTGGAGTCAGCGTTTACCACAGCACCGGACAGAAGTCCAAAATCTTTCTTGCTGGACATCACTAGGCTGGTATTAACAAAGAATTATTTTTCTTTTCAAGGACAGTTTTACCAGCAGTTTCATGGCATTGCCATGGGTGCTACGGTGGCTCCGTCCATAGCAACCTTTTATTTGGCAGCCATGGAGGAAAATTTCATCTACCCGGGGGAATCTTTCCATTTGGTAAAATTATGGGTAAGGTTTTTAGATGACATTTTCTTCCTGTGGACATTGACAAGAGAATGGCTGACACAATTTATTACATGGCTTAACACTCTTAAAGAGAATATACATTTCACAGCTCACATCAGTGACAATCAAATTGAGTTTTTTGATGTACTTGTGGGAATACAAGGGGGTAGGTTTTTTACAACGTTGTTTCGGAAGCCTAGCCAACGCAACAGCCTACTTAGATTTCATAGCCATCATCCTTTTGCTTTGAGAAGAGGCCTCCCTTTTGGCCAATTTTTATGTTTGAGAAGAATTTGTTCCACGATGGAGGAATATAAATTACAAGCGAAAACATTACGACTTCACCTTTTTGAACGAGGCTATCCTCGGAAAGTTATAAGGAGAGCATACATTAGAGCTTGTTTTTCCCATCGAGAATGGTTGCTGGATGGTTCTCATTCTCAGTCTACTTTGGGAGCTGACAGGAAGAATGAGTGTGACATCATCACAGGCGTTTTGCCTTTCATGTCCCACACGTCCCAAGTGACCAGCCTTTTGCGGAAATATTGGCAGGTTTTACAAAAGCACACCTGCTTTCAGAAACCGGTTCATTTTGCCTACTTGAGGGGTCCGAATCTGAGAGATCGATTGGTCCACTCTACTCCGAGGTCTCCGTTAGGCTTGGTGGACTGTCCTCTACAAGGACATTGGGCTTGTGGTCACCGTAAGTTTTGTGCCACTACTTTAGAGGGTATCCGATGGTCTCACTCTACATTGAATAGTTCTTTTTCTTTTGACCGCTTTGATTGAAGGATAAGGCGGTATACAAAACTGTCTAAATAAATAAATAAAATAATAAAATTTTATGGGGATGTCTACATGTCAGTCCAGCTTTGTAGTATACATACTGATTTGCCCTTGTGGTCTTATTTATGTTGGGAGGACCATTCATCCGTTAAGAACCTGACTCGGTGAGCATGCCTCTAGGATCAAGCAAAAGGTTTTATCGGCACCGGTGGTTGAGCATTGCATTCTGAGGAACCACTCTTTCAGTGATTTTAAGTGGAGAATCATTGATAGTGTGCCCGCCACCCCCCGGGGGGAGATCATGAACGCCAATTGCAATGGTGTGAACAGCGTTGGATTTTTCAACTTCACTCTATCATCTCTTGGGTCTTAATTTAGAACTGGATTGGTGGAGTCTCTTATAGGCCATATTATGGGGACTTTTTCTTTTAGATACTTTAATTCATATTTACATTTACACAATTTGTAGTCACCTGAGGAGATGCTTGGAAATCCCCCCAAAATTGGCTTTGTCCTATGTTTGGGTTTTGATTGGGCACGTTGGGCAACTTCTCCAGTCATGTAATGTGGGTTTTAGACCAATCGGCGGACACTATAGCTACACATAAGAACCGTTGGCTTCGGCATTTTTATGGCGACGGATTACAATGGGGAACACTTGACACAGGGCTCTTTGGGGGCCAGAAACATGCATGTCATGTACATTTATAACCTGACATTTGTTGAGGATGAAGATCGCCTTCATTTGAGATAAGTGTGATTACACTATTTTTGCGATTTTGTGTGAATCCAGTCACTTGATAAAAAGGGTTCTTCCGGCATTGAGGGGAGGGTTTCCATCTCTCCTTCTCAGGCAGGTCGATCCCGACAAAAAAAGAAGATTACAGGTGTAGGAATAAATATATAAGTTGTGGTATTGCAGACACCCATCGGTACTCGTATCAATCTTTATCTTTCTTTATCTTTATCTTTATTTACATTTAATATACCGCCCTTGTCGAAACGTGAGGGCGGTTTACAATAAAATAATACAATAAAAGCATTAAAAGGAAAAGAAATCCATTAAAATAAAGAGAAGATAGACCAAAGAGGTCACAAAACAAAGCAAACAATAAACAATCAGACAGACCATGGGTAAGCAAAAACAAACGAAACAAAACAATGACTTTGATTGATAGTTTACAAAGTAGTCATTTGATATTTTGGAGGTTTATTTTTTTGAGTTTAACAGAAATATGCTGACAGAGATGTGCAAAAAGTGTGTCAATGGCCCCATAGCTGGAAATGTGGACGTTGTTGCAAAATATGACTACACTTGTAGTGCAAGGGAGAAGTGAACATGCAGCAGGAAACAGGATGTGACCATCTCCCCTTTTTCCCCCACTTGTGGAACCTACAGAGGAGAGGAGACATGATGGCCTCCAGTCAGGTGAATGTCACCCATAAGGAAAGCCTGTTCCTCTGCAGGCTGGTCTTGGAGGAGGAAGAATTGCTTTTCCCCTCACATTGGTGTGTGCCACCCCATGCTACAGCAAGAATGGTATGGGAGCACATCTACACCACCCTAATAGTGAGTTAAACAAGGACACTGTACACTGGGGGACATGTAGCAGCAGGCAGGTGCACAGTAGGCAGGCTGGAAAGTGTGGTAGATGGACGATGGTCAAAAAGGAAACTATGAAGGCTATTCTCACTCTGGGACTGTGGGGGTCTTGAAGAGCCACTGCAGCAAACTGAGAGATACACATATAAAGAGAGGTGTGTACATCGACAAGCTGATGCAGGACAACACGCAGGGAAGGAGTGGGTACACACATGGGCAGCAGGCATGTTGGCATGTGATCAGGGAGGAAAATGCAGACATGGTAGCAAAACTAGAATGGAGAAAATGTGTACATTTTGTAGCAGGAACACCAAAGATATGCTGAAGCAGCCATGCCATAATGTGATGTGATAGTAATGATATGTGTGTGGTTGTACATTGATGCCAGTGAGGATGTTGGCTCCATGGCACTGCACAATGTACACATGGATGTAGGTGGAGTAGGTACACATGGGCAGAAACCTTGTCCATCAGCCACAGTATGCTCAAAGCATTACGATTGACTGATGGCAGTCTTCAATGATAGGAATGGGTTGTGAAAGGGTGTACAGGGGATTAGGGCATTAGCAGGGAAGGAAACACGATGAAGGCTGCATCCGGGAGCAGGGGATACCACAGGTGCCATCACAGGATGCAGTCACAGCAGGGCATAGAAGGGCCTGGCATTCTCCCCCCTCCTCTCCCCCCACAAGAAATGCCACACAGAGTCAGGTGCAGGACAAGGGGAGATAGGTTTATGACAGGTGGGGAGGGGGTTGAACAGCTAGAAAGAGTTAAATGCTAGCTACATTCCCTCCCACTCTCCACAGATGCTTTCTCATACTGGGGACCTGGAGGCAATCAAAGTACCTTTCCTTGCCAAGCAGTGCTCCAGACCATGATTGCTTCAGTACATATAGTGACAATTGTGCAAAAAAAACCCCCAAAATCAAAAACTCAGGCAATGACAAAGTCATTGCCTGAGTTTTTGATTTTGGGGTTTTTTTGCACAATTGTTTTCATATATGATTGGACCCTCTATTAATAAGACCACGTTTTGCGTGTCAGTACATATGGTGCCAAGTCTGGCAGAAGCAAGGTGAATGCCAATGAATGCTGCAGTGGTTAGCACGGAATGAGGACTTCCCTTGCTACAAAAGCAAACTAGCATGTATCTGCCAAGAACAAAAGAGAAGGGCTCACAAGGGCAGATTCAAAGTCACAATGTGCACAGCATATGTAGGATGGCTGATGCACAGACAGAGGCCTACAGAGCTGCAGCTATGATCAGAGTACAAAACCAAAAGGCCATATAGCAGTGGTTGCATACAGCAAAAGATATGGAAGGGATGCAGCAGATGGGGGGAAGGTTGAGGTGAGAAATGCAACATGATCAAAATATAACAAGGCTTTGTCACTAGTACACAGAGTGCTGATGTCAAAGTCATAGAGAGAATAACTGCACACATAGTAATGGCAGGAAAAGGTCAGCCTATGTAAGAGTTGTGCACATGTAATAGTCAGTGCCCACACATAGGCATAAGTAAAGTATATGTGCTGACCATGCACACTGTGCACATGTCCGTGCCCATGCTGATCAGCAAACAGAAACCCTGCATACACACTGAGCTCTAAAGATACATATCACCTGCCATACACAGAGGGTGCTCAGATGGGACTGCATCACAATAGCCACCCTGAGATCTAGATCACTTCCAGATGCAAAAGCTGCCAGTTCAAGGGAAGTCTCTGTGGACAAGCAAAAAGGAACCCAGGGAAATCTGTGAGCATCCGAGGATAGGGAGCCCAGTAGCAGGAGTCTCCATCTAGAATATAATCTGGGGCAGGCCAGCACTACCATTAGGTGAACTAGGCAGTTGCCTAGAGTGCCTGCCCTCTGGGGGTGCCACTGCTGTCACACCTCTCAGGACAGAACAACAGGAGAAAGTTAAAAAATGACAACCCTTCGTTTGTAGAACAAGCTTTTATCAAATACCCCTACACTGACAGTGTTTCAGCTCACAAGCCTTCGTCAGGGGGATTGTTTCCAACCTCCAACAGATAAAAACATAAAAATGTTAAAACACAATAGTATAAAAACATAAATAGATATTAACATTAAAATAAAATGATAAGTACAGCCATAATGTGGAACATAGTAAATAACTTAAAAATAGCAACAAAGCAATGACACGGTAAAGAGGGGAGAATTACAAGTAATAATACCGTAAACCATTGTCTTAAAACCAACATAAAACCTTAAAACCTTACATGCATATGTCTGGATAGAGGAATACATGACTTTAGCTGAATCTTATTGGGGCTATAGGGCTCGGCAGTGCATGCTTTTTAGAAAACATATTACTGTATATCCGTAACAACTCAACCATTGAGGAATAAAATAATGTTTGGCATTACAGAGAAAACAGTGTTATACCAAAATGAGAAAAATATAGACAACTTACTGTGGGATGCAGTACTGGAAACAAAAATGGTTTTAAATCAGGGGAGTAAAACCACCACAGAAAACTTCTCAAGCTGGAAAACAACATGCATCCTCATATAGACATATCAAGGGAGCAATATAGTATAGGGGGTGAAGTATTTTTGTCCACTAAAGAAGAGCAGGACCTCGGTGTGGTTGTGTTTGATGATCTTAAAGTAGCTAAGCAGGTAGAAAAGGCAACAGCAAAAGCTAGAAGGATGCTTGGATGCATAGGGAGAGGAATGGCTAGCAGAAAAAAAGGAGGTGATAGTGCCTCTATATAAGTCTTTGGTGCGACCTCATTTGGAGTATAGTGTGCAGTTCTGGAGACCGCACCTTCAAAGGGATATAAACAGGATGGAGTCAGTACAGAGAGTGGCTACTAAAATGGTTAGTTGTCTTCGTTATAAACCATATGAAAACAGACTTAAGGATCTTAATATGTACACCTTAGAGGAAAGGCGGGATAGAGGTGATATGAATGAGATGTTTAAATACCTCCATGGCATAAATGCACATGGGGAGAGCCTTTTTCGATTCAAAGCAAGTTCTGCTATGAAGGGACATGGGATGATGGTGAAAGGAGATAGATTCAGGAGTGATATGCAGAAATATTTCTTTACAGAAAGAATGGTGGATCCGTGGAATAGTCTCCCAGTGGAGGTGGTAGAGATGAGGACAGTATCTGAATTCAAAAAAGCATGGGACAAACACAGAGGGATTTCTAAAGGAAAAAAGGGGAGTGTTGCAGTTGTTGATATGGGAAGACAGACTAGATAGGCCATGTGGTCTTTTTCTGTCATCATTTTTCTCTGTTTCTATATATAGCTTAAAAAAACACCTCATGTAGACATATCAAATGTATCACCTCATGTAGACACCTCATCTCATGTAGACATATCAAATATATATATATCTTAAAAAAAACCATAAAGGGTAAAAATTCCAGAAGTATTTACAGTATCATGTAATAGACACATTTCTTTTTTGCTGACAAGGCAAGGAAAACACAGAGAAGGAGCAATGCTAGGCAAACAATGAAAGCATTTGTGTAAAAGTGATTGTCCAGCAGCGCTTACTTGGCAATTTGATGTCTACATGAGGTGATAGGGTATGCATATTGTTTTCCAGCTTGAGAAGTTTTCTGTGGTGGTTTTACTCTCCTGATTTAGAACCATTTTTGTTTCCAGTACTGCATCCTACCATAAGTTGTCTATATTCTTCTCATTTTGGTATAACATTGTTTTGTTTGTAATATCAAACCTAGTTTTATTCCTCAATGGTTGAGTTTTTCGGATATAATATGTTTTCTGAAAAGCATGTACTGCTGATCCCTATAGCCCAATAAGATTCAGTTATAGTCATTTTATGTTGGTTTTAAGACAATGGTTTACAGTATTAGTACTTTTAACTCTCACTGTGTAATGACTTTGTAGTTATTTTTAAGTTATCTACATAGGGGCATGTTTACTAAACATTCCTAATGTGCGGGGCCGCGGTAGTGTGCCTGTGCCATATAAGGAGTGGGCGGTTCAGGCCGAAAAAGGAAAAAAAACGACCGTACGTGTGCGCGTCGCGTTAATGTGTGGGGCCCACATTAGCGCATGGGAAGGCTAAGTGGGGCGCAGCTGGGCACATATAGGAACAGAGCTGTAGCACAACAGTGAAGACAATAACCAATAGTGCAGGGGCCATGGGTTCAATCCCCCAGTGTGCACAACCCAAAAAGGCTAGCTGAGGCACCACCTTGAATGTGGAAAAGTGTGTCAGGAGGCAAAGTAATTTTGTATGGCATAAGGCGGCGCACTGTTCATTTTGGGCGGGATAAGGCGGCGCACTGTTCATTTTGGGCGGCATAAGGCGGCGCACTTCATTTCGGGCAGCATAAGGCGGCGCACTTTTCATTTCGGGCAGCATAAGGCGGCGCACTGTTCATTTTGGGCGGCATAAGGCGGCGCACTGTTAATTGTGGGCAGCAGGATGCGGCGCGCTGATGGGCACAAGGCGGCGCGCTGATGCTAAAGCAAAAGAACACAGCCACAGCACAATGGTTAACACACTGACCAATGGTGCAGGGACCAGGGGCTCAATCCCTCACAATGCCCAGTGAAAAAGGCTAGCTGAGGCAGTATGTTTTATGTTGTGGAGTGCTGTAGGAGGCTTTTTAATTTTATTTTGTGATAACTACTAGCAAACGCACTCTCACAGCATGTTAACATAAGGCGGCCCATAAGGCACATGTTACAGTGCACCGTCCGCCAAGGCACCCTAGAATGTCCCCTATAGGGCAGCATGTATGTTGCGACACAGGATAATGTATAGTGCACCCTATATGGATGCCAACCATAAAGTGTCCTATTAGGCGCCCCATAAAGCACCCTCAGAGGCACCTTATGGGTACAGTACGCTGAGGGTGTTATTGCAGGCATCAACATATGTACAGTAAATTAAAATAATGCTTTGGACAACCCTATTACAGAACCCCACTGTGGGTTTGAACCAATGACCTCTGGCTGCACAGGCAGTGACACAACCATTGGGCTACAGCTCTATAGCTGTAAGCAAGCCCCTGCCTGGCTGCAGATAGCCTGCACGTCACATCACAGACAGTCTGCTGGTGTAAACAGGATAGGGTTAGGCCACCCGTACCCATGATGCACTGCACATGCAAATCAGCTGTCCACAGATGCACACAAGATGGGAACTGCACCCCTAAAGCTCCCCGGCCTGTAGGGGGAGCTGTCCGTGTGCACCCACACAGCACCTCGGCCTGGTAGGGTGTCCTGAGTGGGTGGACAAAAGGCAAAGAGTAGCTAAACACCATCACATTGTGCGGTTACTGTGCTCACCCTGAGTTTGTGATGTTGCGCCCAGGACCAGGTCCACAACACCTTCCATGGCTGAATGTGGCCATGCCAGAGCTCCAAAGCAGCAATAACCTGTGAAATAGATAGGTGCTGCATAAACATCTTGGAGATCTCTGTCTGCCTCAGTTAGTGGTACACCCACCCCACCCCCGGTGGATAAAACACAGTTTCCCACCAACAGATTCCCATCCCCATCCCTCCCCCTGCACCAATGGCAGTAGAGTGGAGCATCAACCCCAGCCCTGCTGGGGAACAGACACCCTACAAGGCAGTCCAAGCAGCTCCACACACATCCATAACACAATAACAGACAGACATTAGGCCTGGATATTCACAGATGCACCCCACCACTATCTGATATTCTCCTGCAGCAAGCCATCAGCCACTGCACCCTGCAAGGCACTCCATCAAGACACATACCATCTGTGCACAGTCTGCTGGTTGGTCCTGATGGAAATGCATGCACCCACAACTGGGGTGGCAGCACACACAAGCAGATAAGTCAGTGAAGAGGCCCCAACAGGAAACCATATATATCACATGAGAGAAACACAATACAGCACTATGGGTGTGCCTAGCCATGCTGCCGTCACTGCACACTCAGGGTGAGAGTGATCCCCCAGCAGCACATACAGAGGTTACCCTGTCTGTGTAGGTGGTGGCCGGGCACTACCATGTCCCTGTCAGTGCCCTATGCCCTGTGCAGCTGCATCCTGGTCAGCCCACCCTGTCTGAGATGTACCCATGGTCCCTTGCTACTCATTATGCACATTGGCAGGCCAATACTGGCAACAGTGCTGGCAGTGTGGGCTGTGGAAGGGGCTTGCAGCCAACACCCCCTGTATAGACAGACACACACTTCCACACCTATGCCATCATGGTGCTACTATTGAGGCGGTAATTAGCCTTGCCCACCAAACCGGTCCTGGGCACGGCAAGGCATGGATATGGTACGCAGTACTGCTGGGGGTCACTCCCCAGGGTGGTAAACACCGTCAGAGGCCAGGCCTGGAGCACGCACCGCAAACACCTAACAGATTGTTCTGATGGGGTCAACTAGCAGTATGTGCGTAACGTATGGATATCTATCTGCCAGTACTCCTAGCAAACGTCTCAGAGCTGTGTACCGTATACCTCAGGTGTAGGGTGACATTGCTAAGGTATGCAGGTGCTAGTATTGGGAGATGCACGCAGGGTCCAGTATTCTGCCTCTCCAGGAGACATTGGCCAATGGGGCCTGTGGGTGTGGGTGTGGGTGTGGGTGTGTCTGGCCCTGTTGGCTGCTGCTTTACGGCAGAGATTCCCAACTCCAGTCCAGGTCTGCATCACACTGTTTGGGTTTTCCTGCTGTCCCCCATGAACATGCATGAGCTACATCTACATGCCATGGGGGTGGTGCATAGATATACAGCACAGGCATCTGTATGAGTGGCAGCATGGAACCCGACTGGTGTGTGGCCCACCAGGACTGCATTTGGGAGCCTCTGCTCTAGGTACTGCCCCTGTTCATGGTGTCTGTGCTCAGTGGGGTAAAAGATAGACGTAGTACCATTGCATATGTCCTCGCCACGAAAGGTGTGTCCTTACTATCACTGTTTAGTTGTGGGAAAAATATGTGGGCAGGATTGGCAGTAGCCCCAGCTGGGCTTTGAATCTGTGATCTTCTGTTCTTGCATGCACTGTCTGTGTGCTCTGCACCACCGTGTAGCCACAGATTGGCTGGATTCCCTGGAACATCCATGACTGTGGATCCGGCAGGGCCTGTCTGTTGCAGTGGACTGTGCCAGCCTGCACATGGCTAGGCCTCTGTCTTCTGTGGCTAGCAGCCACTGCCCCCTGCACCACATGTACTCGTCTGCCAACATGCTGGCATGAGCCTCTCTCAGAAAAAGCAGATGACCTGATTGCAATGTGGCAGTACGGGACTGCATTTGGGGGATGTGGCTGTAGGTAATGCCCATTGTTGTGGTGTGTGTGCGGTGTTGGGTAAAATATGGGTGTTTTCCCCATGCTTATGTTCCCTGCAATACAAGGGATTCTGCGCTATCTTTGTTTAGTGGTGGGTAAAATATAGGGACTGGGCTGGTAAGTGCCCCAGCTGGGATTTGAACCTCTGACCCTCTGGTCCTAGAGGTACTGGCTCTGTCCGCTGCACCACCCTATGGCCACTGAGACAGTGCAGCCCCTGGAGGTAGTAAACCTGGCAGGATGGAGTCGCAAACCCTGCTCTACGCATTTTTACTGTGGGCACATGCACCCTGTCTGGTGACAAACGTGCACATAAACCCCGGAAATGACCACGGAAAATGGGGGACACAATATCACCACGCTGGGCAACAGTGATATTAATGGGCAACCATAGCAAACACTCCCAGGAAAGCTCCAACAAAAAGGAAATGCTTCCCAGAAGAGCCCCCGCTCCGTACACCTTTCCAAAAATCATTTCTCCTTTCTGGAGCTTTCCTGGGTGTGCTCCCTAGTTTTGCCCATTACTATAACTGTTACCCAGCTGACTTACTATTTTTACAATTTTTGTTGTGGTCCTTTTCTATTTTTAATTCCACTTTTGGGCTGTGCAGATGTATCACACTGCTCATGTTTTTCAGGTTTCCCCGGTTTTGCTGTACATTGCTGACGTAAATGGTTTCTCTTCCCTTTAAATGCCCTCTACCGTGAGTGTTTCACTCGCGCTATTTTTCCCTTGTAAATTTGGCAACACAACTGTGCGAGGAGCCTCTCCCCTCCCCTTCCCTGCCCATTAACCCCTTCTCTCCGCCCCTCCGGAGCCTTCCTCCACCCTCCGTTAGCCTTTCCACGCCTCTATCGGACATTTGCGGGCGCGTACTTCTGCGGCACCCGTTACTGTGACGCGCAAGGGTGCGGGGCTTCATCGCACGTTTGTGGGGCGCTTAAGCGCTCTTAAATATGCTTTTAGTGCGCTATTGTGCGGCTGCGCACATTGGCGGTTTTTAGTAAACATGCCCCTAAGTTCCACATTATGGCTGTCTTTATTTTGTTTTAATGCTAATGTCTATTTATGTTTTTATACTATTATGTTTTAACATTTTTATGTTTTTATCTGTTGGAGGTTGGGAACAATCCCCCTGACAATAGCTTGTGAGACAAAACACTATCAGTGTAGGGGTAATTAATAAAAGCTGGTTCAACAAATGAAGGGTTGAGTCATTGTTTGCCTTGCCCTTCTGTCATTCTGTTTGGTGTTGCAAGTGCGTGTGCCCCCTTTGCGCCTCTCTTAAGACAGACAGCAGTGGCAATGGGCACAAACAGCCCTGTGGCACTTACCTTTAAACTTTGGCACCATGGGGCTGTTTGCTTCATCCACCTCTTTGATGCCTGATGCAAACAGGAAGTCGGCATCAGAAGTTGGAGAGGGGGTGGAAGCAAATAGTCCAGAGGCGCTGAAATTTAAAAGTAAGCCGCTGCAGGGCTTTTTGTGCCCACTGCCACTGTTGCACATCCCAGAGAGGAGTGGCAGTGGTGGCAACCTAGGGCACCTTATCTCCTTACACCAGTCCTGCCTGGTTGTACAGTCACAGAGTAGGTAACTCTGTGGGAAGATACATACTTCATGGCCAGGTGAAATCAACAGCAGCTTATCAAGAGGCACAAATGTCACCAACCTAAAATAGGGTCACCAGGGCACAGGCTTCGGGATTGCTGATTCTAGCCCAACAGGCATCTCTAGCCAAGCATTCTCATCATGCTCTCCCACCACAAGGTTGCATGCTTACAGTCATGATCATACAAGGCCCTGCAGACCACTTTGCAGCTTCCTCTTTGGGTCAGCACAGAGCCACTAATGGCTCTCATAACTCCCCATGGCATATGTGCATTTGAGCTACATACACACACACACACACGGTATGTGATATGCAACCAGTGACCATCCATAAAACCCAGGCCTTCTCAAAATCAGTTAATATGAAACCTCTACATTTATTTATTAGTATTTAGTTCACACCTTTCCAGTAGTAGCTCAAGACATTACAATCAGGTACTATAGGTATTTCGCTATCTCTAGAGGGCTTACAATCTAAGCTTGTACCTGAGGCAATGAAGGGCTAATTGAAATGTCAAAGGCAACAAGGAGTACCAGTGGTATTTGAACCCTGGTCTTTCTTATCCCAGGCTGCTGTCCTAACCTCTAGGCTACTCTCAGGCATGTGCCTCTCAGTGTGGAGTATTGTACCCTGCAAATATTGTGTCTGTGAGACCATCATTCCACAGTACCCCCTAATGCCACAGCCCAAGACAAACTAACTATGCAGTTTTTCACTGTGCCTCCCCCAAGTAATATTTTCAAGCCACTAGCATAGGAGGCCATATAATGCCCATGATATCAGGCCCCATCACATGCCAAGCCGAGTACAGGCATAAGCCAGATGAGAGGTGTGACTCTCTATTATGGCACATGGGGATAGGGGTCAGAAAAGCCAAGTTAAACAGGTAGACATATATGCCATTGTGAATTGTAGAAAGGTCCAAGCACACACACACAGCCAACATCGCATGCCCTCTGGATCCCTGCTGTGGTGGACACCACCTCACCATACCTAAATCCAGCTTGTGGCTACAGGTGGAAGGATGTAGCCATGGTTGTGCATGTCTCTCAGCAGTCATTGTGGTTCTACAGCAGCCCATCATGGGTTTGTTGTGCTATTTGTCACTGCACATGCCCAGTGGCATCCTTGTGGGGTCCATAGCATACCAATAAGAGTTTGTTAGCCACAAAAATCTTTTTGTTTCCTCTCAGGTGTTGGTCTCTTCGGTTTGGTGTCATGTAGTGTTTAGACATTTCCAATTCAGGGCAGTATTGTTTATGAAACAGGTTGATGTGGCTGCTGCCCAAAGACAGCAAAAAACAAAAAAAAAAGCCAAAACATAGCAAGATAATTACTAGAGTTGCTGACAACCACATAGCCAAATGGCTAATTTTTCACACTCAAATCCATAATTTTTTGCTTTGAAAGCAGATTTCTTCGGGAGAAGCCATCAGGCCTCTATAGGGGACTGGGTCCAGCCTGCCTGCTCATAACTGTATCTATGTGGGCATAGTTGTTCTGGTTTCCTCAATCAACCAAAGTTTGTGTGTTCTGGTGCTCTGTGGGAAATGGCTACTGGATTTGTAGCCTTGATAATGTACTGACCCCTGCTGTAGAGAAATGCCTCACATACTGATATTTAAGCATATCCATGGGTTAGAAAGTCTGTAAAAAAAGTGAATAAGTAGACAATAAAAGGCATTTCCCAAGTCCAGACTAGATCCTGGTTCTGCAAATAGTTGATTCTCGCTTATTTGGACAACCATGATATGCCCCACTTGGAAAATCCATACATGAATGTATCTGCGACGCACACGTCTATGTTGCTGTCTTTCCAAAATGGCAATTTGCACGTGCCCACAACCCAAACAGTTTTCTGGCATCACTGGCACATCCAAATCATGTTTAGTCTTTCTAAAATGACCCTCTTAGTGTCTCAGCTATGGCCTTGTCCTCCCTGAGTGCTTACACCTTGATTATCTAAAGCTCCAATTGATTCCTTCCCTATAGCTTCTTGTTTCACATGTACCTGAAAAACTGTTTATTGTGAGTTTTTGTCTCGATGGTAAGCTTCTTTTCAAATTTTCTTTTTGCCTTGCATTTAACATGTTACTGCGTATGTTCTTTTCTATTTTCTTCATTTGGATCTTTGTGGCTGCTCTTTTTAGGTTTTTACATAACCATTTTCCTCATTTTATCATACTCTCCCTTTTGAAAATTAAATGCTGACACAATTTCCTTTGTATAGTCAAATTTGATCATATTCTGATCATTTGTGCCAAGTGATCCCAACACAGTTAGTTCTTGCACTACATCCTGTGTTCCACAAAGGACAAAAGGGCCCTTTTAGTAAATGCCACTAACAGTCAATGTGCATTTTAGCAAGTGGTAACTGGCTGCAGTGAACCCTAACACACAGGCAGACCAGTTACCAACCATTGAAATGTACATTTACTGGCACTCGCACGCTACTGTGGACAGTGGACGGGTAGATAAGAAGTGTGAACAAGGCCAACACAGTAGTGTGCGAGGGCAGTTAGCATGGCATGTAGCATGGGTTCACCTAACAGCACATCTATGGGTGGTGTTAAGTGTCACCACATTATTTTGCTGCTCGTTAGAGCAGTGTTTCCCAACCCAGTCCTACGGGGCACACCGGCCAGTCAGGTTTTCGGGATATCCCTAATGACTATGCATGAGATATATATGCATTAGAGATATCCTGCCAACCTGACTGGTTTGTGGCCCTCCAGGGCTGGATTTGGAGACCCCTGCCTTACACCTCTGTCATTTAAGATTGTGAGTGGGCAAGGTGCAGACAACTTTTTGGTGGTGGTGAGAATCGAGGAGGAATGTGTCACATTCTATATACCCTTTCGATGTCTAGGACATCTGCACCTTGCCCACTCACAATCTTAAATGACAGAGGTGTAAGGCAGGGGTCTCCAAATCCAGCTCTGGAGGGCCACAAACCAGTCAGGTTGGCAGGATATCTCTAATGCATATATATCTCATGCATAGTCATTAGGGATATCCCGAAAACCTGACTGGCCGGTGTGCCCCGTAGGACTGGGTTGGGAAACACTGCGTTAGAGTACCACAATGCATATTAGCTGCTGGGCACATACAGGTCATGCCTCTGACAACTAATGCAGGGGCTGTGCATTTAATGTGCACTGTTTTTTATTTGTAAACTGCTCTGATCTTTGAAGGGTGGTATAGAAAGCCCTAATAAACCATAAATGCACATTAGGTGCAAACTCTTAGGGGCTTGTTTACAAAGCCGCGGTAGCGGTTTGCGATCGTAATCGGAGCCGCGGCCCCATTGATTTCAATGGGGCCGCGGCTGCGATCGCGATCGCGAACCACTACCGCGGCTTTGTAAACAAGCCCCTTATTAGCAGTAAAAGGGCCCCTAAATCTAAAATAGCTTCTTCTCTAGTTGGTTCATAAACCAGCTGCTCCATGAAGCAAACATTTACCTCCCTAGCATGTCCTAATGTGATGTTTATCCAATCCATATTGGGTAATTTAAAACACCCATTATTACTGTGTTGCCAATTTTGTTAGCTTCCCTAATTTCTGATAACAATTTATATCTGTCTGCTCATTCTATCCGGTCAGATGGAAGTAACCCTGTAGATCATCCATGTTGTTTCTGGACATTCCAATGCTGCTGCTCTCAATATAAAATAACCCATCAGCTCCGATGTACGAACAGATGTTGCAATGGAGTAAAATCTTGTTACTCCCATAGTGATAAATTAGACAGAAGCTACAGTTCAAAGCTGATGTGAGTACTTTTTGTTAAAGCCATTTAGTTAAATTCTATTTATCTAAAATTATAGTCTGGGAGGCAGATAAAATATGTGTGTAACTTTAACACTATGTACTTGAAATTATAGGCAGCAGAAGGGGGTGGGCCACAGGGGACATGGCCTCACCAATATTTTGCTCAACACAACAACAGCAACTAGCCAGCTTGGAAGTGGGGCCAGAGATCAGTTTGTTTGGTCCCTCCAATCAAAAAGATACTTCACTGTCCCTGCTTGGAATTTTCTGATAGTGAATGTTTGTTGTTAATGCAAAAAGATTCACTATGCCAAGAACTTTCTCTCTCTCTCTTAATTTTTGTCTCTAAAACTTGAGAAAAAAAAATAACACATGAACAAATTAGTATCTTCGTCACTTCTGTGCTACTTTGCTATAATATGAATTCACCTTCCCCCTACCACCTCTCCTGGGTTATTGTACCAGGAAAGTTGAGCTCTCCTTGTGGTTCAGAGTTGGAATTGAAGGAATCCTTCTCCAAGACTGCAGCCTTCTGTGCTCTCTTTGTACCTTAGAGAGATCACTTTTGCCTTTTACAGTTAACCATACTACATTATTTGGAGCTCAAGCATGTGACCTGATACCTCAGTAGACCAAAACAGGTGAAAATACTGAGATAAAATATGTTTAATATTTAATAAACTTGATATATGGTTCTTCAAAAATGAACATAAAACCGTGTACACAATTAAAGCCAGTTAAAATACAAATTAAAATAAAAATAAAATGTAAAATATAATACTAAACAAATAGAAACAAATAGAAAAAGGTAGATTTTCAAAAGCATCTCAGGGAGAATAGGGCTGTGGGCTTTATATGGAGCAATCCACATGTTGTGAAAGCCATCCAAATAACAGCAAAAACACACCCTAAAGAGGAAAATCTATTGAAAAATGCCATAAACTTCTAAAATGGAAAGAAGGACTTGAAGAACTTCAACCAGGAAAAGAGACGGCTGAGGTGAGATATGATAGAGGTCTATAAATTAATGAATGGAGTGGAATGGGTAAACGTAGATCAATTGTTTACGCCATCAAAATATAGAAAGACTAGAGGACATGCAATGAAGCTACAGGGTAACCTATTTAAGACTAAAAAGAGAAAATTATTTTTCACTGAATGTGTAATCAAACTCTAGAATTTGTTACTGGAGGATATAGTAAAAGCTGTTAGTGTAGCTGGGTTTAAAAAAGGTTTGGACAAGTTCTTGGAGGAAAGGTCCATAAACCATTATTAAAGGGGACCTGGGATATCCCTGCTTGCCCCAATACAAGCATTGTGGAACCTGTGTCTTTTGGGGAACCTGCTAGATACTTGTGACCTAGATTGGCCACTGTTGGAAACAGGATACTGGGCTTGATGGACCTTGTTCTAACCCAATATGGCATATATTGTGTTCTTATATTCTTATAAGAACTTTAAATTAAATCCTAGGAATAACAGGAAGCCAATGGCATGAATAAAGAAGAGGAATGATACAATTAAAGCACCTAGTTCTAGCCAAAATCTTTATGGCTGTGTAAAGTACAAGATGCAGTCTTAGGAAGGTTAACTTCAAGCTATTATTCACAGAATTACAGTAATCCAACTTATTCAAGACTAAGACATGATTGATAGTGTTTAAGCTATCGGTACTCAGATAACATATCACAAAGTGAATATTTCATAGAGTAAAAAAGCAGGACCTCACCATTGCAGAGATCTGATGATTAAACACCAGTTCAGTATTTATCTTTACACCTAGTATTATGATGTACTCTTTCAAAGAAATAGGGAATTCAGCAATAACTGCGAAGATCTAAGGAGAGCCTTTCTTAGCTGTGAACCACATGCTCTTCAGTTTTAAGGAGTTAAGAATCAGATAATGCCTACTAATCCAGACTCGAACCGTATGCAAACAATTGTTGAGGATCAACTGTAGCCAAAAGTTGGCGATCATCAATATTAATGGAACAATGAACATCAAACCCCTTATGTCCTTTATAATAGCCAGCCTGAAAAGTGTGAAGAATGAATGATTTATTTAAAAATCTTTACACTGCTGTAATACCACCTTCTTGGTAATTTTAGATATAAAGAGTAAGGGCCTGATATTCAGCGGCAGTGGCTAGCACAATTATTGCGGCTAGCTATTGTCGCCGAGCCCTAAACCTAGATATTCAATGCTGGGCCCATATCTGGCCATTGGCATTGAATATCCAGGTTCGTCGCCAAAGCAGGAGGCTAACCAGGCAGTGGTGATGTTCAGCTGCTGCCCAGTTAGCTTCAGTAACAAAAGTTAGGACAGCCTTTTGTGTGCTTAACTTTTGCTGCCAATGGATAATTGGTCAGCGACTGAATATCACCTCTGACTGTTTATCCCTGGGTGCCACCCCTGGAATGCCCTGATGCTAACCAGTTAGCATCAGTGTGTATAACGGCAGTACACATGGATATGAAGTGGCACTAAGCGAGTAGTGCAGTTGAATATCCTGCTTAGTGGCATTTATATTGTTTGCAGGACTGCAAAATATGTGAATGCCTTTGGATATTGGACCCTAAATGTTTCCATTACAACAACCTGTGCTGGCAAGTGATTTATTCATTGCCTCAGGAGGTTCCTTTGCCATGTTTGTGCCATTATTGGAGGAGATTTGAGAGATCCATTGAAGGCAACCCTGAGTATGAAAGAAGCCTGATGCAGAATTCATTGCTAATATTGAAGCTCAAAACACAGTTTCTGTGTCGCTATGGATTAATGATGGGGTTTTCAATATCCTATATGGATCTACAAGTGTTTTCAAAAAAACTTTGAGGCATGGGGTGACTGGCAGGGCATAATATGGGCCTCCCGTTAGCAGAAGTTTACATCCTATGACTGGACAAGCACGGCCTTCGCTGGAGCCAGCTCCTGCCCTTGCTTTGACATCATGATCGAGTTTGAAGTTACCTGACAGAGATTCTACTTCATCTTGGAGGCAATGATCTGTATGTTTGGACCTGTAAGCAGATGATCAGAGTGGCTAGGAGGGACCTGGCAGAGGTATTGCGAATGTTCCCTGGTGTGCTATTGTTATGGTCCGACATCCTTCCAAGGCCTTCCTGTATGGGCCAGCGGCACTGGTCAAGGGGGTTAGGGCTGGGTATATGAACAAGAAGACTATCAAATAATGCACTCATGATGGAAGTCAAGTGTGCGGGCCTCACCCCAATAGGGCAGGATTTACTCCTCAACGATTGGCAGGAGGCCTTGGAATTGATGGTCCAGAGAGACACTCGCTGGTTGCAGCTTTAGGGGGATGGCGCAGAGATATTGTTTCTTGCACTGCGCCAGTGGAAGGGTCCCGGAGGTTTTCAGAGATCTGGTGCCAGTGGAACTCTGCGGTGGGGCTGCAGGCGGATCATCACAACCCGGAAGTATTAGGGTGGGCTGGCCTTATGGGCCATCCCAGAAGACGGCCTTCCTTTTCTAGTAATATGGCAAGGTTGGTCTGATGGTGAGGGGGCATCTATGGTTTGGCCCCGGATGAGACCGTGATGATACCCAGGGAGGGTCTCACCTTGCTAGTAGTACGATTGGTGAGCTAACTGATGTGACTATCTTGGTTATGGTGATTATTTGTTATTTGTTAGACCATTCATTGATGGTTGTTCTAAATAAAACTGCGACTAGATCATTGCCAAATTTGTGTCTTGTCTCTTGGTATGGTTGGGTGAGGTGTACTAGAGAGGGTGGCATAGGGTCCGTGCTACTACGGTTAGAGCCCAGGCCACAGGGAAAGGTCCCACCTGGCCGCCCGTAACCAGGTGCACTGCCCAGTGCGTGGGCCCTCCTCCATTGCCCGGTTTGGCAGCAGAGCCAGCGAGGACTTCTTTTTTTTTTCCATTAAATGTTTATTGAAGGTTGATACAAAGAAAAAACAGCACTTCACAATACACAGTCAACTGCTGATATAACACTAACACACTAAAGCACAACAGTAGTTCCGCTTTCCACCTTAAACACCTCCAAGACTATAAGTCGCAAAATAAACCCACTGTCTCCTCCCACCCCTCCCCCCTCCCCCCCGAGGATGGCACCTGTATTGGCAGTAAAGGATAACCCTAAAAAGGGAAACCAGCACTGAATACCTTAAGCAATACGCTACCCGTAAAGCTAAATGATATTCGCATGGAGACTCTAGGAGTCTGAGACACCCAGTCAAGCATGAGATAAGATCCCCCAGCCTCTGCACCGTAACCAAACAAGGTGGGAAGGTGGGAAACCCCCCCCCCCCCCAATTATACAGAGGGAGAGAGGAGAAAAACTATTGCCCGGAGCATCTAAAGTGGGATCAGGCCCAAGAGCATACCCCCCACAGTGACAGGCTCCCACTAAGGGCCACCATTGATTGGGGTCCCCAGCGAGGACTTCTAATTGGAAAGTTGGGGGGGGGGAAGCAGAGAAGGTAACGAACCTGGCGGTGGGTAGATTTTGAATTCATTGGCTCCTGCCATGAGAATGTGGCAGAAGCCAATAAATTTAGGAACAGCGGATGAGAGGGGTCGGAGGGTGCAAGTGACCCTATTTCTACCGAGCACACCGGCCTCCTCCACCTCTTCAATACCTGTGTGGTGGAGCAAGTCTTTCCCGCCCGCCCTCCCTCTATTGATGGCATGGGATGGAAGATTCAGTGGCTTAGTTGCAGCTCTTGGGATGGCGGGATCCCGGAGGTTTTCTGGGGTCCGGTGCTGGTGGAACTCCACAGTTGTGCCGCAGGAGGGTCATCACGGCCCAGAAGTACGAGGGTGGGCTGGCCTTGCAGTCCATCCTGGAAGACGGTCTTCCTTTGCTAGTAATATGGCAAGGCTGGCCTGATGGGGGAGGGGGCCACTACAGTTTGGTCCCGAATGAGACCATATGGTTGGTGAGCTGCCTGATCCGAATTTGGTGGTTATTTGTTATTTGTTGATGGTTGTTCTAAATAAAGATGCAACTAGTTCATTGCCAAACCTTTGTCTTGTCTCTTAGTATGGTTGGGTAGGGTGAAGAAAGGCTAAAAAGGTTGGGGCTCTTTAACCTGGAAAAGAGACGGCTGAGGGGAGATATGATAGAAGTCTATAAATTAATGAACGGAGTGGAACGGGTAAACGTAGATCGATTGTTTACCTTATCAGAATATAGAAAGACTAGGGGACATGCAATGAAGCTACAGGGTAAACTATTTAAGACTAATAAAAGAAAATATTTTTTCACTCAACGTGTAATCAAACTCTGGAATTTGTTACCGGAGGATGTAGTAAAGGCTGTTAGTGTAGCTGGGTTTAAAAAAGGTTTGGACAAGTTCCTGGAGGAAAGGTCCATAAACCATTATTAAGAAGGGACCCAGGATATCAATGCTTGAACCAATACAAGCATTGTGGAACCTGTGTCCCTTGGGGAAACTGCTAGGTACGTATGACCTAGATTGGCCACTGTTGGAAACAGAATACTGGGCTTGATGGACCTTGGTCTGACCCAGTATGGCATATCTTATGTTTTTATGTTCTTATGTACTGGGGAGGGTGGCATCGGGTCTGTACTACTACAGTTATATGCTAAATAAAACATAATACAGGGAAAATACAAAATATCAAAACAGGCTGTGACCCCCCACCCATCTATTCACCCCCTCCCTCTGCTATAACCCTACCAGGGAACAAAAAGGTTTTCAAACATTTCCAAATGTGGCCCTTGTCTAATTCCAGCTGCACTGCAATAGGAAGTTTATTCCACCACACCAGCACAGCCACACTAAAGGCATACCCCTATATTTCTGTAGCTGCACCTCTTGACTATCGGAAACCATCAGCAAACTCCCCTGGCTGGACCTTAAGACATGGCCAGGCTGCTACCACTCTAATACTCCCTGCAAATAGCTGGGCCCTCCCTTTCAAATTTTTAAAGGTCAACATTGCAATGCTAAACAGATAGGGCTCTCGAACTGGGAGCCAATGTAATTGCCTCAGTACATCTTCAACGGATTCTCTCTGTTCCCAACTGGATAAGATCCATGCAGACACATTTTGGACCAATGGCAACCTCCTAAACAAACAATCAGGCAATCCCACATAAAGGAGGTTGCTGTAGTCTAAAACCGAAATTACCAGTGCCTGTTTTACCATATGCATCGCCGCCTCACCCAAAAATAGGCGGTTGGTGCACCAGTCTCAACTATCCATAATTTGGTAATTTGAGCCTGCATGCACAACTCAGCATCCAGCTGTACTCCCAAATCTTGCATCTCCTTCTTCCAGCCCATCCTCTCACCCCGAATAACCAACCATTCTATTAATAGCTCTGGCTCCAAGTCCCTGCAAATCAAAACCTCAGACTTCTGGGAATTCAGCACCATACAACTTTCCTCTAACAACTCCAAACAATCATTCACTTTCTTAATAGGCTTCCCTGTCACACCCTAATGTCATCAATTTGAATGTCATCCATGTATAAGAAACCCCAAATCCCAAAACTCTGGATAATATTCTCCAGGGGCTGCATAAAAATATTGAACAAAAAAGGAGAGAGTGCAGAATCCTGTGGCACCCTACAAGACAAATGCTGTGATGACAATATTGCTCTCCCCCACTGCATTCTACATCTCCACCTATGCAGAAAGGAGTCAATCCGTGCTAAAACCACTTCAGCTAGCTCTATTGACCACAATTTTGCATTAATAAATCCCACTCCACCAAATCAAACACTACAGACAAATCAAATGCTGCAGACAAAACCACCCCATCTCTATCTCCGTGCTTGATATACAGGGTGGCCCAAAAAAAGTGACAACATCTCATAGCATATACGCTTTTAAAAATTCAAAAAGACAGATGTAAATGATTGACAAATTTAAAAAAAAAGATGGTGACTGGAAATTGTCGAAATAAAGACGTTATATAGCTAAAAAAGGTAAATAAGTAAACTATTTAAGCTTTTAATTTACGAGATGTTCTCACATATTTTGGCCCACCCTGTATTATATTTGTCACTGATACCAATAGAGATTCTGAAACCCCACCTGCCCCCTTTCTAGCACATCCACCTCTTCCAAAAACTCATCCAATTGCTCTACCACCTTCCATTCCATGACTTTCACAAATGTAACAAGAGACAAGTTAGGTCTAAGATTCTGACAAGCTATATCATCCCCCCCCCCCCCCTTAGCTACTGGCTTTCTTCAGTAATGGCTGCTGATGCAGGATGCAAAAAGAAAGGCCTGTTCAGCTCGCATTTTAGCAGCAGGTAATAGACCTAAGGAACTGTTTTGAATTGCAAAGCAGTTGTTAAATGGGTCAGGGAGCTTGGGAAGGTGGAGATGGAGCAGGTGGCGGATTGTTTTGTTAATAAAGCAGAGAAATTGTGAGTTGTTCAGGGGATTTGGCAATTGAGTGGCAGTAAGGCAGAAGAGAAGCAGGGGACTGAAGTGGTAGAGGGAGTGAGGAGGAATGTTTTGGTGAGTTTTACGCTCATAACCCAGAATAAACTGCAGGGGTTGTTCAGCGCATCCATTTCACTTGGATGCATTTGGACCCAGCATCTGGGCATCTGTTGCGGCAATGCCCAGAGCAGATGTTAACATGGATGGTGGAGTTAATTAATGCATCCTTTGCAGAGAGGATCTATCCTGAATTGATACTCATCTGCCTTCTTTCTCCATACATTTCTCTCTTCTTGCAAGCCTGATTTCCGACACCCCCTCTCACTCCTTCCTAATTCCTTCTTTACCTGTAATAAATCAGTTGTATACCAACCTCTATTCCTATCCTCCTTATCTCCAACCTCACTTGCTGTAATGGAGCCACCTTCTCCAGACAATCTCTTAGAGCATCTATCCGACTTTGTACCGCATTCTCCAACCTCAAATGATGATGACAATTCTAAGTGCTTTCTCCCAGAACAACTCCTTATCCATTTTTTTAAAGTGCTGTCAAGTCAATACTGACTCCTGGTGACCCAGCAGCTCCTGGGTTTTCTTGGCAAGGTATAACTGGAAGTAGATTGCCAGGCGTGTTCTTCCGAGGCAATGGAGGGTAAAGTGACTTACCCAAGGTCACAAGGAGTACCAGTGGGAATCGAACCCAGATCTCTTAGGTGCTAGGCTGTTGCTCAACCACTAACCACTCCAATTTACCCCTCCTAAATTTAACCTTTACCCTTCCCCTACCACCTACATGTTTACCCCTCCAAAAATGGAATGGTACCAGAGAATGGTTTGACCATGGGACCGACTGAACTTTCCCTACTTTCAATTCAATTTGGCTTCCAAATGCATCTATTCCAAAGATCAAATCTAAAATATTACCACCAACATGAATTGACTCCATCACCTGTTGCTGGAAAGATTATGTTTTACAGCTAACAACTCCCCCCGCCCTGTTCTCTATCTCCAGGAACATTAAAGTCCCCCAAAATCATCAAGTCATTAAAATCCAGCCTTGCTTTCACCGCTTTTTCCCCACCTCCCCTCATCTCCCTATGTAAAGGTTTGAAACCAGCTGTTGCTCTTTCTCACTCAACTTTCTGAGTGATCATGAAATGTATTAGGAATAAGCAGATCTTCAGGGAATTCCTTGCATTAAGGCCCCACCACCTGAGAGATGTATAAACTATATTTTAGTCACTATCTTCAATCATTCTCATGCAGCAGAGAACACGTGAAGCATACAGATCGATAAATACAGGCTTATGAATGAAGGCCTAGGAATTTTAGCCTTATCTCTTCCTCTCTACATCCCAGCTGCCTACAAAGAAAGTAGCTCAGAAAGTAGCTGGAAGGAATGAGACAGGCCCTGGCATCACATGCAATGAAAACCTGTAAAACTTGTTCTCTGTCCAGTCTGCTGTGCCAGCTCAGTTCTGCCCATACCTTTGAACAATTGGCTGCAATGAGCAGCTCCAGGAGATAATTGGTAATTGCAGTTTATGCACCTGGGTTAATGCAGGTTGTTCTAAGGCAGACTGCATTATATGCTGGTACACCCACTCCTAGTCAGCAATGCTGACATTTTCATCTTCCTTCGTAAGATGAAGTCTCCAATGATGATCGAATAAATACCCTTCCCTTGCGCAGTGAGCAACACTCCTGGAGTACATTTTTGATCTCCAATAATAAGTCCATATTACTTGTCAGATCTATTTGTAGACTCTTGACTGCTGGCATTAACCTTTAAAAAGGAGATAGAGAAGCTTTTAAACTAGAAATTAGGGGAAAGCCGACAGTCACCCAGGAGCGCATGGTTCGGACGAAGGTATCCTTGAAGGATACTACCCAAAAGCAATGAGGTTCCAAAAGGGAGTATAGTAGCCGAAATGCCCTTGAGTAAGGAGCAGACAGAGAATAAAGATCCAACTTACCCATGCCTACCAATAGCCAGATTAATATGAATAAAATACAGTCTCTAAAATGCTTGTATGCCAATGCTAGAAGTCTAAACAATAAGATGGGAGAGTTAGAATATATGGCACTAAATGAGAGGTTAGATATGATTGCACTCTCAGAGACATGGTGGAAGAAGGATAACCAGTGGGACACTGTGATACCTGGATACAACTATATCGTAATGATAGAGCTGATCAAATTGGTGGAGGGGTTGCGCTCTATGTTAGAGAGGGCATTGAGTCAGAAAGGATTAAAGTTTTTGCAGGGAACAAAATTTGCTGTAGAATCTCTATGGATTGAAATTCCACTTATGAAGGGGAAGGTGATGGCAGTGGGGGTGTACTATCGACCGCCTGGCCAGAATGAACAAATGGATGATGAAATGCTCAAAGAAATCACAGAAAGCTAACAAAAGTCACAACAGAGTAGTAATAATGGGTGATTTCAATACCACGGTATCGACTGGGTCAGTGTCACGGCAGGACAAACTAAAGAGATAAAGTTTCTAGATGGAATAAATGACTGCTTCTTGGAGCAGCTGGTTCATGAACCGACCAGAGGGGAAGCCATACTGGACCTAGTCCTTAGTGGAACGCCAGATCTGGTGCAAGAAATAAGGTAGTTGGGACCACTTGGCAATAGTGACCATAATATGACCATTTTTGATTTAATTATTGGAGAACAAATAGTAAAGAAATCCACAGTACTACCTTTTAACTTTCAAAAGGGAGGACTATGATAGAATGAGGAATATAGTTAGGAAAAACTAAAAGGAGCGGTTCCAAAGGTTAAAGACTTACAGCAAGCTTGGGCGTTATTTAAAACTACTATCCTCGAAGCCCAGACCCAGCTGTATTCCACGCATTAAGAAGAGTGGGAGAAAGTCCAAAAAACTGCCAGCATGGTTTAAAGGTGAGGTCAGAGAGGCTGTGCTGCCAAAAAAGCAACCTTCATGAAATGGAAAAAAGAGCCAAAATGATTAAAAACTGGAAACAGCACAAGCACTGGCAAGTTAAATGCAAAGCATTGATAAGGCAGGCAAAGCGGGGGAATTTGAAAGAAACTTGGCGCGGAAGCAAAAACACGAAATAAAGACTTTTTCAAGTACATTCGTTAGCAAAAGGCCTGTGAGAGAGTCAATTGGACCGTTAGATGATAGAGGGGTAAAAGGGGCAGTAAGAGGCGACAAGGCTATAGCGGAGAGACTGAATGAATTCTTTGCTTCGGTCTTTACTGAGGAAGATGTAGGGATGTTACCCAAGACTGAAGTGGTATTTAAAGGTGATACTGCAGAGGAATTGAGAAAATATCGCTACAACCGGGAAGATATATTACAACTATTTGATAAACTGAATAGTAGCAAATCACCTGGACCGGATGGTATACATCCCAGAGTGTTGAAAGAACTGAAATATGAGATTGCAGACCTGCTATTGGTAATCTGGTGAACTTTCATTAAAATCATCTGTAATACCTGAAGATTGGAGGGTCGCCAACGTAACACCAATTTTTAAAAAGGGTTCCAGGGGTGACCCGGGAAAATTTACAGACCGGTGAGCCTGACGGCAGTACCAGGGAAAATGGTAGAAACCATCATAACGAACCAAATTCCGCAGCATGGAGATCGTCAGGGCCTAAGGGGAGACAGCCAACATGGCTTTAGACAAGGAAGATCTTGTCTTACTAATCTGATATGTTTTTTTGAAGGTGTGCATAAACAGGTAGACAAAGGTGAGTCGGTTGATATAGTGTATCTGGATTTTCAGAAAGCTTTTGACAAGGTCCCCCATCAGAGACTTTTGGCAAAGCTAAAAAGTCATGGGATAGGAGGCAGTGTACTATTGTGGATCGGGAACTGGTCAAACGCTAGAAAGCATAGAGTAGGGCTAAATGGCCAATATTCGCAATGGAAAAAGGTGAATAGTGGAGTACCCAGGGATCTGTACTGGGTCCGCTGCTTTTTGACATATTCATAAATGACCTGGAAAAAGGGAATAACGAGTGAGGTTATCAAATTTGCAGATGACACAAAACTGTTTAAAAGCTGTGTAAAACCCAAGAGGAAGTGGAAAACTGCAGGAGGACCTGGATAAATTGGAAGACTGGGCATCCAAATGGCAAATGAAATTTAATGTGGACAAAGTGCACAGTCATGCACCTAGGAAAGAACAACCCACACTATAGTAAGTCCATGCAATGCTCCACAGTAGAAGCCACCACCCAGGAATAAGATTAAGGAGGCATCGTGGATAACATGGTCAAACCCACCACCCCGAGTGCAGCGGCGGCCAAGAAAGCAAACAGAATGCTAGGTATCATAAGGAAAGGGATGGAGAATAAAAACAAAGGGATATTATAATGCCTCTGTATCGCTCCATGGTACGACCGCACCTTGAATATTGTGTGCAATTCTGGTCACCGTATCTTAAAAAGGACATAGCGTTATTTAGAAAAAGTACAGAGAAGAGCCACCAAATTGGTGAAGGGGATGGAAGGCTATCCTATGAAGAGAGGCTAAAAAGGTTAGGGCTCTTTAGCCTGGAAAGAGACGGCCTGAGGGGAGATATGATAGAGGTCTATAAATTAATGAATGGAGTGGAACAGATAACGTGGATCAATTGTTTTACGCTTTCAGAATATAGAAAGACTAGGGGACATGTAATGAAGCTACAGGGTAAACTATTTAAGACAAATAAGAGAAAATATTTTTTCACTCAACGTGTAATCAAACTCTGGAATCTGTTACCGGAGGATGTGGTAAGTGCTGATAGTATAGCTGGGTTTAAAAAAGGTTTGGACAAGTACCTGGAGGAAAGGTCCATAAACCACAATTAAAAAGTGACCCAGGATATCAATGCTTGTGACCCAGTACAAGCATTGTGGAACTTGTGTCTTTTGGGGAAACTGCTAGGTACGTATGACCTAGATTGGCCACTGTTGGAAACAGGATACTGGGCTTGATGGACCTCGGTCTGACCCAGTATGGCATGTCTTATGTTCTTATGTTCTTATGTTCTTAAAACTACTTAAGTAATTTGTTTCTGAAATGATTTTTTTTATAACTGCAACTTCATTTTCCTTCAGATGAGTTTGAGATATAGATAAATTCTCAGAATGACATTAAACTTTGGTTTTCTGTTTGGGAGAAGCAATAAATTAGTATGGTTCATTAATGGCTGCAGTTTCCTGGTGTAAGAGCAGTGACGACTGGGAGATCTAGGTGCTTTTAATACAATATCTTAGCAACTATTATATTTTTTTTGCTCTAGACAAGGAAGACTGTTCAGTGGGGAAGGATCTGTTTTAGAGCTAAGCTGCAGATTGTTGCGTTTATTTGTTGGCCCATAGCAAACAAGCAACCAGAAACTCCAAAGTCAATAGCTGACAGATATTTATTGTATTATAAAACCAGTCAGTGGTGGGGACTCACTGTCATGACTATGATCATCTTGACAAAGATTTCTTTGTTAAGCCAAAAGTTGTACAGTTTCTTATGTAATAATGATGTAGGTTTTTTTACTCTAAAGGAAACGGAGCAAGTGCAAAATATCAAGTACCCTAGACAAATTTTCAGCCTTCTGCCCCTCTCAATTAACTTTCACACTCTAAGAAACACCCCCTCCTTCAAAAAAATTAAACTTAACAATCATGAGCACCCCTACATTACCCTCCCAGAACAGTCCTATAAAAATGCATAACTGGTGCCGTTTTAAAATTTACCCCCAATCAAGGCACTTTCCCAAATAGGTTATTCACCCTCTGTATACGTAAAAGTATGTGCTGATATATATTTTTTTTAAATTTGTGTGACTATTAGGATCTATTGTTTTGCTTAGATTGCAGCTGCTCTTTGCACCCCCCCCCCCCCCCACACACACACAGAATCCGCCACCCTAGAAAAAAACTAATCTGCCAATTGATTAAGCTGGTCTTGTTTGCTTGTTATGGTTTTACTAATTTGTCTTTCTTCACATGCAAGAATATGCCTTTTATAATTTTCATTATCTACCTTTCTAAATTGCATCTATAGAATGATGACAGAAATAAAGCTTAGTTACCTCCTGCCCACGTAGGGGGAGGCGGAGTTATTAAGTTCTGCTTAAATATCACATTTTACAGCAGTTTAATTTACTGTGGGGAGTCACTAACCTGCAGTAACTCAGTACCACAGGTTAAAACGCCCTTTGTAAAAGAATAATGCAACTTACGGTCAACCTTGTAAGCTGTGCTATATTTTCTCCCCAGGAGTATCAGGCCACTAACACATGATCTGTTGCTCCCAGAGGCAATCCTAAAGGGGCTATGGGTTAATTAAATGCCATGTGGATCCCCACTAGCAAGGAAGCCCCCCAAAGACACCCCTGGATTCCCTACCACCTCAAACAAAGTACCTGCCCCCAAAGATACCCCAAATCTCCCCTCCCCTTAGAAGAGATCATTAGGCACTGTGTTCAAAATGACACGGGTTAACTATTTCTAGGATCAATATGTCAAATAAGGAGCTCCTTATTTGGCAGCTTGACCTCTAGTGGAAGTCCTGTAAGACTACCATGAGGGGGTTAAACAATGCCATTTTCAACCTGATGCATGATGGGACAGGAACAACTGTGGATCACTCCTGCCCTACCCACTAAACACCAGTGAAACCTCCATTAGGTCTTGGGGGGTGGGAATTTGGGAAGGAGTTAGGGGACTTTTCTTCTGAGGAGAGCAAATAAATATATTACATATTATATAAAAAACTGTACAGCTTCTTGGGGGCAGAGAGCCCAGGGTTGTCTTTGAGGTTCTTTCTGGAGGTGGTTGGTGGTCCGGGAATGTTTTTGGGGAATTATTTACTGGCAGTTGAAGGGTCCATGCAGCATTTAATTAACCTGTGGCCCTTTTAAGATGGCCTTTGGAAGCAGTGGAAAAATAATACCAGTTTCATAGTAACATAGTAACTGATGGCAGATAAAGACCAGACCATTTAGTCTACCCAGTAAGGTGCCAGAATTGTAGAGTTATAGGTGCCACTCCAGGCAGGTTACCCCTCTTCATTTAGAAGTTGTTTATGTTTGTTTTGATTCCAGTTGAAAGCTGATTTTATTTTTCTATGCTGTTTCCATTGCTTTTTCAATTGACAAGCTGGACTGAGTCAAGTGCATAAATTGGCGACTCCCAAGCTTAGGACTGCTCACTTTTTTCATGTTGTCCTATTTTTCAGAGCAGCCTACACTAAGTAATTGTGAGAGGTGCGAATTTAGATGGATAGATCAGTCAGCATAGTTTGACCAAAGGCACTGTCTTTTGCTAAGGCTTGGTCTAAATATTAAAACACAGTGAAAGTATGAATGGGAGGCCATGTAACTTCTTTGCAGATTATATCTATTGAAGTGGACTTTAGGAATGTCATGGTCACTGCAGTAGTTTTAATCTGATGAGTCTTAAACTCTGGAGCTGAGAGGAGAATCTCTCTGCTTGTTCATATCAAAATGGATAGAAGATAACCAGCAAATTTGCTAATATTTTCTTGACTGGAATGCCAGATCTGTTGGGACCAAAGAAGACAAAAAGTTGTCTGGACTTCCTAAATGATTCAGTTCTTCTAAGGCAGTAGGTGAGAGGCCCGTTCACATTCGAGAGTATGTAGGGCTTGTTCATGTGGATAAGAATGTGGTTTAGAACAAAACGTGGGAAGCATTATTCTTTCATTTATGTGAGAAGGTGTCACCACATTAAGAAAAGGCTTAGGGTGTGTTCAGAGAACAATCTTGTGATGAGGAAATTTTTTATACGTTCACAGGTTACCTGTGCCTGAAGCTTACTGACTCTCATAGCCAAGATAATTGCTACTAGGAAGAGTACTTTCTAGGTTATGGACTGTACAGAAGCCAAGAGAAGAAATTAGCTGCTGTTCTTTTCTATGCTCTGAGGGCTAAAAACTTCAAATTTGGATGAAGAAAATAGCCATCCTGTTGAGTTACTAGCACTAGGAATTAGTTGAGCTTGTGAGGAGGTCGAACTGCGAGATTTTTGAAAAGAGAACACTAGTTCTATGGAGGCCAATACAGCACTATGAGAAGCATGATACTTTGACTTTGCTGGAACTTGTGCAGGACATTTACTATGAGATGAAAAGGAGTGATGCATATGGAAAGAACCCAGGTACATGGAATGGCCAGGTTACCCAGAGCTAGACACACGGGGAAAAGAGGCTCTACATTTTTGCTGTTGGGAAAGAGATCAACTTGAGGATCATGTATTGCCTTGGATGGCCTGAAGAAGTACTGTATTTAGGGAGCACCTGCAAGGTTGAAGAACTTTGCTGATTCTGCCAACTATAAGAGTATTAATAATTGAGGTATAGGCAGCTTGCATTTGGATGCAATTGGCTATGCAAGAATACCAAATCATTACTGCTTAATTGAGATGTAAATATACTATTCTTCCTTGTTTGTTGATATAAAAAAACCCATCACTACTTAATTGCCTGTCTTGTGTAAGAGATGAAGAAAACTCAAAGGGTTTAGTAAGCAGTTAAGTGGTTGATGTGCAGAGGTTTTCTAACTTTGACTCCATTCCTTACAGACGATGAGCCCCAACATGAACTCCCTATGCCACTGTTAAAGCATCTGTGGTTAGGATTAACTAGTGCTGTAATAAAAAAAAAAACCAACTGTTGCCAGGTTGGACTTGGAAGTCCACTACTATAGCACAGATTGGAGCTGAAGAACAAATTATCATCAATAGAGGCTGAGAGGTTAATTCCATTATAACTTGAGGTCCAGAGAGACTGTCTCATTTGCAGATGGGCCAGAATGACTACACGTACAGCTGCAGCTATATGACCCAGCTTGGTTGTGACTCTCTGTTCTGTTTGTATGGCTTGAATATGTGAAGTAAGATCTTACTTATTGTCTATTCCAAAGAGGCTACTAGAAGCCAGTAATTGAGATGTAAGAAAGCTGAATGGTCCTGCTCATACAGTAGATGTGAACAGGCATCTCATGAAAAGTCTAGAGGCCAACGAGAGACCAGATGGAAGCATCTCATAATGGTTGGTTCAGAGAAAGAATTTAGATATTCCCTTTAGTGAGGATGCAATATATGTATGTACGCATCCTAGATATGCAGAGTGCATAGGTAGTCTTCGTTCTTCAGAAATGATAGAGTATTTATTCTGAAGTTTCCTTGGGAAGAAATCAGTTGAGGTCTCTGAGGCCTAAGATAGGGTGTAAGTCCACCATCTTTTTTGGGATTGAAAAATAACTGAAGGAAAATGTTCAATACCTACCCTGAAGTGGGACAAGTTCCGCAGCATTGGTTTAAAAGAGATGAGAAACCTCCTCCATTATCAGATGGTATGGGAGGTGGGGGAGCGCAAAGGCCAATCTGGAGTAATCTGTTATGAATATACTGAAAATCTAGGATTCAGTAGTTACGATTGAAGGAAGAAATTGATCATGAACCCTTACAGGAAAGACAGGATGTATATTTTGTAGGGACTGCGATAATGGACAGCAGTCAAAAGAAGGCTGCTGCTTCATCTGAGCAGTTATAGCCTGGTTAGGATGAATCTTTCCCAGTGATGAGATCTTAAAATGATAGAGGGAGCAGTGATCTTTAACAATTTATCCACATTCTCTTTTACCCTATTACCCAAAAAATGCATCTTCTTCACAAGGTGCATTTGTCGACTTAGAATATACATTCTCATGCAGGAGAGAGCTTATAACCAAACTAGGCACCTGGCCTTAATAGCAAAAATGGAAACCCAGGATGAGATCTCTATATGAAATGACCGTCCCCTTCATCTGCTGCTGCCGTTATGGATACCAGCTGTTGAATAGCTGCTAAGCTGACAAAAAGCATGGATCCTTGAAAAACATATCAAGAAAAATACTTAGAAGCCATGGATCTTTACCTGAACCAATGCTGGAAAAAAATCTCTCTGTTTCCTGGACTTCCTCATGGTGGCCTCAATCACAACAAAGGAGTGTGAAAGCAGGACTTTATTGAAATCTGGAGTCAGACCTAATATCTCACATCCATCGCTTTGGACACCTGCTGCTCATACAGAATTGCTGGTCTTGGAGTAATGCATGAATGGGAATTGAAACAGCAGGCTTTGGTACATGTACATATTTTAAAAAGCCAAAAACATCTGCCCTTGGTTCCACCCTGTAGCAAGAAAGGACCTACTATAGACAATTTCCAAAATGAATCTTAAATAAGAAATATATACATCCAAGGGTGTTGAAAGAACTGAAATATGAGATTGCAGACCTGCTATTAGTAATCTGTGAACGATCATTAAAATCATCTCTAATACCTGAAGATTGGAGGATCGCCAATGTAACACCAAATTTTAAAAAGGGTTCCAGGGGTGATCCGGGAAACTACAGACCGGTGAGCCTCACGTCAGTACCGGGAAAAATGGTAGAAACCATCATAAAGAATAACATTACTCAGCATGTAGATAGTCATGGCCTAATGGGAGACAGCCAACATGGCTTTAGACAAGGAAGATCTTGTTTTACTAATCTGTTATGTTTTTTTGAAAGTGTGAATAAACAGGTGGACAAAGGTGAGTCAGTTGATATAGTGTATCTGGACTTTCAGAAAGCATTTGACAAGGTCCCTCATCAGAGACTTTTGGCAAAACTAGAGTCATGGGATAGGAGGCAGTGTACTACTGTGGATTAAGAACTGGTTAAAAGATAGAAAACAGAGGGTTGGGCTAAATGGCCAATTTTCCCAATGGAGAAAGGTGAATAGTGGTGTACCCCAGGGATCTGTGCTGGGTCTGCTGCTTTTTGACATATTCATAAACGACCTGGAAAGTGGAATAACGAGTGAGGTTATCAAATTTGCAGATGACACAAAACTATTTAAAGTTGTTAAAACCCAAGATGATTGTGGAAAATTGCAAGAGGATCTTGATAAATTGGAAGACTGGGCATCAAAATGGCAGATGAAATGTAATGTGGACAAGTGCAAATTTATGCACGTAGGGAAGAACAACCCAAACTATGGTTACACAATGCAAGGTTCCACATTAGGAACCACCACCCAGGAAAAAGATTTAGGCGTCATTGTGGATAACATGTTAAAACCCTCGGCCCAGTGTGCAGCGGCAGCCAAGAGAGCAAATAGAATGCTAGGTATTATAAGGAAAGGAATGGAAAATAAAACAAAAGATATTATAATGCCTCTATATTGTTCCATGGTGAGACCGCACCTTGAATATTGTGTGCAATTCTGGTCGCCGTATCTTAAAAAGGATATAGAGTTATTAGAAAAGGTTCAGAGAAGAGCCACCAAAATGGTAAAGGGGATGGAAGGATACTCCTATGGAGAAAGGCTAAAAAGGTTAGGGCTCTTTAACCTGGAAAAGAGACGGCTGAGAGGAGATATGATAGAAGTCTATAAATTAATGAACGGACTGGAACGGGTAAACATAGATCGATTGTTTACGTTATCAGAATATAGAAAGACTAGGGGACATGCAATGAAGCTACAGGGTAAACTATTTAAGACTAATAAAAGAAAATATTTTTTCACTCAACGTGTAATCAAACTCTGGAATTTGTTACCGGAGGATGTAGTAAAGGCTGTTAGTGTAGCTGGGTTTAAAAAAGATATGGACAAGTTCCTGGAGGAAAGGTCCATAAACCATTATTAAGAAGGGACCCAGGATATCAATGCTTGACCCAGGACAAGCATTGCGGAATCTGTGTCTTTTGGGGAAACTGCTAGGTACGTATGACCTAGATTGGCCACTGTTGGAAACAGGATACTGGGCTTGATGGACCTTGGTCTGACCCAGTATGGCATATCTTATGTTCTTATGTCCTCATATGGAGATTCACTACACTTTGGGGAGGCAGGATCAGATGGTGAGACTGGATGAAGAGGAAAGGGATCCAGGAAGCAATTTATTCATGAGATATTGAAATTTGGACAGGGCAGAAGCAATGAATGCTCTGGCTCTGACTTGGACTTGGACAAAGCAGGAAAACTGTAAGATCCCAAGAGGATCAGGTATCTGTGCTGGATTTTGCTTAGTGCTGGATTTATTGAATGGGAAGATTATTGGTAACATACAGTCAGCAAGGCCCTACAAGAGCTCTTAACAACTCATTCAACATCTTTTGGAGAATCATTGTGGGCGCTCTGGAAAAGGTAGCAATAGAGATGATGAAATGATAGGCTTTTGTGCAGAGGTGTGGCATGGTTATATGCACCAAAGACTTCTTACATTTTGTGTCAAATGTGCACTGAAGCTGCCATGCAGATGAGATATCCAGTACGTGGCATGAGGAGATACATCACTGATGCTTTCATTTCTCAAGCACTTTGGAAGGGGATGAAGAGGCTACTTTCCCTTCAGGCCTTGTACTGTAGGCCTGTAACCTATGAGGAAGCATGCTCACTATCTGGTGGATTGTGTCTGGGAGCATTGGTGGTGAGATCATGATGATTATATATTAGTTTAATTGTTGAAATTTTGGAGGGGGGGGGAATGGGCTAAAAAGTCAATTGTAGGGGTGCAAGTCTTAAAGTCCACCTAGGGTGTCTGGTCTTCTTACGTCAGCCCTGTCTGTCCTTTATACAATGGGCTCGATATTCAGCGGTGACGGCTAGTGCTGTTAACGCGGCAAGTTGCCACCACTGGACTTCAAACCCGGATATTCAATGCTGGGGCCATATCCGGGGCCTGGCATTGAATATCTGGATTGCTTGGATTATCAAGAAGCTCATTATCACTATTGCCAACACTGTTACCTCTCGCACCAGATTGTATATTCTGCTAAGAACTAGGACAGGGTAAAGTTTGGCTAGGGTGCTGAAACTGCAGAGGTAGAGCTCCAGAACTAGTAAAGAGGAATAACCACAGGAGAGTACAGAAGAACAACAGTAGCTATAGGCTGAGAGAGCTATAAGATTGTTAACCAGAAGTAGAGGAGAATCTGTTGGGTAGGGGGATCGAAGTGGAGCCAAAGACCAAACCGTAACTGAATTTGTTACAGTAAGAACAACACTTGGCATAGCTTGCACACCAGACCTGTGATCATCACCAATTCAGTGACCCTTCAAGTCCCAGATCAAGGATAGAAACAAAATCTCCCAGGCAGCAGCACAAAGGTATAATCCTTGTGCTCCATTAGGTAAATATTCAGAGTCCATTATGTAAATATTTATAATGTTTTCTCTGCAACCCAGCCAGAGACGTACAATGAGATTATTAGGATGGGGGGGGGGGGGGAATTGATCAAATATGAATTGCCTGAAGAAAACAGCAGGGATAAAATTAAACTGTGTGACTGCATTTTATTTTATAAAAATAAACCTTCTGTTCCTTTTAGTGCTGCTGCTATGACTGAGCAGAGAAGAAAAGCTTAGAAGCTGAATTTGCTTTATCTGACCAGAATAAATGATTTCAAGCCCGTGATGATGCATGGCTGAGCCACTCGTTAATAATCCAGTTGTGACGTTAATGTTTAACATAATAACAGCTTGAAGTACAGGAGAACAGTTTCCACCCACACAAATATTGAATCTTGAGATAAAATGAAAAGAACAAACAGATTTATGGGGCAGTGTGGGGGAAAACGAACCTGCTGCCAACTCTTGGTAGCAAGATATAATAAAAATAAAAATACTCCCTTTGTGATCATCAAATTAAGATGTGGTTGGTAGTCATGTTCTGGAACCATTCTGGACCTCATCCAGGTACTCAAGCCCTTAGAACAGTACTTTAAGGTTCTTGATTGTGATTGCAATAAGTTTCTTGGGGGTGTTTAATGTTGCTTTATTACACTTCATACTATTTGAAAGCAAAATAATTTTAAAAAGATATTTCTCTCTGTGGTAAAAGGTGTGGGGGTTGTGAATCAGGAATTTTCATGCCCTTTTCTGCCTAAAAGCAACCTCAGTTTAGTTCTTACCGCTTCCTCCAACAAAGGATTAGAGGGCAGTCCACACTCTGGCAGAGCTTAACATTACAGGGTAAAAACTTTAGTGGAAGTTGATTTGTCTCCAAACTTGCCAACAGGCTCCATTTTTTTCAGGACCAGGTGATCCAGTCCTATTTTTACCCTCCTTCCCTTTGCCCGTATTGACTTGTAGTTCTTTTTCCATGTATACTGCTTTTTTTTTTAAATTTGATTTATAGCCACAATAAAAAAAAATCTTTAGTCTATATCTATCTCTGAGAAAAACAGTTACATTCCCATGCTGAAAAAAATGTAACCAGTTCAATGTTTTGGCTCTTGAGGTCCTAGAGTACTAGTGTGTAGGACTGTGCACTCGCTGTGTTGAAATAAATCCAAGTACCCAATGTTATTCATTTTCTTTTTTTGTATTTCTGTAGCACCAGTGTGCTTTACAATAACTCTCTGCACCAAAGTGCTTACTTGATACAATGTGCAAGAAATTGATTTGCCCGAAGTCACAGAGTCTCATTAGCAGAAGTAGAATTAAACATGGATCTCTCAAGTAATAGCCTCTTAGGCTAACCACGCAGTCACTTGATTCATGCTAGTGTTGCTAGTCTCCGCTGAACCTTCCATGGAGAGGAGGATTTGTGGGCTACAGTGGCTTTGAAAGACTACAGACCATCATTATTGCTGCATTTCTGGGAGACAGGCAGAGGGATTGTAGGGTAAGGTTTGCCTCTTTGCAAATATCAAAATTTGCAATAGGGTGTACACCCAGAAAGCTGTGGACAGCATGAGGATGGATCTTGCAAAGCTTAAAGACGGATCTAGAATTTGGCAGCTAAGATTTAATGCTAAAAAATGCAGGGTATAACCGCAGAGCACAAGTGCGGGTGTTTTTTCTGAACACACTGGATGAATTCATACACATGTAGATTGTGCAGGAGTTTCTCAATTTTACTGCAGGTAAAAGCTTATTATTTTTCATGTGGAGTGTCTTGAAACAATTCATGCGGGTACTCTTATGTACACGATGTAGCGGTATTGCACTTGATCTCCCGGTTTGTTTTAAAACAGTAAGTTAAAGATGGTCAAGAAGAGATTAATACCCTTTTTAAGATAGAATTTGAAACTTTCTTTTGATTATATTCACCAGTTGGTCTGCTCAGGCTGGCTCTTATAAAATACTTATTCAATGTGGCTCACATATTCAATTTAACTTATGATCGCATAGTATTCAAACTAGATGTTTGAGGCTGATCAGATGGTTTATTTAAAAGCCATTTGCAGTAATTTGTATTCTTATTATTGATATTTTTATTTAAATGAGATTATACTATATTTGCTCTTTATTTTAGTATTGTTATTTTTATTTAAATGAGATTATACTATTTTGCTCTTTACATATTATTATGCATTACAAAGTTTGTGGTGGGTTGGTCCTTTCTTTGCTGGTTCGCTCCTGTTAGCGAAAGCAGGTAGAATATAGATGTTTTCACAGTAATTTAATTAGACAAATGTAACTTTAGCCCTACTATATATTACAATTCCAGTTCACGATACCCCATTCTCTACAGAGAGCTCAGATACATTTTATGTTTAGTATTAAATATTTATACTTTATGTGTTTAACCCTTGTTTTTTAAATGTATTGTTTTATTTCCTCTTTTAGTTTCACAAGACTTTAATATGGGCTAACAAACGACAGAGGTATCCATATACAATATCAATTTATTTCACACCCCTACACGTTCCTCTTTTATGTTTTTATGTTACATATTTATTATTTTAATTGGTTATATAATATATGTTTATTTTGTTTTTAATATATTATATTAATTTGTTTATTGTTCAATATGGTTTTTGTATTTTAATTTTTTATTGATGTTTTATTATTTTTATCATGTTTTAATTATGATTTGTATATTTATGATTTTAGTATGCCAGAATAACTCCTGATGAAGGTGTATCGAAACACGGCCTGTGTCGGGTTTTCCCTGGTTTATGATTAATAAAAAGCTTTGAAAGACTACAGACCATCATTATTGCTGCATTTCTGGGAGACAAGCAGAGGGATTGTAGGGTAAGGTTTGCATCTTTGCAAATAATATCAAAATTTGCAATAGGGTGTACACCCAGAAAGCTGTGGACAGTATGAGGAGGGATCTTGCAAAGCTTGAAGACAGATCTAGAATTTGGCAGCTAAGATTCAATGCTAAAAAATGCAGGGTCATGCACTTGGGCTGAAAAAATCAACTGAGCAGAACAGAATGCCTGGAATAGACTATCTAAGTCAGTATGTCAGGCTCCATCTTTGGTCCTTTTCAAATCCAGGCTAAAAACTGACCTCTTTAAGGCTGCTTTTATATCCTCACCCCTTATTATCCTGAAGAATCTTTTTTATTTGTGGTCCAACAAAGACACCAGCCTCAGACAGTTTAGAGAAGAAGTCTTGAAGATACTTGAAGGCTGTTGACTCTTTCTCTAGAGCTGTGACAAATTGTTTCATAAGGTCCAATTTGATGTGCCCAATTTGACGTGCAATTTGATGTGCAGCACCTTCTGTGGTTCCACCAGTGGCTCCCACTTCACGTTCTTTGTCCCAATAGAAAATTCAGTTTGCTGAGACCAGTCCCGTCCGTGGTAGAGCGCTGCAGTGTCCCTGCTGTCCTAAAGACAAAGATAGCAGGGAAACTTGGTAAAACCGCTTTGGAGACCCATTAGAAATGCCACCATTTCAAAGTTTCTGCTAACATTCCAGCCATACTCCGTATACTTCAAGGCTTCTAGCAAGGTCTTGACGCTGCTGTAATCTTTATTGAGGCTCACTGGGTGAGCTAGGGGAAGAGACGGTATTTGTTCCCTTTATGTAACAGCATGGCTTTGAGGCTCCTGAAAGAGCTGTCAATGAATAGGCACCACTCCTTCAGGTTACATACAATTCCAATAGTGTCGAACAGACCAACTTGATTAGTGAAGAAGCTAGAAAAAGTGTGGCGACCTGTGACTTGCACACTTTCATCCAACAAGTTACACTGCTTGAACCTGGATGTCAAAAGCTCGGCATTGGACTTGGTGAGACCAAAATCTCTGACCAAGTTGTTGATGTCATTTTGGTTCAGGTAGTATGATAAGGAAACACATAAAAGACTAAGTGGATCAGGATCCAAAAGCGACCTTGAAGAGGTGAGTTTTAAGCCTGGAACCAGGTCATTTATAAATATGTTAAAAAGTAATGGGCCCAACACAGGTCCCTGGGGTACTCTACTATTCACCTTTCTCCATTGACAAAATTGGCCATTTAGCCCTACTGTCTGTTTTCTATCTTTTAGCCATTTCCTAATTCACAATAGTACACTGCCTCCTATCACATTACTTTTTAATTTCCCCAAGAAATTATATCAACCGGCTCACCTTTATTTACCTGTTTATTCACATCTTCAAAAAAATATCACAGATTAGTGAGAGAAGATTTTCTGTGATTAAATCCATGTTGGCTTTCTCTCATTAAATTATGACTATCTACATGTTCAGTAATAGTATTCTTTATAATGGTTTCTACCATTTTGCCCAGTACTGACTTCAGGCTCACCAGTCACTCCTGGAACTCTTTTTAAAAATTGGCATTACATTGGCCACTCTCCTATCCTCAGGTACTACAGATGATTTTAATAATAATTCACAGATTACTAATAATAGGTATGCAATCTCACATTTCAATTGTTTTAGAACCTTGGAATATATACCATTCAGTCCAGATGATTTGCTATTTGTTAATTTATCAAATGGCTGTATTACATTGTCCCAGTTTATTGAGATTTGTTTCAATTCCTCTGATACATCACCATTTCAGGCATGGGTAACTTCCCTATATGTAGTTCAGTAAAGACATTCCATTTCTCCACTATGGCCTTGTGCTCCCTTAAGATCCCTTTTTAATCCTGTGAGGGAGGAGTGGCCTAGTGGTTGGGAAGTGGCCAGAGGGTCAGGGGTTTGAATCCTGCTAGAGGACAGCAACCTTGGGCCAGGACTAGGGTTTCTAGTCCCAAGGTGCTCCTTGTGGCCTTCAGCAAGCCACTTAACTCTCCGTTGCCTCAGATACAAAAACATAGGTTGTGAGTATTTCGGGGACAAGGGAGCAATATATATACAGTACCTGAATGTACACAGCTTTGATTGGTAGAAAAGCAGTATATAAGCCTAGTTAAATAAATCCTTTATCATCTAATGGTCCAACTGATGCTCTCACAGATTTTTTGCTACAAATGTACTTTAAAAAGTTTTTATTATGCCTTTTTCTTCCATGACAAACTTCTTTTCAAATTCTCTCTTTGCCTACCCTATCAATGACTTTCCTTTAACTTGCCAGTGCTTATGTTGTTTTCTGTTTTCATCATTTGGCTCCTTTTTCCATTTCCTGAAAGATGCCTTTTTGGCTATAACAGGCTCTCTGACTTCACCTTTAAACCATGCCGGCAGTCATCTGGACTTCCCTTCCACCTTTCTTAAAGCATAGAATACACATGGTTTGGGCTTCCAAGATAGTATTTTTAAACAACACCCATGCTTGATGTAAACCTTTAACCTTTTGCAGCTGCTCCTTTTAGATTTTTCTTAACCATTTTATCATAGTCTCCCTTTTAAAAGTTAAATGCTAGTGTCATGGATTTCTTTGCTGTCCTCCCTCCATTTATTTAATCAAATGTGATCATCTTATGATCATTATTGCCAAGTGGCCCCAACACTTTTATCGCTTGCACCAGATCCTGAGTTCCACTAAGGACTAGGTCTAAAATAGCTGACAGAAGATTAGCCGTGCAGCTGAGTTTTGAACAGATTGGAGAGACGAGAGATAATTCAATGGGAGACGAGCAAGAAGCAAGTTGTAAGTTGCAATAGTCTAGATGGGAGGTGACAAGAGAGTATATAAGGGTCTTGGTAGTGTGTTCAGAGAAGGGGCATATTCTTTCAATATTATAGAGAGAATTGACAGGTTCTAGGTATCTTGGATGTGGGCAGAGAGAGAGAGAGAGAGTAGAGTCAAGATGACCCCAAGATTGTAAGCCAAGGAAACAGTGAGGATGACAGAGTTATCAACAGAAACAGAGAAGGGAAGAAGGAGGAGGTGAGTTACGGGGAAAGATAAGAAGCTCCATCTTGGCCATATTCAGTTTTAGATGGTGGTGGGACATCCAGACAGCAACATCAGATGAGCAGTAGAGATTTCCAGTGCAGAGAGGTAAATCTGAGGGTCATCAGATTAAAGATAGCACTGAATCCCAGGATAACAGCGGGGGAGGATCCACCAGAGCATGTGCTAAAAGTGCAATGAGAGAGATAAGAAGCAAACTAATACAGAACAAAACCCCTAAATTCAAATGAAAACAGGGTGTTGAGGAGAAGGTAGCAATGTACAGTGTCAAAAACAGCTGACAGGTGAGTAGAGACCCTTGGATTTGGCCAGGAACAAGTCACCAGAGATTTTGGCAAGGACTGTTTCTATAAAGGACGAAAGCTAGATTGCTGTAGATATAGAATGGCTTGCCTCCAACACCCATCTTTTTTCCCTGCTCAATATTCCCCTCAAAGTGCCTCTATCTTTTATCCATCCTTCACTTTCTGCTTAGGCTTTGACTGACTACTTCTATGACAAGGTTCACAAGATTAGTCTGGAGTTCTCCACCGGGTCAACTCTAGCCATTCGGAGTTGGCTGAATAAATAAGTGTAAGTCTTTATTGAAATAAAAATAAAAGGTATGGTTTATGATTTGCTTGATACATACCGCCTTTCAAATAAATATATCAAAGCAGTTTACAGTGCAGTAGAGAATGAAAAAGCACAATAGTTCTCTTAGCTAGATAGAATACAAACAACAGAATTCACAGCTGAGAAGAATGCATTAGATTTCTCTTCTTCCAGGATTATTGGACTCCTGGTACAAAGGAATGGAATCCAATTTGTCTTCCACATTGCTCCTTTTCAGCTTTATTACTGACGGGTGCCATTACTCATGCCCAGGTCATATTTTTTTTTCTCAGAAGTTGTTAAGTCTAAGTTACACAGACATCTATTTTTTTTCTTGTATATCTTTGAACATATTATTAAAATATTATGAAGATATACAGTTGGAATATTTCCAATTATTTCTCAAGATATTGTACACAATGGGCCCCATTCTGATCAGGATCTGTCTGGGCATCCAAAATATGGACGGGCCGGATTTGCAACCTATTCTGCACCCATGGAAGCAAGATGTTCCCGTGGGAGCAGAATTGGGTGCAGAAGGCCTGGATAGGCAGGACGTGCCCCGATTCCACCGTGCTGCATGTCTAGCTCCAACCCCCCCCCCCCCCCCCAATGCTCCTGCATAGAGTCTCGGTGCCGCGGCATCTCATCACCATGGCACTGGGACGCAATGCAGGAGCCCTGCTGCCCTGCATAACAGCAAAAGAGCTTTTCCCTGCCACCCAACCCCCAGAGGAGCCTGCCAAGGCCAAGACCAAGTGGCGGAGATCCCCCTGCCCTGCTCACCTGGTCAGGGGGATCCTGCCATGATGGCCACCATCCTCGGCAAGGGTGCAAATAATGTTGATCACAACTGTATTGAGATGGCATTGAGTGCATCTACACTAATGGGAACATTCACAATTAGTGAACATCCAAAAATGCCCACGCAAACTGATGACAGAAGGTGATGGCAAATGGAACTCACTCTGATGAAAGGAAGGTGGTGTGCCTCAAGGATCGGTCCTGGGACTGGTACTTTTCAATGCATTTGCAAGTGATACTGCTGAAGGACTGAATGGAAAAGTCTGTCTTTTTGCAGATGGCATGAGAATTTGCAACAGAATGGACTCCCCTGAGGGAATGGATAATATGATGAAAGATCTACAAAAGCTGGAAGAATGGTCTAATGCTTTGCAGTTAAGATTTAGTGTGAAGAAGTGCAGTGTCATGCACTTAGGATGCAGAAATCCAAGGGAATTGTATGTGATAGGGTACGAGAGGTTAGTGTGCACGGACCAGGAGAAGGACTTTGGAGTGATTGTTTCTGAGGATTTATTGATTTATTTATTTAGCTGTACTTATGTACTGCTGAAGTACAAGTCTAAGCAGTTCACATATAATAACTTGGCCAATAGGGCTTACAAGTAACAAAGGTAACTTGGCGAATACATAGAACTATTAACAGTGAACATTAAACAGTGAACTGGAGAGCATATAGGTGAGGTATCAGACATTTGAGCACGTTGTGGTGCTAGGTATTATTGATGGTAGTTGGTTGGGGGGGAGAGGAAGAACAGTGGTACATTGGTGGAAAGTTGGTTATGTTGTTTCAATGGGGAAGTGTTCAAGGAACAAGTAAGTTTTTAGGCTTTTCCTGAAGTTGTAGCAATCATTTATAATGCAAAGGTGATCTGGTGTTGAGTTCCATAATGCTGGTGCGAAGAATGAGAATGCTCTAGAGGTGGTGGAGTTGGTTTTTTGGTTTGAAGAAGGTATATGGAGCATGTTGAGGGAATTGATTCTTCCATTTCTGTTGCTGGGAGGTTTCTCTATTAGATCTTGCAGGTACATAAGAACATATAAGAACATAAGACATGCCATACTGGGTCAGACCGAGGTCCATCAAGCCCAGTATCCTGTTTCCAACAGTGGCCAATCTAGGTCATGCGTACCTAGCAATATCCCCAAAAGACACAGGTTCCTCAATGCTTGTACTGGGTCAAGCATTGATATCCTGGGTCCCTTTTTAATAGTGGTTTATGGACCTTTCCTCCAGGAACTTGTCCAAACCTTTTTTAAACCCAGCTATACTAACAGCCCTTACTACATCCTCTGGTAACAGAGTCCAGAGTTTGGTTACACGTTGAGTGAAAAAATATTTTCTCTTATTTGTCTTAAATAGTTTACCCTGTAGCTTCATTACATGTCCCCTAGTCTTCCTATATTCTGATAGTGTAAACAATTGATCCACGTTTATCCGTTCCACTCCATTCATTAATTTATAGACCTCTATCATATCTCCCCTCAGCCGTCTCTTTTCCAGCTTAAAGAGCCCTAACCTATTTAGCCTCTCTTCATAGGAGTAGCCTGCCATCCCCTTCACCAATTTGGTGGCTCTTCTCTGTACTTTTTCTAATAACGCTATGTCCTTTTTGAGATACGGTGACCAGAATTGCACACAATATTCAAGGTGCGGTCGTACCATGGAGCGATACAGAGGCATTATAATATCCTTTGTTTTATTTTCCATCCCTTTCCTTATGATACCTAGCATTCTATTTGCTTTCTTGGCTGCCGCTGCACACTGAGCGGAGGGTTTTAACATGTTATCCACGATGACTCCTAAATCTTTTTCCTGGGTGGTGGTTTCTAATGTGGAGCCTTGCATCGTGTAACTCTAGTGTGGGTTGTTCTTTCCTAGGTGCATAACTTTGCACTTGTCCACATTAAATTTCATCTGCCACTTGGATGCCCAGTCTTCCAATTTATCCAGATCCTCCTGCAGTTTTCCACAATCCTCTTGGGTTTTAACAGCTTTAAACAGTTTTGTGTCATCTGCAAATTTGATAACCTCACTAGTTATTCCCTTTTCCAGGTCATTTATGAATATGTCAAAAAGTAGCGGACCCAGTACAGATCCCTGGGGTACTCCACTATTCACCTTTTTCCATTGGGAATATTGGCCATTTAGCCCTACCCTCTGCTTTCTATCTTTTAACCAGTTCCCGATCCACAATAGTACACTGCCTCCTATCCCATGACTTATTAGCTTCGCCAAAAGTCTCTGATGGGGGACCTTGTCAAAAGCTTTCTGAAAGTCCAGATACACTATATCAACCGACTCACCTTTGTCTACCTGTTTATGCACCCCTTAAAAAAAAACATATCAGATTAGTAAGACATGATCTTCCTTGTCTGAAGCCATGTTGGCTGTCTCCCATTAGGCCATGACTATCTACATGCTGTGTAATTTTGTTCTTTATGATGGTTTCTACCATTTTCCCTGGTACTGACGTCAGGCTCACCGGTCTGTAATTTCCCGGGTCACCCCTGGAACCCTTTTTAAAAATTGGTGTTACGTTGGCGACCCTCCAATCTTCAGGTATTACAGATGTTTTTAATGAAAGTTCACAGATTACCAATAGCAGGTCTGCAATCTCATATTTCAGCTCTTTCAACACTCTGGGATGTATACCATCCGGTCCAGGTGATTTGCTACTATTCAGTTTATCAAATAGTTGTAATATATCTTCCCGGTGTAGCGATATTTCTCTCAATTCCTCTGCAGTATCACCTTTAAATACCACTTCAGTCTTGGGTAACATCCCTACATCTTCCTCAGTAAAGACCGAAGCAAAGAATTCATTCAGTCTATCTGCTATAGCCTTGTCTCCTCTTACTGCCCCTTTTACCCCTCTATCATCTAACGGTCCAATTGACTCTCTCACAGGCCTTTTGCTACGAATGTACTTGAAAAAGTCTTTATTTCGTGTTTTTGCTTCCGTAGCAAGTTTCTTCTCAAATTCCCGCTTTGCCTGCCTTATCAATGCTTTGCATTTAACTTGCCAGTGCTTGTGCTGTTTCCAGTTTTCATCATTTGGCTCTTTTTTCCATTTCCTGAAGGTTGCTTTTTTGGCAGCAACAGCCTCTCTGACCCCACCTTTAAACCATGCTGGCAGTTTTTTGGACTTTCTTCAACTCTTCTTAATGCGTGGAATACAGCTGGTCTGGGCTTCGAGGATAGTAGTTTTAAATAACGCCCAAGCTTGCTGTAAGTCTTTAACCTTTGGAACCGCTCCTTTTAGTTTTTTCCTAACTATATTCCTCATTCTATCATAGTCTCCCTTTTGAAAGTTAAAAGGTAGTACTGTGGATTCCTTTACTATTTGTCCTCCAATAATTAAATCAAACATGATCATACTATGATCACTATTGCCAAGTGGTCCCAACACCCTTATTTCTTACACCAGATCTGGCGTTCCACTAAGGACTAGGTCCAGTATGGCTTCCCCTCTGGTCGGTTCATGAACCAGCTGCTCCAAGAAGCAGTCATTTATTCCATCTAGAAACTTTACCTCTTTAGCTTGTCCTGCCGTGACACTGACCCAGTCGATACCGGGGTAATTGAAATCACCCATTATTAATACTCTGTTGTGACTTTTGTTAGCTTCCGTGATTTCTTTGAGCATTTCATCATCCATTTGTTCATTATGGCCAGGCGTTCGATAGTATACTCCCACTGCCATCACCTTCCCCTTCATAAGTGGAATTTCAATCCATAGAGATTCTACAGCAAGTTAGAAGATAATCTACAGCAAGTTAGAAGATAATCCATGTAATAGTTTAAAGATTGTGTGGAAGGCTTTGTGTTTAATGCGTTGAGTGATGGGCAGCCAGTGCAAATGTTTGAGTACTGGGGATATGTGTTCTGTTTTAGGAATACCGCAGAGGATCCGTGATGCTGTGTTCATGGCCAGCTGAAGTGGATGGATTGTAGATTTGAGTAGGCCTTGTAGGATTAGATTATAATGATCGAGATGTGGGAAGATAAATGCCTGAATGACTATGCAAAAGTCATTTGAGTCCAGGAGTGGTCTAAGATGAAGGACTATCTTGAGCTTGTGATAGATGGTTCTTGTAGTATTGTTTATGTGGGGAGATAGTGTGAGGTGCTGGTCAAGAATTCCCAGATAGTGGACTTGGGGCTTGATTTGTAGTTGAGTTCCAGCAATGGTAATGTGGGCGGGTGGCATGAAGTTGGAGTCCCTGGAGACGTATAGGACTTTAGCTTTTCTGTAGCTTAAGTTTGTGTTGTGTTCAGTGAACCAAGCTTTTATAGAGGTGAAACATTCTTTTATATGGGTTAGGGTTGGGTTGGTGGTGGCGATTTGGATTAGAGTTGGGTTGGTGGCGTCAATTTGGAGGATCTGAAGGTGGCGAAAGTGTGACAAGGCAGTGGCGAAAGCCAGAAGGATGCTGGGTTGCCTACAAAGAGGAATTATCAGCAGAAAGGAGGAGGTACTAATGCCACTTTACAAGTCACTGGTGAGGCCTCACTTGGAATATTCTGTTCAGTTTTGGAGACTATATCTTACAAAGGATATAAAAAGAATGGAAATGGTTCAAAGGAAGGCAACCAAAATGATTTGGAGCCTGCGTCAGAAGACATATGATAAGAGACTTGAAGACCTACATATGTATATGCTAGAGGAGAGGAGGGACAGGGGAGATATGATACAGAACTTTAAATATTTAAAGGGTATTAATGAACAAACAAACCTTTTTCAAAGATGGGAAAGCTGTAAAACTAGATGGCATAATATGAAGCTGCAAGGGGGTAAACTGAAAGGCAATGTCAGGAAATACTTTTTCACTGAAAGGGTGGTGGATGCTTGGAATGCCCTCTTGATGGAAGTGGTGAGGGCAAATACAATAACAGAATTCAAAATGGCATGGTACAGACACAGTGGATCCCTTTATAGCAACAAGATAAAATCTAAATAAACTTAACTATCTCTTATATCTCAGCAAATAGGGGTGACCTGCACTGAGTGGTGGGTACACCCCTAAACAAAGACATGGGGAGGGGTGACCTGCACTGAGTGGTGGGTACACCCCTAAACAAAGACATGGGGAGGGGTGACCTGCATAGAGTGGCAGATGCACTTACTTTTGCCACCTTACTGTGCAGACTAGATGGACCATGCTGGTTTTTATCTGCCATCATATACTATGTTATTATGCTAGTACATTGTTTTAAAACAGTTCACTTTCAAAGATTTTCTTCTCATTGTACTGAAAGTTTTATACCTTCAGCCTTACTTTCCTTTCAGTGCTTGAAGGGCTCCAGTGCTATTGGAAACAAGTCTCACACACTGTTGAACCTTTAATCAAACCAGTGTTCAAATCAAGCTCTCTTTCCAATAAATCACTTAAAGTTCTCACTTTTTGATAAATCAATTCAAATCCTCATTCAGCTCATTTTAAAACTGTTTGAATGAGTTTCAGGGCTCCCTCAGCCCTGTTCCAGTCACCAAGGAAAAAAGTTCTCTCACTCAAAAGTACATATTTTCTCCAACTTTAATTCCAGTTTCTTAAAGACTTCTCCTCTAATACATTCTCAGTTACTCACAGTTCTGACATAACATAAACTCTTCCACACCTCTTCCACACAGACACACTCTGGCACATCTCACCCCAACAAAAGTCTTCTTCCCCATAACTGCAGCTAAAGTTACTGCAACAGTATTATATATTCTCTGTAACAGTGTTCTTCCACCTAGCTCCGTTTGAAAATAGTCCCCTATTACTAGTTTTATTTCAGCTCACACAGCACTGGAGTTTAAAGCCCTAACAGACATTTGGACATTTATGGACCATTTTCTTTAAGGTTCATCCTTATAATTAATTTAAATTACATCATGCTTTCAGTCTCCTGAGCTTTCCCCACAAGCTTTACAGTCTCAGCTGATTGTCTGTACCCTTCCGCAGTTAGCAACATTCTGCATATAGACAATAATCATGCACACATTAAATATAAACATATATATATGCACACCCTAGTATTCAAGGGCCCTATATTCAGCTGTCCGGATCTTCGAAGGGCTATGCATTCGTCAATGCATAGCCTTCCCTGCCGATCTCTAAACCGGATAGTCAATACTGCAGTGACGGCATTGAATATCCGGTGATCGCTGCCAAAGCTAACCGGGAAGCAGCGATATTGAATACTGCCCAGTTAGCTCCTGTACCTTAAAGATAGGCAAGGGTTTTCCTTGTCTATTTTTAAGGCGTAGATCGCTAACCAGGCAGCATCCAATATCGCCATTGCTCTGAATCGTCTGCCATCATTGTAATGTTCCATTTTCCCTGGTATCTCCTTTCCATCTCTTTAATGTCTTGGTGGAATCGTTCACCTTGTTCCTCACTCACAGCTCCTAAATTTTCAGGAAAGTAGTCAAGGTGGGACTGGAGGAAATGCACTTTCAAACTCATCAGGCAACCTAAAGCTTGAAATGCTTTCAGCATTCGTCCGACGATCTTTTTGTAGTGAGGATCTTTGTTATTGCCTAAAAATGTCTGTACGACTTCTTTAAATGCAATCCACCCTTCTTTTTGAGGATCCGTCATGGTATTGACAAACTCTTGATCAACTATAAGCCTTCTAATGTCTGGTCTGACAAACACACCTTCCTTCAATTTTGCCTCCGACAGGCCTGGAAACTTGGTGACCAAGTATTTGAAGCATTCTCCATCTCTTGAAAGTGATTTTACGAATTGCTTCATCAATCCCAATTTTATGTGGAGAGGTGGTAGAAGAACTTTATGGGAAGGTACCAAAGTTTCTCGGAGGACATTTTTTTCAACCGACTGTTAGCACCCTCGGCTGCCAACTCTTCTTGGTCCAGTGATTTTGTCGGTCTTGACTGTCCCATAGACACAGAAAACAAGGATATTTGGTATACCCAGCTTGTTGCCCGAGCAGCATGCACAAGACCTTCAAGTCCCCACAAACTTGCCAATCATGGTCTTCATATTTAAGTTTATGAAGAACCAATTCCAAGTTCTCGTAGGTTTCCTTCAAGTGTACGGAATGACCTACAGGTATGGAAGCATAAAAACCGTTGTGGAGTAAAACTGCTTTGAGACTTCTTTTTAAAGAATCTATAAAAAGACGCCATTGCTCTGAATCATATTGGATTTTAAATTGACCCATCAGACCTTCGACATCGATGCAATAAACGAAATTGTCTTCCTGGGCGAAGTAAGGAACGAACTCCTTTTCACGATGTCTGAACCATGAAGATGACACTCCTGGCAACAATAAATTCCTGCTTTTCAGCCTTGATCCGAGTAACTCAGCGGCATCTTTGGGAAGATTCAAGTCTCTTACCAAATCATTCATCTCCTCCTGAGAAAACAATTTTGGTCTTGTATCATCTTCAAAGTCAGAACTTGATTCGTCATCTGGTTCAGGTATGACTTCACCTTCATCGGAGCTAGGTATCTCTTACAAGGTAGCAGGGGGCTTGGGTACTGGTATATCTGTGCCATGGGGGATGGGACGAATTGCCGAGTGAAGATTGGGGTATGAAATGGAATGCTTCCATTTGGAATTAAACCCTTTCACATCGCATGAACAAAAGTAACAGTCGTCACTATGGTTCTTTTGCTCTCGCCATACCATAGGAATCCCATAACGGAAAGATTTTTTCTTACCCTTGAACCAGTTTCGGAGGTCCTCAACACACCATTTGCAGACTTTATGAGGCGCCCAGACTTTATCTTGATCTCCAATTTTTAGTCCAAAGTATGCAAAGTATACTTTTTTCACAAAGTCTGTAATATTCTGCTGTTGCTTCAACACTGTATATTCACCACAGATGAAACAGAAACTGTATGGCAAATTAATATACTTTCGCGGAGCCATAACGGTTGAAGATTGACGAGCTAACACGAATTGCGATGAAAAAGTGTGAACAGCCTAGAACCAAGAACCTCATGATGATTCGTGCACAAGTGTGGCATGCAGGAGAGAGCAGCTCTGTGTCTGTACACAAGACATCACAGTGCTGGCCATGCCCCCCTGCACTGACCGGAGCTGTTGCTATCTGCCCTGTCTCCCTCCCCCTGGATTCTTCAGGAAAGATTAACCCCTTCTACCATTAGAAGCACGGATTTAAAACTTGCTTAGCTTATGTATATATTGCTGACCATCAGATTTACAGTGCTATTTTTTCTTTTACATAACTCGGACAACCCCTTTAAGGTTTTTTTGGCATTTTATATCTTAAATGCACTTATGTGAATTAATTAATAGTAATTTGAATTAATTAATAGTAATTTGAAAAAATTTGATAAATTTGAAGACAATTTTGCATGTTGTGGCAAATCATGATGTCTAGGAGTTTTTTCAATATTTTATTTGTTTTCAGCACACCAAAATACATTGAAATTAGATGAAAATAATCAAACAGCTTTTTAGTCGCAGACCTGTGTAAGTATTTCTGTCAAATATCCTCTCTCCTCTAGAAAATATACATCCTTCTCCTCGACGGCATACAATGCAATGCATTTGCAAATCCTTAAGTCTCACTTTTGATGGACTTTCTCTGGACTGCCTTTACCTGGTCTATATTCTTTTTGAATTAGCCATGATATTTAATATGCAATCTCACCAATTATTCCATAGGGGGGTTATAACCTCCCTTTTCTACTGGTTATACCTCATCCTATAAATCCTAGAGTATTTCAAGCACTGGACAGTGACTGATGGTCCTGTTCTGAAACCTTGGGGTCATCAGATATGATCATAATGAGGTCATACTCTTAACTAGTATACATCAATATCTTACCTGCCACTCACCCTCCCACTGGGATCATTGGAAGGGGTGGGCAAGATGGGTGACTGCCTTGGCTACCAAAGGGCATCATTTGTGAGTGTGGGGCAAATTCTCCAGGTTGCCACTGTGACAGCAGGAATATTCCTGTACATTTTCATGGCCACTAAGAGACAGCTGTGTCATCTAAGGGAGGATTTCATCAGGCTAGCTGCATCCAAGAGGTTTCTACTTCCTCCCCCACACAGGGGACCTTGCTCCCTGTGGCTGACTCCACCCCTAAACTGCCTGTGTTATCAGTGAGCCTAGCAACAGGCCAATCATGCACCCTCCACTGTCATCCCCAGGGCCGGATTTACCTATACGCCATGTACGCCATGGCGTAGGGCCCACAGCTGGCAAGGGCCCACAAAAATGGAACAAGTTAGCTTTTTTTTAAAAAAATAAAATTAAAAAAAAAAACCTGCTGGCTGCCGCCGCGGGGCCCCCTCTGCTGCCGCGGCAGCATGGACTGACCCGCAGGGGCCCCCTCTGCAAGCTCGATTCGTCGATCCGTTCCTCCCTCCCTCCCTCCCTCCGTGCAGGCTGTGAGAGACGCGAAGGGAGCGTGTCTCCCTCGCGTCTCTGTTAAGCCCGCAGGGGCTGATGGGAAATTTCCCATCAGCCCCTGCGGGCTTAACAGAGATGCGAGGGAGACACGCTCCCTTCGCGCCTCTCACAGCCTGCACGGAGGGAGGAGGGAGGGACGGATCGAGCTTGCAGAGGGGGCCCCCGCGGATCAGTCCATGCTGCCGCGGCAGGAGAGGTGGCCCCGCAGCGGCAGCCAGCAGGTTTTTTTTTTAAATTAAATTTTGCTTTAGGCCGACGGTGGGGGGGGGGGGTAGGACTGGCAATGGGCTATTGGGGGGGGCTGGGGCTGGGACGGGAAATGGGCTGGGGGTTAATACTGGAGGTGGGCTGATGGGGTTAGGACTGGTAATGGGCTGTGGGGGGGGGGTTAAGACTGGTAATGGGCTGTGGGCTGATGGGGGCTGTCTGGTAATGGGCTATGGGGGGGCTTGGACTGGAACTGGGCTGGGGGTTAAGACTGGAGGTGGGCAGATGGGGTTAGGACTGGTAATGGGCTGTGGGCTGTTGGGGGGGGTTAGAACTGGTAATGGGCTTTGAGGGGGTTAAGACTGGTAATGGGCTGTGGGCTGATGGGGCTGTCTGGTAATGGGCTATGGGGGGGCTAGGACTGGAAAGGGGCTGGGGGGGTTAAGACTGGAGGTGGGCTGATGGGGTTAGGACTGGTAATGGGCTGTGGGCTGATGGGGGGGGTTAGGACTGGCAATGGGCAATGGGGGGCTGACTGGAAATGGGTTGATGGGGTTAGGACTGGAAGTGGGCTGATGGGGGGTTAGGACTGGTAATGGGTTATAGGGGGGGCTTAAACTGAAAATGGGGTGATGGGGGGTTAGGACTGTAAGTGGGTTGATGGGGGGCTAGGACTCGTATTGGGTTGGGGGGTTGCTAGGACTGGAAATGGGCTGATGGGTGGCTAGGACTGGCAATGGGCTGATGCAGGGACTAGAAGGGAATGGATGCTGGGTGAGGCTGGAACTAGAAGGGAGCTGATGTTGGCGGAGGATTACAATGGGATGGGGCTGGAAGAGTAAAATGGAGAAGGGAAAAATATTTTGTGTGGGAGGGATAAAAAATTTACAATTGGCCGGGTATTGGGAGAATAAGTGGGGATTGAGTATGGAGGGGTAAAATTTGAGTGGATGAAATAGGAATGAGGAAAGAGCAAAAGGAGAAAGATTAGTATGTTAAAGCAGATGTAGAGAGAGAATGGAAAAAAACTAGAAGAGAGAAGAAAGGACAAATGGACAGCAGACGATGGAGAGTTAGCAGAAGACACAAAGAAACCAGAAGAAAGTGGCTGGAGCAATTGCAGCTGAAAAAAATGCACAAAAGGTAGAAAAATATCTCTTTATTTTGAATTTATTAATTGGAATATGTCAGCTCTGGTAAATGTGCATCATTAACGTCTGCGCTTTGTTTAGTACAAGAGCAAATTAATGTATAGTTTTATTTCTACAGTGTTGTACATTCCAAGCTTGGCTTTTGGGATTCCCAGTTTAATTATTGTCTTCCTGTTTCTAAATTATGATTACTTGTTTGGTGATGGTCTATGTTCTGCATGTGTAACTGAGCTGAGGTGTTCTGTTTATATAATTCCTATTTGACATTGCCACTTGTTCTCTTTCCCCAGTAGGTCATGTATTGTTGTTCTCTGAAATGTATTGGTTTAATATTTGCAGTGTTGCCTTTTGATTGGTAGAGTATGGTGCTTTGTGAGTCCTGGTAGTGCTGTTAGGATACGGTGGGTTTGCTATGGGTTCTAAATGGGCAGTGTTTGTAGTAGTTCCTAATGTGTCTGGCAGTTGGCACTGGATTATAGTAATGTAGAAATCTTTTAGTCTTTCTTTATCCATACACTCATTAAGAGGCACGTTTACTAAAAGTTAGTATATGGTAACATTATGCAAATATTTATGCAAATGAGGCCCCTTATGCAAATGAGGCCCCGCACCCCCCCTTGGGCCGCCCCTGCTGGGGGCCCACATTTTTTGTTGGTGTAGGGCCTCACTCAAGGTAAATCCGGCCCTGGTCATCCCCATGCGCTACTGTCTTGGATGTCTTGCATTCTAAATGCATGACTCTATTTGTTTGTATGAAATTTAGTTGCCAAATTCTTGACAACTCTTCATGCTTTTAGATCTCCTCTCATTTTTCTGCTCCTCACATCTGTAGATCTTAGTATCTTCTGTAAAAAGACAAACCATTCCTACCAGCACCTGTGTAGTATCCCTTATAAAAATACTGGACCCAGGATTTATCCCTGAGCTACTCTGCTTGCTCACCATATTCAGTCTCCTCTCAATTTATTTTAGATATGCTTGCACACACTTATATTTTACCTGCTAAGAGTAAGTTTATATTGGCTGATAGGCTATTATAAAGCCTTCACACAGAATGGTAAAAGAGTAAGGTCAATTTCCTGTGATACATTAATACATAAAAACCATATCATAAATCTGATGAGTAAGGTAATGGAAGTATATTGCTTTATTTCCTATTTTCTATCCCCGTACTATTGAGAGACATTAAAGTCATGTTTAATGAGCAAGATATTCTTATGCTTCTAAAACATCTTTTCATGCAGGGGCACAAAAACATTTGATTGGCTTCTTCTAAATTTATAAAATTATTTATTTTAGGTATAGTTCAGAGTAAAATTTATGCAGAAAATTTTGACTGGTGACATAACACAGGGTGTGCCAGCAGCCAACATCGCAGCTTCAGGATTTCTTAAGCTCCTTCAATTTCATCAGCCAGCCCTGGCATCAACACCCCACACCTGCTTTCATCTGTTATGGTTAATTATCAAGTTGGGCAATTGACAAGCAGAACACAATCTTCCAGCTGTAATTTATAAGCAGTGGGTGTCAAAACATAATGTGCAGCCTGGGGGGTGTTATGTAATAAAACCGTCATCAGCATCCAGAAATGCCAAGTTATTCAGTTCCATGAGTGAGATATTAAACCAATCCTGGATTTTGGACAATCTCATTCTGGTGCATTATGGGACCAGCAGCACTGATTCCAATGGTAAAATCAAGGACCACACGTACCATATTGCATTATAATGCAAATTTAAAGCCTGAGCTGGCAAAAAATCTCACTCATGGAACTGGGTAACTTGACAACTCTGAGCATCTCCATGTTGACAGGCATTTAATAGCCAAGTGACCGAAATGAGCCAACTCTCAAGGCAAAGATCATATTCCACATACCCTGGTTAAGAAGTGAGGTTCATGACTGTCATAGTATCTGCAAAATTAACCCATTTAGAGAAAATGCCCCCAGAGTAGCTATATGGTGGTTTAAACTGAGAGGTACTAGTTTCAAGTAAGTAGTTACTTGTTTAAAATAAGTAAGACAACTGACTATATTTCTGTCTATCTCAGATCTTTTGTGTCTTGTCATGTATTCAATATATGGTATATATTCTCTGCTGACACATGCAACTTAGTGACAATTTTTTGTCTTCAGATGTAGCCTCGCTGTCCACGGAAGTGAAAATCCGGGTTAAGGGGGTCGGCAGCCCGTAAGATATGCCATACTGAGTCAGACCAAAGTCCATCAAGCCAGTATCCTTTTTCCAACAGTGGCCAATCCAGGTCACAAGTACTGTCAGCTTCCCAAAAAGGTATACAGATTCCACATTGCTTATCTCAGGTTAAGCGGTGGATTTCCCTGGTCCTCTCTAATAATGGTTTATGGACATTTCCTCCAGGAACTTCTCTAAACCTTTTTTAAACCCAGCTACACTAACAACTTTTACTACATCCTCCAGTAATGAATTCCCGAGTTTGATTATGCATTGAGGGAAAAAATATTTTCTCCTATTAGTCTTAAGTGGGCGATACTGAAATTGAAGCTTCATTGAATGTCTCCTAGTCTTTCTATTTTTTGAAGGAGTAAAAAAATGATCTATATTTACCCATTCCATTCTATTCACTATTGTATAGACCTCTATCATATCTCTTCTCAGCTGTGTTTTTTCCAAGCAGAAGAACTCTTAAACCTTTCCTCATAGGGGTATCCTTCCATCCCCTTTACCATTTTGGTGGCTGTTCTCTACCATTTCTAATTCTGCTATATCCTTTTTAAGATATGGTGACAAGTACTGCACACAATATTCAAGGTGTGAAAGCACCATGGAATGATATAGAGGCATTATAATATCCTTTACTTATGATTCCTAGCATTCTATGTTTTTTTCTTGGATGCCACTGTGCACTGAGCAGAGGATGTCAATGTGTTATCCACGATGACACCTAAATATTTTTCCTGGGTAGTGGTTCCAAAACCTTGCATCATGTAATCGTAGTTTGGGCTGTTCTTCCCTAAGTGCATAACGTTGCACTTGTCCACATTAAATTCCATCTGCCATTTGGACCTCCAGTCTTTGAATTTATCAAGATCTTCTTGCAATTTTTCACAATTCTCTTGTGTTTTTACAACTTTAAACCAGCTCCTCGGGCATGTAGTTCCTTCCATTTTCTGGATTCAATAATTGTTTCGTATAATTTTATTATTTTTCCTTGTTTATAATGGCCGCTCCCCTAGATGTGGACTATGTTATTTTCTTTAATGCTTATTTGTTTGAAAATGTATTTTTCTTCTTACTTTTTCAATAAAAAAGATTTAAATATATATAAACCAGCTCCTGATCCACAATACTACACTGCCTCCAATTCCCATGACTTTTTAATTTTGTCAAGAGTCTCTCATGAGGGACTTTGTTAAAGGCTTTCTGAAAATTGAGATGCACTATATCAACCAGCTCACCTTTATCTACTTATTTATTCACATCTTCAAAAAAAAAACAGATTAGTAAAACATAACATTCCTCGGCTAAATCCATGTTGGCTTTCTCCCATTAAACCATGCCTATGTACAAGTTCAGTAATTTTATTCTTTATAACGATATCTACCATTTTGCCCAGTACTGATGTCAGGTTCACTAGTCAGTATTTTCCTGGATCACCCTTGGAACCCTTTTTAAAAATTGGCATTAGAGTTCTGGTCATCATTATTGGCACCCTTGCATTTTAGGTATTTTGTATACAATATCTTGAGAAATAATTGAAAATATTCCAACTGTATGTCATCACAATATTCTAACAATATGTTCAAAGGTATACAACAACAAAAAAAAGATGTCTATGCAACTTAGACGTAGCAATGTCTGAGAAAAAAAAACAAAATATGACCTGGACAGGATTAATGGCACCCGTCACTAATATTTAGTTGCACAACCCTTGGCAGTGATGGTAGCCTCCAAACCTTTCTTGTAACCATCTGTAAGTTTTGTACATCTGTCTGCTGGTAGTTTCTTCTATTCTTCAATTACAATTTGTTCCATCTCATTAATGTTTCCAGGATTTCTTTCACCAATGATAGATTTCAGCTCTTTCCAAAGGTTCTCAATTGGATTGAGATCAGGACTCATTGCTGGCCAGTTTAAAACAGTATATTTTTTCATTTTATTTTTAATGTTAAATTCTTTTTATTTAAAGAAAACCAATAAGAAATACAGAAAAACATCTTTCGCTCAAAGAGTATTACATAAAATACTTACAATATCTACCAGCTGACAATAAGAAGAGCGTAAAGAAAAAGTAATGAAGTCACAGTAAATAACCCAACTTAAATCCCCTATTTCTTAAACAAAGGAGCAAAATAATTATACACTGTCAGGAACCAACTTTAACCCCTCCCCTGCAGAAATTCTTCCAACTGCATAGAATAATAAAAAACATACGTCTTGCCCTGATATATAATAATACATTTACAAGGATATTTCAGGAGGAAAGAGGCTCCCAGAGCCAAGACCCAAGGTTGAAGCTCCAGGAAAGCTTTTTGCTTCCTTTGAATGACGTGTGAAACATCAGGAAAAACTTGTATATTCTGACAAAAGAATTTCTCATGTCTTTTAGCAAAATACAATCAAAAAATATAATCTATGTCTTTCTCTAGCAAAAAGGTCACCAAAAGAGTTACCCGAGTAGGGATATCTTCCATAGATGTTTCTAGGAAAGCTGATAAATCTAAACTCGGGATACATAGTTGATCAGGCTCCCCCCCCCCCCTCACGGCCCCTATATCCCCCTTTCTTCACCAACATCTTTCACCTCCCTAACACCTTAGGGAGATAGGACATTAAACAACCAGCATGCTCAGGCAGCCAGCCTCGTCAGCATACTCCCGATCGGCCGCATTGAGGGAGAGCAGGCAGGTAAACTCCTCCCTACTCCCCTCTGATGAGGCCAATCAGGCCAAAGGCAACCGCCACCACCGGGACATTTAAAAACTGGCATGCTCAGGCACGCCCACGCTTGGAGGGCCCGCACCTGAGGGCCTCACCAGAGGGCCCTTTGGCGTGGCCCTTAGACGAGGACTCATCAAGCAAAGGACGCTGTAACAGATCCTGCCAAAGAAGCATTAAGAATAGCCTGCCAGCACAGAACTCCTCAACAAGCAGAAACACGAGAATAGCTCCCACCTGAAGCCAACATCTACCAAAACGTGAGTAAGACATGAGCTCAGACCCTCCTGTGTAGATCCAGTGACCAGCACAGGGCCAAAGTATAACTAATTAAAACCTAAGAGCAGAAGAGTGACCAGTTGATTCACCTGGATCCGCCTCTGATCCCACACACTCCCAAGTTTGACTATAATACACCACAATAAAGAAATGGAAGCCAGAAAACAGTGGTACACCACTACTACTCCACACCCATTCCTAGTGCTACTTACAACTTGTCTCCTAATAGAAGCTTTAAAAACAAAATACAACAACCAAATCCCTATAATTTGCAATCACAATCACCCCCTAGATGGAGCCCTATCTCAACAAAGATATACACAGTATCAAAGGCGACACTGCTCATGACTACAGATTTCTCAACCTGACAGCAGAACCACAGGACCACATCAAAAAAGGGTGTCATACTCCCTGAAATGTGCCCTCATAAATACACATTCCACCTCAAACAAAATCCAGACCCTCATAGACCTTATACAGGAACATAATCTCGACATCCTTTGCATCACAGAAACCTGGCTTGCTGACACTGATTCAGTTCTACTAAATCAACTCTGCCCATCATCCTACTCGATATTCACCTCAAACAGAGCAAATGGAAGAGAAGGAGGTGTCTGTCTAATCTCAAGAAAGAACCTGAAGCTTTCAGTCACCAACTCCACCACTACTACAGACACCAACACTATAGCAGTATCAAATAACTCTTTCTCCATACTCCTTGTATACAGAGCACCCAGAACAACTCTTCAGACCTCGTTAACATACTAGAAGCTTCCTGTTCCATCTTAACAAGACATCAACCCCCTAATAATCCTCAGTCTTCAACCTTGCATCCACACCTAGCTCACACCAAAGGCATTTCACAAAACAATGGAAACTCGGGGCTTCATTCAAATACCAAACTCCACATACGAAAGGAAACATCCTTGATCTCTTATTCATGCCAACAGACCACCTGGCTGACCCACAACAAATACCCCATACAATCCTACCAATACCATGGTCAGACTATTCAACTATACTCTTCCCCATCCATTTTACCAACAAGCAAATAATGCAGATCCCCCCACAAATGACACTAGGAGATTCCAAGAATTTAACAGTGAGCAGTTTCTCAATACGATCACTCCACATTTAGACACCATCAAAACCACAAAGACAAACCTAGAAGACCTAATCCAGGGCTGGACGACACACTTTCTGTGACAGTCACAGCACCCCCAAGGAACCCAAGGAATCTATCAACAAAACGTAAAACCAGAGCTCCTTGGTTCTAATCCACCCTCCAGAAGCAAAAGACCGAGCTACGGCAAATAGAATGTAAATGGAGAAGATCAAAGAACATACAACTCCAAACCTTATACATAGAAAAGCTAAAATTATACAATGCAGAAACACTCAGATGGAAAAAGAGTATTACACAACCTCATTAACAGATCACTAAACAAACCAAGAGAGCTCTTCTCAATAGCAAAATCACTCATAAAAGAATTGAACAAAGGAACCCCACAGGAATCAATATGCCCTCAAAAGATCGCCACTCATTTCCTCACCAAACAATTAAACAACTCAAATGTTATGGAACAAATTCCAACTCCCATCCATGAAGAACATTAAAGACATGATCCAGAACCTAAATACAACTACATCTCCTTTGGACCCTTGCACTGAATAATAGGTGAAACACTCCAGAAAACACCTCAGCTTTTACCTCAAATATATAGTACATACCTCCCTGACCTCAGGCACAATGCCCAATCTACTAAAAATGACTTTGATCCGACCCATCCTAAAGAAATCAGGCCTAGATCCTACATCCCCAAATTCATACATTCCTTTATCAAGCATCCCATTTATAGCTAAATTAATTGAAAAGATTGTTCTCACACAACTCCAAGACCACCTTACATGTACCCCTAGACCCCAATCAACATGGGTTCAGACAACAACATGGGGTTGAAACCCTCCTTACCTATCTACTAAATACACTCCTGACCTTCTCAAAAGAGTCCAGCAGCAACTTCATCCTTATCTTCCTTGACCTTTCAACTGCATTTGATTCTTTCTCACACTACCAACTCCTGCAGAGACTCTCAGAGATTGGAATCCAGGATATCACATTCAGCTGGTTCCAATCCTACTTGAATTCCCAAAAACAGCAAGTGAGAGGTAGAATCCCTCAAACCCCTTCACTCAACAAACTGGAGTACCTCAAGGCTCAAGCTTCTCAGCCCTCTTTAACATATATATCCAACCACTATGTCAGATATTCAGAGCCTGTAAGATACAATACAGTATCTATGCTGATGATGTAATATGCTTTACTCCTATCAATCTCCTATTCCCAGACCTCTCCAACCTGCAGAAATGTTTTACAGAAGCACACAATTGGCTCACGACATATAACCTGATCATCAACACAATGATGCGTGGTTTAAAAATGTAGCTGTTTTCAGTGTCATTTTGCTTTTACTGGGAGTGATGTCCTGAACTTGTCCTTCTCCATCTGTCACCCCTTTCCCTACTTTAAATGCTTGTCCACATACTCCCTGAATTTTTCACTTAGGATCCTTTTCCCTGTGACGTAGTGGTGCAGTCCATCAGCACCGTATAGTCTCTAATTGATCCATCTGTTTCCTCAGTGGTCAATATATCTAAATCCTTCTTGTTTGCACCAGGTTTGGAGCCATGCATTAAAGTTGTTTATACGATGCAGCCTTTCTGCCCCCTTTCCATGAAAAAGTAGAACTTCTGAGAATGCAGCACTGCGTTGCTATACGTAGAGGTCCACATATGCAACTTGGGCTGAGCCCCAACAACAGGACGCACACTGCAGGCCCCTTTGGAGCCCCTTCGAGCAAGTAGGAGCATTAGAGGAGTTTGAAGTACATATAGAACTGAGTACATGTAAATATGTACTCAGTTCTATATGTCTGACTACAATGTAAATAGTTAAGAACTAAGAATATCGTTACCCAATTCAAATATCTTGTAAATATTTGACAACAATGAATACTGTTATCCTGTTCAAAAGTTACAATGTTTAGTTCTATGTACAGCAGAGGCTCACCAAAGCCCTGCTATGTTCTTGTTAAATGTAAACTGCCTTGAATGGTAGAAAGGCGGTATAAAAACAAGTTTAAATAAATAAAAATAATAAATAAATATATCTTAGACAACTGAATAGGCCGGTTAGTTTAACTTCGGTGGTGAGTAAATTATTGGAAACGCTGCTGAAAGAGAAAATAGTGAGGTTTCTGGAATCCAGCGGATTACAGGATCCAAGGCAGCATGGATTCACCAGAGGCAGGTCTTGTCAGACAAATCTGATTGATTTCTTTGACTGGGTGACCAGGGAGTTGGACCAAGGGAGAGCACCCCTTTTGCCCCTCTATCATCTAGAAACATAATAGTCTGCTTTTTTCCTTTAGAGATCTTCTGTTTTGGCCCCATGCTTTTTTGAATTCAGATACTGTTCTCATCTCTGCTACTTCTACTGGGAGACTATTCCATACATCTACCACGCTTTCTGTAAAGAAATATTTCTGTATATTACTTCTGAGTCTATCCCCTTTTACCCTCACCCTGTGTCCTCTTGTAAGGACAGGCAGCAGGATAACAACACCAGCCATATTCGCAAAATCAAAGCTGCCTGCATAGACGTTTAAGCCCTGCACATCTCCCCGGAGGGAGCGTGCTTTCAGCCAACTCGGGCCACCGCCGACGTTCCAGCCTGCTCCTCCTGCCCAAACGCGGCAGCTCAGCCCGTTTAAAAGAAGAACGTCGAAGGGCGGCCTTGCGGACCCGCGCCTGAGGGCCTCGCCGGAGGGCCCTTTGGCGTGGCCCTTAGGCAGTGGCACACACGTGAGCACCAAGACCACAATGACACATCGGCATCACTTCAGCAGATCAGCAGCTTGAGCTCCCCCACGGTCGAGCTCGCCCCCTCTCAACAGCCCTGTCTCTCCTCAAACGTTCTACAGCCAAGCACAGCCTTCCTCACCACCAGAGCAACAGAGCGTAAGAACTGGATGCAAGACGAATAACTCAGAGGACCTAAGGTACAAAATAGCCGACACATGGTGCCTATCTAACTGAATTACTATACCTCATTGCTATACCTGAATTGCTACACGTCATTGCTACACTGTATTGCTGCACTATATTGCTACCCCTCATCGCTACACCTTAATTGCTATACTGCATTGCCACACTATATTGCTGCACTACTAAACTGCTATACCTCATTGCTACACTGTATTGATACATTATATTGCTGCACTGTATTGCTATACCGAATTGATATACCTCATTGCCACACTATATTGCTATACTATATTGCTACACTGTACTGCTCTACTGAATCACTACATTGAAGTGCTAAACACCTCCACTAACACAACACATCACTAGAAAAACACATACAACATCACAAAACACCCAGTAACCTAGAAACGTCTCATTCCGGAAACATAAATGGCTTACCCATTACTTACTTTTGCCCTACTCTATACACTGGTCAGCACACTCTATGAATCAGTTGTATTGGCAGATGGATGCAACCCCATCCAACTACTAAAGAGTGCAAACGGTAAAACATACAACAACCAATACCACCGGCACTCAAACCCTTCACACAGAAGACTGTCACACTTAATATATATAGCCATAGAGACCTCAAACTCCACAAAACATAAAAACACAAAGCATCAACAAGAACTAAGGTGCGCCCTTATCAACGCACGTTCGGTCCGTAATAAATGGCCGGTAATCACTGACCTAATCACTATGCACAATCTAGACATGCTAATGGTCACAGAAACATGGATCTCTGAATCCGACAATGTCATATTGAATCACCTTACACCACCTAACTTTTCGATCTATACCTGTAATAGGGAAAACAAAAGAGGAGGAGGTGTACTGATCCTCGCAAAAACATTGTTACAATACCGGACTAGCCTTACCAAGAGCACACAACTCCTGAATACACTAACCATCACCAGCAAATACAATACTATTAACCTCATTTACAGAACCCCAGGAATTGGATCAGATGAGCTCTCAGACATCATTGACCTAGCATGTAATCCAGAAGACCCCTCCAAACCTAACTGGCTACTAGGAGACCTTAATCTCGCTTCCACTCAACCCACCCTAGCCAAAGCCTTCCTCGAAGCAATGGCTGACCTCAACTACAAGCAGGCTATAACTGATCCCACCCACCAAGGAGGAAACCCCCTTGACCTAATATTCATCCCACATACAGCCATGAGTACATCAAACCAATTTGACCTTACTATCTCACCAGTCCCCTGGTCAGACCACAATCTAATAACATTCCAGCTACCAACACAACACTCTACGAGCCACCGCCCAAGTGCAACGTAAACATCAGGAACCACACGCTTCAAGCAACTCAACAGGGAAACAATCGTTAGTGACGTTCTCCCAAAACTTGATCAACCAGCAACCAACCTGAATGACATGATGTCCAACTGAAACGAGACCCTCTCCCATTACGCTCAACAGCCTGCCAACAACAAAAAAAACCGCATCGGACAGAAGAGACACCAAGAAACACGCCGCCCCATGGTTTTCCCCGGAACTACGAGCGTCCCTACTCCGACTCAGAAAACTCGAAAGGAAATGGAGAGCTACTAGAAATACCTCAGACCAAGCCATCTATCAACAATATCTGAAGACCCATCGCGAATCAACGTGGGCCAAAAGGAAACAATTCCATGCAGAAATTCTCAGCCGCTCACTAAATAAGCCAAGAGACCTTTTCCAGCTGGTGAAATCCCTTACCAACCAACCTTCCCCTCCTCAACAAGAAGGTATTCAGCCACAAGCATATGCGAATTACATCCAATCAAAATCAATAAAGGTAACTACAATGGCATCATCACCTCATCTTAACCATACCACAAATCCCAAAACCACTCTTTCCCAGTCCACACTCACCAAACTCTCACCGCCATCAACAAAGACCATTGAAGAAGTAATTGCATCAATCAACGCCACGACCGCACCAACCGACCCCTGCCCAGCGCACTGGATCAAGACAATGCGCACGGAGTTCAGCCTTATCATAGCCAACATCACCAAGTTGTCATTCGAAACAGAAGTCTTCCCAGATGCGCTCAAGCACACATCCATCCGCCCACTACTAAAAAACAATCAACTTGACCCAAAGAAAGAGGAATCTTACAGACCAATCTCCAGTATCCCTTTTCTGGCTAAGATCCTAGAGAAAATAACCCTTAGACAGATCCAGCAGCATGTTGACTCCTCCTCACCACTGGATCCCTCTCAACATGGATTCAGAGAAGCACACGGTATCGAAACCCTACTGACAACATTAACCAGTTCACTGATCAATGGAATTGACAGTATAAAGAATGGCTTCGCACTAATCTTCCTTGATATATCAGCAGCGTTTGACTCCGTAGACCACCTGCAGCTTCTCACCCGGCTACATGAGAAGGGAATCCGAGATCAAGCGTGGGACTGGTGTAAATCCTACCTCGAAGGCAGATGTCAACAAGTCCGGATTCAAAGCGCCACCTCCGAACCTTTCCAACAGCACCAAGGTGTACCCCAAGGATCCTCCCTCTCCGCGTTGCTCTTTAACATCTATATGCAACCAATCTGTGACATCGCCCGTTCATTTGGCATATCGTGTCTTATGTATGCTGATGATGTCCTGCTATTCACACCCATTGCCATCAATTGTCCCGACTATACAGTGCTAGTTGACTGCTTCAACACAATAACTGACTGGCTACTCACTCAGAACCTCCGGATAAACTTCAAGAAAACGGAAGTACTAATGATCACAAGGAATAAAGCCTTCTCTCCGCCACCAACACTCAAAGTCAGAGACGCGGAACTTCCAATCAAATCCAACATACGATATCTCGGGGTAATTCTTGATCAACAACTCAACTTCAAGGAACATATCAAACGCACTGTCAAGACCATCTATTTCAAGATAAAAACCCTACGGCATCTTAGGCCCATGATGGAATCCGCGGATTTCCGCACCATCTTCCAGGCACTAGTCACACCGCACTTCGACTATGCCAACATAGTTCTACATGGCCTTCCAAAGAGCTCCCTCAAACCATTACAGCTAGCCATGAATGCGGCAGCCCGTGTGCTTTACGGAACCTCAAGGGTCGACCACATCTCCCCCATTCTAAAGGAACTACACTGGCTTCCCATAAGCAGTAGAATCCTGTACAAAACCCTCCTCATTACCTTCAAGGCCTTCAACATGATAGCTCCCCCATCCATTTCCGACCTCATAACGCGTTCTCCAGACAACAGATCCAGGAGATCCCAGGCTGCCAACATGCTACTTATACCAATTGAATCCGCAAAACTCAACCAGATCACCACCAATAGGGCTTTCAGGAACTATGCCCCCGTATGCTGGAACAAACTCCCCCCACACATTAGAGCTATTAGAGACCTTATTCAATTTAGAAAAGCCCTCAAACACCACCAGATCACCACCAATAGGGCTTTCAGGAACTATGCCCCCGTATGCTGGAACAAACTCCCCCCACACATTAGAGCTATTAGAGACCTTATTCAATTTAGAAAAGCCCTCAAACACCACCTTTTTCTCTTACATTATACCCATCCCGATACCCCATTACCTCCCACACACCCCCACTATATCATACAGCCGCTACATGATGTAAAACACTGTAATCATACCTAATATGTAATACAACCGATTTGTACATAGTTTCCTAAGTTTGCTATAAACTTGAATGTAAATAGTTCCCCAAGTTCTCCTCCATGTTAACTCCCCGTTTTATGTAAACGACGGCCAATGTATCTGGTCAAGTGTTCCATTGTTTTGATGTAAACCGCGCTGATGACAAATAGCGCGGTATATAAGAAATGTTAAATAAATAAATAAATAAATAAAATAAAGGAGCTTGCTTTCAATCAAAAGCAGCTCTCTTCTTTTGCATTTATACCACAGAGGTATTTAAACATCTCTATCAGGGCCGGCCCGTCCATTGAGCGAGAATGTTTTTTGCACAGGGCCCCGCGTTTCAGGGGGCCCCGCGCAAAACACATTCTGATCCAAAAGTAAAATGAAAAAAAAAATTTAAAAAAGCTGTCTGCTGCCACTTCCGGGGCCACTGCGGCAGAATCGAGTGTGCCACGGGGCCCCCCCTGTGCCCAGCAGAGCCTGCCCTCCCCTGTATCAGCTCTCTCTTTCCAGTGGCAGTCACACGCGCCGGCTTTCAGAGCACGAGGGGAGAGTTTCTCCCTCGCTGCTCTGTTAAGCCCGCGGGGGCTGATGGGAACTCCCATCAGCCCCCGCGGGCTTAACAGAGCCGCGAAAGGGAAACTAGTCCCTTCGTGCTCTGAAAGCCGGTGCGTGTGACTGCTGTTGGAAAGAGAGAGCTGATACAGGGGAGGGCAGGCTCTGCCGGGCACAGGGGGGCCCCGCGGCACACTCGATTCTGCCGCGGCGGCCCCGGAAGCGGCAGCAGACAGCTTTTTTTATTTTAAATTTTCCCTGGGCTGGGCTGGGCTGGGGGGGGGAGGTTAGGAGTGGTGATGGGCGCTGGGGGGGTTAGGAGGGGTGATAGGCGCTGGGGGGGGGTTAGGAGTGGTGATGGGCTATGGGGGGCTTAAACTAAAAATTGGGTGATGGGGGATTAGGAATGGAAATGGGCTGGTGGGATTAGGACTGGAAGTGGGTTGATGGGGGGTTAGGACTGGTAATGGGCTATGGGGGGGGCTTAAACTAAAAATTGGGTGATGGGGGATTAGGACTGGAAATGGGCTGGTGGGATTAGGACTGGAAGTGGTTGATGGGGGGTTAGGACTGGTAATGGGCTATGGGTGACTTAAACTAAAAATTGGGTGATGGGGGATTAGGATTGGAAATGGGCTGGTGGGAATAGGACTGGGAGTGGGCTGATGGAGAGGTTAGGACTGGTAATGGGCTATGGGGGGGCTTAAACTAAAATTTGGGTGATGGGGGATTAGGACTGGAAATGGGCTGGTGGGATTAGGACTGGGAGTGGGCTGATGGGGAGGTTAGGACTGGTAATGGGCTATGGGGGGGGCTTAAACTGAAAATTGGGTGATGGGGGATTAGGACTGGAAATGGGCTGGTGGGATTAGGACTGGGAGTGGGCTATGGGGGGCTAGGACTGGTAATGGGTTGGGGGGGTTGCTAGGACTGGAAAAGGGCTGAGTGGAAGGGGGCTTGAACTGCAAATAGCTGATGGGGACAGGGCTTGGAATGGAAATGGGCTGAGGGGAAGTGGGGGGCTTGAACTGCAAATAGCTGATGGGGACGGGGCTTGGAATGGAAATGGGCTGAGGGGAAGTGGGGGGCTTGAACTGCAAATAGCTGATGGGGAGGGGGACTTGGAATGGAAATGGACTGAGTGGAAGGGGGCTTGAACTGCAAATAGCTGATGGGAAGGGGGGCTTGGAATGGGCTCTTAGGGGAGGGAGCTAGGACAGGAAATGGGCTGATGGAGGGGCTAGGATAGGACTGGGAATTGGGTGTTGGGGGGAGCTAAGATTGGAAATGGGCTGTGGTGGGGGCTTGGATTGAAATGGAATGGAGGGGCTAGAACTGGAAGTGGGCTCATGGGGGGCTTGGATTAGAAATGGGCTGAGTGGAGGGGAGCTAGGATTTAACATGGGCTGATGGTGGGGCTAGGAAAGGACTAGAAATGGGCTGATGGGAGGCTGGTATTGGAAATGAGCTGATGAAGGGACTCGGATAGGACTGGAAATGGATGGGGGAGCTAGGACTGGAAATGGACTGATGGGGGGCCAGGACTGGAAATGGGCTGATGTGGGGACTAGAAGGGAGCGGATACTGGGTGGGGCTGGTACTAAAAGGGAGCTGATGTTGGGGGAGATTAGAAGGGGATGGGGCTGGGAGAGTGAAATGGAGAGGGGAAAAATATTTTGTGTGGGAGGGAAGAAAAATGTACAATTGGCCGGGTATTGGGAGACAAAGTGGGGATTGAGGATGGAGGGGTAAAATTTGAGTGGATGAAATAGGAATGAGGAAAGAGCAAAAGGAGAAAGATTATTATGTTAAAGCAGATGTAGAGAGAGAATGGAAAAAAACTAGAAGAGAAGAAAGGACAAATGGACAGCAGACGATGGAGAGATAGCAGAAGACACAAATAAACCAGAAGAAAGTGGCTGGAACAATTGCAACTGAAAAAAAAATGCACAAAAGGTACAAAGATATCTCTTTATTTTGAATTTATTAACTGGAATATGTCAGCTCTGGGAAATGTGCATCATTAATGTCTGTGCTTTGTTTAGTACAAGAGGAAATTAATTTATAGTTTTATTTCTACATTGTTGTTGTACATTCCAAGTTTGGCTTTTAGGGTTCCCAGTTTAATTATTGTCTTCCTGTTTTTAAATTGTGATTCCTTGTTTGGTGATGGTCTATGTTCTGCATGTGTAACTGAGCTGAGGTATTCTGTTTATGTAATTCCTATTTGACATTGTCACTTGTTCTCTTTCCCCAGTAGGTCATGTATTGTTATTCTCTGAAATGTATTGGTTTAATATTTGCAGTGTTGCCTTTTGATATGTAGGGTATGGTGCTTTATGAGTCCTGGTAGGGCTGTTAGGATACGGTGGGTTTGCTATGGGTTCTAAATGGGCAGTGTGTGTAGTAGTTCCTAATGTGCCTGGCGGTTGGCACTGGATTATAGTAATGTAGAAATCTTTGTCTTTCTTTATCCATACACTCATGAAGAGGCATGTTTACTAAAAGGTAGTGTATGGTAATATTACGCAAATATTTATGCAAATGAGGCCCCTTATGCAAATGAGGCCCCGCACCGAGTCTCCGCACATGGCCCCGCACCTCCCTTGGGCCGCCCCTGATCTCTATCATATCTTCTCTATCCCACATTTCCTCTAATATATGCATATTAAGATCTTTAAGTGTTTTATAATGAGGACTGCTAACCATTTTAGTAGCATCCTCAGCAGTGACTCCACCCTGTTTATATCTTTTTGAAGGTGCGGTCTCCATAATTGCACATAATACTCCAAATGTGATCACACCAGAGACCTATACATCTGTTTTTCTGCTGGCCATTCTTCTCCCTATGCACCCAAGTATCTTTCTGGTTTTTACCATCATCTTTTCTACCTGTTTAGCCACTTTAAGATCATCAGAAACAATCACACATATTGTAGGTCTCACCCTTCTTTAATGGACAGAAGTACTTCGCCACATACATTGTACCACTCCCTTGGATTTTTGCAGCATGACCCTGCATTTTTTAACATTACGTCTCAGCTGCCAAATTCTTGACCATTCCTCAAGTTTAGCTAGATCTCTTCTCATGTTTCTACTCCTTCCTGGGTGTCTTCTCTATTGCAGATTTTGGTATCATCCACAAACAGGCAAACCTTACCTGACAGCCCTTCCTCAATATCACTAACAAAGATGTTAAAAAGAATGGTCCAACTGACTCTCACAAGTTTTTTGTTATGAATGTACTTGCAAAGGTTTTTATTATGCATTTTTGCTTCCAAAGCAAGTTTCTTTTCAAATTTTCTCTTGGCCTGCCTTATCAATGCCTGCATTTAATTTGCCAGTGATTTTGTTGTTCTCTGTTTTCGTCATTTGACTCCTTTTTCTTTTTCCTAAAGGATGCTTTTTTGCTATAACTCTAAATCAGAATAATCCGAAACATTTTTTTTTGTCAGACTTATCAAAGTGAAGAACAAACCTTTACATGTGAACTGTCCATTTTACTCAATTTTTGCAGTAAAAATAAGATGTTTAGGATCACTCTGATTTAAGGTTGGCCTTTTTGATATATGAGGGGTGTCCAATATTAAAGGTACAGGCCAAAATTACACTAACATTTGTATTTAAAGAAATTATTCAATACATTGCACCAAAAACTACATACTTTTGTTTACTTTTCCACATAACCGCCGTAAACATTGAGACATTTATCCCAGCGTGACACTAGTTTGAACATCCCTTCATGGTACAGTTGCATGTCAAGTTGCTTGAAGTAGTCCATAATGGTGTCTTGCAATTCCTTCTGATCCGCAAAGCATTTCCCCGGCAAGAATTTCTTCAAAGGTCCAAATAAATGAAATCCGAAGGGGCTAAGTCTGGACTATACGGAGGATGTAGCAGGACCTCCCACTTCCGCTGTATGATTGGCACCTATACCTTTAATATCGGACATATTTAATTTGCTGGCGACCTTTCCTCATTTGGGTTCTTTATGTTTTTGGCTATAACAGTATCTCAGACATCACCTTTAAACCATGCTGGCAGTCGTTTGGGCTTCCTTCCACCTTTCCTAACGCATGTAATACATCTGGTCTGGGCTTCTATGAGAGTATTTCTAAACAACACCCATGCTTGATGTAAACCTTTAACATTTGAAGCTGCTCCTTTTCATTTTATTCTTAACTGTTTTCCTCATTTTATCATAGTCTGCCCTGTGAAAGTTAAAAGCTAGTGCCATGGATTTCCTTGCTGTCCTCCCTCCATTTATTAAATCAAATGTGATCATGTTATGATCACTATTGCCAAGTGGCCACAACACCATTAAATCTTGCACCGATCCTGCGTTCCACCAAGTACTAGGTCTAAAATAGCTTCCCCTCGTATTGGTTCATGAACCAGCAGCTCCATGAAGCAGTCATTTATTTCATCTAGAAACTATGAGCCCGATTTTCAAAGGCATTTACATGATTAACAGTCCATGTTAACCATGTAAATGCCTTAATCAGGGATTTTCAAAGGCACCTACACAGTTAGTGCCTTTGAAAATCCTCGTTTAAGTCCTCTACATGCCCTGATGCTATCCGGTTAGCATCAGTGCATGTTGGGGGTGTTCCAGGGCGGAGCAGAGGTAGGGAATTGTACTAACTGGATAGCAATGATTTTGGATGCTGCTCGGATTGCACTCTGTGCCTTAAAGATAGGCAAGGAAAACTCTCCATCCTTGTGGAAGTAAAAATCCTGGGTTAAGGGGTCGGTGAACAGGCTATGCGGTTACCCAATGCAATATTGGGCCCTATCTCTCTAGCATGTCCTAATGTGATTTACCCAGTCGATACTGGGGTAATTGAAATCACCCCATTATTACTGTGCTGTAACTTTTGTTAGCTTTCCTGATTTCTTTTAGCATTTCATCATCCATCTGTTCATTCTGGCCAGGTGGACGGTAGTACACCCACACTGCCATTGTCTTCCCCTTTTTACATAGAACTTCTATCCATAGTGATTCTACAGTGTATTTTGTTTCCTGCAAAACTTTTATCCTGTTTGACTCAAAGGACTAGAAAGGGGGACTGTTACTTCTGGAGAGAAATCTGCAACTGTGAGTATATACTTCTGGTAAAAAGCTACTTAATCTGTGAACCCACTGTTTTTTGTTGGATCAGTTAGGGCCTAGTAGCAGCAATTAAAGTTTGAATTTAAAACACAGAGTAGAGCTTTCTGGTTACATTTCATACCCAGCAGAGAGCTTGTAGTTTAAATTTAATAGTCACTCAGAGCCAAGTAACAGCAATGTACTTTTAGTTTAAATTTAACACACAGAAGAGAGCTTTCTGGTTAAATTTAGTACCCAGCAGAGAGTTTGTAGTTTAAATTTCATAAGAAGTTAGAGCCTAGCAGCAGCTAAGAGCTATAATTTAAATCAAATCAGAATTTAGCTTACCTCAGCAGCACAAGACAGGGTACTGTGTAGCAGCCCTCTTTTAATAAGTGTTATTTCCCTCCCTCCCTCCCCTGGGATAATCATAACTTTATAGGTACTTACACATCTTAAAAGACAGGAGGTGCTTTCAGGTGAAGCTCATTACCCAAATCAGTCATACACTAAGGACCTGAGATTAATTAAGCTTCAGGTGAACAAGGTATATTAAACGTATTAGGTACAGTTTTATTGGTATAAATACCCATAGCAACCCCTAGTAAGTAAGAACTTAAAGATCTAGACACAAACTTAAAACTAAAATGCAGACAGCAGTCCAGCAGCGGGATGGGGGCTTTCCAGTCTTTTGCATTGAGTGTCACATGTATGATTTTCTCCCAGTTGGTGAGAGGTCTTACGTGTGAACTAGGTGCAAGGAGCTCTTTGCTCTCAGGGAACAAGTCCGTTCTCTAGAGGCTAAAGCAGCAGACTTGGAAAACATAAGACAGACAGAGAGGTACATAGACGAGACCTACAGGGATATAGTCCTGAAGTCCCATCTCCAGTCTGGCAGCACCCCTGTTGCCATGGAGGAGAGAGGTCACGTGACAGGAGAGCATCACCCTGGTGTGGCAGGAAGTGATCCTGTAACTAGGACCTGTCCTCCAGGTGATGTAAAACCCTCTCGCACCGAGGAAGTTTCTCCAGGGCCATGTGCCCATGAGGGAAGGGTTAGGACAGCCGTTATAGTTGGTGATTCGATCATTAGGCATGTAGATAGCTGGGAGGCTGGTGGACGTGAGGATCGCCTGGTAACATGCCTGCCTGGTGCGAAGGTAGCGGACCTCAAGCGCCACCTACATAAGGTCTTAGATAGTGCTGGGGAGGAGTCTGCTGTCTTGGTACATGTCGGCACCAATGACATAGGAAAATGTGGTAGGGAGGTTCTGGAGGCAAAATTTAGGCTTTTAGGTAGGAAGATGAAATCCAGAACTTCCATGGTAGCATTCTCCGAAATGCTTCCTGTTCCACGCGCAGGACCCAAAAGGCAGGCAGAGCTCCGGAGTCTCAATGCGTGGATGAGACAATGGTGCAGAGATGAGGGTTTTGGATTTGTTAGGAACTGGGGAACATTCTGGGGAAAGGAGGGGCTCTTCCGAAGGGATGGGCTTCACCTTAACCGGGATGGAACCAGGCTGCTGGCATTAACCTTTAAAAAGGAGATAGAGCAGCTTTTAAACTAGATATTAGGGGAAAGCCGACAGTCGCCCAAGAGCGGATGGTTCGGAAGAATGTATCCTTGAAGGATACTACCAAAAGCAGAGAGGTTCCACAAAAGAGTAAAGTAGCCCAAATGCCCTCAAGTATGGAGCAGACAAAGCTTAAAGATCCCAATTTACCCATGTCTAACAATAGCCAAATTAACATGAATAAAATACATTCTCTAAAATGCTTGTATGCAAATGCTAGAAGTCTAAAGAATAAGATGGGAGAGTTAGAATATATAGCACTAAATGAAAGGTTAGATATGATTGGAATATCAGAGACATGGTGGAAGGAGGACAACCAGTGGGACATTGTGATACCTAGGTACAAACTATATCGTAATGATAGAGCTGATCAAATTGGTGGAGGGGTTGCGCTCTATGTCAGAGAGGGCATTGACTCAGAAAGGATTAAAGTTTTGCAGGAAACAAAATCTGCTGTAGAATCTATATGGATTGAAATTCCATATAAAAGGGGGAAGGCAATGGCAGTGGGGGTGTACTATCGAGCACCTGGCCAGAATGACCAAATGGATGATGAAATGCTCAAAGAAATCAAGGAAGCTAACAAAAGTTACAGCGCAGTAATAATAATGGGTGATTTCAACTACCCTGGTATCGACTGGGTCAGTGTCACGTCAGGACATGCTAGGGAGATAAAGTTCCTAGATGAAATAAATGACTGCTTCTTGGAGCAGCTGGTTCATGAACCGACCAGAGGGGAAACCATATTAGACCTAGTCCTTAGTGGAACACCAGATCTAGTGCAAGAGATAAGGGTGTTGGGGGCCACTTGGCAATAGTGATCATAGCATGATCGCCTTTGATTTAATTAGTGGAGGAGGGATAGTAAGGAAATCCACAGTACTACCTTTTAACTTTCGAAAGGGAGACTATGATAAAATGAGGAAAACAGTTAAGAAAAAACTAAAAGGAGCAGTTGCAAAGGTTAAAGACGTACATCAGGCTTGGCTGTTGTTGAAAAATACTATCTTGGAAGCCCAGACCAGCTGTATTCCACGCTTTAAGAAAAGTGGAAGGAAGTCCAACAAACTGCCAGCATGGTTTAAAGGTGAGGTCAGAAAGAAAGTCTTGGTCCAGAGACACATCCGCCCCTACCTTTACTTGAAGGTGCTTATCCATGGGGCCTACCACCGGTTCCACTTTTGCCTCCGGAACCACCTTTTTCTTTCTTTTCCCCATCACAGTCTCTACGGCAGCCTAGATCACAATCTACTGCTCCGGCGTTGCTCCAAGGGGCTCCCAAGGGGCCTGATTCGCCCCTTATATCGTGCCCCTTTGATCGCTGCCCCCAGCCCGCGCCTCCGGCTGCGCCTACTACGTGGAGCGTTTTAAGGGAAGGCCCCCGATGACGTCAGGGCCGCTGGAGCAGGAGCCACCTTTCAAGAGAAGGCCCCCGATGACGTCAGGGCCGCTGGAGCTCCGGGCAATGCTCTCACGCTGTTCATCCTTTCAAGGGAAGGCCCCCGATGACGTCAGGGCCGCTGGAGCAGGAGCCTGCCGCCTCCGTACAGCACGCTGTCTCCCCGACTCTCCCGGCAATGCTCTCACGCTGTTCCACCTTTCAAGAGAAGGCCCCCGATGACGTCAGGGCCGCTGGAGCAGGAGCCTGCCGCCTCCGTACAGCACGCTGTCTCCCCGACTCTCCCGGCAATGCTCTCACGCTGGGAGCAGGAGCCTGCCGCCTCCGTACAGCACGCTGTCTCCCCGACTCTCCCGGCAATGCTCTCACGCTGTTCCACCTTTCAAGGGAAGGCCCCCGATGACGTCAGGGCCGCTGGAGCAGGAGCCTGCCGCCTCCGTACAGCACGCTGTCTCCCCGACTCTCCCGGCAATGCTCTCACGCTGTTCCACCTTTCAAGAGAAGGCCCCCGATGACGTCAGGGCCGCTGGAGCAGGAGCCTGCCGCCTCCGTACAGCACGCTGTCTCCCCGACTCTCCCGGCAATGCTCTCACGCTGTTCCACCTTTCAAGGGAAGGCCCCCGATGACGTCAGGGCCGCTGGAGCAGGAGCCTGCCGCCTCCGTACAGCACGCTGTCTCCCCGACTCTCCCGGCAATGCTCTCACGCTGTTCCACCTTTCAAGAGAAGGCCCCCGATGACGTCAGGGCCGCTGGAGCAGGAGCCTGCCGCCTCCGTACAGCACGCTGTCTCCCCGACTCTCCCCTCCCCGACTCTCTTCACTCACCTGGGGTGTCTCTGAGTTCTCCGGAGAGATCTCCACCTTCCCCTCCAGTATATATTTCTCCACCTTCTCCAGTGATTGTGGGGGACTCTGTTAAGCAAAGTACTCCGGTGGGTTTCCGGGGGAAGTTAACACCTGTTGCCTGGGTTTCAGATCCAGGTGTCAGCAAGGAAATACCTGAAGATCAGGTTACCCTTGTTGACATCTGGAAGAGTGTCACCCGTATAGAAAATATGTTTGCCCCCACTCTTGCACAGCTGTGTAACTTCTCTTCGGAGGTTAGTGACCAGCTGTTTGAGATGGAGAAGTGTTTGGGGAATGTATCCTCACAGGTTTCTAAGTGTGAGAATCATTGTGCTACTCTTAAGTCTACAAGTGTGTCAAATATTAAGGAGAGTTTGTTGGTACATCATAGGATGGAAATGTATGATAATTTATTTCGAGCTAAAAATATTAGGTTATTAAATTTTCCTATATGTCACTTGTTATCAGCGGAAATTCTCTTTCGGAAGTATCTTAAGGAATCTTTGGGTCTGGCTTCTGCTGACTCTATTTTAGTTTCCAAATTATATTATTTGACTGGGAGGAAGGTATCTTTTGGCGCTCCCGGTGAGATGGATACTCTCCAGGGTGGTGCTAATTTAGACCTTACCAAGTTTCTTGAAGATTCCCAGGATACTATAGTAACTCGGGCTACTTTGGTAGTCACTTTTGTATCTGAATGTGATAAATCTACTGTCTTTAAGTTGTATTTTAAAAAGTCATCCGTTCTGTTCTGTGGTGCCAGGGTTCAGATGTTTCCCGATGTCTGTAAGGCCACACAACTTAGGAGACAGGCTTTCTTAGCCTTGAAGTCTAGGGTGTTGGCCCTTTCAGCGAGCTTTTTCTTACGTTATCCTTGCAAATGTGTAATTACGTTGCAGGGATCTAAATATATTTTTGTTGATCCTTCTCAGTTGCAGGTATTCTTGGATAATAAAAAGTAAAGTAGTGCATATATATGTTTGGAGAGGTGGGGACAAATGAGTTAGAGCTGTCTTAGTAGTGGAATTTAGTTCCTAATCTTTTCCTTTTATGTTTTCCTTGAATATTCTCCCCTTTATAGTGGGCTAGGTATATGAGGACTGATGCTTTAGGTTATTTTTTTTTACTGTTTTCTTATATAAGGATGGCTTCCTTGTTTGTAATGGCATTGGTATCTTGATTTCCTGTACTTTATTTTGTAAGTATGTTAAAATTTCAATAAAAAAAAAAAAATAATAAAAAAATAAATAAAGGTGAGGTCAGAGAGGCTGTTTTTGCCAAAAAAGCATCTTTCAGGAAATGGAAAAAAGAGCCAAACGACGAAACCTTGAAACAGCACAAGCACTGGCAAGTCAAATGCAAGGCATTGATAAGGCAGGCAAAGGGAGAATTTGAGAAGAAACTTGCTGCGGAAGCAAAAAACGCGAAGTAAAGACCTTTTCAAGTACATTCGTAGCAAAAAACCTGTGAGAGAGTCAGTTGGTCCATTAGATGATAAAGGGGCTAAAGGAGCACTAAGAGGCGACAAGGCGATAGCGGAGAAATTGAATGAATTCTTTGCTTCAGTCTTTACTGAGGAAGATGTAGGGATGTTACCCATGACTGAAGTGGTATTTAAAGGTGTGGAAGAATTGAAGGAAATATCGATACATCGGGAAGATGTATTACAACTATAGATAAACTGAAGAGTAGCAAATCACCTGGGCCGGATGGTATACATCCAAGGGTGTTGAAAGAACTGAAATACGAGATTGCAGACCTGCTATTAGTAATCTGTGAACTATCATTAAAATCATCTCTAATACCTGAAGATTGGAGGATCGCCAATGTAACACCAATTTTTAAAAAGGGTTCCAGGGGTGATCCGGGAAACTACAGACCGGTGAGCCTGACATCAGTACCGGGACAAATGGTAGAAACCATCATAAAGAATAAAATTACTCAGCATGTAGATAGTCATGACCTAATGGGAGACAGCCAACATGGCTTTAGACAAGGAAGATCTTGTCTTACTAATCTGTTATGTTTCTTTGAAGGAGTGAATAATCAGGTGGACAAAGGTGAGTCGGTTGATATTGTGTATCTGGACTTTCAGAAAGCCTTTGACAAGGTCCCTCATCAGAGACTTTTGGCACAACTAAAGAGTCATGGGATAGGAGGCAGTGTACTATTGTGGATCAGGAACTGGTTAAAAGATAGAAAGCAGAGGGTAGGGCTAAATGGCCAATTTTCCCAATGGAGAAAGGTGAATAGTGGTGTACCCCAGGGATCTGTGCTGGGTCCGCTGCTTTTTGACATATTCATAAATGACCTGGAAAGTGGAATAACGAGTGAGGTTATCAAATTTGCAGATGACACAAAACTATTTAAAGTTGTTAAAACCCAAGAGGATTGTGGAAAATTGCAAGAGGATCTTGATAAATTGGAAGACTGGGCATCAAAATGGCAGATGAAATTTAATGTGGACAAGTGCAAGGTTATGCACCTAGGGAAGAACAACCCAAACTATGGTTACACGATGCAAGGTTCCACATTAGGAACCACCACCCAGGAAAAAGATTTAGGCGTCATTGTGGATACCATGTTAAAACCCTCGGCCCAGTGTGCAGCTGCGGCCAAGAGAGCAAATAGAATGCTAGGTATGATAAGGAAAGGAATGGAAAATAAAACAAAAGATATTATAATGCCTCTATATCGTTCCATGGTGAGACCGCACCTTGAATATTGTGTGCAATTCTGGTCGCCGCATCTTAAAAAGGATATAGCGATTTTAGAAAAGGTTCAGAGAAGAGCCACCTAAATGGTAAAGGGGATGGAAGGATACTCCTATGAAGAAAGGCTAAAAAGGTTGGGGCTCTTTAACCTGGAAAAGAGACGGCTGAGGGGAGATATGATAGAAGTCTATAAATTAATGAACGGAGTGGAACGGGTAAACGTAGATCGATTGTTTACCTTATCAGAATATAGAAAGACTAGGGGACATGCAATGAAGCTACAGGGTAAACTATTTAAGACTAATAAAAGAAAATATTTTTTCACTCAACGTGTAATCAAACTCTGGAATTTGTTACCGGAGGATGTAGTAAAGGCTGTTAGTGTAGCTGGGTTTAAGAAAGGTTTGGACAAGTTCCTGGAGGAAAGGTCCATAAACCATTATTGAGAAGGGACCCAGGATATCAATGCTTGAACCAATACAAGCATTGTGGAACCTGTGTCCCTTGGGGAAACTGCTAGGTACGTATGACCTAGATTGGCCACTGTTGGAAACAGAATACTGGGCTTGATGGACCTTGGTCTGACCCATTATGGCATATCTTATGTTCTTATGTTCTAATGCCCTCTCTAACATACTGTTTAACCCCTCCACCAATTCGATCTACCCTATTGTTGTGATATAGTTTGTACCCAGGTATCATGGTGTCCCATTGGTTGTTCTCTTTCTACCAGGTCTTTGAGATGCCAATTATATCTAAGCTTTCATTTAGTGCTATATATTCTAACTCTCCCATCTTATTTTCTAGACTTCTAGCATTTGCATACAGGCATTTCAGAGTTTGTATTTTGTTCATATTAACAATCTGGTTTCAATTGACAGGTAATTTGGAATCTTTCAGCTCTGTCTGCTCTGTGCTTAGAGGCATCTAGGTTACTTTTAATTTTATTCAAACCTCTCTGTCAGGATACTCTAACGTCCCTCGTTGGCTAATATCCTTCAAGGATACATCATTCCGAACCATGCACTCTTTGACGACTGTCGACTTTCCCCTATTGTAGTTGTTGTTAAGTGCCGTCGAGTCGGAGTCGACTCATGGCGACCCTCTGGATAGCTATTCTAAATTGTGTTCGGTCTTGAGTCAGGTGGCTCATTGTTGACAGACTGGTACCCGTAGCTGCTGTTATTGTATCGATCCATCTCATTGTTGGCCTTCCTCTTTTGCGCTGACCTTCTATCTTGCCAAGCATGATGTCTTTCTCTAATGATCTCTCTCTTCGCATGATGTGTCCAAAGTATGAAAGTCGAAGTCTTGTCATCTGAGCTTCTATAGAAAGCTTAGGTTTGATCTCCTCTAGTACCGACTGGTTTGTTCTTCAGGCAGTCCATGATATACACAGTATTCGCCGCCAGCACCATAATTCAAAGGCATCAATTTTCTTCCTGTCTATCTTTTTCACTGTCCAGCTTTCACATCCATATGATGTTATTGAAAATACCATGGCTTGAACAAGTCGAATCTTTGTATGGAGAGAGACATCTCTGCTCTTGAGAATCTTATCTAGGTCTTTCATAGCCATTCTGCCAAGAGCAATGCGTCGTCTGATTTCTTGACTGCTTGTTGCTTCTTTATTGATAGTTGATCCAAGTAGGTTAAAGTTGTTCACAATTTCAATTTCTTCTCCTTCAACGATGAACCTGTTGATTATGCCAGTTGTCATGACCTTTGTCTTCTTTACATTAAGGTGCAGGCCCATTTTGAGACTATGTTCTTTGATTGTGAGTAGCAAATGTTTCAGATCATCTTCACTTTCAGCCAGTAATGTGGTATCATCAGCATAGTGAAGGTTGTTGATGAGTCTTCCACCAATCTTCACACCTCTGTTGTCTTCATACAATCCTGCTTCTCTGATGATTTGTTCTGCATATAAATTAAACAGGTAGGGGGAAAGTATGCAGCCTTGTCTTACACCTTTGCTTATTTTAAACCATTCTGTTTCTCCTTGTTCCATTCGAACTGCTGCTTCTTGATCAATGTACAGATTGTGCAAGAGTATGATCAGGTGTTCTGATATACCCATGCTTCTTAATGTGGCTCAGAGTTTCTCATGGTTTACACAGTCAAAAGCCTTGCTATAGTCAATAAAGCACAAATAGATATCCTTTTGGTATTCTTTAGTCTTTTCAAGGATCCATCTCACATCCGCAATGATGTCTCTCGTTCCTCGCCCTTTCCTGAACCCTGCTTGCACTTTAGGTAGTTCCCCTATTACCTAGTTTAAAAGCTGCTCTTTCTTCTTTTTAAAGGTTAATGCCAGCAGCATGGTTCTACCCCAGTTAAGGTGAAGCTCATCCTTTTAGAAAAGCCCCCCCCCCTCCTCTTTTCCAGAATGTTGCCCAGTTCCTAACAAATCTAAAACTCCGGATGCCCCAAAGGGGAGCCCTGAGCAGCAGCAATTGAGTCCAAGGATACAGAATCCAGAAGGACCCATGTGTCCAGTGAGGAACCAACACTCCAGTAGCCTGAACACAGAAGGGTCAGAGTTTCCTAAACCCCAAACAGATTACAGAGCACGACCTGGCTGAAGGCACTGTCCCATCGGGACTCCTTCTCCAGGCAGTAATGAGCTGCAAAGGTATGAAATGAAGACCAGGTAGCGGCCCTACAAATGTTGGTCATCAGGATGGAATGCAGACTTTCCACAGAGGCCGCCGTAGCCCTGATGTTGTACGCTGTGACCCAGCACTCCAGTGAGAGCATAGCCTGTTTATAGGTGAGAGCAATGCAGTCTGCCACCTAGGTGGACAGGGCCTGCTTGATCACTGCCTCCTCCAGCCGACTGAGGTCATAGGAAATGAAAAGCTGTGAAGCTTTGCGGTGGCTCTGGGTAGGTTGAAGGTAGAAGGACAGGGCCCTCTTAAAATCCAGAGTACGGAAGATGGCCTCTGCCCTGCTGACATGAGGCATCGGAAAGAAGGTGGGAAGCACCACTTCCTGATTGAGGTGGAACGGTGACACCATCTTCGGCAGAAATTTGGGGTGCATGCAGAGCATGACCCTGTTTTTTTAGAACTTGATGTAGAGTGGCTCTGCTACCAAGGCTTAGAGCTTGCTGACCCTGTGAGTGAATGTGAGTACCACCAGAAAGATGATTTTCCATGAAAGATACCTCAAGTGGCAGATAGACAGGGGCTCAAATGGTGGCCTAGTGAGCTGTGTTAGCACCACATTGAGGTCCCATTCTGCCGCTGGTGAGTAGATGGAGTGGATGGAGGGCTTAGGAAGTGGGTGACAAGAGGCTGCACCGAGAGGGCTTGCCCTCAACAGGATGGTGGTGTGCTGCAAGAACGAGATGTGTTACTCAAATAAAAACGGAGTGAAAATACCCATGATCACCTCAACAACCAGTGCTTCGATTAATCTTAAGCCAGGTCTTTTTGTAAGAGGGGTTGAAGAAGATAAAACATATGTGCTAGCCGACATATATCAGTACATAGTGATATCAGAGGCAGATTGGCAAGGGGACCCATATTCTCGTGCTGCAAATCCTGGCACAGTCATCAATTGCAAAATAAAAACCATGTAATACAACTAAGACAGTATACAGGTATAAACTGCTCAAGTACAAATGGGAAATGTAGAACTTATAAGCAGTCCAGACTTTTTAAAGGTGAAGAGTAATTGCCCAAAAATGGCAACCATAGAGAAGCACTCAAGAAATGCTGTGGGACTCAATATGAAATCGCCGTTGCATGATATCAAATGGTATATTAAAGTCCAATGTGTTAAGGAGAAATCCTGGCATGGAGAAAATGAAAACCGGCATACATCTGATTACGTCATCAAACCTTCAAGGCTAAAGAAAATCTTGGCGCCACAAACAGCGATATTTAATCTAAGGCCCGATGATGTCACCATGATGTCATTATGTGTACAATGGGTGATCCCTTAAATTAAGTGGAGTGAACACAATATAAAAATGGGAAGAACCTTAATAGTCAAAAAAATGCCTGCATAATATCATGGCCACAAAGCTAGTGGGAATCGGACCTCTTCACTACTATGCTTAAAAAGTGGTGACACTAAAAACATATTAAAAGCAATGTTAAAAGGTGCTCTAAGATCAAGTACTAAAAAAGAATATGTGTGTGGGAAAAAACATTTCAGTGGTCCATACTTAAAAAATCTGTAAAAGCAATAACTACAAAATAGACAGCCAAATCAAGACTGTACAGAAATGATTTAGCTGTCAAGCAAACCATGTAACCTGCCCAAGGGGGTTCCCTGATAAAAATATAAGACCTCTGTATATCAAGAGAAACATATAAAAAAAATGTATACAAAAAAGCATTGACATAAAACGGGGGGTGGGGGGGGGGAAGGGGGATAGAGAGAGGAGGGTGGGGGAGAGGGAAGGGCACTCCTGGGGAATGAAGCAAATGGACCAATCTGAAATCATAAAAACACCAAAAGATTTGTGTTTTCATTTAACTCTGATGGGTGAAGTGTGTCTATTTCAAAAATGAATCTTTGTTCCAAACGGAGCTTTTTTTCCACATCTTCACCACACCAGTGTGGGTACACCTGTTTAAAAACCAAAAATTTAAGATCCGTGAAAGTAAGCTTGTCTGTACAGAGCGGTGTACACAACCAGACTGTCTAAACCTGAGAAAGAGTTAATTCTGTTCAGAACTTTGCTTAGAAGTAAACTTCATATATTTGCTTACTAAGTAGGTGAAGAGGTACAAGTCCTGTAAATTAGAAAAGGGACAGGCTCTCCTCTAGCCTCGCAATCTCAGGGTTATTAGATACCAAGCAGTCAGCAGTAAACAGTTATGTCTTGGAATACATGTATGTCTCCTCATACTGACCTATGCTGATTAGAAATTGACCTATGATGTGATAAATACGTAATATCTGACGTGGAATAATAAAGTGAAATTATGCTGTATCCTCCAAAAGAGCCTTATAAATAAAGTAAACCATAGCTGATAGTTAGAGTAAACAAAGAGAACTTGGTTCTATTTGTTTCTCTCCGCAAAGCTTTGGTGTATCTATATAGAAGTGTGTGGTATTTTATTGCTGTCTTTGGATTCCTTTCGTATTGCTTTGAATGTAGTTTTCTGTGACTCCAAGAGCCCTTCAGGTTGCTGGTGAGGGGGGGGGGGGGCTAACGGAAGCCCACAGGTGGTGCCATGCCGGTCTGCAGATTTCTCCATTCCTGGCAAGGGCGGAAGGTGTTTGTGAGTATTGTATGGTGACAGCAATGGGTAATCTGTTAGGTAAACGTGAGTTATCTCAGTTGCGTGAATGGCATGACAAAGCTAAGGTTTTAGCTGTTCAGAAAGGTAGCCCTTCTTATTGTATGCGTGAGAAGTATGGGGATCTGGCTACTGATTATATTGTACACTGGCATGCAGTGACTAATGATAATGTGCTTTTACAGTTTCCTTTGGAGGGAACTTTTTCTATAGATAAACTTCGTTCTTTCTCCAGAATATGATGCAGATGTGGCTGCATTGGTAATTGGAGCTGGAATAGCCCCAAGTGCATCCCCAACGTCTCCCCCTGTTTCTTCTGAGAGTCATGTAGTTTCTGGAAGGGGGAGGATCACTCGTGCAGCTGAATTAAGAAAAGAGATAAGAAATAAACAGAAGATATTGGGAGATGCAAAGATTGAAGAATACAGTAATTGTAATATTTCTCAGCTTAGAGAAATAGATGCACTTCTTAGCCGTGAAATAGAAAGTATTGCACATATGATAGAATCCTTAAAAAGAATAGTAAGGAATAATATTTTTGCTACAAAGGAATTGGGGATTTCTAGTAAGCTTATTGATGCTATTGAAAAAGATGTGGATAAGCAATTTTTTACCTATAAGCAGAAATGTGATCAATTATATGGTGATATAAGTTTTCTTCAGAATGTTTTACGTCAGCATAATGATTCATGTTCTGTAACTGCAAAATCTGAAGGTGAAGATTGTAACTTGTAACTGCGCCTATAGTGCCCCCCAGCAAAAGCATGTAGGGTTTAAGCGACCTGTTATCCTTCCTGAACAGCTACTTGACTTTTTCATGAGGCAAAGCCCCCTGGGAAATGTAGTTTTTCACTGTCCAATGAAGAGTAGTGTGGACTCAAAGTGGTTTTCAGCAAACAGGATTTATTTCCCTTCCGGGCGGATTTCAGCGTGGAAAACAAAGGTAACAAAACCATATACTTCTGGTAAAGGACAAAATAAAAGTCTCCAACAGAAATAGCTTACTTCAGCAACAAACATTTGCTTCCCAGCAATTAGAGTAAAACAGTTCGGTTCCTCACAGCTCTGTGCTTTTATCTTAAACTTCTGCAGTTTTCTGCAATGCTTAAATTCAGCGCAGGGAATATATTTCATCTGACCTTGTAATCGTACAATCCATCAATTCTTCGGATACATTTCCTAGCCCTGGCTCCGTTTCCATTAGCTCCTCATGGGAGTTAGGTAAGAATGTTTGTAACGTTGTTTCTGGGGCCACGCCCCTCCTCTCTATCTTAGGCTTTATATCATATTCCTGAATCAGGTATTGCTGCAAATGGTCATTATCAGTGCAGGTATTATAAACACAGTCCCAACCTTCTGGATAACTAATATCACACTGGTTATTAACAGCCCTATTTAAAACCCAGTCTTTGGGCTTACCTCTTTGCCAGCTTGCAGACTGTTTTCTTTGAACTTTTGAAACAGCTGTGGGTTCAAAACCTGGTTTGTAAAATGAGTGTTGGAATTGCCTTCCTGGCTTTCTCTTCTCCTGGTTATTCTTACAATACTGCAGACAGTTGGGCCTGCTTCTACTATCTTCTTCTCTGGAATAAAGCTTTATAAATGGCTCTCTCTGCCCTTAAACTTGGCTCTGGTTCTGGGCTTTTTCTCTGCCTTACTGAGCGTTCCGTTAGGTGTGCCACAGTTTCTCTCCCCCGGTTCTGGACTGGGACTCTGCCTGTAGCTCTGCCTTGGCCTGGAACTCGGACTCCACCCCAGTCCTCCTCTTGGTCTGTTAGCTGATCTGCTAACTGCTCACTTGGCTGGCCTCTTACCGGAACCCTTGGCTGGCCTTGTAGCTGAACTCCCAGCTGAGCTTGTGATGGAGCTTTTTGTGGAGCTCCTACTGACCACCCCTTCCTCTCTACTGAGGCCTCTTTATGTGTCTGACTTCTAGGGCAGTGCCTGACTCCTCCTCCTAGCAGGTGCTCTAATTCAGCTCGTGACTCTTGAGCTAACTGGCAGCAAGTGCGTGTTTCTCCCCCTTGTGTCTGGTTTCCGTGGCGACTGCAAGCCATGTGCTTTTGTTTACCACCCAGCGCTGCTTCTAGTTCTTCCTTTTTGGCTCTTTCTAAAGGGCTGGAGGGACCCACCATGTCACAGATCCCCCCCCTTAAAATATTATGGGCTGCCGGAACCTGTGACGGACAGCACGTAATTCTCTTCAATGGGTTCCTGTAGTTTTCTCTAATGGCTAACCTTACCGTTGCCAACCTTTCTTGCCAGGGTTTTAAAACATTAATATGGTATATTTGGCGACGGCCTTTATTATTTTCTATGAGGTACGAGACGGGGCCTACCCTCTCTACGACAGTACAGGGCCCTTTCCATCTTGACTCAAACTTGGATCCTACCTCTGCTACCATAATTATAACTTTATCTCCCACCGCCAATTGGCGGGGTTTCGTTCCCCGGTCGTAATATTTTTTCTGCCTCTTCTGGCTGGCATGTAAATTTGCCAAAGAGATTTGAGATGTTCTTTTTAAATGACTCCTCAGGTCTCTAAGGAACTGGGGTACTTCGGTCTCTTCCTTGTCTGGCTCTACCCACTGTTCTCGCAGTATATCGAGAACCCCCCTGGGGGTCCTACCGAACAACAACTCATACGGGGATGCCCCTAGGGACGCTTGTATACGCTCTCTACACGCGTATAATACGAAGGGCAACAAGGTATCCCATTCAGCCACCTGTCCATCTAGTCCCCGCCGAAGCATTTGCTTAATGGTCTGATTCATTCTTTCGACCATCCCATTGGACTGAGGGTGATAAGCTGCAGTACACGCACATGGTGTATGCCAAAGGCGTCCCACACAGTAGCTAAATATTTGGACATAAAGTTGCTCCCCTGGTCGGTGAGCATCTCCTGTGGGAAACCGACCTCACAGAACAATTTAATTAGTTCCTGGGCAATTGTTCTGGCGGAGGTACTCCTAAGGGGTATGGCCCATGGGAAGCGTGTAGCCTGATCAACGATTACCAACACATATTGGAAACCCCGGGGAGTTCTAACGAGTGGCCCTATAATATCCATCGCCATCCGACGGATCGGTGTGGATATGGCAGGTGTGGGTATCATAGGCACTGCCCTTGGCTTTGAGGCAGTAACCCGCTGGCAAGTGGGACACGCTTCACAGTAGCGTGAGGTTTCCTTGAAGACCCCCGGCCAGTAAAAACGGGCCAGGACCTGGTCCAGTGTCCCTTGAATTCCCTTATGGGCTCCTATTGGGTGATCATGGGCCAACCGCATAACTATGGCCTTAAACGTGGTCGGTACCACCAGTTGCTTTCTTATTTCGCCTGTAAGCGGGTTATTACTCTCCCTATATAATATATCTTTATCTAAAAGAAATCGGGGTAGAGTATTCCTTCCTTCTTGTGCATATGTGAAAGCCCGTTTCAAAGCGGGATCCGCTTTCTGTTCCTTTGGGAAGGAAGGGAACTTTTTCACTAGTTCTGAGGGAATCCACGGTAACCCATCCCCGGCTTCCAATCCAGCTCTCCCTTGGGTTCGGTGTTGCCTTTCCTGTCTTCTCTTTGCCCTTCCTTTTCTGACTTTCTTGGATGGGGCACCAAAAAGGTCAGTCTGTGTGGGCAATGGGCCTGTTACCTCCTCTTCATTTTCCCTTTCTTGCTCGGAGAACTCCTCCCTATCTCGGGATGGACCTGCTACTTCCTCCGCAGGGTCTTCACTAACAGGAGAGGTTCTTGCCCGGGACCTGGTAGAGACATAGCCTGTCTTTTCTTCTATACCCCTCTCTATCCCCTGACAAAATGTGGGCCAATTGTTTCCTAGAATAATATCATATAAAAGTTGCGGGACTATTGCCACCTTTACTTCCCTTTCCGTCCCTAACCCATTTATTGTAAGGCCATACACGGGGTAATAGGAGGCCGTCCCATGTACACACTGTATCCTAACTTGCCCCACTGCTTGACTCGGTGCTGATTGGGCTTGTATGGCCTTCCAGAGCCGTTGGGACACCATACTCTGGTCAGCACCAGAGTCAAGCAGTGCCTGGGTCTCTATGCCCTCTACTTGTACCGGAAGTAAAAAGCCTGCATGGATTGCCTCAGGTACACTTAGATTGTGAGCCCTTCAGGGACAAGGGAATAAAGTACCTGTTAGTATATACATGTAAACTGCTCTGATGCGTAAGTAAAGGGCGGTATATCAAATGCCTAACCATAACCATAACCATAACCATATACTTCTGGTAAAGGACAAAATAAAAGTCTCCAACAGAAATAGCTTACTTCAGCAACAAACATTTGCTTCCCAGCAATTAGAGTAAAACAGTTCGGTTCCTCACAGCTCTGTGATTTTATCTTAAACTTCTGCAGTTTTCTGCAATGCTTAAATTCAGCGCAGGGAATATATTTCATCTGACCTTGTAATCGTACAATCCATCAATTCTTCGGATACATTTCCTAGCCCTGGCTCCGTTTCCATTAGCTCCTCATGGGAGTTAGGTAAGAATGTTTGTAACGTTGTTTCTGGGGCCACGCCCCTCCTCTCTATCTTAGGCTTTATATCATATTCCTGAATCAGGTATTGCTGCAAATGGTCATTATCAGTGCAGGTATTATAAACACAGTCCCAACCTTCTGGATAACTAATATCACACTGGTTATTAACAGCCCTATTTAAAACCCAGTCTTTGGGCTTACCTCTTTGCCAGCTTGCAGACTGTTTTCTTTGAACTTTTGAAACAGCTGTGGGTTCAAAACCTGGTTTGTAAAATGAGTGTTGGAATTGCCTTCCTGGCTTTCTCTTCTCCTGGTTATTCTTACAATACTGCAGACAGTCGGGCCTGCTTCTACTATCTTCTTCTCTGGAATAAAGCTTTATAAATGGCTCTCTCTCTGCCCTTAAACTTGGCTCTGGTTCTGGGCTTTTTCTCTGCCTTACTGAGCGTTCCGTTAGGCGTGCCACGGTTTCTCTCCCCCGGTTCTGGACTGGGACTCTGCCTGTAGCTCTGCCTTGGCCTGGAACTCGGACTCCTCCCCGGTCCTCCTCTTGGTCTGTTAGCTGATCTGCTAACTGCTCACTTGGCTGGCCTCTTACCGGAACCCTTGGCTGGCCTTGTAGCTGAACACCCAGCACTGCTTCTAGTTCTTCCTTTTTGGCTCTTTCTAAAGGGCTGGAGGGACCCACCATGTCACAAGATACAGTACCTACATATCCTTTTCGTGTATATCCAACAGGACCTACAGGTGCAATGACTGTTCCTGCAAATTGGAGTCCTAAAGAAGTATTTGATTTGGCTAAAACCTTTCCTGATTACAGGGAAAATTCCGGCAGATTTGTGTCCTTGTGGTCTCAAATAATTACTAGTTATAATCCTACTTGGGCAGATCTAGATAATCTGCTTAGAGCTGTTTTTATTAATCCAGCTGATTTTCATAAGGTAACTCATCCAATCAGAGATGATAATTGGGTATGGCCACAGGCAGACCCTGTAACAGATTTTCAAGATCACACACAAAGAGATAGTTTTGTTCTGTGTAGAGAGAAATTGTTAGAATCTCTTAAAGTAGCATGTAAGTCTGTGAGAGATTGGTCAAAGCTTACTTCTTTAACACAGGAAAAGAGTGAGAAAGTTACAGCTTTCCACACGAGGTGTATGTTAGCGTTTAAAGATTATTCTGGCGAGACAGAGGATACACCTTCAGGATTTACTAATATTTTTGTAAATGGTTTGATTCCAAGAATAAAAGAAATTTTGGAAACTTCAATAATAGATTGGCCTGCTAGATCAGCTGATGCAATTTTGGAGGGTGCACGGTACAGTGAATTGAAATATCTCAAAGAATTGCAGGAACAACAAGCCAGATTAGATGTAAAGAAGACTAAACTGCTTAATTTACAAATTGCTTCTATGCATCCAGCCCTGGGAAGGGGGCGGGGGAGAGGCAGGTTCAGAGGAAACTATGGCAATTATCAGCAAGGCACTTCTCAGCGAGGGCGTGGACAAGCCAGAGGAATGCGAGCTTGTTATACATGTGGTGAGTGTGACCATTTACAGAGAGACTGTCCACAGAATCGGAATTTAGATGGCCAGAGAGCTGCGTGCCTTCCTCCCCCACCTGCTGAGTTCACTCCTGTATATCAATGTTTTTCTAACCCAGAAGACTGTGATTCTTGGGATGCATGACTATTTTTGAATCTGAATGTAACTTCTCAGGTGAATTAGAGGCTAAATTGGGCGGCTCTATTGTGAAATTCATTATTGATTCGGGAGCCATGACATCTGCGTTGCGTCTACAAGATCTGCCTGCAGTTTATCAAACAGTGCATTGTGAAGGGATTGAAGGTAAGATAATTCCTCACCGTAAACTTGAAGCTTTGCCTTTGCAGATTGGAGAGACTGTATACCCTACTAACTTTCTGGTAGGAGACACATTACCAGTGAATCTCTTGGGTCGTGATTTTCTGGCTTTACATCATGCAACTTTATCCTGGATGAGTGGAAAGTTACATTTTCAGTTGTATTCTCTCTCTGAAGTGCAGTCTTCTGTGGATGTCACAGCTATTCACCCTGATCTCGAAAAACTTCCATCTACTTTGTGGGCAGTCCCTGGATCAAATGTCGGATGTCTCTCAATTCCTCCTGTGAAGATTACCGTAAAACCTGGTGTACAACTTCCTAGACTCAAACAGTATCCACTATCAGCAGCTGCTATAGATGGAATTTGACCGGTAATTGAAGATTTACAGATGCAAGGTGTCATCTATCCTACTACGTCGTCGTGTAATACTCCAATTCTTCCTGTACTGAAAGCTGATGGTAAGACTTATCGATTTGTGCAAGATCTGCGAGCTGTCAATAAGGTAATTTTGCCAGTCTTTCCTTTGGTACCTAACCCGCATGATATCTGGACACAGGTACCTCCAAAATCTACGTGGTTTTCTGTTGTAGATTTGAGTTCTGCTTATTTTTCAGTGCAAATTAGCAAAGAAAATCAATTTTTATTTGCTTTTCATTTTGACAATCAGCAGTACACATGGACTAGACTATGCCAGGGCTATACGGACAGCCCTGCGTATTTTTCGCAGGCTCTAAGAACTGCGTTATTAGATGTGAGGCTTGACCAATCCTCTTTAACTCAATATGTGGATGATTTGCTTTTATGTTCACCAAGTTATGAGATCTGTTTAGCAGACTCATTATCTCTGTTAGCTCATATTGCCAAATTAGGATTGAAAGTCAATTTGTCTAAATTGCAATTTGTATCTCAAAATGTTACTTTTCTGGGTGTTGTTCTTACTCCAGCTGGTCGTGAAATTACTTCTGCCAGATTGAAACCAATTTTGTCATTATCTTTCCCAGCAACACCGACATTGTTACGTAGATTTCTGGGATTATTGATTTTCTGTAAACAGTGGATAGCTAATTTTTCAGACCTTACAGCTCCGCTTTATGCGTTGATTGGGAAAGAGGGTCCACAGGGTCTCATTGAACCTACGTTATCACAGTGGGAAGCTTTTGTAAATTTAAAGACTGCACTAAGCTCTGCACCATGCTTGTCTTTTCCAGATTATTCGTTAACATTTAAATTGTATGTGGCTAGTTCAGCTATATCTGCTACATGTGTGCTTTTGCAAGCATTTCCAACTGGTCGCAAGCCGATAGGATATTTTTCAAAGAGGTTTGATTCAGTGACTTTGGGACTCCCGCCCTGCTTGCGCAGTTTGATTTCAGTGGCATTTGCAATTGAAATTACAGATTTTTTAGTGCTACAGCACCCTCTTGAGGTATATGTGGCACATTCCATTTCTAGGTTGCTCCATTTAACTAAAACACAACCTTTGTCTTCCACACATTTATTGACTCTTGAATTGATAATTTCTCAGTCTCATGTAAGAATATATACTACATCCATATGCAATCCATCTACGCTCCTGGTTCCTTTGGCAGATCTGGTGGAGGAGGATGGGTCCCATGATTGTTTTCAAAGTATTTTAACTTCTTCCCGTGCTAGACCTGATCTCTCACCTGTCCCCCTGCCAGCCCCAGATGTAACCTTATTTGTGGATGGTTCAGCCTTCAGAGATGAAATGGGAAAACTTTGTGTGGGCTATGCAGTAACAACAATTGATGACGTGGTTGAATCAGCTTCCTTGCCATTTTCTAGTGCCCAGTTAGCAGAGGTTTTTGCATTGACACATGCTCTTGAACTCTCTAGATATCTTCTAGCAAATATATATTCAGATAGTTCCTATGCAATGAGTGTGCTATGGGATTTTGGTAATATTTGGTTGCAACGAGGATTTTTAACTTCTGCTAATAAACCAATTAAACATGCTGAACACATCCACCGCTTGTTACAAGCCGTTCTTTTGCCAGCATAGGTTGCAGTTTTGAAATGTAAAGGACATTCCTCTGCTGGTGATTTTGTTTCTAAGGGCAATCGTTTTGCAGACCAAGAAGCACGGAAGGCTGCTCTACAGGAATTAGTGTCGCCGACGCTGCTGTATTTAAAGCCTTCTAACATGACTTTGTTCTCCCTGTCCTCTCTTTTACAGCAGTATAAAGACACTTCCCTTAAAACCAAAACTCTATGGACTTCCTGGAGTGCATCCTGTGATACTCAGGGCTACTGGAAGAAGGAGCACCTACTCATTTGCCCTGACTCTCTTTTATTTCCACTTGCTTTGTTCTTGCATCATAAACTTCACTTATCCTCTGCAGCCATGACTCATGCCTTTGCGGTATTGTGGTATCACCCGAAGTTTGTTTCTGTGGCACAGGCCGTGTATGCTGCATGCTTGGATTGCTTGCAGGCTGGCAGGGTGGGGCCCCTTCTGAAGATTGCTGCTGCTCTTCCCAAGCCCTCTGGCCCATTTCTGATTTTGCAGCTTGATTTTACTGATTTGCCCTGTGCCAGAAGGAGGGAGGTGGTATTTGTTGGTGATCACTTGTCTTTTCTCTGGTTGGGTGGAGGCTTACCCCACTACCGGTATGACAGCTGGGGTTGCTATAAAGTTGTTGCTCATTCAGTTTATTCCTGTCTGGGGTGTACCTTTTGTTCTTTCTTCTGATCAGGGTCCGGCCTTCATTGCACGTGTCTGGGAGGATATTGAAAATTGGTTTGGTGTAAAAAGACAGTTCCACACGCCCTATCACCCGCAAAGCTCTGGCCAAGTGGAGCGGATGAATAGGACTCCCAAAGGTTTCTTGCGCACTATGACACAGGATTGGGCTACAGATTGGACAGAAGCCCTTCCTTTTGCCCTTATGGAAGTGCGTAACTCCCCCCAACGCATTCGAGGAGGTCTGACACCATATGAAATAGTTACTGGACGTCCAGCTACTTCTCCACATGCCTTGGCAGTTATCCCAGACCCCCAGTTGTTGCGCAGCGATATCTTGACTTATTGTGCATGATTGCACTCAGTCCTGTCTGTTTCCCCTTTATTGAAGGTGAATCCTCAACAAGATGTTCCTCCAGAATCATCCCATCTGGACGTGAAACCAGGGGATTGGGTTCTGATTAAGAATTTGCATCCAAAGACACTTCTGGCTCCGAAATTCCTAGGTCCATTTCGGGTACTTCTGGTGGGATATTCAGCCTGTAAAGTGGAAGGACATTCTCATCGGATACATCTTACGCAGTGTAAGAAGGCTCCCTCACAAGATTCAGAAGATTCCCCGCATCCATGATTCAAGAGATACAACGCAGACTTCTCGGACAACAGTGATATTGCAGAAAAGACTTTTTAAAGTACTTTCAGTGAAAAGAATGGTGACATCACAGATAAAGATTATTGTATTAAGTAGATTCTGAATGGACCATTCATGCAAAATGCTCTTGTTTGGCATTTATGGTATTGCTTAGAGGGATGAGGTCATTTTAGATTAGTGTTTTTCCTGATATATATGTAATGACCTTTAGGTACTTAACCTCTACTTCACAGATTTATTGAGCTTTAGAGGCTAATTATAGCTATAGTGTATATCTTCATTATAAAAGAAGAAGTATTAAGAAGAGTAGGTATATTTTCAGTTTTGATTTAGTATATTTTGAAGTAATTATAGTTTTAGATATTTAAAAGTTTTGCTAAGAATATTTTTATATCTAATCTTAGTTATGCTGAAGCATATTAGTAGTAGTAAAGCGGTGCTGCAGTTAGAACCTTGGGAATGTTATGATGAATATTCAAATATTTTCGAGTCACAGGTACACTCAGTGACAAAACATTTCAATTTATCAGATTGTGCAGTGTGTCTTCCATCTGTGACAGCTACTCAGCACGGATTTCTACCTAGGGTTAGGCCTAAGACCTTTGAGGAGTTTCGTGACATAGCCTTTAATCTAACTTCTGTACAATGGTCTCATACAGGCCCAGAACCTAGAATAGTTAGTCCTATGCCTCTGCAACATCCTCCAATATGTTTTATGGCTCAGGGTAAGGGAAAAAAGGTAGGGGATACTCCATGGAATGTTTGTAGAATAGTAATGCTGCATAATTCTTCTATCTGGTATAAGAAATCCCTTGTAGGAAACTCTTATATTTCAGTGGTACAATTAATGTCAGTTCAAGGGAACCAGGTACATGATTATGAATTACTACAATATAATAGTTCTGGCTACCCTTTGAATGCCTCTAGATCAGACCTAGGCATGCCTAACTGGAGTTTCCCTTTATTAGAGTATTATCATCCCTGGAAACGTAATTTGTCTGGAGGGCTTAATGAAATGGTCATGACTCAGTGGGCTTTGAATAATTGTATCCAGAATATATCTTGTCCTCAGAATTTGACAGTCTGGGAAGATGGCTTAGTGGCTTTAGAAGGAGATTATTTTGTGTGTGGTACGTTTGCATATACAGAGCTTCCCAGAGATTGGTCAGGTACTTGTTATATAGCCCAATTAGATACCCCATGGCGATTTGTACCTTACCAGAACATTAGTTTATTATCAACCCTGACCAATTCTGTTAGAAGAAAAAGGGATAGGGGAGCGTTTCCATCTTGTGTCCAGATCCAGTGCAGGAGAGGAGGCTGGTTCTGTGGCTGGCGGCTCTGCGGGCACTCGGCTGACGTCATCACCGGGTCCTGGTAAAAGCCCTTGCCGACTTGTGCTTCTCGGGAGCGTTTCCATCTTGTGTCCAGATCCAGTGCAGGAGAGGAGGCTGGTTCTGTGGCTGGCGGCTCTGCGGGCACTCGGCTGACGTCATCACCGGGTCCTGGTAAAAGCCCTTGCCGACTTGTGCTTCTCGGGAGCGTTTCCATCTTGTGTCCAGATCCAGTGCAGGAGAGGAGGCTGGTTCTGTGGCTGGCGGCTCTGCGGGCACTCGGCTGACGTCATCACACCGGGTCCTGGTAAAAGCCCTTGCCGACTTGTGCCTCTGGGGAGCGTTTCCATCTTGTGTCCAGATCCAGTGCAGGAGAGGAGGCTGGTTCTGTGGCTGGCGGCTCTGCGGGCACTCGGCTGACGTCATCAACGGGTCCTTCTTATCTTGATCTCACACGGCGCCAGCCGTCGGCGCGTTTTCAAAGGGGGTTGTCTGGCCCCTTGTGAGCCCCTTTTGAGCCATCTTGGAGCCCTGGTGTTAGAGTTGGGGCATGCCAGGTGGTAAGCGCAAGAAGAAGCCGGTCGCCGATGAATCCCAAGCGGGGGCAATCGAGAAGCACTTGGTTTCTACTCCACGGCCCGCCATATCAGGTACTGTGCCTCTGGTTCCTGTCACTGAAGGTGCGAGTTTAAGCTCAATCGGCGCACCCCACCGCTTTCCTCCAGGTTTCCTTGAGCTTTCTAAGGAAGCTTCCTTTGTTCCCGATTCACAAAGTTGTCCTCAAGAAGTTGTGTGAGTCATTCTTTTTCTTCTGCGCCTCTGCCGGCAACTTCCACGGTATCATTATCAGATGTTTGGACTGTAGTTTCTCGCACGGAGCGTATGTTGTCAGAGACTGTTTTTCCAAATTGTGCTTATTTACAAGGGATTCCATTCAAAAGTTTCATGCTCTAGATTCCCAGATCGGTGCTTGTAACTTGGCTCTGGCGAAACTGGAGCCTCAAATGGGCAAGTTTTCGGATTTTAAAAAACGGCTTCTCTCTGCAAAAGAAAGTTTTCTGCTGCATCAGAAGCCTGGAAAACCTGGAAAACTTAGCTCGCAAAATGAAATATTCGTGTTTTTGAATTTTCCTACATGTCCCATGTTGTCTCCTACAATACTCTTTAGAAAGTATTTAAAGGATATTCTTCTTCTTGTTTCCTCAGCTGAGTCTTGCGTTTTGGTTAAATGTTATTACCTTGCTTCGAGAGCTTCTTCTACTCCTGAGGATAAAGAAGAGCTTCCTATTTCAGATAAGGCATATTTAATTTTAACAGCTTTTCTTGGAAGAAACTCAGGATGTCATTCTTACTAGAGCCACCTTACTGGTTACTCTTTCCTCTGAAAGGATAAGATTTCTATACTGAAGTCTTATTTTAGGAGGAAGGAGTTTCCAGTTTTGTGCGATAACGTTTCTATGTTCCCGGATGTTTCTCGGGCTAACGCAGCTTCGTAGAAAATCTTTTCTTTTTGTTAAAAACCTAGAGTATTGGCTTTGGAAGCTACGTTTTTCTTAAAGTACCCTTGCAAAGGCTGCATATCTCTATGTTATGATAAATTTGTCTTTTATTTCTTCATCTGATTTTAGAGATCTGGTTAGTTTGGAACGGGAAAAGGTTCCATAGTGTGTCCTGAATAACAGGTTAGCAGTGAGGAAAACTCGCCTGGGCTAGGTTGGCTGTAGCCCTTGTGGCTGAGCCTTGATTTTCTTATTACATTTCATGGTTTGATTAGACTCTCCCCCGATACGTGGTTTGGAAGTTTAATGATGATTACCTGTATATTTCTTCTTTTATTTTTCTGTATTATCGGTTGTAATTGTGTATCTATTATGACTTTGTAAAAAGTATCTTCATAAATAAAATATAAAAAAAAAAAAAAAAAGAAGAAAAAGGGATGTTTCTTCACAGGATAAGGCCATAGAGTCTGCTCAACACCTGGTAGACACTACAAAACCTTTGACTAAATCTCAAATAGATGCATTCACAGGTACTGTGTGGCTTTCAACACTTGGAGCTATAGCACCCACTAGAGAATATGGTACCCAGATTATGCGATTACAGGCGGTTGTTGAATTTACGGCCCTAGACCTCACTGAGGCAATTAGTGTTTTGCAAGGTGCAGTAAACAAAGTGTCAGCTTATGCAGCCCAGAACCGAATGGCTTTAGACTATCACCTAGCAAAGGAAAATGGTGTGTGTGGAGTAATAGTTGGTTTTTGTTGTAGTATGCTTGATAATAATGGAAAAATATTAAAAGGCCTATTGGATAAAGTTAGGAACCGTACTTTTGTTTCAAGTGATAGTTATGTGAGTTCTTTTTCAGCTCTATTTGATTCTGTTTCTTCATTTTGGAATTCATTATCCAGGCCTTTGCAAGGCTTATTAGCATCATTGCTTGGCATTTTGGGGATTCTCATTTTAGGAGTATTAATTCTCTGTGTATTATCAGCTTGCTGTAAGAAATCAGTGGAATCATTGATCCCTGCAATGATGTTACAGATTGACCCAGAAACTAGTTTTAATTCCGCTTCAATGGCAATGTCTGAGTTTCCTTACTTTGAGAATGATTCTTTACAGAATCAGAGGAGGGACTGAAAGTAAGCTTGTCTGTACAGAGCGGTGTACACAACCAGACTGTCTAAACCTGAGAAAGAGTTAATTCTGTTCAGAACTTTGCTTAGAAATAAACTTCATATATTTGCTTACTAAGTAGGTGAAGAGGTACAAGTCCTGTAAATAAGAAAAGGGGCAGGCTGTCCTCTAGCCTCGCAGTCTCAGGGTTATTAGATACCAAGCAGTCAGCAGTAAACAGTTATGTCTTGGAATACATGTATGTCTCCTCATACTGACCTATGCTGATTAGAAATTGACCTATGATGTGATAAATACGTAATATCTGACGTGGAATAATAAAGTGAAATTATGCTGTATCCTCCAAAAGAGCCTTATAAATAAAGTAAACCATAGCTGATAGTTAGAGTAAACAAAGAGAACTTGGTTCTATTTGTTTCTCTCCGCAAAGCTTTGGTGTATCTATATAGAAGTGTGTGGTATTTTATTGCTGTCTTTGGATTCCTTTCGTATTGCTTTGAATGTAGTTTTCTGTGACTCCAAGAGCCCTGCAGGTTGCTGGTGAGGGGGGGGGGGCTAACGGAAGCCCACAATCCGAAGGTCTATGAGAAGCTTCTAGCCAATGGCTAACCAAGGGTTTCTGTGTGAGATGGCACTCTATGCAGCTGCGATGTTCCATGATATGGGTTAATACTTCGGTTCATCTTACCAATGTAGAGAAAGTCACAAGGACATATAATGGCATAAATAACATTCTCAGAGTTACAGTTCGTAAAACCAGTCAAGGAGAATTGTTGCTGAGTTCTCAGGTGGACAAAAGTCTCCTTGATACTGATCGTGTGAGTACAGACAAACAGGATCCACATTTGAACTGCCCCATAGTTTTCTGCGAGAAACCGGTAGAGAAGAAGGTTGGAAAAATTTAGGTTCCTCTTGTATGTGATGGTTACTTCCTGGGAAGCAAAGGCAGGGATGGTCTGGATGATGTGCCATTCTTTTCTGAGGATATCTGAGATCTGTCTTGAATGTGTAGAGAACAGCATCAGGTAAATCATTCTTTTGTTAGATATCTTCACTTTCTTAAGGAATAGGGAGGCTCGTCGGTAGTTGCAGCCCTATCATATGCATCTTTAATGAACCTTCTTGGATAACGTTTCTCGTCAAACCTATAATTCAGTTCCTATGCACTTCTTTCAAAGTCCTCTCTTCCTGAACAAAAGAATTGGCTAATGGGCAGATTGGTTTTTAAAGAGCTGTTATGAAAACTTTGGTAATGTAGAAAACGGTTACAATCAATAGGTTTGCAATACAGATAAGTCTTAAACCCATGACTGTCCTTGATAATCTTAATATCCAGGTGTGCAATCTCCTTTTTACTGGACTGTGCTTAGAACTGTAAATTGACGTCCAATGTATTAATCCAGTATAGGAATCCAAGTTGATTTCATCCCCCTTCCCGGTGAGAGACATTGATGTAGCATTTCCATAATCAAATCCTGCTAAATAAAGGCTGGCAATATCAGGTACTATTGATGACCCCATGACCACCTCCTTAATCTGTTTGTAGAACAATCCATCAAATTAGAAGTAATTCTCAATGAGAGCTACTCTGGCCAATTGCATGAGATAATGAGCTTATGCTATATGCATGTCGAAATGAGCTTATGCTATGTGCGCTTGAATAAAGCGTAGTTACTCACCTGTAACAGGTGATCTCCGGGAACAGCAGGAATTGAGTCTTCACATATGGGTAATGTCAGTACCGACGGAGCCTGCGTGGAAACGCTCCCCAGCGTCCAATAGGAAAGCTTTTGGGAGCATCCCACTGTGCCTGTGTAGCTGCCTTACTACCTTTCCAGCTCTCCCTCCTCAGTTGAGTTTGTAGCTGAGATAAAAGGAGAGAAGAAGAAGAGGAAAAGTACAACTTCTAGGGGAGGAGGGTGGGTTGTGAAGACTCAATTCCTGCTGTTCCTGGAGATCACCTGTTACAGGTGAGTAACTACGCTATCTCCAGTAACAAGCAGGAATGTAGTCTTCACAAATGGGACTCCCTACCTTGGAGATGCCAGAGAGATGACCTCAGAGGAAGCTGTGGAACAGAGGGCTAAGTAGTAGGTCATATATCCTCCAAGGATGTCTAGTATCGAAACCCGAGATGGGGGTTAGGAGTTGATCTAAGTCTGAAAGAGATGCTGGAGAACAGCTTGGCCAAACAAGGTATCCGGCAGGAGTCCTTGTCTAGACAATAGTGAGCAGCAAAAGTAGGTTGCTGCTTTGCAAATCTCATCAGTCGCTACAGAGTGCAGATTCGTCATGGAGGCAGCCATTGCCTGAACATTATGTGCAGTGACGTGACTCTCAAGAGAGAGTCCTGCACTGTCATAAGCAAAGGAGATACAATCTGCTATCCATCTGGAGAGAGTTTGCTTGGACACTGGTTGTACTAGGTGACTGGAGTCAAAAGCAATGAAAAGTTGGGAAGCTTTTCTGTGCTCCCAAGTTCTCTGGAAATAAAAGTCCAAAGCACGTTTGCAATCCAGAGTGTAAAGGGTTACTTCTGCCCTAGAAGAATGAGGTCTAGGGAAAAAACAGGGAGGTACACTGACTAGTTTAAGTGAAAGGGCGATACCATCTTTGGCATGAAGTTAGGATGAGTCCTAAGGACTACCTTATAACACTTATTAAAAGAGGGCTGCTACATTAGAACCCTGTCTTGTGCTGCTGAGGTAAGCTATATTCTGATTTGATTTAAATTATAGCTCTTTGCTGCTGCTAGGCTCTAACTTATTATGAAATTTAAACTACAAGCTCTCTGCTGGGTTCCAAATTTAACCAGAAAGCTCTCTTCTGTGTTTTAAAATTAAACTAAAAGTACTTTGCTGATGCTAGGCCCTGAGTGACTATTAAATGTAAACTACAAGCTCTCTACTGGGTATGAAATGTAACCAGAAAGTTCTCTTCTGTGTTTTAAATTTAAACTCCCTTAAAACTTACCTGTTCTCCCTCGCTTTCGACCTCCCCCCTCCCTAGCCTTGACCCCCCGTCCCTCCCTCTGCCCTACCTACTCATGTCTCTATCTCTTTCTCTACTTCAATTGTAACTTCCTTTCCATTTTCCGGCCTGTGCCATTCTGTTTATATTTTTATTGTGAACCGCTCTGCCTATTAATGAAGGGCGGTCAATCAAATAAATGAATATGAATATGAATATGAACTTAAACTGCTGCTACTAGGCCCTGACTGATTTATCAAAAAATAGTGGGTTCACAGATTAATTAGCTTTAATACAAAGAATTCCTTTCAGAAAATACCCAGAAGTATATACTCACAATTGCAGATCTCTCTCCAGAAGTAACAGTCCCCTTTTCTAGTCCTTCAAGACTGAGGATCACAGAGCTCTGGTTGAGCTATTTATGCTTGTGCTGCTGAGGTAAGCTGTGACCAACTTCCTGGGTGATTAACAGTCCTTGCTTGGATAGAAGGAGTCTTTCAAAATGGCCTTTTGACCTGCCACCTGGTGTTAACACCTATTGAAAATGTTTCACAGGTCTCTTGCCCCCTAGGTAGAAAGCCTCTTTGTAAAGGTCTCTAGAAGACTTTATTTGTTGCTCAAAGAGTACTAACCCTCTTTTGCCTTTTGTGCTAAGCTATATTCTGATTTGCTTTAAATTATAGCTCTTTGCTGCTGCTAGGCTCTAACTTATTATGAAATTTAAACTACAAGCTCTCTGCTGGGTTCTAAATTTAGTTAGTGGAGTTGCAGGCCACTATCCCTGAGCATGGCACCAAGAGCTCTCCAGAGGTAGAGACCTCGGGAGCATCCTGGGACCCCACTAAGACTTTGAAGGCAAGGGCCTCCCACCAATGCTTAGAAGGATATCTACCCTTGGAGGGCCGGCTAGTCTTCGATGAAGACCTGGGTTTCGATACCTGAGATCCCTGGCAGGAAGATGAAGCTCTCGATGACGTCAATGCTTCCGACATTGCATCGGTGGCAAAGAGAGTGCAGAGTTTTGCAGCTCTGTTCTGCAGGCCTCTCTTTGTCATCTTCCTACAGAGAGGACATTCTGATGGTTGATGATCTGGTCCTAAACATTTTAGACACCAGTCATGGGTGTCCGTGGCTGAAATTGTACTGCCACATTTTGAACACTTCTTAAAACCACTGGCTGGTTTTTCCATTTTGGGAAGAAAAGACCTAAGCCTAAGATGGCGTTGATGCACCCTGAGGGAAAAGTTTCATCCCTCAGAAAAGGTTTTGGTTTTTTTTTAGAAGAAACAAAGAAAGAAAGTGAGCACTGATAGGGTCGGTACCAGCATCGACGGGAAGGCAGATGCGACCACAAAAAATAAGAAAACACGGAAAACGAAAACCTGAGGAGGGAGAGCTGGAAAGGCAGGAAGGCAGCTATGCAGCCGCAGTGGGATGCTCCCAAAAGATTTCCTATTGGATGCTGCGGAGTGTTCCCGCGTGAGCTTCGTCAGTACCGATGTTACCCATATGTGAAGACTACATTCCTGCTTATTCCTGGAGATAACTTCTTCCACAATACAGATAGCCTCTTGGTATACAATGAGGTGATATCCAATGTGACCAGGATCAACTCTTCATGATATCCTTCAAAAGTTTGTAAAATTTGAATGATGTGCGCAGAATCTTTGGTATAAGAAGGAGCAGATGTAACAAAGAGGTGTAAGAGGATGTCTAAGAATTGAGAGATTGGTTCAAAAAGGAAACCAATCGCCAAAATAATGGGATGGCCTGGTGGTTTCTCCAAGGATTTATGAATCTTAAATTTCTCCCTTCTATTGTCCATAGTTGCCATTTCCGGCATGATAAACAAATGTTACTTATGTTTACTAAGTTCTTGTTCTTTGTAAAATAGATGTTCTCATACTGTTAGTTCTGAGTTCCCTGTAAACTGTCTTGAATTGTAGAAAGATGGTATACAAAAAACATTAAATAAATAAATACATCTTAGGCAGAACATAGATTGTAGGTACCACTGGGTGAGAGACAGTAAGAAAATCATGCTCTTTCTTAGTGAGATAACCAGCCTCAAGGCTCATCTGAATCAAGGAATCCACATTGACTCAAGTGCAGTCACAGGAACTTTATCCAGTCTAATGTAAAAATTAATGTCACCAAGTTGTCGTTGAATTTCTTATATATAGTCTATGGGGCTTGTTTACAAAGCTGCGGTAGCGGTTTCCGATCGTTATCGGAGCTGCGGCCCTCATTGAAATTTTATTTAACTGTATTTATATCCCGCTTTGACCCGGTGAAAAGCGGGATATAAATACAGTTAAATAAAATAAATAAATAAATAAAATTAAATAAAGCTTTGGAACTACAGAGCTTAAAAGGGAGAGAGGAGACACTGTGGGTTAAATTAGAAAGAGGGAAAGAGAAATCTATTTGCATTGGTGTGATATACAGACCTCCCTGATAGCATCCATTGAGCAAGAAGAGAAGTGAATGAAGAACGTGGGCAGCATCTATGCACATGCAATATGTGTTAAAATGATCCCCTGAAGAAACTCTGTTGAGAGAGTGAAACGTTCAGAAAAGGCACCAGAGGAGGCGTAGGGGAAGGGTATTTATATAGAAAAAATTAGTTTTACTCCAGATTGGTCATTGGTGCTGCCAGCGCATTTGACAGTATTTCTATACTGAAGTGACTGTTGCGCTATTGATTCTGAGACCTTTTCTGGAGTTTTAAAAACTTATTTATATAGTTTTTATATTAATGGATTTCTCCATAATTTGGTATTACTTCACACTATTTCTTTCAGCCACAACGTAATAGTTATAGTGGAGCATCTGCCATACGATTAGTTTTGTAAATCCAAAGAGCTGCACCTCTAAACCCCGACCATGGACCACGATTTCGCTATTCCAGCTTTGTCAAGGAACTATAAAAGTCAAACTCAAATTACACTCCACCACAACAGTAGCACAATAAAGATTATAACCCCTCATATAAATGTTTACTGACCTTTAACTCCTCCAAACAGGCTCACTGCTATACCTCATATGCCACAAGAAAAACGCCAGTGCAAGCACCCTCCACAGAGTGCTTTTAAATACTTCCTCATTCAGTAGAACCAATGCCATTCTATCTGTATATTTAACCTATTAGGTATCACAGTGTCCCATCGAAATATGAACTGTTGTTGTCGGTGGCATAACTGTCACTGAAAATCACTACCTCCCTCCCAGCTAACCTTCTCTAACACAAAACAACGAAAATCTTGCACCACATGATTCATTTCTCGCCAATGCGAGACCAACAGGGCTGATTCTATTCCCCGTTGAATTGCAGATAAATGTTCAATAATGCAAACCTTAAAAGGACATGATGTCTGTCCAACATATAATAACTGACATGGACAAAGTACTACATACACCACCCCACTCGTATTACAAGTGGTGAGGCTTTGTAATTCATAGGTGAACCACTTAACTGGGTGTTCAAATGTTTCCATTTCTATGGTAATCGCACACACCACACACCAATTACATTTTTTATGTCTTCTCTCTCTCACCTCGGAAACTTGACGACAACGGGAATGCACTAATATATCTTTCAAATTCCTGCCTCTCCACAAGGAGAACATAGAAGGATTCTTGAAAATTGAATGCACCTGTAATATATTCCAATGATTTAATATTAAATCCTTGATATATCGAGTTTGAGTAGAATATGATAAAACACAAGTAAGACACGATTCTTCCTTTTTCTGTGTATTCAAAAATAACAAGTCACAATGTACATTAAACGCCCGTTTTTTTCGTCCGGCGTATCACTCAATTTGGGTATCCATGATTTTGAAACTTCAAAGACATATGTACCTGTAAGGCATAATCTCGTTGTGATGAACATAACTTACGAAGACACAAAAATTGTCCCATAGGGATGTTATAATAAGTAAATAAGTTCGTTTGTTATTTAACAAGTTTTACCATATTTAGTCATTCATGATTAATGTATATTGCAAAATTGTACCAAGTTAACAAATGTTCCATGTAAAACAGCTACATTGTACCTAGTTAACAAATGTTCCATGTAAAACAGACTTGCAAATCTGTTCATTCTTGTTCATTGTAAACCGCACCTGATCTGTGGAAGGTAGCGGTATATAAGCAACTGTTAAATAAAATAAAATAAATAAATAAAATGTTATCCCTAATATGCCGTGGAAGAAAATACCCATATTCTAACAAACTATTCCGGTCTGTAGGTTTAGTATATATAGAAGTGGAGAACCCAAAATCACTCAGACTGATCTTAATATCCAGGAAATGAACCTCCTTCCTTGATATTTCTGGAGTGAATTGAAGATGACTATTTTGTGTATTAATCCATCCTAAAAGTTCATGTAATGCCTGTTCATTGCCTTGCCAAAGAAAAAAGATATCATCAATTTAACGAACCCATTTCACTATAAATTTCCAATATCGAGAAACATATATTACCTGTTCTTCAAAATTACGCACATATAAACCCGCAACCGAGGGGGCCACCATGACTCCCATTGAGACACCCTCAATTTGATGGTAGAATGGACCATGAAATTCAAAGTAATTCGTTCATAAAACTAATTCTAAGAATTTACGAAAAAATCCCATTTGAGCATCTTAACACTAAAGATGTTAAATAATGCATGGAGACTTCTACCGCCTCCTCTTGTGGAACATTAGTATATAAAGTTGAGATGTCCATGGTAACCAACATATATGGTCCCCCTTGACTCTGCCAAGAGTCCAAAAAAGACAACAAATCTCCAGAATATCTAATATAAGACTGTGCCTGTTTCACCAAAGGATACAGAAAGAAATCCATATATTGTGAAAGGGGCTCAAGGCATGAACCAATTCCAGTTACTATAGGGCAACCAGGGGGATTGACCTAAGCTTTATGTATTTTAGGAACTACATACAATGATGGAATCTGAGGATGCGTAACATAAAGAAACTTCATAAGTCATTCTGACACAACACCAATATCAAATGCTTCTTCCAACACTTCCAAAATCTCTGACTATATTGCTTGAGTCGGATCCCTTGTAGAGGATGGTAAAAGGTCCTATTATCCATCTGTGAAAGCACCTCCCTTTCATAGGCAATTTTATCAAAGCCCACAATACCTTCTCCTTTATCTGCTGGCTTAATCACTATGGAATCATCCTGCTGTAAGGACTTCAATACCGTCCACTCAGATTTAGATAAATTATGTTTCACTCTTGGATCAGGTAACCTCTTAAGTCACTCCATAATCACCTGCTCGAATGCCACAATACTTGGAACAATCACCCCAGAAGGCACCCAATAAGACTTGGCCCAAAACCTATCCATAGTACATCCTGATGATGATTGTGTTGTGAAAAATAAAGCTATCCTTAATTTACAAAGGAACACCTGTATTACATGGTGTGCAAAGTCATCTAGAGGAGTGGTGGGTACAAAGGACAACCCATGGTTCGATACCAATTCCTCCGCAGGTGACATACTACGATTGGATTAATTAAATACAAAAGTGGGTGAATCACATCACCTACTTCTGAAAGGTTACGCCTTAGCTTTTTAAAGAGATTATATTGCCATTGAATGAGTATGCAGTGGGTCATGCCCTTCACTTTTAAAGTGACAAGAAATATGACTGGGTAAATGTGGAGTTTGGTAATTTGAGTGCATTTTTTGGTAATATAAAAGTGGCATCTAATGTTTAAAGTATAACCTTGGATAACATAGTATCAAGTTAGTTGCATCTCGGAGTGATTTCATTCAAGAAATTTGGAATTTGTTATGCTTGCTATACCTGTATTTGTAACAAAGGGGTACTGGAAATTTTGTGATATTGTTATGAGTTGATATAATTATGTGTATGAATGGGGTGTATGAGTGGGTTTGTAATAGACATATGTATAATTATTATGTATCATATAATGATGGGATTTTAATGTACTTTTGAACATCAATTGTTATGATAAATAGTTTATGTGGTTAATGGCTAAAACAGTGCAATATCTAATTTACACCTTGTAATGTTTGTCCAGAGTAAAGTTTGTAACAAATATAATATATAAAAAAGAGTGTATTTATAACCTTTTGAGGTGAATAGGTTACATTGTGGTTTTAGGGATTTCATTGATTTCAGTAACCAAGGCTGGTGATTTGTTTTAGGTTCTTCTGTCTTAATACACTTTCTAGGATCTCCAGTCCATCTGTCATTTCCCCCCCTCCCCCCCTCCTGTCATCTTCACTTTCCATATAGCTCTGGCATTTATCTTTACTTTCGGCTTTCTTCCATTTATTTTTTCTCTATCAACTCAGATTTTACACTCCCCTCTCCTTATCATCCAATCCTCAATCTCCGCTTGTTACTGCATCTACCATTTTTCAGCCCTTAACACAGTTATCTCATTTCCTATCTCTTTAGTCTTCCCCAGCCTCTTATTCCCTGGTCTTTAACTAACTCTTCTGTTTCTCTCTTCCTCATCCCATGCCCATCATCGCTTCCTTTTTCTCATCCCATCCTGCCATGTACACTATTCCCCCTTTCTCCCTCCCCCTGTTCCCAGCACCTCTCATCTTTCATTCTCTTCAACACTGTAAATAGCCCACCCTGTATATAGCTCAAACAAATCAAGCACCCAACACATCCCTCACACAACTAAGTTTTATCCTCACTGCATGTACAACACACACACTTTACCTGATTGCTTGCTGTGATACCACCTTGATTATTAAGATAAGGCGGTTTAGAAATACTGTTAAATAAATAAATAACCCCCCCCCCCCCCAATGTCCAGTATCTGCCCTTTCTCCCTTATTTCCCCCTCGTGCCCAGCAACTCCCCCCCATGCCCAGCATCCTTCCTTTCTTCCCATCTTCCCCATGCTCATCATATGCCCTTTTTCCTCATGCCCGGCATCTGTCCTTTCTGCCCATTTACACCCATGTCCAATATCTGCCCTCTATGCCCCCTGTGGCCACCATCCACCCTCTGCTCCTTCACTTCATAATCAGATTCTACCCTCCTCTTCCCTGTGGCCACCATCTACCCTCTAACTCTCACTCACACTACGTCCAGCATCTGTCCCCCACTCCCATCCCATGTCTTTTTGTCCTCCAACCCCCTCTATGTCTTACTCCCCATGTCCAGCACCTCTTGTGCATCTCTTAGACTCCTGCCCTAATTGATATTTAGTACTACCTCTTTCCTTGCCTGCTGCCGCCACCACCTCTCTTGATGTCTGTGGCAGCAGCAGCTTTAAAAAACAAACAAAGAAAAGCACAGGATCTTTGGGTCTGCTGCATGCGCTAAAGGTCATGCCAGCCCCCCCCCCCCCTCTGACGCAAAGCATGCTTCAGAAGGAACAGGACCAACGGGGCCTTTCAAGCACACCGGAGGCATGAATATTGAGTACTTTTGGTTTTGTTTTGGGGTTTTTTTTAGCTTCGGCTACTTCTTATCAGGTCTGAATAAGCAAATTGAACAATGCTATCAAAAAATGACTACTAATCTAGATTATAAAAATAGAACAAATGATCATGATAGGCATCACATTATTCCAATATGGATTGCGGTATGGATACAACCTCCCATCCTCCATAATACAGTCTGCATCTATTACTCCTATACAATTTACTACTACCCACATTCCTACCTAAGCTGATAACTAAAACCTGTATATATGAAAATTATGTCAAAACTGTAAATAGTTCTGAACCTCCTTAACTGTACAAACTTGCTAAAAATTACATGTATTTTGGATAGTTACTTATTGTTACTCTGTATTTCACATTGTTCTCTGTATTTTGACTTATGTTCAATGTAAACCGCCACTGATCTTAGGAAATGGCGGTATATAAAAACATTGCAAATAAATAAAAAAATATAATAAATCAGTAAAAAATGGTATAAACATTCAATGTAGCTCATGAAAGAACCACTATAAACTGAACCATGTGAAACATCAAGTGCCTACACCTTCAACTTAAAATATACAAAACACACTTATCTTCAAAAACATATAAGGCTTCAAAGGCTCAATACAGCTTCACAACATCAGACAAGTACCCTAATGCTGGCAGCGTTTTGCGATGTAAGCTGCATCAGGAGGTAATCTACAAAGAAAACACCAAAGCACCGCAATTAGTTAGCTCACCAACAAAAACTGCACTGACAAATCAAATCAAACAAAACCTAAAATACACTCACAACAACAACAACTCATAGAAGTTAAAAAAACATATTTCAAAGCACTGACATCGCGCTATGATCCACTGGATCAGAATCTCTTTGTCGCCATCTTAACCCAGGAGAACGCTACTTCTGCGTCTCACTACATGGACCATAAAATGACGCCTAAACAGTCCAGTAATTTAAATCAAAAGGCAGCCAATCAGAACATAGCCCAAGCAGCCAATAAGAAAACAGCCCAAACAAGACAATTATATTGATTCAACGCACAGTGCTATACACAAGCCGAATAAAGATAGCATCCTCAAAACAACGCATCTCCTCAATCAGCCAGCTATATTTAAACCTGTCAGAACACCTTCCCTACAAAAACAATAAACTCACTATGATACTATAACAAAAGAACATCATGAAAGGTTCATTCACAAACAACCATATTACCAACAGAAAAAATATTACAGAAGCCAAAAGCATTGATACAACAAAAGTCTCTAGTATGAACAGATCAAATCACACATAGACCATTTAAAAAGGTATGGGAAAAAACTCTCTAACATAGATGCCAGTCAATGACCATATACAACCCCCCCCCCCCATCTCCCCCTCCCCCCCCCCCCCGGAAGTAACTGTTTTCAAACCAAAAATCCAATTTTACTTTTTACATATAAGGTTCTGCACATGTCTTCCCCCTCTACACCTGGAAGGAACATGATCAAGTGCAAAAACTGAAAGTTCATCAAAAGTATGTCCACCAGATGCACAATGTTGGACAATAGGAGCCTTCATAACCTTTTAATTTAAATGTCCCCTATGTTCAAGAATCCGTATTTTTAATTCTCTAGTAGTCTGACCAACATATAATAACTTACAAGGGCATTTAAGGATGTAGACCACGTGTGAACCTACATGCAGTATGCCACTACAAATGCCCATTATGAGAAAACTCGGTCAGAGACAGACACTGCAGAAATCTGTCATTGTCCACATAAAAAATGACCAACATCATTGTTACTCATATATTTCTCAGGAGGAAACATTGATAGACACAAAACTTCACAAATGTTCCTATTCCTAGAGAATACCACTCTAGTCTGTGTCTGCCATAAACTGGCACCACTATAAGAACCTCAGCATGTCAACGGACAATATTACGTATTTACTCCAAAACAGGGAGAATTGGGTAAACAAATGAACAAAGGAATCTGCTTCCATATCATTCACACTAGGTTCACTTAACAAGAGATCCCTATCATTATACAAGGCTCTTAACCGTGCCTTATGAACAATAAGTCTGGGGTAACCACGCTTCCTAAAAGCGTCGACCAAGGAGCGGGATTGCATCATAAATGTATCATCGGGACTGCAATTGCGACGATAGTGCAGAAATTGTGAAAAGGTAAGCTGTTTTTAAGGGCCGGGGGATGTGCACTATTATAGTACAATAAAGTGTTCCTATCAGTTGCTTTCTTATACACACTGGTTCTTAAAGAACCAGCGATCTTATTAATCTTAACATCCAGATACGAAATTTCATTGAAGTCATAGTAAATTTAATGTTAGGATCAAGTGTATCTAATCATTGCCCAAACACTTACAAAAGACCAACACTACCCTTCCAAAAGATGCACACATTGTCTATAGTCTATACAGTGTTTCCACAACAGCATATTTGCTTGATAGGAAGAGCTCACAAGCCGCTGTTTCTCAAACCTGGCCATGTAGAAATTGGCTACAGAGGAAGCCATGGTGGCACCCATGGCTACACCTTACACCTGTTGGTAAAAGGTGTTATTAAAAACAAAATAGTTTTTGGTCATAATCATGGATGGCAACCTGATTGAAAACTTCACATGCTCTGTAGACGATCACCTCTACTCATAAGCACTTCTTCAATAACCTGAAGAGCCTCCGAGGAATGCTTGTATATAATGAAGTGATATCCATTGTCACAAAAAGCAAATCATTGATGTCATACTTCTTTTCAAAATCAGAAAAAGTATTCAAAAAATGCCTAGAATCTTTCAAATAGGAAGGAATAGTGTGGAGCAATGGACGAAGATAAGAATCAACCAAAGTAGATAAAGATTACAGAACCGAACCTTTTGCTGCCACAATTGGTTGACCAAGCGGATTTATGAATCTTGGGCAAAAGGTACAATGAAGGAACACTCGGATTCACAGGATTCAAAAACGTATATTCTTTCTTAGTGATGAAACGTTGAGCTATCCCCCACTGAATTAAAGACTGAATATGTTCTTGTAAAATACTTATAGGATCATTAGATAATACTTTATAACTTAGCACCTCATTTAACTGTCTTAAAGCTTCAGACTGATAAGTGTGGGTAACCATCACAATGATAGCACCCCCCTTCTCGGCCCTCTTATTCACAATATCTAAATTAGATTGTAATTGTGCTAAAGCCTCATTCTCTGTGCTGGATAATCTCAGGATACTATGTCTACAGCGAATGTGTTCTAATGCCTCAACAACTCTGAGGACTAGCTCTTTATAGGTTAATATAGTAGGATGAGGTGTCCCAGGAGGAACCCATGTAGATCAAAAGGGCAATTTTACTCTGCCCACATTATTATTTTCCAAAACATCTTCATTGATGCTATCGATAGGCAAATCAGACTTCTCCGCAAAGAAAGCTTTTATATTTAATTTCCGTATAAGCTTATCAAAATCAATTTGAAACTGAAAAGGTTTATGAGACATAGGCAAGACAAAAAATAACCCTCGTCCCAAGACACATTTTTGGGTTGTAAACAAGTCAAAAGAGGACAAATTAATCACTACTGATTCTGAGGAAGCTTTTGGGACCGTGTCCATGGAAGATGTTGTGACTATCCCTCTGACTGATTTCTCCAATTGCCACGACCTCAAAGCCAGTCTTATAATCCTGATCATCTCTGACTAATTTGTGCAGTTTATGATGTTTAACTTCAGTGCGCAAAGTATCCATATGTTGTTTCAATTTTTCACACTCCTCCTCAAAAGTATTTCCTTGAAGTTTTCGTAACAGCTCCTCAGTATTTTTCATATCAGTCTGAAATCCTTCAACCACAGCCTTGCTTGTATCAACCACCAAGACCATTAAATTAAGGGAACATTTGTTAAGTATCTTGTTCCAATTCCCCAGAAAAGTTGTGTCCTCCAAAAGAAGCTGTGGTTCTTTTTGTATTCGCAAACCTCTTTGAATTTGCTTGTGCCAAATGTATTCATTAAGGAATGATCTGTAATGGACCAACTTGCGCCACAAAGCAGACAAAGAAGTCCATGAAGTAGAATCTGAAACTACCTCAGTGGTACCAAAAGGGGTTTCTTCTTCCAGTAGTTCTTGTACATGATATTCTGTAAACACTTCTTGTCAGGCAAAACCAGAAGATGAGAGATCCATATTGCCAGCCAGCATAAAACAGTTTCAAAAACAAATAGCACAAAAATACACCAAATCAAATAATGCTATCAAGAAATGACTACTAATCTAGATTGCAAAAATAGAACAACAAATAAAGGTGATAGGCAACAGTAAAAAATGGTATACACATTCAATGTGGGTCATGAAAGAACCACTATAAACTGAACCATGTCAAACATCAAGTGCCTACACCTTCAACTTAAAATATACAAAACATACTTATCTTCAAAAACATATACGGCTTCAAAGCCTCAATACAGATTCATAACATCAGACAAGCACCAACAAAAACTGCACTGATAAATCAAACCAAACAAAACCTAAAATACACTCACACAAACTGCAGAGGTTAAAAGAACTTACTTCAAAGCACTGACATCACGCTATGACCCACAGGATCAGAATCTCTTTGCAGTTATCTTAACCCAGAGGAACGCTACTTCTGCATCTCACTATACGGACAACAAAATGGCGCCTAAACAGCCCAGTAATTTAAACCAAAAGGCAGCCAATCAGAACACAGCCAAAGCTGCCAATCTGAACACAGCCAAAGCAGCCAATCTGAAACCAGCAGAATCTTGCTGACACTAATACTCAGGTAGCTTGGAATTCTTTCTCACCTATTTCTGAAGAACACCTTGAAAGAATCATTTTAGGAATCAGTACTACTACCTCACCTTTGGATCCATGCCCAATCAGCTGGATTAAAACTGCTCATAAGGAATTAATGAAAACACTGCTTAAAATCACCAACCTCTCATTGCTGCATGGATACTAAAATGGCATTTATTCACCCAGTAAAGAAAGGCGCTGCATTGGACCCAGCACAATCTAGCTCATATTGTCCTATTACCAGCTTACCCTTCTTGGCAAAGATAACAGAAAAGGCCGAAGACAGTTTAGTCCTCCACCACTGGGTTGTGCACCTCCTCTCGCAGCATGGAGACTGGGCATGTCACAAAAACGTGACCTCACTGGATGTAGTCTGCTGGCCTCTCCCATCATCCCCAGTGAACTATTAACAAAGCACACTTAAAGGAGCAACACATAAGTAGCTAACAAAAATATTTTAAGTGAATACATAACCACTACCTTATCCTGGAAAACTATTTGGATGGAAGTTAGGCTTATTCCCTTGTGCCTTTTCCTTCTGCCTCCCCCATAAACTTAGACCAGCAAGAAACAGAAGCAACAAAGAATCATCGAAAAACCTGTGATATCATCTGCTCTCGGCCGGATTCCCCCTGCTTAGCATCCTACCCAGGGTGGGAATGAGGACTAAACTGTCATCCCTCAAGGAAGAACAATTACCAGGTAAGTGTAATTTACCATCCCTTATCGGTCTTCCAGTTTAGTCCTCCACCACTGGGATGTAACAGAGTAGTACTTATTGGGAGGACCTTTCCAGCCGGCCTGCAATACCGCCACCCAAAAGACAGCATCCTTTGCTGCCAAGACATCCAGGCGGTAGTGTTTACTGAAAGTGTGAAGAGACAACCACGTAGCCACCCGACAAATGTCCACAGGCGACACTAAGCTGTGTTCGCCCATGATGCAGCCTGCGCTCTAGTAGAATGGGCTCGCAACCCAACTGGTACCAGTTGCCCTGCCACAGATATGCCGAAGCAATCACTTCTCTGATCCATCGAGAAATGGAGGCCTTCGCCACTGCCTCCCCTTTACGGGATCCCCTGAACAACACGAACAGCCGGTCGGATTTGCGAAAACTCTCAGAAATGTTCAAATACCAACGTAATACTCGCTTTAAGTCCAAGTGGCGCAGACCCCGATCCACCGCGTTATCCTCTAACAAACCCAGAACCGGAAGAGAAACCATTTGATTTAAATGAAACGGAGAAACCACCTTGGGCAAAAAAGAGGGAACTGGGCAAAGCACCACCGTTTCTCTTGAAAAAGACAGAAACGGCTCTCTACAAGACAACGCCTGTAACTCAGAAATTCGCCTCGCTCAGTCACTGTTGCGGAGTTGTCCGACAGAACTCTGACAGACCAACCTCACACCGTCACCTCGAATAACTGCAATGCCAGGGCCACCGCCCTGAGTTCCAGTCTGTTGATAGACCATGTGCTCTCCTGAGCCGACCACCGACCCTGCGTGAAAAGCTCCCCACAATGCGCTCCCCAACCTGCAAGGCTGGCATCTGTCAACAACGATAGCCACTTTGGTTGCTCTAGGGGCATCTCGGCCATCAAGGATCCAGGAATTAGCCACCAGTCCAGGGCCCATCTGACCCCGACTGGGCAGGGAAGACGTCTGCTCAGCGGATTGGCTTGATGGGACCAACGGTGAAGCAACACTCGCTGCAACAGCCGCATGTGCGCTCTGGCCCACGGTACTGCTTCCAAGGTCGCCGCCATCGAACTTAATACCCGGAGGTAAGTCCAGGCCGAAGGAGCCGGCGTGGACCGGAACTTGCGAATCAGTTGCTGTAGGGCTTGTACCCGACGATCCGGCAGCAAGACAGCCCCTCTCTGCGTGTCAAAGTGCACCCCGAGGTACTCGAGGCTCTGGGACGGAATCAGATGACTTTTGCCCGTATTGACTACCCAGCTGAGGTTCTCCAAAAATTTTACCACCCTGTCCATAACTCTCTCATGCTCGGCTTTGGACTTTGCTCGAATTAACCAATTGTCGAGATAGGGATGAACTAGGACTCCCTCCTTTCGTAATGCTGCCGCCAACACCATCATGACCTTGGTGAACGCTCACGGCGCCGGCGCCAGACCAAAAGGCAACGCTTGGAACTGATAGTGCACCCACGGAACAGCAAAGCGCAGGAACATTTAGTGAGCCACACTGATCGGTATGTGTAAATAGGCCTCTGTGAGATCAAGGGATGTCAAGTACTCCCCTTGGCGTACCGCGACAATGACGGACCGCAAGGTTTCCATCCTGAAATGCGGCACCCGAAGACAGCGGTTCACCCCTTTTAGATCCAATATGGGATGAAAAGACCCGTCCTTCTTTGGTACCACGAAATAAATTTAGTATCGACCCCTGCCACAATCTTCCTGGGGCACCGGGACGACTGCACCTAAGTGCAACAGTCGATCCAGAGTGCAGCAAACTGCTTGGTTTTTCTGCTGCCCTTTGCAGGGCGATTGCACAAACGAATCCTGAACTGGCCGCGCAAACTCTAGCACATAGCCATCCCGGATTATCTCTAACACCCACTGATTGGATGTTATTTGGACCCAGGCAGGAAGAAAGTCCCGAAGTCGCCCGCCTATCGAACAACCTCCTGCCAGGGTCCCCCTCACTTCATTGCGGTTTTCGATTGGAAGCTGAGGCTGCCGCCGCAAAGCCTCTGCCTGCTCCACAAAACCCCCCAAATCCCTGGGCCCTTGGAGCAAATCTTCCTCTCTGCAATCCGCCCAAGCGAGAAGTCCGAAATCTCCGAAAATCCCGAAAGGAACCCCGAAAGGGCGACGCGGACTTCCCTTGCTTTGGCTTATCCTCCGGAAATCGACCACCTTTAGACTCCCCTAACTCCTTCACCAACTTATCAAGATCCTCTCCAAACAACAGCTTTCCTTTAAAAGGGAGTTTACCGAGACGTGCTTTAGAAGAACCGTCTGCTGCCCAATTCCGCAACCACAAGGACCTGCGAGTGGCAAAGAGCAACGCCATACTATTAGCCAGGGCCCTGATGAGATCATAATGCACATCTGACAAATAAGCCAACCCCGACTCCAGGTGATCCAAGTCCCTCAGACCCTCCTGCTCCAGCTGAGCGGACTGCCGCAAACGTTGCGACCATCGAAGACAAGCTCTTGCCGCCCACGCACCACAAATGACCGCTTGCAATGACACCGCATTGGCTTCAAAGGATTGTTTTAACAAACTGTCCAACTTTCTATCCTGAGCATCCTTTAAGGCTGAGCTGCCTTCAACCGGAATAGTGGTTTTCTTGGTCACCGCAGACATCGCTGCATCAACCCTCGGAGACCCTTGTCCTTATCTGCTAGGGGATACAGCCTATTCATAATCCAAACTCCCCTTAGCCCAGCCTCCGGCTGATCCCATTCATCCTGTATCATCCGGTCCACCACCTTGTGAATGGGAAACACCACCTGCGTTTGCCTCACTGCCTGAATGATTGGGTCTTCCCCATTGTCGTCTTCGACAGGCTTTTCAGTGGCAAGCTTAAGCGTCTGAAGGGACTCCATGATAAGCGCTGTCAACTCATCCCTCTGGAATACCTGAATAATTTTCGCCTGGTCCTCCGGTTCAGGAATCTCTCCTTCTTCCAAGTCTTCCTCTCCTTCTAGGTCGACCTCGATGTCCTCCAACTCCTGACCCTCCAACTCCGAAAGTGAAGGCTCTAGAGTCCTTGCCTACTTTGGCGGTCTCGAGTAACTTGGACTCGCCTCCGTCGGACCTGGGTGTGGCGGCTCCCCCGACAGTGACGGAGACTCCAGCACTTTCCCTTGTCATCTTAATCAAAACGCCTGATGCATAATTAACACAAAATCAGGGCAGAAATCCCCTGGTTGCAAACCCGAAGCCACCAGAGCCCCCGAAGGACCCGCTGGCGACTCAAGCCCGGCCCCTGGCGGAGTGGCCAGTGGCACCTCTGCGTCCAATCCCGCTGAGGACCCCTGCAGATCTTGTCCTACCTTCACCTCCATCTGCTGCTCCACGCTAGTAGAAACTTGCGCACAGCCCCGGCAAATCCCAGAGTCGGCGATAGCCCCTCTAGGGGTACCGCAAACTACACACTGAGGCCGCAAGGCCATTGCTTACGGCTCTGAAATAAAGCCACTCTGTCTTCCTTCCAAATTTTTTTTTTTTTTTTTTTTTAATTATGCCTTCAGTATAGTCCTTTTACTGATTGATTTATTTATTCGGCTATTTATTTTTCTTTTTTTTTTCCAAACAGCCAAGACTGCCACACAAGTAACAGGATGGAAAACTGTAGCACAAAAGAAGTTGTTCTACCCCCGAAGTCAGGGAACCCCTTTGATTTGCCTAATCACTAATATCGCAAAAAAAAATAAAAGCAAAATCAAAAGATCTAAGGAGCCCGATAAGAGCCACGATATCAAGGGAGTGAATGGAGCGCCGCGGGAATCATCTGCCTGCCCACAGAAGCTACGCTGCCAAATGGCCACCGCTGCCTGTCTGAGGCGGCAAAAAAGGCACCAATTCGCTGAACCCGGCTGTGCGGGCCTGTGGATGTTCCCCTACTCTCAGCCCCTGCGCTTAGTGCATACTCACCGCTTCAGTTCTCCCGGAGCACCACGATCGGCAGTCCCGCTACCGCGGTGCTGTAGCCCACACGGCTCCACTCACCTCACAAGCGAGCGTAGAGCTGCCGGACCAAATCCCGCCAGGAGACTGAGCGATTTTCTGAGTTGCGGCAGCCCCGTGCTGCCGAAGCCTGATCCGCCAGTTACAGCCGAGCTCACCCCCGTACCAATCAGAGGGGAGAGATCAGCGCCGGTAATGAGAGGAACAGCTGGATAGACAAATATAAAGAGTGGCAGGACAATCAGGATCAGGCACAAGCCACAGCACTTCCTTTTTAGTATGCGTCTTTTTTTTTTTTTTTAAAGAGACAGCCCCCCAAATTAGACAAAGCTTAAAATTAGGGACAAATTAAATCAAAACTAACTGAACACTACACTAAACTGCTCCTTATCTGTCCTCAAGTGAGCCCAGCACTTAGGATCACTACATCCTCCTGCTGCATGGAGACTGGACACCCTGGGGATGATGGGAGAGGCCAGCAGACTACATCCAGTGAGGTCACGTTTTTGTGACATGCCCAGTCTCCATGCTGCGAGAGGAGGTGCACAACCCAGTGGTGGAGGACTAAACTGGAGGACCGATAAGGAACTGGTACATTATAATAGGCTTAGACATCCTAATTCAGGGTTTGTCCTCATCTTTTTAGACATCAGAGCGGCCTTCGACTCTGTCCCTCACAACTTACTTATTCAACGCCTTCAAGCTCTAGGCTTAAGAGATGCCACTCTTGGATGGTTTGTCATACCTTGCAAACCAACAGTTACAGGTCAAAATCGGCCTTGAAAAGTCATCCACTTACCCACAGCTGTAAGGTATCCCACAGAGTTCCGCCTTATCCTCTTTACTAGTCAACATTTTCCTTCAGCCAATATGCTCGATCATACTGGAGCACAACATCCTAACAATCCAGATATCTCGTCTCTAAAAAAAGTGTTTCAGCTCCATCACACATTGGCTTATGGGGCAAAACTTCACTATTAACCACAAAAAGACTTAAGTCTTCTACATGTCTAGGGATATTAACTCTGATGGTATTCAGATACAAGTGAAATCAGAGATACGTTACCTTGGTGTTATTATAGATCAACGATTCACCCTCTCTTCACACATAAGTTGCACAGTAAGAAACATTTACTATAAGCTCAAGAGTATCCAACACTTAAGGCCACTCCTAGAGCCGCATGACTTTCACTTTGTTTTGCAGGCTCTCATATTCCCACACCTCGACTTCTGCAATCTCATGCTTCAGGGCCTGCCTAACTACACTATTCATCCTCTCCAACTTGCAATGAATACAGCTGCTTGTCTCCTCTGTAACGCCTCCAGATCAGAGCACATTACACCACTTTTTAAACAGCTACCTGTCTTCCAGCGCATCAAATTCAAATCCAGTAACCACATCCAAAGTCTGTCATGGTTTGTCTGCTTCCTACCTTTGAACTCTGATTCTGAAAACATCAGACGATAGGAGCAGAAGGACATGTTCCTTCAACTAACTCCATTTACCTCCAGCTTACGCCAGGGTTAGTTTCGCAACATCAAGGACAGCTTTCTCTTTATTTATTTATTTATTTATTTAATTTATTTAACTTTTCTTCTATACCACGCTATTCACATTAGCGCGATGTACATTCAACAATAACATTATACTTTGCTCCAACTCTTTCGAATATGCTCCCATGTGAACTTTGTGCTATCAATGATCTATTGGACTTCAAAAGAAAAATGAAAACACACCTATATAACGGAACGTTTCTCAAATAACATAATTTAATTACCAGCTCACATACTTTGTCTATCATAGTTTTATGTAACATTTTCTTTTCCTTTAAGTCCTTGTTCTATGTAAAGCCTCATTGAGCTTGTTGTTTTTAGTGAACTACTTAGACTTTTAGATTTGTAGTATATAAATTTAGCTAAATAAATAAATAATCCCTAAGAGGAAAGGCTTAAAAAATTAGGGCTCTTCAACTTGGCAGTCTGACCTGCCCGGTGCATCCCAGAATGCACCGTGTAGGGCCAAGCACCTCCATTCTTCAAGATGGCGGCACAGAGGTGGGAGCACGTGGGCAACATTCCCGCTACAGATTTAAGGTACCAGGAGGGGATGGGGAGTCCGGCGGCCACCGGGCTACCAGGCTTTTTTGTTATTGGGTGGGTAGGATCGAGGCCCCTGGGCCACCAGGATTCTTTTTTTTATTAGATGGGTGGGTGGGGGAATCGGGGCCGTTGGGCCACCAAGGATTTTTTTTTTTATTGAGTGAGTGAGGGGATCAGGGCTGCTAGGCCACCAGGGATCTTTTTATGAGGCAGGCGTGTGGGGCTGCTGGGGATTTGGCTTCTGCGGGGGGTCGAGTTGGGGGCACTAGCCCCCCGACAGTATTCTGATGGCATCGGGGGCTTTTCTCAATGCCTAGGTCATCTGAGGTGACATGTCAAACTTCCCCTCAGATGACTCTTTTTCTCTGGCACAGCATGCCAAACTTGTGCTGACTTCTATGCGCATGTGTTTGGCTTGCTCTCCCAGTTCAATGCTGACCTTTTGCACACTTGGTAATTTGAATATTGCAGTCAGCATTACAATTGTGCTGTGAAACCCTGCGCTAATGGTTTAAGCACTGGGCTCTAGCACAGGATTTCGGCATTTGACTGTAATTTAGAATACAGAAACAATATCTGTGGCTTTTACTGAAGTATGTCCATCAACAACATGGATTTGAGGCGCCACCTGCTGGCTCTAAATGGCCACATTGATTCACATCAAAAACCCTTGCCCACCAAAGAGCAGACTGAGACATGCACACAAAAGCAAATGCAAATGGTTAGCCGAAGAGCCATAGCCAAGGAATTTCGTACCTATGGCCAAATGAAAAAGTATACTTTCACCATGTATACAATATGAGAGTCACATTTAGAAGCTCTATTTGTGATTTGGACATCTGAAAATGGGCATTCAGACATTCAAATCACAAAAACGTCCTCAAAGCTGTTTTAAAAAGCCCTAAGATTATACAAGGCTGCATACTTTCTACCTACCTTTTTAATTAATATGCAGAACAAATCATCAGACAAGCAGGACTGTATGAAGACAACCGAGATGTGAAGATTGGTGGATGACTCATCATCAACCTTCACTATGCTGATGATACCACATTACTGGCAGAAAGTGAAGATTATTTGAAACATTTGCTTCTCAAGATCAGGAATATAGTCTTAAAATGTGTCTGCACCTTAACGTTAAGAAGACAAAGATCCAGACAACTGGCAAAATGAATAAGTTCATCATTGATGGAGAAGAAATTGAAATAATGGACAACTTTAACCTACTTGGATGAACTATCAATAAGGAAGCAACAAGTAGTCAAGAAATCCGATGAAGCATTGCTCTTGGCAGAATGGCTATGAAGGACCTAGACAAGATTCTCAAGAACAGATATGTTTCTCTCCATACAATGATTTGACTTCTTCAAGCCATGGCATTTTCAATAATGTCATATGGATGCGAAAGTTGGACAGTGAAAAAGATAGGAAGAAAATTGATGCCTTTGAATTATGGTGCTGTCAACGAAAACTGTGTATACCATGGACTGCCCGAAGAACAAACCAGTCAGTACTAGAGGAGATCAAACATAGAAACATAGAAACATGACGACAGAAAAAGACCACATGGCCTATCTAGTCTGTCCTTCCATATGAACAACTACAACAGTCCCCTTTTTACCTTTAGAGATCCTCTGTGTTTCTCCCGTGTTTTTTTGAATTCAGTTACTGTCCTCATCTCTTCCACCTCCACTGGGAGACTATTCCACGGATCCACTACTCTTTCCGTAAAGAAATATTTCCGCATATCACTCCTGAATCTATCTCCCTTCACCCTCATCCCATGTCCCCTCGTAACAGAACGTGCTTTCAATTGAAAGAGGCTCTCTCCCTGAACATTTATGCCACGGAGGTATTTGAACATCTCAATCATATCACCTCTATCCCGCCTTTCCTCTAAGGTATATATATTAAGATCCTTAAGTCTGTCCTCATATGCTTTATAATGAAGACCACTAATCATTTTAGTAGCCACCCTCTGCACCGACTGCATCCTGTTCACATCCTTTTGAAGGTGCGGTCTCCAGAATTGCACACTATACTCCAAATGAGGTTGCACCAAAGACTTATACAGAGGCATTATCACCTCCTTTTTTCTGCTAGCCATTCCTCTCCGTACGCACCCAAGCATCCTTCTAGCTTTTGCCGTCACTTTTTCTACCTGTTTAGCTATTTTAAGGTCATAAGACACAACCACGCCTAGGTCTCGCTCTTTTTTAGTGGACAAAAGTACTTCACCCCCTATGCTATATTGCTCCCTTGGATTGCTGCAGCCCAAATGCATGACCTTACATTTTTTAACATTAAATCCCAGCTGCCAAATTCTAGACCATTCTTCAAGCTTAGCTAGATCCCTCCTCATGTTATCTACAACTTCCTGGATGTCTACTCTATTGCAGATTTTGGTATCATCCGCAAAGAGACAAATCTTACCCAACAGCCCTTCCACTATATCACTAACAAAGATGTTAAAAAGAATCGAAACAAGGACAGATCCCTGGGGCACACCACTGGTAACATCCTTCTTCTCAGAGTGAGCTCCATTTACCTGTACTCTTTGTTGCCTCCCACCCAACCAATTTCTAACCAAAGCAGTAACTTTAGGGTCCATCCCAAGGGTTCTCAGTTTGTTTATAAGTCGCCTCTGAGGAAGAGTGTGAAAGGCTTTACTGAAATCCAAATACACCACATCTAGGGCTCTCCCTCGGTCCAACTTCCTGGTCACCCAGTCAAAGAAATCAATCAGATTTCTCTGACAAGACCTGCATCTGGTGAATCCATGCTGCCTCGGATCCTGTAATCTGCTGGACTCCAGAAACCTCACTATTTTCTCTTTCAGCAGTGCTTCCAATAATTTAGTCACCACCGAAGTTAAACTAACCGGCCTGTAGTTTTCAACCACATCCTTACTTCCGCTTTTGTGTAAAGGCACCACATGACCCTCTCTCCAGTCCTTTGGCACCACTCCCAACTCCAACGAGGCATTGAAAATGTCAGTTAGTGGAGCTGCTAGAACGTCCCCAAGTTTCCTCAGTATTCTAGGGTGTATCCCATCCTGTCCCTTCGCTTTGTCTACTTTACGTTGAGCTAGTTTCTCACGAACACAGTCTTCTGAAAATTGTTCAAGATGTCCCTCGCTTCTGTTCCTGTTTGAGGGTGTTTTCTGAGGTCCTGCTCCTGGTTCTTCATCTGTGAACACAGAACAGAAATATTTGTTAAGAAATTCCACTTTATCCTTATCAGCTTCTACATATTCGTCCCCTGCACCCTTGAGTCTGACAATACCACTTTTGCCCTTCCTCTTCTCACTAACATATCTGAAAAATGTCTTATCCCCCCCATTTTATTGCACTGGCTATTTCCTCCTCCTTTGGAATCTTTTCCTTCCTGACCACTTTACTAGCTTCTCTAAGTTTTTCCAAATACAGATGCCTGTCTTCCTCTCTCTGTGATCTCTTGTATTTCATGAAGGCTTCCCTCTTTTTCTTCACTTTTTCAGCTACTTCTTTCAAAAGTCACAGCGGTCTCCTTTTCCTTTTACCTTTATTTGCATTTTAACAAATAGGTTGGTTGCTCTTAAAATATCCCCTTTCAGTTTTACCCACTGTTTTTCTACATCCCCCAGCTGTTCCCATCCCACTAACGACTCCCTGAGGTATTGGCCCATCTTGGCAAAGTTAATCTTCCTAAAGTCTAAGATCCTCACCTTTGAATGGATTCTAACACCCCTAGTCCTAATACTGAACCACACCATCTGGTGATCACTGGATGCAAAATGATCTCCCACTACAACATCAGAAACACATTTACCATTGGTAAGCCAGTATGGCCAGTATGGCCCCTTCACGTGTGGGATCTGTTACCAATTGCCTGAATAGTTCTCCCTGTAGAGAATCCAGGATCTCCTTACTTCTAGATGATACTGCAGCAGAAATGTGCCAATCAACATCTGGCATATTGAAATCTCCTATCAGTAGCACTTCCCCTTTCCTAGCAATGCTGCGTATGTCTTCAATTAACTCTCTGTCCATCTCTTCCTCTTGTGAGGGAGGTCTGTATATCACACCAATGCAAATAGATTTCTCTTTCCCTCTTTCTAGTTTAACCCACAATGCCTCCTCTCTCCCTTTTAAGTTCTGTAATTCCAAAGAATTAATAGTAGTTTTTACATATAGTGCCACTCCTCCTCCCCTTCTTCCTACCCTGTCCTTTCTGAATAAAGTATAGTCAGGTATAGTTACATCCCAGTCATGGTTTTCTGTGAACCATGTTTCTGTTACTGCCACTAAATCCAAGTCGGCCACTCCCACCAAAGCTTCAACATCAGGGATCTTATTCCCCATGCTACGGGCATTTATACACACTGTTTTCCATATGTTACCCCTGTTACCCATTTCCATAAAGGTATTTAATGTATCACCTACCTGGGGGCTTTCTTCACCCATCCCCAACGAATCTAGTTTAAAGCCCTCTTCAGTAGATTAGCCAGTCTACTACCGAAGACGCGTTGACCTTTCTTGGACAGATGGATGCCATCTCTGCTCTGCAACCCTTGGAACTGCATCCCATGGTCTAGAAAACCAAAATGCTCTCGATGACACCATCCATGCAGCCATGCATTGATCTCCAGGATGCGAGCCTCTCTGCCTTGGCCTTTTCCCTCAACAGGGAGGATTGAAGAGAACACCACCTGTGCACCTAACTGTTTCACCCTCTGTCCCAAAGCCATAAAGTCACTTTTGATATGTTCCGAGGTATACCTGGCAGTATCATTTGTTCCAACATGGATTAGCAACATTGGGTAATAGTCAGTGGGCTTGATGAGTCTCAGCAAACTCTCCGTAACATCTTGGATTTTGGCACCAGGCAGACAGCATACCTCTCTGGACATCAAGTCTGGTTGGCAGATGGACGCCTCAGTACCCCTCATAAGAGAGTCTCCAACCACCACTACCCTTCGTTTTCTTGTGGTCACTGATTCTGCAACTTTGAGGTACTTGAGCTTTGTTTCTTCCCTTTCCAGGGATGTTTTCACCTCCTCCATTTCCAGGCTTTCACCTCCACTTCCAGGCTTTCTTTAGAAGCTCAGATGACAAGACTTCGAATTTCATACTTTGGACACATCATGCGAAGAGAGAGATCATTAGAGAAAGACATCATGCTTGGCAAGGTAGAAGGTCATCGCAAAAGAGGAAGGCCAGCAATGGGATGGATCGATACAATAACAGCAGCTATGGGTGCCAGTCTGTCAACAAAGAGCCGTCTTACTGAAGACCGAACACAATTTAGGACAACTATCCAGAGGGTCACCATGAGTCGACACTGACTTGACAGCACTTAACAACAACAACAAGATTACACATGTTGGCACAATCATGTCCAAGGTGACCGTGGGCATGCCTGGGGGCTTGGCAGGGTGGGTCAGTAAAGACAGGCATGCACACACTATTTCAGACAAATGCTGTATGTCTGAAATTGCTATCAGGGACGTTTTTAGCTATACCTGCTTCAGGGCATAAATAGGATTAGTAAAGTTGCTCTTTTCAGTGATTTAATGACAGCATGATGAATAAGGAAATGCCCATTAACTCCTCTGATACTTTTCACTCTTTCAAAAGTACCAGTCAGTATATAGAACAGGCTTCCACACTACAACATGTGCAGGAAATTACAGACCGGTGAGCCTGACATCAGTACTGGTCAAATGATAGAAACCATTAAAAAGAATAAAATTACCGAACATGTAGATATCCATGGTTTAATGGGAGAAAGCCAACATGGATTTAGCCAAGGAAGGTCTTACCTTACTAATCTGTTAAATTTTTTTGAAGGTGTGAATAAACAGGTAGACAAAGGTGAGTCGGTTAATATGGAGTACCTGGATTTTCAGAAAGCCTTTGACAAGGTCTCTCATTAGAGACTCCTGGTGAAATTAAAAAGTCATGGGTTAGGAAACGAAAACTCTCTAAATAAACATTGCACCAAGACCCACACCTAGCCATATTTATTTATTTAACTGTATTTATATACCGCCTTATCATACAATCAAGGCGGTGTAAGAAACAAAACAGACAAAACATAATGAGAGTGAAAGATATACAGGGGATGAGTTAATTGAATTGTAAGAAAAATATAATCATTAAAACATATAATCATTAAAACATTGCACATTAATCATTACAACATGACATGTGCTAAACTACAAGGTAATATAAAATAAAAATATCATATGATAATATAAACTACTTAAAGAGCTTTGAAGTGGTGGGTAGGTATATCAGACGATTACGTGATAGGTCCATAATGCTCAGTGAAAAGCAATGTTTTTAATAGCTTACGGAAGTCTTTAAGTTCCGTTGATGATCTCAATTCGTCTGGGAGTGAATTCCAGATTATTGGGGCAGCCATGGAAAATGCTCTCTCAGTAGTATCCTTTTGCAAAGTTCTGAAATTAATAGAAGAGCTTACTCTGTGAGAAGTTCCCTTTCTTCTTGGTCGGGAGCTGGGGTCGGGAAGAATGAGGGAGTGGAGACTGTTAGCTGAGATATGATGTTTTATTTTGAATATGTTAATTATTGTTTTATATTTTATGCGTAAATGGATTGGGAGCCAATGAAGATCCTTCATAACTGGAGTAATGTGATCATGAATAGATGTTCCAGATATAATACGGGCTGCGGTATACTCTTCTAGTTGAAGAGGTTTGAGAGTTTGCAACGCTAGACCAAGGAAGATGGGATTGCAAAAATCCAGTAAAGGAGTGATTAGCGCTTGACATACAGTACAAAAAAGATCAGAGGCAAGAAGTGGTTTTAGTCTTCTTAAAATTCTCATCCTAAAATACGCATTCTTGATTGTTTTATTAATGTGAGCTTTAAGATTTAATTCACTGTCCAGAGTAACACCAAGGTATTTAACTTCTGTTTTAATTGGAATGGTTGTGCCAGCAACTCTGATGTTCGGTGGATGTAAGAATTCAGAGTTACGAGTGATTATAAGGGCCTCAGTTTTGCTATAATTGATTGAAAAATTATTTTCCTTACACCATCTTGTCATTTCAGTTAAGCAGACTGAGATATTGGAATATAAAGGGTTGTCAATAGAAAAAGGCGTAAAAATCAAAATGTTGTCTGCATAAATAGTGTATTGGATGTTATGAGCCTTCATGATATCACAGATTGGTTGTATGTAAATATTAAAAAGAAGAGATGAGAGGACGGACCCTTGAGGGACTCCTTGCAGTACATTTACTGATTGTGAAGTATTATACCCTACTTTTACTCTAATCTGCCTGTCAGAAAGGTAAGATTGAAACCATTTGAGAGTATTACCATGAATACCAATCTTCTGTAGTCTTTCCAGGAGAATTCAATGGTCAACTGTGTCAAAAGCTGAGGAAATGTCTACAAAGATCATTAGAATCCCTTTTTTGTTGTTGTCTATAACACGGAGGATATTGTCAAAGAGATATATCAAAAGAGTTTCAACTCCATGATTAGGACGAAAACCATGTTGGTTATCATCTAGGGGGGCATGATTGTCAATGTGCTCCTGTAATTGCTGTTGGACTGATTTTTCTATGATTTTTGCTAGAAATGGTATACTAGAAATTGGTCTGTATGCAGCAGGATTACTTTTGTCGAGAGTTGTTTTCTTTGGTATTGGTCTAACTGTAGCTTGCTTTAGTTGTATTGGCATAATACCTTGGGAAAGTGAATTAAGCACAATCTTGTTTATATACGGTATCAAGCTAGATTTGGTAGCTTTAATCCATGAAACTTGGCAAGGGTCCGTAGGAGCGGTGCTTGTATTAATTGCTGAGATAATATGAGAAAGTTGTTCATTTGAGGGAGAGCAAAAATTATCCCATGTTTTAGGCTGAGAGACTTGTGAGCTTATAAAGCTGTGCATAGTTGTCTTTGTGGAGTGAAATTTTTCCTTGATGTAGTCAGCAAATTTTTGTGGATCAATTTGGACAATCTCATCTGTACTTTTCTCTTTTGTGAAAATCTTAACTATTTCGAATAATTCTCTAGGCTTGTTTAAGGATGTGTTTATAATATTTGTATGGAATTCCTTTTTGGCATGATTGATAAGATCCATGTACTGTTTTTGCATTTCTATATATAACTTCTGTATATTTGTTGCCTTATATTTCCGCCATTTCCGTTCTGCCTTTCTGAGGTTTCTTTTTAACTTCCATAGGTAAGCAGAGAACCAAGGTTTGTTTTGTCTCTTTTTGTAATGGAAATTCTTTGGGCTGCTAGGTGGTACTGAGGCAGCATTAGATAATGTGTTGTTCCAGTTGAGAATTTGAGCCTCAAGATTGTTCGACTCAGTATTCAGATGTTCTATAGTATCCAGTAAGAAGGTGTCTCTGTCAAATTTCCTGAAGCGCCTTTGTGAGGGAGCGTTAAAAGAATGCATGTCGAACATATTTTTCTGTAAAAGTAGCCTTATCTTAATTAAGTAGTGGTCTGACCAAGGTACTGGTATAACTGTAGGAGTTGATAAAGAGCCATTTGAAATTAGTTTGCTGTTTGCAAAGATAAGATCAGGTGTAGAGCCGTGAATGTGCGTTGGGACCTCAATGATTTGGGTGAAATTAAGAGAGGACATTGCTTGGAGGAAGGCTTCTGCATCTTTAAGGTTAGTGGACTTAAGGTTAAAGTCACCTAACAGAAGTGTGGGTTTATTTAGAGCAGAAATGTCACAAACAGTTTCAAGCGTTGAAGCTAGTTCCTCAGGCGGGGCTCTTGGCGCTCTATAAGTCAGGCAAAGTGACATATATTTGTTCACGATGCTAATTGCGTTGCCATGAGGAGTGTCTGAGATGCTATGCATTTTGAAGTTTAGGAACTTCTTTGCAATTATTAAAACTCCTCCTCCACGCTTATGAGATCGTGGGGAGTTGTAAGCTATGTAGCTGTCTGAAACGAGTTGATTAATTAGCACATTATCAGTTGAATGGAGCCAAGATTCTGTGATGCAAAGAATATTTGAATGATATTCCCTACTTACAACCACCGCTTACAGAGTTCACACCTCCAGCCGAGAGAAAGAGTAGTTACTCACCTGTAACAGGTGTTCTCCAGGAGCAGCAGGAATCAGTCCTCACATATGGGTGATGTTGGCGCCGACGGAGCCCCCGTGCGGAGCATTTCCCCAGCTTTCAAAGAAAGCCTTTGGGAATTGCAGCGCGCATGCGTGGTCCCCTTCCTGCCCAAGGGTGCCATCTTGCTCAGTCTGATGACATAGCTAAAAGACAGCAAAAATAGCAAAAAATAAATCATATGACTGCAACTCCAAGGGGAGGAGGGAGGGTTGTGAGGATTGATTCCTGCTGCTCCTGGAGAACACCTGTTACAGGTGAGTAACTACTCTTTCTCCAGGACCAAGCAGGAAGTCAGTCCTCACATATGGGACTCCCCAGCTTAAGGCTACCGGAGACCCCAAGCCGAAAAAATGAGCTCCCTCTAGAGCATCAGTATGTAAGGAAGGAATCTTCTCTGAGAACGCCCCCGACCGGTAGCCCAACATCAGGGCCGGAGGGAAGGAGTTGCCTAAACCTCAAAGAGATTATGGAGTACTGCCTTCCAAAAGCACTGTCCCTGCGGGACTCCCTCTCAAGGCAGTAATGGGCCGCAAAAGTCTGGCTTGAAGACCAAGTAGCGGCCTGGCAGATGTCTGCCAACGGAACAGAGTGGAGATGAGCCACTGACGCAGCCTTCGCCCTGACACGATGAGCCGTGACTCGACCCTCCAACGAGAGGCCGGCTGTCCCATAAGCCCAGGCGATACAGTCAGCGACACATATGGACAAAGTATGCTTGGAGACAAGTAACCCCAACTTATTGGGGTCAAAAGAAACGAAGAGCTGAACAGCCCTCCGGTGCTCCCGCGTATGGTCAAGGTAGAAGGACAACGCCCTTCTACAGTCCAGGGTATGCAGGACCATCTCAGCCCGGCTGGCATGCGGCCTGGGAAAGAAAGTCGGAAGAACCACCTCCTGATTGAGGTGGAGACAACCTTAGGGAGAAACTTAGGGTGAGTCCGTAAGACTACCCTATTCCTGTAGAACCTAGTGTAAGGGGGATCAGACACTAGCGCCTGAAGTTCACTTACTCACCTAGCAGAGGTAAGAGCTACCAGAAATAAAGTTTTCCAGGATAGAAAATGGAGAGGACAGGTAGCCATAGGTTCAAATGGCGGACCAGTAATCCGCTGCAAGACCACATTTAAATCCCACTCAGGGGCCGGTGGACGTAGAGGAGGCTTAAGCAGGAGAAGGCCTCTGAGGAAACGAGCCACCAAAGGGTGGTTGGAAAGAGGCCTCCCATCCACCGGCGAGTGGTGCGCTGAGAGAGCACTAAGGTGAACTCTGACAGAATTGGACTTAAGGCTAGGTTGGAGAGGTAAAGCAAATATTGCAATACTACCGCTACCAAGCACGAGAAGGGATTCTCGCTGTGCTGAGCACACCAGGCGGAGAATCTACGCCACTTAAGAGCGTAGGATTTCTGGGTGGATTGCCTTCTAGAGGCTAAGACTACGTCCTCCACCTCTCTAGGCAGGAGTAGGGGAGCCAGAACTACCCTTTCAGCAGCCAGGCCATCAGATGAAGGGACTGGAGGTTGGGGTGTAAGAGAGATCCTTGTTCTTGAGACAGGAGATCGTGTTGAATCCCCAGAGGAATAGGAGTGTCCACCGCCAGCTGCAGCAGAAGTGGGAACCATGGTTGCCTTGGCCACCTGGGGGCTATCAGAATCATGGAGGCCCCGTCCTTGAGTACTTTCAACAGTGTTCTGGACACTAGTGGCGTGGGAGGAAATGTATACAGTAGGCCTTTGGACCACAGGAGCAGAAACGCATCCGCTGCTACTCTGAGAGGATGCGGTTGTCTGGAACAGAATCTCAAGAGTTGCCGGTTCAGAGGACTGGCGAAAAGATCCATGATGGGGAGGCCCCACCTCAGAAAGATCTGCTGAACCACCAATGGGTTCAATCTCCATTCGTGTGGTTGCAGGATCCTGCTCAGTCTGTCCGCCAGGTAATTCTCTTGACCAGGGTGGTAGACTGCCTTGAGAAGGATCCCGTGATTGACAGCCCAGGAGCACAGCCGTTGTGCTTCCTGACATAGAAGGAAGGAGCCTGTGCCTCCTTGCTTGTTCACGTAAAACATGGCAACTTGATTGTCCGTCTGGACCAGTACAGACTGGTGAGACGTGAGATGGGAGAAGGCCCTCAGAGCTAAGCGTATCGCTCGCAGCTCCAGGAAGTTTATCTGCTGTGCAGCCTCCCAAGGGGTCCAGAGACCCTGAGTACATGCCCCTTGGCAATGCGCTCCCCAACCTTGAAGAGAAGCATCGGTTGTCAGCACTTGAGAGTGCGGAGGGGTTTGAAAAAACACTCTGAGCACCAGATTCGGAAGATGAAGCCACCATTGCAGAGAGGAGGCAAGCAGTGTGGATATCCTCACTGAGTCTGTAAGACTCCCTGTGGCCTGATGCCACTGAGTTCGGAGACTCCACTGAGCAGGCCGCATATGCAGGCGGGCATTGGGGGTTACATGAACCGTGGAAGCCATATGGCCGAGAAGTCTCAGGAATTGCCTGGCGGAGACCAGGGAATTGCTGTGAAACTGCCTGGCTAGATCCATTAATCTGTGGGCTCTGTCCATGGGCAGAAAAGCCTTCGCCTGAAGGGTGTCCAGCCTTGCTCCTATGAACTCCATGTTCTGGGACGGGAGCAAAGTGGACTTTGCAAAGTTTATGACAAACCCCAAGCGCTGAAGCAGAGCCACAGTGCGAAGGGTGGCTTGACTGGCCTCCTGTGAAGACTGGCCCCTTATGAGCCAGTCGTCCAGGTATGGGAACACAAAAAGACCTTGAAGCCTTAGGTAGGCCGCCACCACCGCCAGGCACTTTGTGAACACCCTGGGGGCGGAGGTTAGGCCAAAGGGTAGTACTCTGTACTGATAGTGGTGTCCTCCCACAACAAATCTGAGATATTGTCTGTGGTCTGGATGAATAAGGATGTGAGTATAAGCATCCTTTAGATCTAAGGAGCATAGCCAATCTCCCTGCTGGAGGTAGGGCAGCAGGATTCCAAGGGTAAGCATCTTGAACTTTTCCCTCTCCAGGAACTTGTTGAGGTTTCGCAAGTCTAGAATGGGTCTGAGGCCTCCTGTTCTTTTTGGTACTAGAAAGTACCTGGAATAAAAGCCTTGACCTCTCAGGTGGTGGGGCACCGGTTCCACAGCCTGTTCCTTTACCAGACTTGCCAACTCCTGTAGGAGTAAGTCCCTGTGCAGAGGGAGTCTTGGAGGCTCCCCTGGAAAATAGGAGGTGAAAATGGAGAAGATAGCCCCTTTGGACTATATTGAGCACCCAGGTATCCCTGGTGACAGCTGACCACCTGTGGGCAAATAGGGCCAGCCGGCCTCCTGTGCTGATGTGAGCCAGCTGAGGAGGAGAGGCTATGCATTCGGAGTCAAAAACCCCCGCCCTGTTGTGCAGGAGCCGGTGTTGGTGGCTTGGGGGCCTTCTGCCTACGGGGCCCATGACCCTGTCCTTTGGCCTGCTGACCCTGTTGGGGAGCTGCAGAGGCCTGATAATGAGGGTATTGTTTATAGGCAGATGCCTTCCTCGGGTAAAAGGTATTTTTTCCCCCGAGCCCTTCTTCTTCTGAGAAGGGGCAGAGGTTTTTCTGGACAGCCTAGTCCTGGTCAGAGTCTCGGTCTCGAGTTCAGCAGCCCTTTCAGCCATGGGTTTGCCAAAGAGGTTTTCACCTCGGCAGGGGACATCGACCAACTTATTTATTTATTTATTTTTATTTATAGACTCTTATATACCGCACTATTAGGCATTAGCGCGGTTCACAAAAAACAGTGAGATACACAATTCAACAGTACTTTGTGTTTACAGAAAACAGGAGAATATAACTCGGATAACAGGGTATATAATTAATAAACATAGTCATAATATCATCATGGCTTCAGTTTTGTGTGTATGTGGTCTGTGGGGTATCTGTATTGTATGTGTATGAGTGGAAGGTCTGTGGGTTGGTTGAGATGTCTTTATTGTTTACTGGATAAGATAAAAGGAAGAGGTAGTGCTTCAAAGCTTTGCGAAACTGCAAAAGGTTTGGTATTGCTCGGATGTTTTGAGGGAGGCTATTCCAACACCTTGGTGCACAGAATAAAAAGGCCCTGTCTGAAGTAGTTTTGGTACACTGTGATATTGATTTAGGGACTAACAGAGTATTGAGTGTTACTGACCTTCTGTCTCTATTGAGGGGTGGTGTTTGGATCAAGTCTGATATTGATGAAGATGAGAGTTCTTTGAAGGCTTTGAATGTAATTAGTAAAATTTTGAAAGTGAGTCTACTTGTCCTGTACCCATGGCTCGAGGTCGGATGACTGTAGCCAAGCCTGTCGGCGGGCACCGATGCCGGCCCCGGCTACTCGGGCCAAAGCCTCGAAGCCATCATAGGCTGCTCGAGAGATAAACTTCGAGCACTCTCTAATACCAGTGGACAAGGCCTGGAACCTCTGCAAAGGTTCCTCGGAGAGACCAGCAGAGAACCCGGCAATCTCCTTTGCCAGGTCTCAAAGGTACATGCCCATGTAGAGCTGGTATGTCTGGACACGGCAAGCAAGCATAGAGTCCTGGAAGCACTTCTTACCGAGGGCATCCAGGTTCCGGGCCTCCCGGCCGGGAGGCACCAAGGGAGTGCATCTTCTGACTTTTCAGTTGATGCATGGCCGATTCCACAACCATGGAGTGGTACGGTAATTGTGCCTTTTGGAACCCTGGGCTCTTGCGGACTCGATAGATGGAATCGACCCGCTTGCTTAACACCGGTGTCGAGGCCGGGGTCTCCCACATGCGGAAGAGCAGCCATTCCAGCATCGGAGGAACCGGTACAGTAAAGGCCTCCTTCGGGGGAGAGTCATACTGGAGGGCCTCGAGCTCCTCGGCTCGAGGCTCCTCCTCGGGATCCGTGGGGAATGCCAAGGCCTTGGCCATATCCTGCACGAAATCCGAGAACTGGGTATCCTCCGGTGGGGATCGTCTCCGAGGTTCGGACTCCGGTGAGTCCGATGGGACACACCGAGTCCGAAAGGTGTCGGGTGACTCCTCATCCTCTGTCTCCCAGCCCGACTCCTCGGAGGAGGAATCGAGCGGTTCTGGTCAGGCAGGCACCGATGCTCTCCGCCCCGACGCCGAGGGTACCAGCATCGATGACCTCGGTCCCGAACGGGAGGCCGAGGGAGACCGTGGCCGAGGATCGACTCGAGCTCGCATGGACTCGAGGATTGGCTCGGCCTCCGGGGTCGACTTGGACGTCGATGTCCCGGTGGTCGGAGCAGATGCACTGGTGAGACTGGCGATCAGTGCCCGCTGCTGCTCCATGAAGGCAGCCAAGCTGCTCTCCAAGGCCGTCAACCTGAGTCCGAGCTCAGGAGACTCAGCAGCCCCTGACTCGGGCCCTGACAGTGTCAGGCCCGACGTCAGCTCCCCTGGAGGAGAGTCCACGAGGACTACAGTACTCACGTGCCTAGGAGACTCCATCTCGAGACTAGGTTGTTTGGCAGGCCTCTCCGACTCTGAAGACCCGGGACGGCGGTCGGGGCTATGCGACCTGGCCCTCGAGGAACCAGGTGCGTCCGCCGACGCCGCCCTCGCGGGTTTTTTCTTCCTGCGCTGCTCCCACGAAGGAGACCCCCGCTCAGAGGAACCCCGACGCTGCTCGGGGTTGGAGTCCCGAGACGTCGAGGCCTCTGACGAGGTCCGGGCCCGTCCGGACGCAGAGTCAGAGAAGATTCTGTCCTTTTGGTGCTGCCGACTCCTCAACGCCTTCGAGGACATTTTTCCACATGGACCACAGATCATCGGGTCATGATCGGGTCCGAGGCAACAGAGGCAGCAGTCATGTGTGTCGGTGAGAGACATAAGTTTCTTACACCGATCACACTTTTTAAACCCGCTGACAGCCATTGGGGGAAAAAGGGCCCCTGCGAGGTTGAAAGACAGGGCTGCCAGTGAAAAAAGAAAAATGGCGCGAACGCTAGTCACGAAGGACAAAAACCGAAAAAAAGAGAGTGGGCTCGATACCGGCGTATCGGGCCCAGGCGGGAAAAGGATCCGGCGTCGAACCGAAGAAGGAAGACAAAAAACAGGGTAATCAACTTTTTCCTCGGCGAAAAACGAACTACGTCCATCGGGCTCCGCGGAAAAAAGAAGACTAAGCAAGATGGCACCCTTGGGCGGGAAGGGGACCGCGCATGTGCGCTGCAATTCCCAAAGGCTTTCTTTGAAAGCTGGGGAAATTCTCCGCACGGCGCCGACGTCACCCATATGTGAGGACTGACTTCCTGCTTGGTCCTGGAGAAACATCGAAGACCTCATTGCCACCATCAATACCACCACCGCACCAAACGACCCTTGCCCGGCATACTGGATGAAAGCGATGCACACTGAACTCAGCCCAATCCTAGCCAATATCATAAGACTTTCCTTCTCAACAGGAATATTCCCATCATCTCTCAAACAGACGTCCATACGCCCACTCCTGAAGAACAACAGACTAGATCCGATGAAGGCGGAATCATACCGCCCGATCTCGAGTACACCCCTTCTAGCCAAAATAATTGAGAAGGTTGTCTAAAGACAGATCCAGCAACACATTGACATCGCAGCCCCCCTAGATCCATGCCAGCATGGATTCCAAGAATCCCACAGAGTAGAGAGACTACTCGTCATGCTAACCAACACCTTAAGCAGAGGAATAGACAATATTGAAAATGGGTTTGCACTTATCTTCCTTGATATTGCTGCTGCATTCGATTCTGTCAATCATGATCAACTCCTTACATGCCTCCATGAAAAGGGAATCCAGGGTCTAGCTTGGGAGTGGTGTAAATCCTATCTAGCGGACCGATGGCAACATGTATGGATGGGGTCCATCACATCCAAACCATTCCAGCAACATCAGGGAGTACCCCAAGGCTCCTCTCTGTCCGCGCTACTCTTTAACGTGTACATGCAGCCTATATGCAAAATCATCCACTCATTCAATATCTCCAGCCTGATCTATGCAGACGATGTCCTACTGTTTGCACCAATCAAGGTTATGCATCCCGACTTTACCGCCCTAGTGGAATACTTCAATGCAATCACTGACTGGCTTCAAGACCAGAACCTCCGCATAAACTTCAAGAAAACTGAGGTCCTGTTCATCACAAAGAACAAAAACTTCTCACCCCCCACTACCTTGAAGGTGAGAGATGCTGAGCTCCCAAGCAAGCCCGTGATACGCTACTTGGGTGTTACGCTTGACCAACATCTCAACTTCAAAGAGCACATAAGGAACACTAGCAGGACTATATACAATAAAATCAAAACACTAAGGCATCTAAGACCCATGTTAGCCCCCAACGATTTTCAAACAATTTTCCAGGCACTGGTAACACCTCATTTCAACTATGCGAACATCATTCTGCATGGCCTCCCCAAGAGCACACTCAACCCTTTACAACTTGCAATGAACGCGGCTGCCCGCATTCTCTGCGGATTATCCAGAAGAACCCACATCACTCTCATCCTTAAGGACCTTCATTGGCTATCGATAAACTGCAGGCTCCGAAAAGCCCTCAAGCATCACCTATTCCTTCTACATTTCTCGCAGTAAAACAATACTTAACCTCCTCCCACGCCCCAATCCATTCAAGCAGCACCCATCACATTACAAACATACCAGGACAGACCGAGCCACAGAACCACCCATCGGGTACGTTCACCAGTATCATTCTAGGGTGTATACATCAGATTGACGACAGAATACTAGTAATATGACTAATAACTATACTGTAACAATTATCATGTGTTGATATACATACGATATGATTAATGTAATAACCGATAAGATCCAGTCTTAACCATGCAGTTTGGGTATAACATCTAACATGTAAATAGTTACCTCGCCACATCTTTGATGGCGAATATGTAAATAGTTCACCCAGTTTCAGCTCCAGGTTACCGATCCTGTTCAATGTAAGCACAAGCCAGACCTGACTGGTCTTGTGCATGAATTGTTAATTGTAAACCGCACTGATAATAAAGAGCGTGGTATAAAAAAAGCGTTTAAATAAATAAATAAATTAGGAGACATTGTACTATTGTGGATCAGGAACTGGTTAAAAGATAGAAAGCAGAGAGTAGGGCTAAAAGGTCAATTTTCCCAATGGAGAAAGGTGAATAGTGGAGTACCACAGGGATCTGTGCTGGGCCTGCTGCTTTTTAACATATTCATAAAGGTCCTGGAAATAGGAATAACAAGTGAGGTGATCATATTTGCAGATGACACAAAATTATTCAAAAAATGCAAGAGGATTGTGAAAAATTGAAAGAGGGCCTTAAAAAATTGGAAGACTGGACGTCCAAATGGCAGATGAAATTTAATGTGGACAAGTGCAAAGTTGTACACCTAGGAAAGAACAACCCAAGCTATGGTTACACAATGCAAGGTACCACCTTAGAAACTACCACCCAGGAAAAAGATTTAGGCATCATCATGGATAATACATTGAAACCCTCTGCCCAGTGTGCAGCAGCAGCCAAGAAAGCAAGTAGAATGCTAGGAATCATAAGGAAAGCAATGGAGAATAAAACTAAGGATATCATCCCATGGTGCGACTGCACCTTGAATATTGTGTGCTATTCTGGTCGCCATTATCTTAAAAAGGATATAGCTGAATTAGAAAAGGTACAAAGAAGAGTGACAAAAATGGTAAAGGGAATGGAAAGATATCCCTAGGAGGAGAGGCTTAAAAGGTTAGACGTCTATAAATTAAAGAATGGAGTGGAACGGGTAAAAGCAGATTGCTTGTTTACACCATCCAAAAGTAGAAAGACTAGAGGACTTGCAAGGAAACTACAATGCAACACATTTAAGACTAATACAAGAACACCTTTTTTTTTACTCTACAAGTAATGAAACACTGGTATTCGCTACTGGAGGATGCAGTAAAAGCTGTTAGTGCAGCTGGGTTTAAAAAAGGTTTGGACAAGTTCCTGGAGGAAAGTTCCATAAACCATTAAGAGGACCCAGGTAATCTTTTGTTTGCCCCAGTACAAGCATTAAGGAACCTATGTGTCTTTTTGGGAAACTGCTAGGTACTTGTGACCTGGATTGACCACTGTTGGAAACAGGATACTGGGCTTGATGGGCCTTGGTCTGACCCAGTATGGCATTTCTTATGTTCTTATTTTCATTGATGTGCATCTTGATCTGTTTAGTTTGGGTGTTTGCAGTAGCATGTGGAAGCAGCTGGGGGCGGGGTGAGGGGGGGGTCAGAATGAATAGTCCTGTGCATCAGTAGGAGGTGAAGACTGTGATGAAGAAGCAATAGTTCGTATTGAACAAGGAGAAACAGAATGGTTTAAAATTGGTGTTCAAATTATATGCAGAATAAATCCTCAGAGAAGTAGTACTGTATAAATGCAACCAAAGTGTGAAGATTGGTGGAAGACTCATCAACAACCTCTGTTACACTAATGATACCATGTTACTGGCTGAAAGTGAAGATGTTCCAAAACACCTTCTTATCAAGATCAAGGAACATAGTCTTAAAATGGGCTTGCACCTTAATGTGAAAAAGACAAAGATCCTGACAACTTGCAAAAAGAGTGGAGGGGATATTCAGCGGCAGCGGCAGTTGGCCATTCTAACAAAGCTAGCCACCACCATCTAAACTTAAACCTGAACATTCAATGCCGGAGTCATATCTGACCCCAGCCCGGATTAGCAGGAAGCCAACTGGGTGGCCATTGCCCTGTTAACTTCCACAGTGAAAGTTAGGCCAGTCTATTCTGTGCCTTACTTTTGCCACTTTGCCATAAAAGGGCAGTGGCTTAATATTGCAGTGGCTCAATAACCGGTTAGCATTGAGGCATGCAGTAGTGGCACCAGGACTGGTCCGTTCACTAGGTGGACTAGGCGATCACCTAGGATGGCAGACCCTAGTGGGTGGCACAGTGATTGCCGCCTCTTATAAGTGGCTGCTCAGCCCTAAGCAGGCCTGATGTCCTACCCCCATCATACCAAATGCCATTGCCGCGCCACCTCCAACATCCAGCCTCTTACCTGGGGTAGATGGGTGGCACAGTGTTCATTTCTTTGAAGCTATGGAAGGCTTTAAAACATGTGCATGTGCACACTTATGTCCTGCAATTCCTGCCTCCTCTGACAGGAAGTTGGAGGGGGAAGGAGTGGCAGGAGCGGCAGGCCATGAATGCACGCTTGAACTTTAAGGCCTGCCGTGACTTCAAAGAGGTGATCACCGTGCTGCCCATCAACCTCGGGTGAGAGACTGGATGTCAGGAGCTGTGTGGCGAATGGAAGTGCAGTGGGGGCAGAACATCAGGCCTGCCTAGGTTGGCGAGAACCTTTGGGGCCCCCCTGGGTGGCACATGGGGATATTCTGGATGGAGGTTAAACATGGCTAGCAGGTCTGCTAACCGTGTTAATCCCTTTGAAGATTGGGCCCAGTAATTTTATCCTTGATGGAGAAGAAATAGAAATAGTAGAGAACTTTAACCTGCTTGGATCAATAATGAAATTTTATTTATTTATTTTATTTAGCTATTTTATTATACCGCTTAATCTACAAGTCTAAACAGTTTACATAAGAATGAGGTGGCCTTTATGGTTTTACATGGAACATTATAACATTCATTACATAGAACATAGAACATTATAACAAACTTGTCTGTTATAACAACAACCCTAGGCAACTGTCTAGTTTTGTCTAATGGCTGAGCTGGCCCTGAGGTCAGCAAAAGGTTATTAACAGCTGCAGCTATCCAACCAGTCAGTAGTGATTGAATTTGTTCTCAAGTGATGTAAACATTCTAGAGCCCATTCCCTGGGAAAAATATCAGGCTTCTGCATGACATAGTTAGGAAGATGTTCCAAAATGTAATGCTAAAATCATAACTCGCAGCACATCATTTCCAGTTAATGCAATATTTCTATGTTTTCCTTTGCAAGACATGCCTAAGTCAGTGTCTCCAAGACTGGCCTATGATACTTTAATACTGCACACAAAGGAGCAGCTATAGCTGTGAGCAGTGAGAAGAATGGCCTCGTTAAGAGCTTCTGGCAATTTCTCCAAATGTGTACATGGATGGCCTATGTGAGGATGTACTTGATTGATCTGTGGATATCCCATACACTGGGAAGAACATTTTTGAGAAAAAGGTCAAAGAAATAATTTCCCTCATTAAGGATAACTGCACCCCCATTCAATCTAACAAAAGCCGACACCCCGCTCAGCATATAAGCGGCATCCCTACTCCGAGGGAGCTGCTTTCGCCCTCAGCAGTCCCCTGGTGAACTCCTGCCCAATCGGGGCAGTGGGAGCAACAAAAGCCGGCACCCCACTCAGCATATAAGCAGCGTCCCTACTCCGAGGGAGCCGCTTTCACCCTCAGCAGTCCCCTGGTGAACTCCTGCCCAATCGGGGCAGTGGGAGCAACAAAAGCCGGCACCCCGCTCAGCATATAAGCGGCGTCCCTACTCCGAGGGAGCCGCTTTCGCCCTCAGCAGTCCCCTGGTGAACTCCTACCCAATCAGGGCAGTGGGAGCAACAAAAGCCGGCACCCCGCTCAGCATATAAGCGGCGTCCCTACTCCGATGGAGCCACTTTCGCCCTCAGCAGTCCCCTGGTGAACTCCTGCCCAATCGGGGCAGTGGGAGCAACAAAAGCCGGCACCCCGCTCAGCATATAAGCGACGTCCCTACGGAGCACACCCGCGCCTGGCGGGCCCGCGCCTGAGGGCCTCGCCAGAGGGCCCTTTGGCGAGGCCCTTAGGCGGAGGCCGGTAGGCGTAAAGGAAAACCTTGGCCTGCGCCTTGCGCTTGGAAAAACGTCCGGGAATACAAGCAAAGCAAGTCACTTCAGCCACACCCGGCTCGAGCTCCCCTGAATGGGTCTGAGCTCGCCAGCACCAGATACCATTGTCAACGCGACCATCAAGTGCCGCTGAACCCAGAAGCGACAACTCCATGCGACTAGAGCTCCCTTTAACTCAGGTTGAGCATGCCAGCTCCTGTTACCAACAACAGTTCTCCCAACCAGGTAAACGCTTCACTACGGAACTATATACACAGCATTACCATATTAACTGCAAACATAACTATAGACACTGAAACTCACTCATAAACTGTCACTGTGTCACAATAATCAGATGCTCATTCTGAACCACTACTCTATCACTGCAACCCTACCTGTTGTTTTAAGGCATTACCTATGTAAGTAGAGCATTAACAACCTTTTATTCTAAACATTGTGTGTACTGAATGCATTAAACCTTTTAGCCGCTTCATAGGGTATACAATTGTTTCAGAGTGTATACAAATGTTTCATAGTGTAACAAATACTTCATAGTGTAACAATCGGCAAACTGTAACAATCAGCCATTTGTATGTACCAGCTTTAATGTCTAAGCTTACTCGTGCCTAACCTATACTCACATTATTATAGGCAGTTTATCGTAAGTGCAAATTAATCCACCAGAAAGTTTGTAACATTCTATAAGATTGAATTTGAACCTGGTCCTGTCACCTCATGGCTCTCAATGCCTATATGATTGCTCTCTGCTTTTACCTAACACTAGCCACATATGCTTATATACCACAATTACCACACCACCAGACAATATTATGGCAACCAATATTTATTCATAGCCCAATACTGATACCAATAGTCCCACTGCTATATCCTACTTACCATGCTCAGGATACAGCAATCCCCAAACCAGACCTGAATGCAGTAGTTAAGATCCCAGGCAAACCCCGTAATAAGCACAGCTCCAAACTAAAAAAAAAGCACAGGAAGACGGCAGCCGCAGCTAATAAAAGCAAGCACCAGCAACCATGCCAAATATCACAATCCCCTATCACGATCTGCCTCATCAACGCCAGGTCTATTAGAAATAAAACACACATCATCCACAACATCATGTCTGACAACAAACCCGATATCCTCTGCGTCACCGAAACATGGCTCACTGACACTGACCCAGCAATAGTAAACCAATTAACTAAACCTGACTATTCAGTATTTAACTGCCCACGACCTAGCAGGGGGGGAGGAGGAGTCCTAATCCTTGCCAGAGCCTCCCTACTTTTAACAAACACGTCCCTAACTGCATCCGAGGGCATTGACATACTCAAGATTGAGAATAAAACGATAACCATCTGCTTAATCTACAGACCCCCCTCATCCCACCATGAAACCCTGGCCACTGCACTAGAAATTATCTCAACCTCTGTAATCAAGAAACAGCGAATTATCCTGGGAGACCTCAACCTGCCATCCATACCCCCCATGCAGGCCGACACGTTCCTTGAAGCCATGAACCAGCTCGGATATATTCAAATTATTCAGGAAGCCACTCATAACAAAGGCAACGCCCTAGATATGGTATTCATATCATCCGACACGCAACTAAATGAAATACGAAAACCTGAAACTCGAGTAACCCAGGTCCCCTGGTCTGACCACTACCTAATTGAACTTGAAATCCACTTAACATCCATAAATGAAAAAACTCCAGCCGACCCAAAAATACATCACCAAAGGAAGTTCCGAAAATTCAACAGTGAAACATTGGTAACATCTATATCATCATGCTTTGAATACACTCTCACGGATCTAGATAAGCTGGTAGACATATGGAACTCAGGGATCGAAGCAGCAGCAAGACCAACCTGGAAAGCCGCAAACACAGCAACAAGAGCAAGAACCGAACCATGGTACTCTCCTACCCTATGCAGAATGAAAAGGGAACTACGCAAGCTGGAGAAAAAATGGAGGAAAACACAAACCGAGGAATGCAAGCAATTATACCTAACACTCCTCATGGAATACAAGAATGAGGTTAACCTTGCAAAAAAGATTCACCACACTAACCTACTCAATAAAGCTATCAATAGACCCAGAGAGCTATTTGAGCTTGTCAAATCACTCACCAAAACCTCCAAGGACACCGTCTATACCAACGAAATAAAGGCCCAGATGCTTGCAGACCATTACGCCAAGAAACTTCACCCGCAAGTACCCACAATCATCGATCAAAGCATATCTTTAGTCCTTACCCCTCGAGAAACCGGCACCGTCTCTCAGGCAGAATCTACAGCAGAATGGAATACCTTCCATCAATTAGGTGAACAGCAGATCATAAACATCATAAACAATTTAAAATCCACCACCTCCCCTCTTGACCCATGCCCAGCGGCTTGGATAAAAGCAACTAAGAAAGAAATCGCAAAACCTATCTCCTACATTGTTAACCAGTCACTCCAACAAGGTACAATGCCGACCTATCTCAAGAGTTCACTTATAAGACCCATCTTAAAGAACAAAACACTCAACAAAAGTGATCCTGCATCATATCGACCGATCTCGAGCATATCATTCTTAGCTAAAACAATCGAAAAGACGGTTCAGCAGCAGCTGCAGGATCACATTGACGATAGGAAAGCCTTAGATATGCATCAATATGGGTTTCATCAGCATCACGGAGTAGAAACCCTACTGCTAGCACTCCTTGACAACCTCCTCAGGGGTCTCAAAAATAAAAATGCTATGTTCATACTTATATTTATCGACATCTCAGCTGCATTTGATACAGTACACCACGGCACCCTCTTAAACCGTCTGGCATCCATAGGTATAACAGGGACCCCTCTAAAGTGGTTTGCATCATACATATCCAATAGGATGCAACAAGTCCAATTCAACGACGATAAAGCCGATGCCTTCCCCCAGACCCAGGGGATCCCGCAAGGGTCCGCCTTATCATCTCTCCTATTTAATTTGTATATAAAACCAATCTGCGAGATCTTTCAGAAGTGCAACATCAATTACCACATCTATGCTGACGATGTGATGCTGTACACGCACCTTGACATAACACAACCGGATTTCACTCCACTAGAAGAATGCCTCGACATGCTACAAACATGGCTTCAACAAAACAACATGTCAATAAACCATAAGAAAACAGAGGTCATGTTTATCTCCAAAAAAACCAATTTCATCCCGCCCACCACAGTCACCCTCAACAAAAACATATATCATACGAAGCCTGCAATAAAATCTAGGGGTCCTACTAGACAGAAACCTTAAGATGGATAAACACCTCCGAACAATTAACCAAGCCATTTTTTACAAATTGAAAGTTCTTCAACCACTTCGCAATATCCTCGAGAAATCTGACTTCAGGACTGTTGCACAAGCTCTAATCATTCCTCACCTAGACTACTGCAACGCCATTCTGCAAGGGCTTCCGAAGAACACCCTAAATATCTTGCAAATGGCTCAAAATGTTGCGGCAAGAGTCATCATGGAAAAAAGCGTCACAGATCACATAACCCCAGTGCTAATGGAACTGCATTGGCTCCCGGTAGCAGCCCGAATTATATTCAAACTCCTCATAACAACGTTTAAGCTCATTCACAACATTGCACCCTCCTTCCTCGACAACCTAATCACTATGCAACCACACAACAGGACCAGAAGAACCATAAATCTCAACACTCTCTGTGTCCCGACCAGCATAAGAACTGTCAAAGCAGAAACAAGCAATAGAGCATTCACATATACAGCACCAACCCACTGGAACCAACTCCCACACGAGTTGCGACTGACAAATAATTTGAGTGAATTCAGAAGGAAACTCAAAACCCACTTATTTCAGGCTCACTACAACCCGACCTAAGTGCGACACCTTACCTCAACGAGATGGCTTTTGCCTGCCATGACAGCATTTGGAATACCGATATTATGTATATTACCGATATTATGTATATTACCGATATGTAATCTTGTATATATGTATATTTTAGGCCCCTCCCACGCACCTACAATCAAATGTATTTTTAGAATTTTGAGCCCCAATCCGATGTATAAAGTATCTAATTACTATTTCCTGTGTTATGTAAATCATTGCTCAATCGAAATGTGTATCTTAAAAATCACTGTATTGTATGATACATTATGATTCTGTAAAGTAAACCGGTTTACTAAATAAAATAAATAAATCTTTAGCACCAGCATCCTCCCAAAGAACTTGATATCATTCATACCAGAGACCATATTTATTTAGCAGTTTTTTTATATTGCTTTATCATTTCAATCAAAGCAGTTTACATTGTAACAAACTTGGTAATGTACATTAAACAGGGACATTGATAACTTGGATTTTTCTGAGCAATGGAGGGTTAAGTGAATTGTCCAAGGCCACAAGAAGTGCTAGTGAGAATTGAACCCTAAGGCCAGGGTTGGGCTGCGGGGAATGTCCTCTGCCCCTCCTGCCCTTTTCGTGGCCCAGGCCCGCCAATCCTCACCGACTAGCGGAACCTATTCCACCTCCAAAGTGGAATAAGTTCCCCATAAAGGCCGTTGGCCCCATACGTACAGGGCCGACATTGGAATTGGCCCTGTACATCTGGGGCCGACAATTACCCACTGCCCCTGATCCACCCATTTCCCACCCCCATCTACCTGCCCCATACCATGCGAGAGGAAGATAGACAGGAATGGGAAAGGGCCCGAATAGCAGGGATAGACGTCCCAATGGGACGTTGATCCCTGTTATTTGTGCCTTGGAATGACTCCAATGATAATCAGAAATCACCACCATGGCTAATAAAAATGAAGTGTATAAAAAACATAAAAAAATGAATCATGTAAAACAAAATAAAAATTAGAATTAATATCAACATCAAAATCATAGAAACATAGAAATATGATGACAGAAAAAGACCACACGGCCTATCTAGTCTGTCCTTCCATATCAACAACTACAACAGTCCCCTTTTTACCTTTAGAGATCCTCTGTGTTTGTCCCATGCTTTTTTGAATTCAGTTACTGTCCTCATCTCCACCACCTCCACTGGGAGACTATTCCACGGATCCACTACTCTTTCCGTAAAGAAATATTTCTGCATATCACTCCTGAATCTATTTCCCTTCACCCTCGTCCCATGTCCCCTCGTAGCAGAACTTGCTTTCAATTGAAAGAGGCTCTCTCCCTGAACATTTATGCCACGGAGGTATTTAAATATCTCAATCATATCACCTCTATCCCGCCTTTCCTCTAAGGTGTACATATTAAGATCCTTCAGTCTGTCCTCATATGCTTTATAATGAAAACCACTAATCATTTTAGTAGCCACCCTCTGCACCGACTCCATCCTATTCACATCCTTTTGAAGGTGCGGTCTCCAGAATTTCACACTATACTCCAAATGAGGTTGCACCAAAGACTTATACAGAGGCATTATCACCTCCTTTTTTCTGCTAGCCATTCCTCTCCGTATGCACCCAAGCATCCTTTTAGCTTTTGCTGTCGCCTTTTCTACCTGTTTAACTACTTTAAGATCATCAGACACAACCATGCCTAGGTCCCGCTCTTCTTTAGTGGACAAAAGTACTTCACCCCCTATACTATATTGCTCCCTTGGATTGCTGCAGCCCAAATGCATGACCTTACATTTTTTAACATTAAATCCCAGCTGCCAAATTCTAGACCATTCTTCAAGCTTAGCTAGATCCCTCCTCATGTTATCTACACCTTCCTGGGTGTCTACTCTATTGCAGATTTTGGTATGATCTGCAAAGAGGCAAACCTTACCCGACAGCCCTTCCGCTATATCACTAACAAAGATATTAAAAAGAATTGGACCAAGGACAGATTCCTGGGGCACACCACTGGTAACATCTTTCTCCTCAGAGTGAGCTCCATTTACTTGTACTCTTTGTCGCCTCCCACCCAACCAATTTCTAACCCAAGCAGTAACTTTAGGGTCCATCCCTAGGGTGCTCAGTTTGTTTATAAGTCGCCTGTGAGGAACAGTGTCAAAGGCTTTACTGAAATCTAAATACACCACATCTAGGTTTCTCCCTCGGTCCAACTCCCTGGTCACCCAGTCAAAGAAATCAATCAGATTTGTCTGACAAGGCCGTAATCCGCTGGACTCCAGAAACCTCACTATTTTCTCTTTCAGCAGCATTTCCAATAATTTACTCACCACCGAAGTTAAACTAACCGGCCTGTAGTTTTCAACCACATCCTTACTTCCGCTTTTGTGTAAAGGCACCACATGAGCCTCTCTCGAGTCCTTTGGCACCACTCCCGACTCCAACGAGGCATTGAAAAGGTCAGTCAGTGTAGCTGCTAGAACGTCCCCAAGTTCCCTCAGTATTCTATGGTGCATCCCATCTGGTCCCATCGCTTTGTCTACTTTAAGTTAAGATAGTTTCTCACAAACAAGTCTTCTGAAAATTGTTCAAGATGTCCCTCGCTTCTGTTCCTATTTGTGGGTGTTTTCTGAGGTCCTGCTCCTGGTTCTTCATCTGTGAACACAGAACAAAAATATTTGTTAAGCAATTACGCTTTATCCTTATCAGCTTCTATATATTCCTCCCCTACACCCTTGAGTCTGACAATACCACTTTTGCCCTTCCTCTTCTTACTAATATATCTGAAAAATGTCTTATCCCCCCAATTTATTGCATTGGCTATTTCCTCCTCCTTTTGAATCTTTGCCTTCTTGACTACTTTGCTAGCTTCTCTAAGTTTTTCCAAATACAGATGCCTGTCTTCCTCTCTCTGTGATCTCTTGTATTTCATGAAGGCCTCCCTCTTTTTCTTCACTTTTTCAGCTACTTCTTTTGAAAACCATAGCAGTCTCCTTTTCCTTTTACCTTTATTTACCATTTTAACAAAAAAGTTGGTTGCCCTTAAAATATCCCCTTTCAGTTTTGCCCACTGTTTTTCTACATCCCCCAGCTGTTCCCATCCCACTAACGACTCCCTGAGGTATTGGCCCATCTTCGCAAAGTTAGTCTTCCTAAAGTCTAAGATCCTCACCTTTGAATGGATTCTAACAGCCCTAGTCCTAATACTGAACCACACCATCTGGTGATTACTGGATGCAAAATGATCTCCCACTACAACATCAGAAACACTTTCACCATTAGTAAGCACCAAGTCCAGTATGGCCCCTTCATGTGTGGGGTCTGTTACCAATTGCCTAAATAGTTCTCCCTGTAGAGAATCCAGGATCTCTTTACTTCTAGATGATACTGCAGCAGGAATTTGCCAATCAACATCTGGCATATTGAAATCTCCTATCAGTAGCACTTCCTCTTTCCTAGCAATGCTACATATGTCTTCAATTAACTCTCTGTCCACCTCTTCCTCTTGTGAGGGAGGTCTGTATATCACACCAATGCAAATAGATTTCTCTTTCCCTCTTTATAGTTTAACCCACAATGCCTCCTCTCTCCCTTTTAAGCTCTCTGTTTTTATACATAATTTAAAAAACATGCTATATATTTAAAAAGGGGGGCAATCTATCAAGGGGTGCCTAAATGGCCCTGATGTTGACCAACGACATATATAATTAAAATCGTAAAACTTTAAACAACAAAAATGAGGGAACTCTAATTGCATTTTCAGCCTCTCAAATTGAAAATAGATGCATAACAACAAAAAAAACAAAACCATCTGTAATAAAAGAGGGACTAAAATCCAATTATAAATATCTAAAAATTGAAATCAGCAGGTGCAGGCAATAAGTAAACTTTTAAAATGTAACGATCATAGGAAGGCGATCCACAGGAAGTAGATCACAAAAAGACAGACAGATCTTGATCCAGATTTAACCAATGGGGAGTTAAGATACTCAAAGTGAAAATGAATCTCTGCTCCAATCTTAAAAGAACCCTATCAATGTCTCCTGTCCAATGTGAATGGACCATTTTGAATACCAGAAATTTCAAATCAGACAGAGTTTGCTGCAGTGCATTGTGAGGAACAAAGGGTTTATCTTCTAATTTTCTCCTCAAGCAACTTTTGTGCTCTATTATACATGTCCTGACAGAATGCTTTGTCTTCCCTACATAGAGAAGTTTGCAGAGACACATGAGATAAGCAACTTGCTGTGATTCACAATTAGAAAAATCTTCAAGAAAAATTCACTTAGTTACAGAGTGAATGAAATAGTTCTTTGTGGTGAGAGTTGACACACACTAAACAACATCCACAGGAAAAATGTCCCCTTATCAATCGGATTAACCCTCGGTTTCGAGAGTGCAGATAGTACAAGAATACTGGGCAAATTCCAGTTTAAAAATACAAAGAATATTGGGCACATTTTTAAGAATACGAAGAATATGTGCAAGTGATCAGGATTTTGAAAATCATGTGTTAGATGACTCAGGAGCATGGGTAACCAAGGGATTGTGATAGATGAGGGTACCACAGAGCCAAGAATACAAATTGTACTACTTTGCTTCAAGGCTCGAGCCATTCGGTAGAAGAAATAATTTTTCTAAAGATATTTCAAACATACTCAGAGAAGAATGGTACCTCCTCTCTACAGTTCCTTTGCTCTGCTCACGTCAACTCACAATAGCACAAGAGGTACCGGAATTTGGCCAATATTCTTGTACCATCTGCACTCTCCAAACCACGGGTTAATCTGAAGATAAGGGGGGCATTTTTCCTGTGGACACTGCACTACAGCATACTCTGCTATTATGGGTTTTATTTCTTAATGATTGTGTGATAATTATTTGTATGATACCATGTTTTGATATGCACTATATGGCACATTTGTTTTATCTCTATTAATATCTATGTCATTGTTATTTTAATTTCGGATCTTGGCATGATACATTTTAACATGATTTCTGCAGAGTTTGCTGCTGATTTATATTCTTTTACATCTCCTATCTCCAAATCCGTCATGCAGGAAACTCAACCCTAAGGGCCAGCAAACTGCATCCGCGCGTATTTGCTGCCAGGGACACAGTCCTCAAAATACGCGCTATGCGCACATATGCGAGAGCCATGTACTTATTCCTCATTTAAAATAAAGACGCAATTGACCGCACCCGAATAACCTTATCTCCTTAACCTTGCCCTTTCCATGGCCAAACCGTAAGCAAGATCCGAGCCAACTTGGGCATCAAAGCATACTCTGCCGCAACAGAGCCAGCAATACCGATAACCTCCAAGGATTCTCATCAAACTGTCGAACTAGAGTGGCGTACTATGGACTCATCGACCAGCCCAAGACCACCGACAGCGCTCGTCCCCGATGAGCTCCTATGCACGGAATCACTTGCGCCCTGATCGCCCACGGGGAGAAGACCTAAAAGAGCCCTGAAGTTGTCCACTGTTGCATCAGGACGTCGATCCCCTCTGACCTCTACTGGAAGGCAGCCATGAGAGCCACCCGCAATGGCCCCCCACCTGCGGGAAAGAGGTTTTTTTTTTTTTTTCCCCTGATCTATAGATAGGACTGCTTGTTGATGGAACAATGTTGTGCTTAGGTGGTTTGACCTAAAAGTGTCGGTTATAATATTCAGGTATTTTTGGTAGTCCATTAGATTATCACTGCAATTTAATTATATTTTAAGGATGCACTGGTTTTATCATTATTAGTGCTGCCATTAGAAGGTTCCACCTTAAATTCAGTGCTATTACTTGTCCCAATGGCCTTTCACCTCTCACCAGCACGACATCTTTTAGTTTAAAGCTCAGCATTTGCTGAAGCGGCTTTTCTTTAACTTAACGCTACGCATGACGGACGTATTGCTGAGTGCTGTAAAGGCAAGTACTTTAAATATTACATTTATTTGAGCAGTTCCTTATGCTAAAAGTTGACTTGCGGTTTTAAATTTGTGAGGATCTTTGTTTTGCCGTCTTTCATATTGTCCTTAGAAGCATATGTATATCATAGCTTCACCTACAGTCGCTATTTTTCCGATAATCCCTTCACTGCCACTCTTCGTTTGTCCATTCATTCATTCATTTCTCATTAAAAATTGCCTTTACACTATAGGTTGTTTCCTGACAAACGAGTGATATGTTAAGCTTTTGGCTCACCTAGTTCTAGCCGTGGATCGCTAACTGGGTAGCGGTCCAATATAGCCACTGCCCACATAGGCTCTGTGGATGAATCCCCTCGGTGCCTAACCCAGATATTCAATGTCGGCATTGTGGCATTGAATGTTCGGGTTTAGAGGTCAGCGGGCAGGGCTATGCGCTGATGCGAAGTATAACCCGCCCAGCTGGATATCAGGTCCTAAATACCTAAAGGGTTTTAATGAACACACCATTTTCAAAGAAGGGGAAGCTGTAAAACTAGAGGGCATAAAATAAAACTGCAAGGAGGTAAACAAAAGCAATGTCAGGAAATACTTTTTAACTGAAAAGGTGATCAATGCTTGGAATGCCCTCCCGATGGAGGTGGTGGGGGCAAATACACTGATGGGATTCAAAATGACATGGTTCAGAAATTTTTTATCCCTTTCTAGCAAGAGGATAACATCAAAATAAACTTAAATATCTTTTATACTTCAACTAATAGAAGGAGGGAGGTGTGACCTGCTGGAGCGGAGGGCACAACCCTAAACAAAGGCAGAAAGTGGGGTGACCTCCATGAAGTGGCGGGTACAACTACTCTAGCCACCATACTAGTCTTCATCTGCCATCATAAAATATTACTATGCTACTATGAAGTTTCAGTGTGACCAGTACACTCAGCTACTTCTGTTCAGCATGGAGGTCATTCAAGAACATGAATAAGCCCTTTGGACATGTGGCATAGATGTTTTTCTAGCGAAAACATCTATGACCATATTTTGAAACCCCCATGGCCCTACACGAATAAAGCGCTAGCACGGGGATCTCAGAACGTGGAAGGGAGAGGGCGGAACAGGGACATGGTCAGCAGCGGAGATGTACAATGCATATTCAGGAAAGGCCCATATACGTTCTGCATGTTTCCCGCAGACTTTCACGTTATACCTGCAGAAAAGTGGAATAAGGCAGGACTTAGAAATTTTTTGCTCTGCTCTGCAATGTGTCCCATAGAGATGAATGGCTGTGACAATGATGTTTTGAACTGGTGTGTCTGTAGTCCAGAAGACCACAAGATGCAGTTGTAAAGAGAAAAATGCAGAGGTGAGAGAAGGTTTTATGGTAGTGACACATTAATATTCAGAGGTGCAATGTGATTATTCTGGCTATGCTGACAATTTATGCGTGAGCTAGAGGAGATATACTAGGGCACCTTAACAATTCCTGTCTTCCGAGAAGTGGGACTATTGGTGTAGGGATTGTATGTGAGTGAGTATAGAATGGATCCAGGTGTGGGTGAGAAATGCAGATCAGATTAGTAGTCCTGGGACTGCATGTCAGTATGTTATATCAGCTATACCGGTAGTAGTGGCCGACTTGGATGTAGTGGCAGTTACAGAAACATGGTTCACAGAAAACCATGATTGGGATGTAATTATACCTGGCTATACTTTATTCAGAAAGGACAGGGTAGGAAGAAGGGGAGGAGGAGTGGCACTATATGTAAAAAATACTATTAAAGCTTTGGAATTACAGAGCTTAAAAGGGAGAGAGGAGGCATTGTGGGTTAAACTAAAAGGAGGGAAAGAGAAATCTATCTGCATTGGCGTGATATACAGACCTCCCTCACAAGAGGAACAGGTGGACAGAGAGTTAATTGAAGACATACGCAGCATTGCTAGGAAAGGGGAAGTGCTTCTGATAGGGGATTTCAATACGCCAGATGTTGATTGGCAAATTCTTGCTGCAGTATCATCTAGAAGTAAAGAGATCCTGGATTCTCTACAGGGAGAACTATTCAAGCAATTGGTAACAGACCCCACACGTGAAGGGGCCATACTGGACTTGGTGCTTACCAATGGTGAAAGTGTTTCTGATGTTATAGTAGGAGATCACTTTGCATCCAGTGATCACCAGATAGTGTGGTTCAGTATTAGGACTAGGGCTGTTAGAATCCATTCAAAAGTGAGGGTCTTAGACTTTAGGAAGACTAACTTTGCCAAGATGGGCCAATACCTCAGGGAGTCGCAAGCGGGATGGGAACAGCTGGGGGAGGTAGAAAAACAGTGGGCAAAACTGAAAGGGGATATTTTAAGGGCAACCAACCTTTATGTTAAAATGGTAAATAAAGGTAAAAGGAAAAGGAGACCGCTATGGCTTTCGAAAGAAGTAGCTGAAAAAGTGAAGAAAAAGAGGGAGGCCTTCATGAAATACAAGAGATCACAGAGAGATGAAGACAGGCATCTATATTTGGAAAAACTTAGAGAAGCTAGCAAAGTAGTCAGGAAAGCAAAGATTCAAAAGGAGGAAGAAATAGCCAATGCAATAAAATGGGGGGGGATAAGACATTTTTAAGATATGTTAGTGAGAAGAGGAAGGGCAAAAGTGGTATTGTCAGACTCAAGGGTGAAGGGGAGGACTATGTAGAAGCTGAAGAGGATGAAGCGGAATTGCTTAACAAATATTTCTATTCTGTATTCACTGATGAAGAACGAGGAGCAGGACCTCAGAAAACACCCACAAACAGGAACAGAAGCGAGGGACATCTTGAACAATTTTCAGAAGACCGTGTTCATGAGAAACTAGCTCAACTTAAAATAGACAAAGTGATGGGACTGGATGGGATACACCCTAGAATACTGAGGGAACTTGGGGACGTTCTAGCAGCTCCACTGACTGACTTTTTCAATGCCTCATTGGAGTCGGAGGTGGTGCCAAAGGACTGGAGAGAGGCTCATGTGGTGCCTTTACACAAAGGCGGAAGTAAGGATGTGGTTGAAAACTACAGGCCGGTTAGTTTAACTTCGGTGGTGAGTAAATTATTGGAAACGCTGCTGAAAGAGAAAATAGTGAGGTTTCTGGAGTCCAGCGGATTACAGGATCCGAGGCAGCATGGATTCACCAGAGGCAGGTCTTGTCAGACAAATCTGATTTCTTTGACTGGGTGACCAGGGAGTTGGACCGAGGGAGAGCCCTAGATGTGGTGTATTTAGATTTCAGTAAAGCCTTTGACACTGTTCTTCCTTGTGCGAGCTCCTTGGGGCGAGAGACGGGGGATACATCGCAGAGCCCCTATCCCTGCTGGTTGTTCCCGTGTCCCCTTGGCCCCTCATTGCTGTCATCGGCCTTGGCCGTTTACTCCTTCGGTTCTGCTTTGTTTCCTTTTGGCCATGTCTGCTATACCCGTACATTGGGGCTGGCGCCCCTCTCCATCAGGCCCCGCCCCTCCTGGGCCCCTTGCTCGTTGTCTCCCAAACCTCATTGTCTGTCCACGTACCCTTTCACCTTCCTCCTCTCCCTCTGCTCCCTCTGTTTTGTTTTTGCAACTTGCTCTACTGAACTGCCGCTCACTCCGCTCTAAGTCTCTTCTAGTACACGACCTCATTTCTCAGCACTCCCTGGATCTTTTCTTCTTAACGGAAACATGGCTGAGGGAGGGCGAAGAGCCCTTTCTCAACCGTTGTTTACCACCTGGGTATTCTTTTTTCTCTATTTCTCGTCGGGGAAGGGCTGGTGGAGGGGTTGCTACTATATACCGCTCATCCCTCCCCCTTTCTGAGCTTCCAGCTTCTTCTACCCTATCATATCCGGAATCTCTACTCCTTCGACTAGCTTCCTCCCCCTCCCCTTGCCACTTTCTTCTTATTTATGGCCCTCCATCTCTCACTACTGCTGCTTGGGATTCTCTTCTAGCCACCATTCTGGAAGCTTCGCTGCAGTACTCCTCTCTTGTGATACTGGGCGATTTCAATGTTCACGTAGATTCTCCTTCCTCTGCTAGGGACCTTTCTTTTCTCACCTTTCTATCCGATTTGTCTCTCCGGCAGTTTGTTTCTTTCCCCACCCACAATGCAGGGCACTCCCTTGATCTTATCATCACCTCTGCCTTTTCTCCAGCTCCCCCCTCTTCCCTCTCCTCTTTTCCTCTCCCCTGGTCCGATCACTTCTGCCTTCTTTTTTCCCTACCTGTCTCCTTCACCCCTTCATCCCCACCTCTGCATTCCCCTGGCCGCACCCCAGCCCAGCCGTTACTCACCCGCAAGATTTCCTCTGACACTTTATCTCAGTTTCCCCCCTCCACCTCTATTTTCCCAGATGATTTTGGTTCCCTGCCTCTTGACACTCAGGCGCACCTTTGGCATTCTTCTCTTACCTCTGCCTTGGATAGTGTCGCCCCCCTTCGTCCCCGTCCCCCCTCCCGACGTCATCCGCATCACCCCTGGTATCACTCTGGTCTTCATTTACACTGGAAATACCTTCGTCGAGCTGAGCGTCTTTGGCATACTCATCCATCTCCATCTTCTCTACAGTCCTTTCACTTATGTCATACTCATTACCGTTCCCTCCTCCATTCTGCTAAACGTGATTATTACTCTGGACTCATCTCCTCCTCTTCCAATTCCTCTCGTCAACTATACACTGTTCTCCGCAATCTCACCGCCTCTCACTCTTCTACTTCTGTCTCCTCTTCCTCCCTCTCGGCTCCCCCTGACCCCTCAGCACTTGCCTCCTTTTTCATTGCCAAGGTTCATAATCTTCGTCAGTCCTTTTCCTCATGTCCTACACCTCTTTCCCCCCCTCCTATAGTCCCCCCCTGTTCTTCCTCCCCTACCTCCCCCTCCCCTGTCTTGTCCCATTCCTGGTCCTCTTTTGAGCCAATTTCCTCAGCTGTACTACACGAAACGTTTCTCTCCATCCGTAAGACAACCTGTTCTGCAGACCCTATTCCTTCACACTGGCTACTGGATCCCTCCTTACTCCTCTCTCCTTTCATACTTAACCTCTTCAACTCAAGCCTATCTTCTGGTATTTTTCCAACCCCTTGGAAGCACGCTGTTGTTCGGCCCATCCAGAAATCACATACTTCTGACCCAACTATTCTCTCCAACTGGTGCCCTATTTCCAATCTTTGTTTTCTCTCAAAGCTTCTTGAAAAACTTGTCTTTCTCCAACTCTCCTCCCACCTAGAATCCTCTCTTTTCTTACACCCTCGACAATCTGGTTTCCGTTCTGGTCACAGCACCGAATCTATTCTTCTCTCCCTCCTTAATGAACTTCACCATGCGCACGATCACGGACTTGTCTCCCTTGTTGTTTCCCTCGATCTTTCTGCAGCTTTTGACTTGGTAGATCATCGCACTCTTCTTACACGGCTTCACGACGCTGGTGTCTCTGGTGTAGTTCTTCAATGGTTTCACTCTTTTCTCTACAATCGCTCTTTTACTGTTGTATCAGGGTCCTCCACATCTGCCCCAACCCCTCTCTCTTGCGGTGTGCCCCAGGGTTCTGTCCTCGCACCTCTTCTTTTCAACGTCTTTTTGGCCCCCCTTGCACTTCTTGTTCAGCAATTCGCCATCTCCGCATACTATTACGCCGACGATCTCCTCTTCATACTTCATACTGACTCTCTTAACCCAGACATCTCGCCCCTCAATCACTGTCTCGCTGCTGTTGCCTCTTGGTTCTCTTCTAACTATCTCCACGTTAACCCTTCTAAGTCATTCGCCACATGGATTACACTAGGAAGCGCCCCACCCACCTGCACTCCAATCTTTTCCACCCAATCGGTCCCTCTGGTTTCTTCCTTTCGCTATCTCGGTGTGGTTCTTGACTCCTCTCTATCCTTTCGGGAGCACATCTCCTCAGTAGTTCAGCGGTCTTTTTTCTCACTCAAACAACTACGAGCTGTCCGCCCTTTCCTTTCTTCTTCTGCTTTGGCCACGCTACTACTTTCCTTAGTTATATCCAAGCTTGATTACTGCAATGTCGTCCTGGCCGGTCTCCCAAAGTCTCAAATCGCTCGCATCCAACGTGTTCAGAACACCGCAGTCCGCCTCTTAACTCACGCTTCCCGATTCGATCATGTCACTCCTCTCCTTTTACAACAACACTGGTTACCGGTACCCTTCCGCATTCACTACAAGATTCTAATTTTTGTTCATAGGGCCCTCTTCACAGGTATTCCTCTCTATCTTGCAGACCAGGTTCACTTTCACACTCCTTACCATTCCCTTCATTCTATTCACCTCAATCGTATGTTCCTTCCCCCTCCTGCACAAGCCCACCTGGAATCCACCCGTTCCTCGGCCTTCTATTTCTTGGGTCCCCGACTTTGGAATTCACTCCCTCTTTCCCTCCGTACTGAAACTTCCTTCCACCATTTCAAAGCAAAGTTAAAAACCCATCTATTCACCACGGCATTCAACCTTCCCCCATAGTCTGCCCTTCGTTTGTCTGTCTCTCTTGCTCTCCTCCTGTCCCACCCTTGTAGTCATGTCCTTGTTTTATTCTTGTTTCTGCCTTCTTTCCTCTTTACTATTTTAATAATGGCGTTCCTTTCCTGTTTTCCGCAGCCATGTAATTTTAATTGTAAACCACCCAGACACCTTTTTTGGTATGGGTGGTATATCAAATTTTAAATAAACATAAACATAAACATTCACAGGTGACTTATAAGCAAACTGAGCACCCTAGGGATGGACCCTAAAGTTACTGCTTGGGTTAGAAATTGGTTGGGTGGGAGGTGACAAAGAGTAGAGGTAAATGGAGCTCACTTTGAGGAGAAGGATGTTACCAGTGGTGTGCTCCAGGGATCTGTTCTTGGTCCGATTCTTTTTAACATCTTTGTTAGTGATATAGCGGAAGGGCTGTCGGGTAAGGTTTGCCTTTTTTGCGGATGATACCAAAATCTGCAATAGAGTAGACACCCAGGAAGGTGTAGATAACATGAGGAGGGATCTAGCTAAGCTTGAAGAATGGTCTAGAATTTGGCAGCTGGGATTTAATGTTAAAAAATGTAAGGTCGTGCATTTGGGCTGCAGCAATCCAAGGGAGCAATATAGTCTAGGGCAGGGGTCGGCAACCCGCGGCTCCGGAGCCGCATGCGGCTCTTTCTCACCTTTGCCGCGGCTCCGGAGCACACTGCCCGCCCGGTATTTATGGCGTTATGGGCTCCCTCCCTTCTTCTGCAGCCGCGGCTCCCTGCCTCTTAGGGAACCGCGGCTGTGCTTTTAAAATCATCTCGGAGCCCTTCCTGTCTTGACGGGCTCCGTGCAGCATTGTCCCGCCTCTAAAGGAAGTTGTTTACCACTTCCTTTGGAGGCGGGACAATGCTGCACGGAGCCCGTCAAGACAGGAAGGGCTCCGAGATGATTTTAAAAGCACAGCCGCGGTTCCCTAAGAGGCAGAGAGCCGCGGCTGCAGAAGAAGGGAGGGAGCAGACATGGAGGGAGGGAGCAGATATGGATGGCTGATATGGATGGATGGAGGGAGGGGGGCTGACATGGAGGGAGGGAGCTGATATGGATGGAGGGAGGGGGGCTGACATGGAGGGAGGGAGCAGATATGGATGGATGGAGGGAGGGGGGCTGACATGGAGGGAGGGGGGCTGACATGGATGGATGGAGGGAGGGGGGCTGACATGGAGGGATGGAGGGGGCTGACATGGAGGGAGGGAGCTGATATGGATGGATGGAGGGAGGGGGGCTGACATGGAGGGAGGGAGCTGATATGGATGGAGGGAGGGGGGCTGATATGGATGGATGGAGGGAGGAGGGCTGACATATTTATTTATATTTTATTTTATTTTTATTTATTTCTCTTATATACCGCGCTCTTAATTCAGTGCGGTTTACATATGAACAAATATAAACACAATGGTACAAGCAGCATTGGTTTTTTACATAGAACAAGGTACATAAACTTGGTGAAAATCAGGGTAACTATAGACAAAAAACTATATACATGGCTACTATATACATGGTTATTTGGTTAATTAGATGTGAACAAGAATATCTATAATGCCGTGGGTAAGAAATTAATTAAAGAGCAGAATAAAAATGCCAGAATAAAAATGCCAAATATCGTGATAATAAATACGGCATAGTATAATGAGCATGTAATAAACATCATAATTACCCATTCTCTACCGGGGTCAAGTATGAGAGATCTGCATGAGTACTATTGTCAGATGGAGTGTCTTCGGGGTAGTATGTTAGGAACAAATAGAGCTTTAATGCCTTTCTAAACTTCATCAGACTTGATATAGCTCTTATTTCGGGTGGAAGGGCATTCCAGGCTCTGGGAGAAAACAGAGAGAAGGCTCTAGCGGCTGTTGATTTAGAGCATTTTGTGAGGAGTTTCGGGAGGTCAATGGAGTTTAATGTAACAGACCTCCTGGATCTGTTATTTGGGGTGATATGTATCATATTACTGAGAGGTGATAGAGATGGGCATTTTGAGGCTTTAAAAGTCATGACCAGGGTCTTGTATAGAGTTCTGGCCTGTAGGGGTAGCCAATGTAAACTCATCAATATTGGAGTTATGTGTTCTGATCGTGGAGCGCCTACGAGGATTCTCGCGGCTGCATTCATGGCCAGACGGAGAGGATTCAGGGTGGATTGCGGGAGACCATGTAGAATGATATTGGCGAAATCCAAGTGTGGCAATATCAGGGCTTGGAATATAGTACGGAAGTCAGAGTAGTTAAGTAAAGGTCGGAGATTACGTAGTGATCGCATCTTGTGGTAGATTGCACTCGTTGTTTTCTTAATGTGGGCTGACATATTAAGCTGTTGATCTAATATAATTCCTAAATATCGAATTGTGGGTTGTGCTTTCAGCTCAATGTTGTTTACCTGAAGGTAGGTAGGGGGTATGAATGTTGGGTTCCGTGTAACGAATAGAACATCAGTTTTGTTGTGGTTTATCCGTAGATTCTGATTAAGGAGCCAGTTGGATACAGCTTCAAAGCAGTGAGTTATTGGTGTAAAATCTGGTTGTTTTATGTTGAATGGAGCAAACATGAGGATGTCATCAGCATAGGCAAGGCATTGTATGTTGAAAGTGCGTATGAGATCGCAGATTGGCTGCATATAGATATTGAACATTAAGGCGGACAATGAGGAACCCTGCGGGACACCTTGTTTAAGGGGGAATGGATCAGACGTTGCTTCTCCTGTTCTGACTTGCTGCTGTCTATCAGATAAGTAGGATTTACACCAGTTCAGGGCTAGTCCTTGGATTCCCTTGTCTTGAAGGCGCTGTAGGAGAGTATCGTGGTTTACTGAATCGAATGCTGCAGCTATGTCGAGAAAGATAAGAGTGAACCCTTGGTGGATATTATCAATGCCTATGATTAGGTTATTGAACAGTGTTGTGAGAAGGGTGTCTACACCATGTTCTTCTCTGAAGCCATGTTGTGAGGGGTCCAGAGGGTATTCGGAGTCAACATGATGCTGTATTTGTCGCTGGACTACTTTTTCCATGATTTTTGCTAATAGAGGGATGCTGGAGATGGGTCTGAAGGATTCAACTTTTGTTGGGTCAAGTTTACTGTTCTTCAGGAGCGGACGGATGGATGTGTACTTCAGGCTCTGAGGGAAGGATCCTGTTGAGAAGGAATAATTGACAATCTTGCTAATAGTTGGGCTAAGTTCATGTCGTAGTTCTTTGATCCATCTGGCTGGACAGGGGTCATTTGGTGCGGTAGTTAAATTAATAGCTGCTATGATATCTTCGATTTCTTTGTGGGAGGGAGGGAGCAGATATGGATGGATGGAGGGAGGGGGGCTGACATGGAGGGAGGGAGCTGATATGGATGGAGGGAGGGGCTGACATGGAGGGAGGGAGCAGATATGGATGGAGGGAGGGAGGGGGGCTGACATGGAGGGAGGGGGGGCTGACATGGAGGGAGGGAGCAGATATGGAGGGAGGGAGCTGATATGGATGGAGGGAGGGGGGCTGACATGGAGGGATGGAGGTGGCTGACATTGAGGGAGGGGGCTGACATGGAGGGAGGGAGCTGTTCTGGATGGATGGAGGGATGGGGGCTGACATGGAGGGAGGGAGCTGATATGGATGGAGGGAGGGGGGCTGACATGGAGGGATGGAAGGGGCTGACATGGAGGGAGGGAGCTGATATGGATGGAGGGAGGGGGGCTGACATGGAGGGATGGAGGGGGCTGACATGGAGGGAGGGAGCTGATATGGATGGAGGGAGGGAGGGGGCTGACATGGAGGGATGGAGCACTGGTAATGGGGTTGAGGGGACGAGCACTGGAAATGAGCTGATTAGGGGAGGCTAGGACTGGTAATGAGCTGATGGGGGGTAGGACTGGTATTGGGCTGATTAGGGGAGGCTAGCACTGGTAATGGGGTTGAGGGGGATTAGCACTGGAAGGTACTGGGAGTGAGGACTGGAAAGGGGCTGATATTGGGGAGGGTTACTGGGACTGGAAATAGGCTGATGGAAAGAAGTGAAGAAAACGAAAGAAGAGATAAGAAATGGCAGATGGACCATAGACCACAGAAAGAGAGCTAAGAGAAGACAGGAAAGCAGAAGCCTCAGATCGGGACCAGCATGATCAAAGAATAAATTGGTCAGACAACAAAGGTAGAAAAAATAATTTTATTTCATATTAGTGATTTGACTACAAAATCATCATAATTTTAAAATCAAATATTGTTACTTGTTGTTGTGATATTTTCTGGCGTTTTTTTTTTGTGTGTGAAGGAAGAGGGGTAGTCTTATACGGCGAGTATAGGCCAAACACCTATATTTTAACAGGAAAAGTAGGGGGTCGTATATAGCATTAAGGTAAGAAACAATATATGCAGTGTTAGATTTGTTTTAAATGTCGCAATGGTTTTGCGGCTCCCAGTTTTTTTTTTTCCCTTCGGAAACGGGTCCAAGTGGCTCTTTACGTCTTAAAGGTTGCAGACCCCTGGTCTAGGGGGTGAAGTACTTTTGTCCACTAAAGAAGAGCGGTACCTAGGCATGGCTGTGTCTGATGATCTTAAAGTAGATAAACAGGTAGAAAAGGCGACGGCAAAAGCTAAAAGGATGCTTGGGTGCATACGGAGAGGAATGGCTAGAAGAAAAAAGGAGGTGATAGTGCCTCTGTATAAGTCTTTGGTGCGACCTCATTTGGAGTATAGTGTGCAATTCTGGAGACTGCACCTTCAAAAGGATGTGAACAGGATGGAGTCGGTGTAGAGGGTGGCTACTAAAATGCTTAGTGGTCTTCATTATAAAGCATATGAGGACAGACTTAGGGATCTTAATATGTACACCTTAGAGGAAAGGCGGGATAGAGGTGATATGCTACGAGGGGACATGAGATGAGGGTGAAGTGGGATAGATTCAGGAGTGATATGCGGAAATATTTCTTTATGGAAAGAGTGGTGTGTTTTGTGTTATGAGCTAAATGTAGGAAAAAACATCTCTCAATAGATCGTATGCCAGTCAACTTGTACATTCATACCATCAGGTTGAGTGGAATTTAGTCGAAAAATCCACCGTTGCTCCAAATTTTGAAGCCGCTGAAGACGATCACCGCCCCTAGGATGTTCAGGCACATAGTCAATCACTCGCCATCTAAGATCCTCAAACCGGTGTATCAATTTCAAACAATGAGCTACCATCGGTGCCAAAAGAGTTCCAGTCCGTAGTCGGGAACCATGTTCTCCCAGTCTCACTTTAAAAAACTGTGAAGTTCGGCCGATGTAATAAAGGCCACAAGGGCAAATAATCAAATACACCACAAACGAGGACATGCAATCAGTGTGCCAGCGAGAAGAATAAGTGATATGAGTATGACCATCCACCCAATCCGGTCCAGAAATGGTATTATCACAGTAAAGGCAGGTCCCACATATATAGTGCCCAACAGACTCATGAAACCGGGGAGGGCAGTCCATCTCTGCAGCAGTGCGTACCAACCTGTCCTTCAGGTTAGCCCGACGCGAATAGGCAATCCGAAGGGGATTATGAAAACATTCATGTAAACCCAATAGGGGCCAAAACTGTTCTTCTGGGGGTGGAGCTTATTTAAATGATCCCTCCCCGCAACCACTTGGATTAGCTGCACTCAGGTGTGATCAAGCAAACGTTTTACAAGCGATAGTATAAAAACTGGCGGTTTTCAGCAAAACAAAGTTTGAATGGCTGAAGAGGTAGCAGTTTCGCGCAGCGGCTTTGACCTGAAGCAGGGGCTTTTTGAAAATACCCCGAAACGTATCACGTCGTCTCTATGCTGCTTGCTTCATGACTACACGGCTCTCTACTTTTAATGGACTCAGCTAAGTAACGAGATTTATGCTGCTTCCAAAGTGGTTTATTTTTAGTATTTAAGTGAATAAAATGGACGGACCATGACGGCTTGAGGCATGATCCTCACAGCTGGGTTGGCCTTTCCGACAAAAAACGTGTTACTTTAAAGGTGTGTGAAGACTGGGTTCTGGGCACCAGGGTTGTTTTCTAATTTTGAATTCAGATTTTAACCTGGTAGGGGTTTTTCTGTTCATTGGTTAGGGAAAAAAGACAGGCAAAGGATCAGCAGCGGTAGCAAGCCCTCGGCAGACGACCTGCCAGCACGAGCTCTCTCCTAGCGACGGGGCGAGCTGCTGGAGAGATGGAGCCAAGTGGGGCTGGCAATCTACCTCTGACCCCTCCGCGATATACCTGCTGGACATGCCTGGAATACAGGATGGGGCACACAACTGAAAACTCAAGGCTGATGGACAACTGCAGAAAGATAGCTCCATATCAGTGAGCTGGAACTCAAGCAGTTCACTAGAGACTCTTACATATTCACTGAGTGGATTGCCAAATCACTACTTCAAGTTCAAACAAAAAATTAAGTTGCCATGTTCAGCATCATGAAGCAGGGGGACAATGGTTCTCACCATCCTTGTAGCTACCACATCAGCTCATAGAATTAGTGAAATATAGGGACTGGTGTGATGTACATCCAAATTTATGAGAACCATATAGTTCTATGGAATCGTCCAAAATTCCTAAGATAGGGTCAAATTTCCACATCAAGCAACTAGTCATATTATCTGTGTTCTTTCCTCTATCACATGTGCACATGCAAGAGCAAATGCTCTATACCCTAGCTGTAAGTGAGCAGTCCAGATCTACCTATAGATGTAAACCTTGCCAGTCTGAGAGTCCCTCACAGTAGCTATTTACAGCTATTTGGCAGACTGGGGGGCACAACCTCAGGGATATAAAATTGTCCTTGCAGGTTTAACTCGCTGAGAATTTTAGGATTCCAGGATAGGATCAGTAAAAGGTGGTAGGCCTTTGGTACCTTAGATCTACTCACTTCAATTCTCACTCTCCATAAATCAGTCCAGGCCAGAATTTGGTTGTTCTGAACCAAAGGTCTACTGAAAATATTGAGGGATCATGAACAGTAACAAAAATAGTAAAATAGCAGAATACACAGCAGTTATAATCACCATGAGTTTAATGGACTCTCCCTTCCAAGTGGAAAACCACTCCACACTATCTCTTTTCCTTTTAATACCTTTTCCTGGAGCACCTTGTAGAGCTCGATGCTGGATATGACCCCAGATTTTGTACCCTTTAAGCCTGGTCTTCCTTGTCTTTGCTCCAAGGGATAACCTCTATATCCTCTCCTCTTTTGTTCCAGGATCAAAGATCCCTGTTGCTTCTTCTGTCTCCAAGACTTCTACTTTCATCTTTAAGTTGTAGTGCAGTGACCTAAGCTGCCCTTCTCGTTACTTCTGTTGGTTGGTTCCCTAGCTGAGTTAACTGGGGAACCAACCTTCCCTGTGGTGCATGGCTCTGCAGCCAGAGACACCTGCCACTGTAGTGCTCCACAATCTATGTAATTAATGCTTCAACGTGCCTCTTCCATCTACTTCACTGCAAGGAGTGAGGTGAAGTAGTTAGGATACAAGCAGCCTTCAACTTAGGAGTCTCCATTTGTGTGGCTGTAGCAATCCTGCTTATCCATGGAGAAAGCATACATAGTTGCATACCTTTAATGGTACAGCAGAAACTGACTGTGGAGCTTGTATTATGTTGGAGCATAGGAATACCTGCACAGAATGAAAAAACCTTTCCAGAGCTTTCTGAGCTCTGAGAGAGAAGACCTGGCTCGTATCCTTCTAGTAACATCACCCTGCTTGCACAGGGCTAGGTACGGTGCTGGCCCAGGTTACCCGTATGGAAGCATACTGCACTACCACCGAGCCAATCTCTGGCTGAAACATTTTCTAGTGATAGCTAGGTTTGATGAAAGAAATAACTTTGAGCTGTTGTGAATGAAGACTCATGGTATTGCAGTCCCAATAGAGGCTGACTCCACTTCAGATGAAAACCCAAAAGATCAAGAAGAAATCTGTCAGGCAAAAATAAAGAATTGCAAAATCCAAACACCAAATAAGTCAATAAAACATAATGTAGTAATTGAGAGACATGCTAGGGCACGTTTTATTGCCCTTTCATTATTTAAATTGGATGACAGATGGAAGCATTTATCACTGTTGAATGCTGAATAAACTTTGGGTACAAAGGTCATGTACTTTTCAACCTGTAATGAACAAAGCACTGCCTCCTTGTTGCCAATTCCACTGCCAGTAGAAACAGCAGTCATAAATGCAGTTTCCATTTGAAAATTTCCTACAAGGTCTGTGTATATAAACATACCTATGTATTTTACAGCAGCACAGGCATTAATATTGAAAATTACTTCTGTAATAGTTCCAATTTGTTCTTTCTTGACTGCATATGAGTGGGTGGGACACATGAGTCTACGTAGTCCACTCTCCAGACCAAGACAGTTTAATGTTTGCCTCATGATAACAGAATTTCTGAATATTCTAGTGTAGTCCTGTTCACCCAACTTGCAGAAATGAGGAGCATATTCGGAATAGAGGTGGTTTTAGCTAGCTCTCTAGGTTCTACATGAACGGGGGGAAAACAGTCTTTTGGGGCTCTAGTCTTCTGAGGTAACAGTCCCACAGTAACATGTAAATATATGTAGTAGCAGGCTCTGTGGTAAAAATCAGAATGGCTACCCCTCTTTTCTTGCTGTTTTATGTTGAGAATGCTATCTCCCCTACCCACCCACTCTTTAATTTTTGATGCTCTACCAAGCTCAAATGGTTTTCTTGCAAAAAGACATGTGTTCCCACTTTTTAATAGGAATTCTGCAGCCTAGTGTACTTTACTGGTGAGTGCAGACTGCCTACAATCAAAGTCAAAAAAATTGTATCACCCATTCAAGTCACCCCTCTCCCAGTGCATTTCCTATAAGTAACACAGAACACCCTGCCCTATAGAGTTATCCCAGTCAAACCCCCATTAGGGCCACCACACATCCCCTCCAATAAACCTCCAGTACTAGTTCTCCAGAGCATATAACCTTATTGCCTCACCATCTTTCTTACCTCTATCATCCCCTCCCCCTCAATCCCCCTGCCTCACATCTGCAACACATCTATTCCCTCCCACACACATTTTCTGCACTTCAAATTCATGCTTGTCTCTTTCCAGTCAGCCACAGCGCTTGCCAAACAAGACTATTATGTCCATCTGACTAACTCTCTTGCCTCTGACCCTTGCTGTCTCTTTACTACTCTCAGCTCTCTCCTCAAGGTGCCTCCGCCTCCGACCCCTCCCTCCCTTTCTGCCCAAACCCTGGCTATTTCCATGACAAAATCCACAAGATCACTCTCCAATTCCCCACAAAATCAGCAACTTTCCCTCTTCACTCCCAACTTTCCCCCTTTACCTCTGCTATCCTTCTCTTCCTTTTCTGTGATCTCTGAGGAGGAAACCGCACACCTTCTTTCCTCGTCCATATTCACTACCTGCTCCTCTGATCCTATTCACACCTGTCTCCTAAGCCCCATCCCCTCCACTGTTGTTCCATCTCTCTTATTCTCAACCTATCGCTCTCCACTGCAACTGTCCCTGCAGCGTTTAAGCATGCCGTAGTTACACCTCTCCTCAAGAAACCCTCACTTGATCCTACCTGTCCTTCTAACTATTGACCCATCTCCCTCCTCCTCTTCATTTCTAAACTACTCCTCTCAAGCCCTCCTGGATCCTTTACAATCTGGCTTTCGTCCTTTACATTCTACTGAAATGGCTCTTGCCAAGTTCTCCAGTGGCTTGTTCCAGGCAAAATCCAAGGACCTTTACTCAGTCCTCATCATTCTTGACCTCTCTGCTGCTTTTGACATTGTTGATTACAACTTTCTCCTTGATATCCTGTCCTCGCTTGGTTTTAAGGGCTCTGTACTATCCTGGTTCTCCTCATATTTCTCCCATCACTTTTTCAGTGTTTGTTACTACTACTGAACATTTGTATAGCAATACAATACGTACGCAGTGCTGCACAGACATATAAGAGACAGTCCCTGCTCATCAGAGCTTACAATCTAGTCAAGACAGACAACACAGAAGGTGTAGACAGGGATACATCTAGGGGGAATGGTAAAGAAACAAGGAGATCAGGTGAGTCAAGATCCAAAAGCAGCAAGGATCCTCCTATGCTGCTATCCCGCTCTCAGTTGGTGTACCCCAAGCATCTGTCTTGGGTCCACTCCTTTTCTCTCTCTATACCCAGTCCCTTGGTGTGCTCATCTCTTCCCTTGGCTTTCATTACAATCTTTATGCTGATGACTCACAGATCTACCTCTCTACACCTGAAATCTCTCTGGCAATCCAGACCCGGTTCTCTGCCTGCCTTTCTGACATTGCTGCTTGGATGTCTCACCACCACTTGGAAATTGAACATGGCCAAAACTAAGCTTCTTATTTTTCCCCTTAAAACCTCCTCTCCTCTTCCTCCTTTCTCAGCTTCTATGGATAACTCTCTACTCCTCCCTGTTTCCTCAGCTCGCAGCCTTGGGTCATCTTTGACTCTTCTGTGTGATTCTCTACACACATCAATCTGGTAGCTAAGACCTGCCATTTCTTTCTCTATAACATCAACAAAATATGCCCATTCCTTTCTAAACACACTACTAAGACACTTGTCCACTCCCTAATCACCTCCCGTCTTGAATATTGTAACCTTCTCCTTGCTGTGGAGGAGTAGCCTAGTGGTTATAACACTGGCTTGGTAACCAGGGTTCAATTCCCACTAGCACTCCTTGTGGCCTTGGGCAAGTCACTTAACCCTCCATTGCCTTGGAAGAAAGGCCTGACAATCTACTTCTGGTGACACTGCCAAGAAAACCCAGGAGCTTCTGGGTTGCCAGGAGTCAGGACTGACCCAAAGGCACGCATTGCATTGCATTTACTCCTTGCTGTCTCCCATTGAATCATCTCTCTCCCCTTCAATCTGTTCGACACTCTGCTGTTCAGCTAATCTTCTGCCAGCCTTGTCATGCTCATATTACCCCTTTTCTCAAGTCACTTCATTGGCTCCCTATCCATTTCTGCATCCAGTTCAAACTTCTGCTGACCTATAAGTGAATTCACTCTGCAGCTCCTCACTACCTTTTATCTCTCCCTACACCCCACTCCCCCCAGGACCTCTGCTCTTCTGACAAATCACTTCTATCTGTGCCCGTCTCTTCTATTGCTAACTCCAGACTTCACTCCTTTTACCTTGCTGCACCTTATGCCTGGAACAAACTACCTGTGTCTATATCAGGCACCTTCTCTGACCCTTTTCAAATGCAGCTGAAAACTCACTTCTTTGCTGCCACTTTCAGATCTCTGCAGCTAACCTCACCGGCGCCACTCAATGTAAATATTAGTATGTTCAGATTGTTACTAGTGTAAATAATTTGAAGATAGTTACCCCAGTTATGTTCAAGTTATAGTCCCTGTTCATTGTAAATACAATACAGCCCGACTGCATTGTTTATGTTCTGTTATATGTAAACCACACTGATTTGAATAGCACAGTATATAAGAGAATCAAATAAATACAATCTTGACTCACCTGATCTCCTTGTGTTGTCTGTCTTGATTAGATTGTAAGCTCTGATGAGCAGGGACTGTCTCTTACAGGTCTGTGCAGCACAGTGTGTATGTCTTGTAGTGCCATACAAATGCTCAGTAGTAGTAGTTTTTATACTGCTTTATCATTTCAAAGCAGTCTACATTGTAACTTAAACTTGATAATGTACATTAAGCAGGGACATTGATAACTTGGATTTGATTGAGGCAATGGAGGGTTAAGTGAGCTGCCCAAGGCCACAAGGAGTGCTAATGGGTATAGAACCCTGGAATCCTGGTTCCCAAGCCAGTGCTCTAGCCATTAGGCTACCCCTCCATTCCATGAGCTAAGATTCATGGAAACCGCTGTAGCTGACATGTCCGTTGGCCTCATAAGAGATAGAAATATGTGTGAGGGGTGGAGGAGGGGTCTCATGGTTAGAGCAACTGCCTAATATCCAAGGGAGCAAGGGCCGGACTCCAAATGGCACCCCTTGTGATTGTAGGCAGATCACTGTACCCTCCATTGCCTCAGAAGAAAAGGCCAGGCAAGCAACATCTGGTCATACCTTGCCAAAGAAAACCAGAGGCTGTTGGCTCACTAGAGGTCATCACAGACCTGACATCACATCTAAAAAACATAAACATGTGTAAGTGTGAGATGTGAGTGACAGGAAGATAGTATGGAAACCCTGTTTTGGGGGTTATTGATATGGTAGGAGAGTTCCCCTAGTCTGAGAACAACTATCCAATGCACATGGGTACTGCAGCTGTTGGCCAGCAGCATTGCAGGTACCTACCATGTAGCAAGGGCAGGAGCAGCAGAGATGTGCACAAAGGTGGCAGCAGGGGTGGGTGTCTGACACCTGTCATGACACCTGTCATGACACTGGGCATCGATGGTCAGAGCAGAGGCCCATAGGTCCCAAAGCTTACCCGAGAGGGTGCAGATGTCACCACAATAGGATCCCCAGGCCGACATGTAGCCAGAGGTCAGGAGTCAGCAATGTAAACACTGGCCTAGAGACAGCCTCCATTCTCCCAGGACACCACCTCACCCAAATGGCCACCCCACAGGCAGGACCAACCGATCCCCATAGAATCACAGAGAATGAAGCGATTATAATCACCTGGGACATTTCCATTCCAACAGATAAGAAACTTGATGGCAGGAAATCTGACATAGTGGTAAAGGAGAAGAACACCAGAATGGCATTGATAATAGAAGTGTCTGTGGTTTCTGGTTTTCCGCTTCTGTTTACTGTTTTTTTTTGCAGATACCTCCTTCTCCTGTTTTTTGGTTCCTCAAGGAACAACAATTAGCAGGTAAGTCTAATTTCTCTTTCCTTATCGTCCCTCCAGTCCAGTCCCGCACCTCTGGGATGTATCAGAACAGTTAAACTAATGGGAGGGACCCACACAATCAGCCTGAAGCACTGCCGAGCCGAAACGAGTGTCCCCTGCCGCTGACTAGCTCGAGAGTGGGTGCCATGGTCCCCAGACATCCAGACGAAAATGTTCAGATAAAGTATGCCACTCTACAGATCTCCACTGGCGCAACTAAACTATACTCTGCTCACGAGTCTGCCTGAGCCCTCGTGGAATGCGTTTGCATCCCCGCCGGCACTGCTCTACCCTTCAAGATGTATGCAGGCGTGATTGCCTCACTGATCCATCTGGAAATGGAGGCTTAACTGCCGCCTCACATTTGCGTGACCCGCCAAACAGAACCAACAGACGGTCCGATCTCCAAAAGGACGAAGCCCTTTTCACATACCTTTGCCTCCAAGTGGCACAGCTGTGGCGTTGCAGAGCCCATATCCGCTCTTGCCCACATCCGAGCTCACCAGAGCCGGTAAGGAAACGGCCTGATTTACATGACATGTTCACACCACCTTGGGCAAAAATGAAGGTACTGGGCGCAGGACCACTTTCTCCTTGGAGAAGGAAAGGAATGGCTCCTGGCATGACAGGGTCTGAAGCTCCAAAATCCTGCATGCCGAGCAAATCGCTGCCAGAAATACAATTTTCAGAGTCAAATCCTTCAGGAAAGCTCGACTCAGTGGCTCAAAAGGTTCCCCAGACAGCACCGTCAGCACCAGATTGAGATTCCAAGGTGGTACCACTGCCCTCTTTGACAGACGGAGGTGGGTCACCGCCCCTAGAAAGCTCAGCCCGTCTGGGTGTGTATCCAACGGCATCCTGTGGACTCTCCCACAATAACCGGAAATTGCCGCCAGTTGCACCCTCAAGGAACTGGCAGCTAGACCCTTATCAAAACCGGATTGCAAGAACGCCAAGATGTTCGGGACGGAGGCAGTGGAAGGGTGCGCTTGCCTCTCTCCGCACCATGATTCAAAGATGCACCCTACGCAGATGCACATCAGGTTCGTTGACCACCTCTGGGCCTGTATCAAGGTCACTATCTCCGAGCCTGATTATCCTTTCTTCTTCAAATTCACCCTTTCAAGATTCATGCCCTAAGCGATAATTGATCCACCTGGGACATACGAAGTGGCTCCTGTGTCAAGAGGTCCTTCCAACCGGAAGCCACCAAAGTCAATCCACCAGTATCCGAATCAGGTCAACATACCACTAGCACCTCGGCCAGTCTGGTGCCACTTGAATTACAAATCCCTGGTGCACCTCTAGCCATTCCACTAACCGGCCTATGAGCACCCAAGGGGAAAACAGAGAAGACCCTCTTCGAGCCACTGCTGAATTAGAGCATCCAGGCCCTTGGACTTCCTCTCTTCTTCTGCTGAAAAACTGGCAGGCCTTAGCCGACTCGAATATTGCCATTAGGTCCATGACCGGTGTGCCCCATTGGCAGACCACCTGCTCAAACACCTCCTGATTGAGCTGCCACTCTCCGGGGTCCATGCACACTCGGCTGAGGTAGGCTGCCGTCACACTGTTAACTCCTCCTATGTGCACCACCGATAACACCTAGAGACGAATTGCTGCCCATCCAAACAGCTTTTCGGCCTTCTCCTCCAGGGCTGCACTGCCTGTGCCTCCTTGCCAGTTGATATAAGCCACCATGGTCACATTGTCCGAGAGGGACAACCTTTCCCTGCAAACATGGCTCAAAACTTTCTAGCACCAAGGTCACCATGCGCATCTCGAGCCTGTTGATCGACCACAGGTCCTCCTGCGGACTCTTGTCCCTGAACAAAGCATCCTTCGTAATGGGCTCTCCAACCTGACAGGCTGGCATCGGTCATCAGAGGAATCCACACCAGGGACTCCTTCCAGGCTCTCCACATGCAGCCATCAACTGAGGGCTCTCCTGGCGCTCTGCGGGAAGGGGAGTACTTGGGACAGGGGTTGACTCTGATGGGACCATCGACTGAGTAGAGCCCTCTGCAGTGGTTGCATGTGCACCCTTGCCCATGGGACTAGGTCGAGAGTGGGCGCCATGGTCCCCAGAACCTGCAGATGCTGCCACTCTGATGGTCTTGCCATCTTCAGGACCTGCTGTAACTACTGTCATAGCTCCTGCACCCGGTGAACCAGCAGGAAAATCCTGCCCACGCAGGTATCAAAGCACGCTCTCAAATACTCTAGCTCCTGGGCTGGCTGTAAATGACTCTTGGCCAGGTTGACCCCAACTGAGACTTTGAAGGAACTCTCCCACCCGCACTTTTTCTCTTTTCACTATCGTCCCTGGACTTCGCCTGGACCAGCCAATCATCTAGGTATGGGTGGACGAAAACCTCTTCCTTGTGGAGAGCTGCCGCCACCACCACCAAGACCTTGGTAAAGGTATGTGGGGTGGTCGCCAGACCGAAGGGCAATGCTCGAAACTAGAAATGGTCCCTTGGCACCGTAAAGCGGAGAAACTAATGATGTTCTGGATGGATGGAAATGTGCAGATACGCCTCTGCGAGATCGAGAGTCACCCAAAATCTCCGCTTCCTACCGCCATTATTACTGTGAAAATGCGGTACCCGGAGACTGTAGTTCATGCCCTCAAAGTCAAGAATTGGGCAAAAGGAACCTTCCATTTGAGCACCACGAAATACATGAAGCATCGACCAGTTCCATGGCTCTCAGCTGCAGGAGACAAGTCAAGGTCTCTTCAACTGCTGCCAACACTGCTGCACCCACTTTAGGTGATCAAAGGAGCTCGTTCTTGCTCCAGCAGCGGGTATAGGCACATCATGGATTGCACCACTTTAAGGCCAACCTCCAGGAGATCCCACTCATCCTGGATCATCTGTCCTACTACTCCATGTACTGGTAAGACTTTCTGTGATTTCCGTACCGCCTGGAACAGCAGATCCTACATAGAATGTGAGCCCTTTGGGGACGAGGAATTGTATCAGTACCCGCTTGTAGTGACTGTAAACCGTCCTAATGGTCTTTCGACCTGGGCAGTATATCAAGAAATTGCATAAACATAAGCATAAAGATGAGCACTGGTAGCTCCTCCCGGTGGAAAACCCAAACAATCCGCGCCTGATCCTCCAGTTCTAGGCTCTCTCCTTCTTCCAACTCCTCCTGCAGATCTAGCTCCATGTCAAAGTCTTCCCCATCCAGCCCCTCCAACAACGGCGATTGCTACCACTCCTCTAAGCCTCTAGCCCGCTTAGACACCACTGCTCCTGACTTATGCTCTTTTGCATCTGACATCCTCTTAGCCCTGTGTTCTGAGGCTGAGGAGCCACTTGGTAGGCAAAACGCCTTCTGCAAAAGTAAGAAAAACTCCAGTGAGAACTCCCCCAGTAGCCCTACTGCTCCCTGGGCTCAAGGGGTGGATGGTCCGGGTATCGTGCAGGGACCAGGGGTCGGATCTGTTGAAGGTAACATGGTGCCCCCCGCCCCCAGGGTATCTTGCAACCGGGAGGGACTCTCCTGCCTCATCTCATCCTGCAGGTCCTGCTCCCATGACAGCCTTTTGCATGCAGTTTAGGCAGACACCTGCCTCCGAGACCACACCACATCGGGGACTGCATATCTTGAGGATTTTTAGATTGCGCTGCAGTGTTGTATCTTAAAGATATGAAATGGACCTTGCCCTGATCCAGTCAAACTGACATGTTCTCCGAGTAAAGTGTATGTTTTTCTTCTAAAGCTACAAATGGCTATAAGGGAGTACAGCTTCCCTTACGAGCAATATTACAAATTTAATAGGTACATAATCTGGGCTGAGCGACAAGAGATGATCATGTCAGGTTACTCACTGACCATAGACAAATGGAAGGATTTCATTTGCATCCAATCCACTGACTGGCTATCTTTCAAAATTACATACATTTCTTGTATGCTGGTACTTCCTGTTTTACAGAGCTGTAGCTGCTACAAACCTATATGCAGCTCCTCTTTTTTTTAACACCTATCTTTATTTCTGTCTGACTTTTTATCAGACCCTTCTCAGGAAAAAGCAACAATGTTTCAACCAAGTGCCAGTTACATCACCTGACCCAGCACAACAGCCCTCTGAAAATCCACCCAGCAACAAACAATGGCCTATCTGATTAGGTCTTTCCCACATGTCTGCATCAAGTCATTGTGCACTGAATCAGTTTTGAGCTGTATAACACAAGGAATGCTTAATGACTAAGTGGAGTTCATGCCCCTTGATACCATATTATACCAGGCACTGCGGTCTGGCCGGCATGTTGGGAAGGACTGGGGGCACTCCCCAAGAATGTCCTCAATTTTTATCCGGGCAGGTAAAAGGATCCCCAGCACAGTGCACCTCCACAGGCTCAGGCACAGAGCACTAGAGTACTTGAACTAAAATAAAATAAAACCAAACCAAAATCTAATTAACTGAAACTGAAATTAAAAATAAATTGCAAATGGCCCCCTAGAAAGAGGCTGCTCTGTCCTGCTTTATTCTCCGGTGGCTGCCTCTCCCAGGCACCCAAAACACAGCAGGGGGTTAAACACATAAGAAGAAATCGCACCTAAATGCAGCAGGGGGAGTTTCCCACACTGCTGCAGGCTCCAAACATGCAGCTGCAGGCCGCTCTCTGTCTCCTCATGTTCTGGCGGTGTCTAGGGGTTCATGCTGTCCTCTCCTCCCCCCCGCCACTCTTACCTTGGAGCCTCTTTGCCACATGGCTTTTCTACCCCTCGCGCTCAGCCTTCCTTCCAGGCTTTGGCGCTGAGGAGGGTGACTCAAGGCTGCCAGCTTTCACTCCTGTCAAGCAACTGCAGCCCCTACGGCAGCTCCTTACCTGATAACGGGTTCAGGAGAAGCCAGAAGTCTTGGACTGAGGAAGGCCTCCACAGAACTCCCCCCCAAAATCCTGTGGTGAGAGGGGGAAGAAGGAATATCCTCCCGTCAGCCCTGTTGTCTCCCGGGTTCTCTCTGTTCCTTCTGATTTATTTTTTTTACACTTCTGCCTTTAAAAACAAAGAAACCTGCACCTTAACAGGTGAAATAAAAGCAAACTCTAACTAAACCTATCTCCTTAGTTGTCTCTACAGTGAGTCCGGCACCCTGGCTCACAACCTCCTCCAGCTGCTTGGAGACTGAGTTTACTGGGGCTGGTGGGCTGTGCCAGCTGCATATGTACACTAGTGTCATCAAAAAGATGACACACTCAGTCTCCAAGCTTCAGAGATGTGGGACTGGACTGGAGGGATGATAAGGAACTACCCATACATGTTACATCTTACGAACTCCAGCAGGAGGCTCTCTTTGGCACGATACAAGTATTACAATAAGCATTAGTAGTAAATTTGAGAGATTAAGATAAAATTCAACATAACCTGGCCTAGAAGTGAGATTCATGACTGCCAAAGTATGTGCAAAAGTAACCCATTTGGAGAAACTACCCCAAATACCAGTTGGCCAGATCACAGCAGAAGGGCACATTGGTGACCGCAAATGTGATCCGGTATCCCCTTTATTTGCACAGCTGTATTGGCTTAAGATGTTAGGGCGTATATGTTTTAAATTTTGTCTTTATATAAATTTTTATATAATTTTTTTTATGACTTCGTCCCATTTCATTTATCTGATAAGTTGTTGCCATTTTTAATTACGAAATCTAATGTTTGCAGGGCATTATGACCCTTCTTTTCCCTGCAAGAGGGAGAATTATGAGTAAGAAAAGATTTGGGTACACTATTCCATATAAAGCAGCTGAGTTTTGGCCTAGGTTGCCAAAAGATCTGAAGGAAAGTGAATCGGTTCTGGTGTTTCAAATAAAAAGTAAAGCCTGGCTTTTTTCTGATTGAATATTCTATTGTAATTGTTTTATGAATTTTATTTGAAATTTGTGTTTTTATTTTGTAAACCATATTGATCCAATGAGTAATTTGAAGTGTTGTGGTATAAAAGTACTGTATTTTAAATAAATCACTGCCAGGACACAGTGGTACCAGATATGAAAGCTGCACGGCTATGTACGGATGTCAGCAGGTAGCGTGTTCAGACAGGATTTGATAACTGGCACATGACAGAAGGGCATGTCAATTTTAGGGGTATACTTTTATTTTTCCAAAATTTACAAACTATTAGTGACCAAATTATGCAGTTTTGCATGCTGAATCTAAAGTTATCTTCAGAAACTACTTAAAGTGAGTCTTATCTATATCAAATCACAGATGAAATTTGTGGAAATTAAGTAATATTTATTTGAACGTACAAATAGTCTGAACAACACATAATTGTCTTTAAAATGTCATTTATGCAGTTAACTTAATGTTATTTAACAAAATCCAGCAAAGAAGCCATATCTTGTTTGCTTCTGTTTCGGCTCATGAGCACCCTGCTGACCATCTCACCCCTAATATAATATTCCCTCCTCTCCTGATTGTACACATGACCAGCAGCCTTTGTTGTCATTTTTACACACCTTTCTATGGACTGGGTATGTGATAACCAGTCTTGAACCACAATGGGCTTGCTCAGAAATGCCTTGATATCTGCTATTGTCATGGTTCAGGTAAGAGGAGGCACAGAGTCTCAGGAGCTCCAGTCAAGTAATTGGGTGAGTGTAGTTGCCTAAGTGTTGATGGATGGTGTTTTCCTGGGTCTCACACTGGTGTCTCCAAGCTGAGTCGTTCATCTCTGATCTTCAATTTCTTCAACACTGCATCTCCTCTCTCCTGTTGTTCTTCATTGCATAACATAGCTTGCAGAACAGACTCGCTGCAACTATCTCAAGCTGACCTTCTCACTGTAGGCAGGACTATCTTTCTTACTTCTTCACACTGTTCTTTCAACAGTTGCAGCTGGGAAAGGAGATGCCTGGGACCTTGTGTCTAATTGCTATTTATTTTTATATTGAACCAGTTCACCATGTAAACCCCAACACAGAACTCTACAATCTTTCTTACGTTTTCCAGATTCCTCCCTTTCAGATTATGCTTGGAAATCCATATTCTCATGAACCTTAGAGCTGTTGTAAGCCATCTGCTATGTGACACAGGTCCTATTTTCAACAGAGCCAGATCCTTTGGCAAGACACGTTCTAATGGCAGTTACAATTCTGTAGCCATAGCTTTGATCTGTGCTTAAGTCTTTGAAAACTTAATCACTGAGCTAAGGAAGATCAGGGCCAACCGAGATCTCATTAAAATCAGGATTTAGTTTCAGTTCAGTAGCAGAGTCCAGCATTTTTCCTATGGGACCTGCCCATTTGTTGTTGCCTAATGTCTTGCCATCTAAAGCAGTCACCAAGTGCCTCAATGGTCGTTCGCCTGTGTGCAGGTTACAGACAATCCACACCAGCTTCCTTTGTAGCTTCTCCTCAGCATAATGCATCATTTCTCCCTCCTAACCATTGTTTACATTACAGGAATCACCTCCAATAGCTTGAAGAGTTTTGTCTACTCCTCTTTCTCTCAGCCATGCAGCCAAGTTATCAACAATTATTTCTGTATGAGTCTTCTCTTTAATTACTTTTGCAGGAACAAAATGCCACAGATATCTGCCTCCTGGCTCCATACAAACTGTGCAATGTTCCTCTTTCACCATACCTGGATACATTTTGCCATTCCCTTCTGCATTTAACATGTGCCTGGTATTATCACAACAACCATCAAAGAAAATTCAACTGATGCCATTCTATTGCAGTTCTTCCTCAAACTGTACCTCCAATTTTTTCATGATTCTCGCCTGAGCCCACTTCGCCTTGTTGTGATCAAACACCAAAGCAGTTTTCAAGCGAGTGATGAGTCCTGCATCAATCCAGGCAGCAGTAGCAATCTCTACTGTCTCTCTCAGTCCAGTATGGTGTCTTAAACTGGCAAGGGCTATGTTGGTTATATCTTCAGTATTATATTTTGGCCTCTTCCTAACTTTCTCTAGAGCAACAGGAGTTTCCTCCATTGGTTCTTAACCACATCATCCAAATCTCCCTGTTCTACTTCAAGCACAGATCTCTCCATCATCTCTAGGTCTTCTGCTGTTCTTTTTTCACTCTTCATTCTCCTTCTTTTTTGCCTGCTTTTCCTTCTGTAGTTCTGGTCTCAGGGAGGTTGACTGGTCCAATCTGATGAGGTCCAACACTCCCAACTTTCTCTCTTTGACCTTTTATAAAGGCTAACTCAATCACAGGAATCTTCTTTTCTCTGCTACAGTCACAAAGTATGCGTATTCCACTGATACAGGCAGAATTGCAGCCCACGTCAGTACATTTCACACTTGCAAATAAGTATGTCCATCAGTTTGTCGAGCTTCTCCATAAATCTGTCTTTCTCCTCCAGTTTTGCTCTGTCCACAGAAGCTTTTCTGGCTTGTTCCCACATGGATTTCAACATCGCTTTAATCTTAATGTGGCTGTTTATAACAGGACCACTGAATATTGGATTTGCTTTGTACCACTAAGCAAGAAACCCTGTTGTTAGGTCATTGACCAGTTTATCAGTGCTGTAATTCCATCTGTCTTGATCATTGACGTCTCTCAAATACAACCCATATCTAATGAGATCCTTGACAGTTGGTAGTTAAGCTACAGGTAATTCTCTGCCTGATCCCACCAAATGATGTAAATGAATCCAAACTTGAGGTCTTGTTTTTCTATTGGACATTTTCAATATAAGATTATCGCTATGATGATGCTATGTTGAATAGGTAAGATAAATTGATAATTGAGGCACAAAAGCATTAATATGCAATGCAAACACATAAAAACTACTATTTATAGTATTTACCACCTTTTCCTTAAATCAAGGTGTTTTTTTACATTGATCTTCAACTGTTTACATTATAACAATATGGCTTACATTCAACTCATCAACTTGCATACATTATAACATCATAGTAAGGGTAAGGATGCACAAAAGGGAACTTTACAAACAACTTTTAACAGTATGTTTCATAACATATTTACAAATTGGGGTCATGCTTTGTAATCATGTAATATTGTTCCTTATACATTGTCTGGTGCCTGAGTGGAAGGATATTGCCAAAGTGTTCAATAAACAGAAATATCTTCAACTTTTTCCTGAAGTCCTTGGTGTCCCTTGTGCTTCTGATATCCTCAGGGAGGGAGTTCCATAAGCTCGATACATAGAGTGATAAAGCCCTTTTGAAAGTGGTCTTCATGGTTTTGGAGAATTCAGTTGGAGCAGCTAGTGTGTTTTTACAGTTTGTTTTCATCAGGCGGCTTTCAGAATATCTTCTTATTAGTTTTTGGAGTGACTCAGCTGATTTGTTTTGCAGTATTTTGAATATATTAATTGTTGCTTTGAATTTTGCATGACTTTTTATTGGAAGCCAGTGTAGTCGAGCCAATGTTGGCGTTATGTTTTTATGTTTGTTTGTTGCTATGAGAATGCCAGCTGCAGTGTTTTGTATCATCTGCAGCGAGTGGATGGTAGCTGTTGAGAGGCCTTGGTACAGTGAATTACAAAAGTCTAACACTGGCATGATTATGGCTTGTAGGACCATTCTGAACTTAGTAGGGGCTTTAGTTTCTGGATGATTTTCAGTTTATGGTATTTATTTATTTATTTAACAGTTTTTATATACCGTCTTTCTACAATTCAAGACGGTTTACATGGAACGCAACTGACAGTACTGTACAACTGCTGACAGTATTGTACAACTGTTTACATAGAACAAGGTAACAGGCTACATGGTAACAAAAGAACTAAGGAACTAATGAACTAATAAACTATTTACAATAAAATTATTTACAGTAATATGGTATGCATTCTGTGTTGTTCTGTTAACATGGGTAAGTTTAGGTTCTGATCAAGGATGAGCCCTAGGTATTTCACTTCACTTTTGACAACTATGTGTCTGTTGTTTAGAGCTATAGTACAAGGAGGAGTGAATCTCTTGTTCCTTGTTATTGTGAGTGCTTCCTTTTTGCTATAGTTTATGCTGAGGTAGAAACATAGAAACATGACAGCAGAAAAAGACCACATGGCCTATCTAGTCTGCCCTTCCATAACAACCACAACAGTCCCCTTTTTTCCTTTAGAGATCCTCCTTGTTTGTCCCATGCTTTTTTGAATTCAGATACTTTTCTCATCTCTTCCACCTCCACTGGGAGACTATTCCATGCATCTACCACACTTTCTGTAAAGAAATATTTCCGCATATTTCTCTTGAGTCTATCCCCTTTCATCCTCATCCTATGTCCCCTCATAGCAGAACTTGCTTTCTATCGAACGGGGCTATCCTCTTGTGCATTTATGCCACGGAGGTATTTAAACATCTCAATCATAACACCTCTATCTCGCCTTTCCTCTAAAGTATACAAATTAAGATCCTTAAGTCTGTCCTCATATGCTTTATAACGAAGACCACTAACCATTTTAGTAGCCATCCTCTGTACCGATTCCAACCTGTTTATATCCCTTTGAAGGTGCAGTCTCCAGAATTGCACATAATACTCCAAATGAGATGCACAAAGACTTATACAGAGGCACTATTACCTCCTTTCTTCTGCTGGCCATTCCTCTCCCTATGCACCCAAGCATCCTTCTAGCTTTCGCCGTTAAGGTTGTGGGTGTTGAGCCATCCTGAAACTGAAGGATGTGTACAGCATGATGTCATCGGCATAAATTTTGTAGTGGATGTTATGCTTGTCTGAGTGTACCCAGCAAGTAAAGATAAAAGATGACACATCAGTACCTTTGAAATTATGGAGGGGTATACCACAAGGATCAATTCTTTCTGCATTACTGTTCAATCTCTACATCCAACCAATCTGTAACATCTTTCAAAAGCACAAAATCCTGTACCACATATATGCAGACAACCTAATGCTCTATGCACCTATCTCTACATGCAACCCTGAATACTCACTAATACAACCATGCTTCAATGATATGATAGAAAAGCTAAACAAGAACAACCTCTCCATCAACTATACAAAAACAGAGGCAATGATCATAACTCGTGATCCCTCAATCTCCACCCCAAAAGAGATTATAATAAATAATAACACCATCCCAGTTAAACAGAAAATCAAATATCCTCGAATCACTCTAGACCAACAACTAAACATAAGACCACATATAAAAAGAGTAACAACCTCAGCATATTACAAAATAAAAAGCCTATATAACCTCAGACCACTCCTAGACCTGAATTACTTCCATAAAGTCTGCCAAGTCTGCAACTCCATCCTCCAAGGCCTACCAAAGCAGACCCTACTTCCTCTGCAACAGCACATCTTATAACAGGATCCCCGAGACACGAACACATAACCCCTGTTCTGAAGAGCCTACACTAGCTCCTCATACAGGCCCACATTAAATACAAGGCAATCATGCTCACCTACAAGACTACACATAACCAAGCTACAGACTGCCTCTCTAGCCTCATCCAAAAACCCCCAAACTCGAGATCAAGAAGAACTCAAAACTAGAGTCTACTCAGCATTCCAATACAAACGTGCCAGAGAGCTTTCTCAATATATAGACCCACATTATGGAACTCTCTCCCTAATACCCTCAGGGATATCAAAGACTGCGGGGACTTCTGAAAAAAACTAAAGACCCTCCTATTCCAGGAGTACTTTAGCCCTAGAACCTAAACATAATGTTCCACTTCAAGACAATCCCTTGTATACAGCTGCTTCTGTTACATAGTTCTGTTGTACATAGTTACACTGTTCTTCTGATTGTTCACTGTTCAATGCATCTTTGAAGTTCAATGTAAACTGCTTTGATAATATGAAAGGCAGTATATAAAAACTGTTAAATAAATAAATAAATAAATGTTTCGGGATGACTTCACTAACTGGCTGAATATATAGGTTAAATAGCAGGACTGATATTGCTGACTCCTGTGGGACTCCTTCCTTTAATGTGAAGGGAAAAGATGTGTCTCTACTGCATCTAGCATACTGTTGTCTGTCTTGTATGATTTGAACCATTTTAATGTGTTGTTGTAGAGACCAATCTCCTTTAGGCGTCCCAACAGGATGGCGTGTGACACAAAGGCAGTTGATATATCGAGAAATATTAAAATAATGCCCTTTTTTGTATTATCTATTCCTCTGATAATGTGGTCAACAAGTGCTGTTAGCAATGTTTCCACCCCAGGGGTGCGTGTGAGTTGATATGATCCTGCAGTTGTAACTGTACTGTAATTGCCATACTTTGTTTTACCCCATACTTTGCTTTATCCCAAATTAACTATTGCTCCCTGTCACCATAATTGTTTTCCCGATCTGTCTATTGTTCTGTGTTGTCTTGACTAGATTGTAAGCTCTGACGAGCAGGGACTGTCTTTTTGCTTATATTTCTGTACAATGCTGCGTGCGTAGCGCTATATAAATGCTAAATAGTAGTAGTAGTACTGTCTTTTCCAGGATTTTTGTCATGAAAGGTAAGCTTGAAACTGGTTGGTATGATGTGGGGTCTGCCTTGTCAGTTTTCGGGCTTTTTAAGATGGGTCTGATTGATGCCAGTTTAAGGGTTGCAGGCATATGTCCCCGTGTGAGTGATGTATGTATGATTTTGTGTATGAAAGGGGTGAGCTCTTCCTTAGCTGACTTTATCCATGTAACTGGACAGGGATCGCTTGATGAGGTTGTTGTGTTCAGGGTTGCTATTGTGTGTGCTACTTGTTTGATTGTTGGAATATTGAATTTTCCTCATGTCCTGGTATGGTTAAGTTGGTTTTCAGGTTCAGTAGATGATGATTTTGATTTTGGCTAAGTTCTGTTCTGCTTCATCATGAGGTAGTCTGCTATTCGTTGCGGTTGTATGTCAATTGAGTTTTCCTGTGAGGGTTCCCTTGTTAGTGTGTAGACTATTCCAAAGAGTTCTCTCGGTTTGTTTACCACCTTCATAACCAGATTTATGTTGTATTCCTGTCTGCATCTATTGATTGTGTTCTTGTATTCATTCTGCATAGTTCTGTATTCTTGTAGTATACCTTGGTCCTTTGTTTATTTACATTTCTGCTCTATTTTCCTATCTACATGCTGAATAATTTTGTTCTTTATGATGGTTTCTACCATTTTTCCCCGGTACTGACGTCAGGCTCACCGATCTGTAGTTTCTCTCAAGGGCCTCATGTTTCACACCCTACAGAGCTTTCTGTTTTGCCCATGGCTTCTTCAGGGGTTGCTATTCAGCATGTCAGGCTTGATTGCCTGCTAGTTTTGGTATCTGGTGTCACTGGGTCAACAAGTGGTTACTTTAATGGTTCATGATAGCACATGATACAGAGGGTTTGGTGGCCCTCCATGGGCAGAGATAGCATTTTCCCCTTTGGGCCAGTAATATATCTAGCCATTTTGTGGGAGCTCATGTAGTTTGAAACCTTTCTTCCTTATATCACTGCTTGCTATTTATATTGTATTCATTTGTTGGAATTCTTTGGTCTGCATCTCTTAGGAGAATGTCCTTGATACTGTAGGATAAGGGATCAGTGCCAGCAGGATTCAAACCTCCAACCTATTGGTTCCTGGGAAGATGTGGTCTCCACTTGGCTACACCACAGCTCCCTTATTGGGCTGGCAGGAATGTGTCCCACTGCCTATGGTGCTCTTCCTGTTCATGTGGTCGCACACTTGCTTTCTGCAAATGGCCCAGCAGCACCCTCATTCTGCCCCTGCATACCTTTCCACTCCTGCCAACAGGAGTCATAGCCAGTCTGCAACCCCACAGTCCCCCATGTCCATGTGCTCTCCAGGGCAGGCTTGTGTGAGCATGCATGGTGCAATCTGTGTCCCATTACCTAGTAGCCAGCCACCAGAGATGGCTCCACCCTCAAAGGTGGCATGTATACCAGACTGGCTGAGTATGTAGGAGACATGGCATGATCCTGGGTAGCATGCCACCATATCTGTGATCTCAGCCTGAGCATTACAGACGACCTGCATATTCATAGAGTGGTATGCCTTGTGCTGTCTTGGGGGCCTGAGGGCCACATGCATACAGTCTATAGCCCCAAGGACTGATGGAAATCCAGCCACCTCTTGGAACTGCACCATCACCTGTTGCCTCTGCTGTGGTGTTTGCTGTTAGGGTGATGTAGTTTGCAGCACATCTCACAAAAGCACCCAGGAACTGAGTGATGCATTGTGACATGGCTGCCTGGCTGCAACCTGCTGATGTTGCCAGCACTGATTGAAATAAACATGTTCCAAGGAAGCCTAGGGCTGTGAGTACCTTCATGTATGAGGTGTGCCAAAAAAGAAACGAGAATGTCCCATAAATGTTTTATTAGAAAATCTACAGAGAAATTATGTATTGTCCCCTTCAAAGTAATCCCCCCCCCAGAGTTAATGCACCTGCATTCGCTTCTGCCAATTACGGAAGCACTTGGTAAAGTCCTCCTCCTTCAGGACCCTCAGCTCCCTCATCACAGTGGCCTTCATCTCTTCTACAGCGTGAAATGAGTTCCTTTGAACACAGTCTTCAGCCTGGGGAAGAGCCAGAAGTCGCACGGTGTGAGATCTGGGGAATAAGGAGGGTGGTCGAGAGCTGTGATCTGTTTGTTGGCCAAGAACTGCCTCACACTGAGCGCGGTGTGTGTGGGCATGTTGTCATAGTGGAGCAGTCATGACTTGTCTCTCCACAGAGCCCACCTGCTGCGCCAAACCCGGTCATGGAGGCGATTGAGGACCTGCTGGTAGAAGTGCGGGTTGACTGTCTGGGGCCACTTGGCAATAGTGATCATAGCATGACTGCATTTGATTTAATTAGTGGAGGAGGGATAGTAAGGAAATCCACAGTACTACCTTTTAACTTTTGAAAGGGAGACTATGATAAAATGAGAAAAATAGTTAAGAAAAAACTAAAAGGAGCAGTTGCAAAGGTTAAAGACTTACATCAAGCTTGGGTGTTGTTGAAAAATACTATCTTGGAAGCCCAGACCAGCTGTATACCATGCTTTAAGAAAAGTGGAAGGAAGTCCAAAAAACTGCCAGCATGGTTTAAAGGTGAGGTCAGAGAGGCTGTTGTTGCCAAAAAAGCATCTTTCAGGAAATGGAAAAAAAGAGCCAAACGACAAAACCTGGAAACAGCACAAGCACTGGCAAGTCAAATGCAAGGTATTGATAAGGCAGGCAAAGGGAGAATTTGAGAAGAAGCTTGCTGCGGAAGCAAAAACGCGAAATAAAGACTTTTTCAAGTAAATTCGTAGCAAAAAACCTGTGAGAGAGTCAGTTGGTCCATTAGATGATAGAGGGGTTAAAGGGGCACTAAGAGGCAACAAGGCGATAGCGGAGAGACTGAATGAATTCTTTGCTTCGGTCTTTACTGCAGAAGATGTAGGGATGTTACCCATGACTGACGTGGTATTTAAAGGTGCAGAAGAATTGAAGGAAATATTGATACATCGGGAAGATGTATTACAACTATTAGATAAACTGAAGAGTAGCAAATCACCTGGGCCGGATGGTATACATCCAAGGGTGTTGAAAGAACTGAAATATGAGATTGCAGGCCTGCTATTAGTAATATGTGAATTTTCATTAAAATCATCTCTAATACATGAAGATTGGATGATCGCCAATGTAACACCAATTTTTAAAAAGGGTTCCAGGGGTGATCCGGGAAACTACAGACCGGTGAGCCTGACGTCAGTACCGGGTAAAATGGTAGAAACCATCATAAAGAACAAAATTACTCAGCATATACATAGTCATGGCCTAATGGGAGACAGCCAACATGGCTTTAGACAAGGAAGATCTTGTCTTACTAATCTGTTATGTTTTTTTGAAGGTGTGAATAAACAGATGGACAAAGGTGAGTCGGTTGATAAAGTGTATCTGGACTTTCAGAAAGCCTTTGACAAGGTCCCTCATCAGAGACTTTTAGCAAAACTAAAGAGTCATGGGACAGGAGGCAGTGTACTATTGTGGATCAGGAACTGGTTAAAAGATAGAAAGCAGAGGGTAGGGCTAAATGGCCAATTTTCCCAATGGAGAAAGGTGAATGGCGGTGTACCCCAGGGATCTGTGCTGGGTCCGCTGCTTTTTGACATATTCATAAATGACCTGGAAAGGGGAATAATGAGTGAGGTTATCAAATTTGCAGATGACACAAAACTATTTAAAGTTGTTAAAACCCAAGAGGATTGTGGAAAATTGCAAGAGGATCTTGATAAATTGGAAGACTTGGCATCAAAATGGTAGATGAAATTTAATGTGGACAAGTGCAAAGTTATGCACCTAGGGAAGAACAACCCAAACTATGTTACACAATGCAAGGTTCCACATTAGGAACCACCACCCAGGAAAAAGATTTAGGCGTCATTGTGGATAACATGTTAAAACCATCAGCCCAGTGTGCAGCGGCGGCCAAGAGAGCAAATAGAATGCTAGGTATGATAAGGAAAGGAATGGAAAATAAAACAAAAGATATTATAATGCCTCTATATCGTTCCATGGTGAGACTGCACCTTGAATATTGTGTGCAATTCTGGTCGCCCTATCTTAAAAAGGATATAGCGTGGAGAGCACGTGATGCGGTGAGCTCAATGGACGGCTTCTGCTTGAGCTCCGGTCTCCTCCGACCCGAATCGGGCCATTAATGCCAGATTGAGAACCGATTTGCAGTAAAGATATTAACTGCCATGAGGGGAAAGACACCTGAAGCCGATTCAGTGGTTGAGTGACTCTGAGGGGATGGCGGCGGCAGTTAAAGCCGCGAGAAAGGAGAAAGAACGCGGAGCCCCAACACCTAAGATGGCGGATGCTGTCGGCATGCCAAAGTCGCCAACCTCTCCGGCTTTCTTGGAAGAGGTCTCGGCAGCTGTGGCAGATGCTTTGGCGGTGCAATTCACAGCCCTGCATCAAAAAATGGATAACTTGAATGCCTCCTTTGGGGCTTTGGGAAGCCGTCTGCAAGACGCTGAAAACCGTATCGGGCTAGCGGAGGACAGCCTCACTTCTCTGACCCAAGAGCTGACGACGATGAAATCCCAGCTTCAGATGCACGAAGCCAAAATTGACGATTTAGAAAATCGTTCGCGGCGGAATAACTTGAGGCTGATGGGCATACCTGATTCGATTGCCGATAGGGATTTAAAGGCATATTTGGAGAAATTGCTCCCTCAGATATTTGAGGTCCTCGAAGATGGCGGGAAGTTGCTCATAGAAAGAGCACACCGCGTGGGAAACAGGCAACCCCGGGAGCAATGGCCGCGGGTAGTACTGGCTAAATTCCTGTATTTCCCCCAAAAAGAGGCCATTTTGAGAGCTGCAAGGCAGAGGGGAGTGCTGGTGCATGAAAATTTGACATTGTGAGTGGCACAGGATTACTCGGTTGCACTGTCAGCGGCGTAGAGCTTATGCTCCTATATGTCAACAACTAATTGAGGCCAAGATTAAATTCTCGGTACAGTACCCCTACAGATTGCATGTCTTCCACGAGGGAGCCCACCGGATCTTTGACTCGGCGGCCGAGGCCCGATCATACGTCGTAAAGCTCGTGGGTGAGGAACGAGAGTCCACATCTTCTATACAGAGTACTTGAGAGACACCCAGAACTTTTACCCTATCTGTGGATATTTGTGCAGACTATGGGTGTAGGAAGACTGTGTTTGGCTGGGAGAGGTGCTGGTGGGTCCTGGCTTTCATGACCCTGGCTGTGAAGTTTTCTTGCTGGTGGTCTGTCCTGGGTTGGGATGGGAGACCGGTACTGTAGGATTTTGTGAAGGAGTGCTAGTATTGTAGAAGCGAAGTGTGCGTGATCTGAGTCTCGAGTGGAGTATGCCTTATGCCCAATGGGCTGAGAATGGGGGACATGCATGTGTGAAGATGTTGGTGAGAAGTTGGCTGGGGGGTTCTGAGTGTGGGGAGATCAGAATATTGTTAAATAGCGGGGGTTGGATTTCTGAGCGGGATGGCTGGTTCTTAGGGAGGTGGTCTACATTTGTTGGGAAAGGCTCTGTTTGGGATTCTGGGGGGCATTATTTTTGACTTTCATAAGCAACTGTCGCCTGGATTCATTAACTGTCTTATCCCCCCCCCCCCCCCGCAGTTTACCTTTACATTATGGGATATATACTTCTGTATTGAGGGGATCACGTTTTACTTTCCATATTGTTGCTGGATCAAGTCTCCATTGCTAGTTTCTCTGCTTTTCATCATGCCTCAGTGGGAGAAACTGTCTCAATTGTACATCGGGAGTGCATATACCTAAAAGTTGGGGCGGCCACATATAAGAACCCCGGGCTAATTCTCCTCCCTATGGTGCTCCGCTGTACGTAGCTCAACACCGGCGGGAGGTTGGATATTTTGGGCCTGAGGCTGTTGGCTCCTGCGCTCTGAGTGATGGAGGGGGGAGGGATTAGATACGGGGGATTGTGGCTGGCTCCCCTATGAGACCTGAGGCGATGCCTAGTATGCCTGAACACCTTCTTGCTACTGGCGGTAACAGATGGGCTACAGTAAAGCACAGTTACTTACCTGTAACAGGAGATCTCTGGGAACAGCAGGAATAAGTCTTCACATATGGGGTATCGTCGGTACCTACGGAGCCTGCGCGGGAACGCTCCCCAGCATCCAGAAAGCTTTTGGGAGCATCCCACAGCGCCTGCGCGCTGCCTTCCTGCCTTTCCTAACTGCCTCTCTCCAGTTCAAGTTTTAAAGCTGAGACAAAGAGAGAGAGAGGAAAGGAAAGATAGATAGAGAGATACAACTCCTAGGGGAGGTGGGTGGGTTGTGAAGACTTATTCCTGCTGTTCCCAGAGATCACCTGTTACAGGTAAGTAACTGTGCTATCTCCAGGAACAAGCAGGAATGAGTCTTCACATATGGGGACTCCCCAGCTAGAGATGCCTGGGAGATCACCCAGATTGTGAGTCCCTGGGAAGGGCTCTACCTCTACCCATGAATCTCAGGCATCCAGTTCAGGGATGGAGGGTAGGAGTTGATTAGGTATGGAACAGGTGTTTGAGAACAGCCTGACCAAACAAGGCATTCCGGCGGGAGTCCTTGTCCAAGCAGTAATGGGCTGTGAAGGTATGAACCGATGCCCAGGTGGCCGCTCGACAGATTTGGTCGATGGACACAGAGTTTAGATGAGCCATAGAGGTTGCCATGGCCCGCACATTGTGAGCTGTGACATGGCCCTCCAGAGAAAGGTTCTTAGTTTGGTAGGCGAAGGAAATACACTGAGCAATCCAATTGGACAGAGTTCTCTTAGAGACTGGAAGTCCTAAATGGGAAGGATCAAAACAACAAAAAGTTGAGAGGACTTTCTATGTTGCTGTGTCCTGTGTAAGTAGAAAGCAAGGGCTCTTTTACAATCCAGGGTATGAAGATTCCTCTCTGCACTTGATGCATGAGGTCCTGGAAAAAAGACAGGTAAAAACACCTCCTGGTTCAGATGAAAGGGTGAGACCACTTTAGGCATAAAGTGTGGATTAGTTCTGAGGACTACCTTGTCATGATGGAACCTTGTATAAGGAGGATTAGCCACTAAACTTGCAACTCACTGATACGGCGAGCTGAGGTGACTGCAATGAGAAAAATAACCTTCCAGGAAAGGAATTTTAAGGAGGTAGTGGCTAAGGGTTCAAAGGGTGGCTTCATAAGCTGGCCAAGAACCAAATTCAAGTCCCAGGCCACTGGAGGTGGTCTAATGGGAGGTTTAGTCAAAAGAAGGCCTCTCATGAATCTTGATATAAGAGGATGAGAGGAAATAGGTTGTCCATTGAGAGGCATAAGGGATGCTGCAATAGCACTCAAATGGACTCTGACTTAATTTGTTTTAAGGCCTGCATGGGATAAATGCAGCAAATAGTCTAGTAAAGAATGCAAAGGTATTGCAAGAGGGTTGAGACCCTTCTCTGCATACCAAATGGAAAACCTTTTCCATTTAAAAGCATATGAATGTCTGGTGGAAGGCTTTCTGGAAGCATGAAGGATATCCTTCACTTGCTGATAAAGTTGTAAATCTTGAAGGTCTAGGCCTTCAGCAACCAGGCCCTGAGATGAAGAGACTGAGGATTTGGGTGCCACAAGGTTCCCTCCTCCTGGGAGAGGAGATCTGGAGCAGACCCCAGGTCTAGGGAGGGAGCTTGAGAGAGATGCAGAAGTAGAGGGTACCACACTTGGCGTGGCCAAAGTGGTGCTATGAGGATCATAGTCCCCTTGTCTCTCTGAAGCTTGAACAGAGTCTTGGGAATTAGGGAATAGGTGGAAAGGCATAGAGGAAGTCTTGCCCCCAATGAAGGAGGAAGGCATCTCTGGCCTGAACTCCCCTGACATGGAATCCTGGAACAGAACCGGGGAAGTTTGGCATTCCACGGACTTGCAAACAGGTCTATGTCTGGGGTACCCCAAATCCGAAAAATTCTGGCTATCTGGTCCCCATGGAGGGACCATTCGTGCGGAAGCAGAACTCGACTGAGTCTGTCTGCCCAAGAGTTTTGAACCCCTGGAAGATATACTGCCATGAGGTGGATTTGATGCTCTCTGGCGAAGGCCCACAATCTCAGAGCTTCGTTGCAAAGCGACAGAGAGCCAGTCCCTCCCTGCTTGTTCACGTAGAACATGGCTACCTGGCTGTCTGTGTGGATGAGGACTGTCTTTGTAGCTGAGCAGGGTGTGAAAGACTCTGAGAGCCAGAAAGATTGCTCTGAGCTCTAAGAGGTTGATATGAAGAGATGTCTCCTGTGGAGACCAGATGCCCTGGGTTGAGAGATCTTGTAGATGAGCCCCCCAACCCCTTGGAGAGGCATCTGTTGTAAGGGTGGCTTGGGGTAACACCTGTTGAAAGGGGGACCCCAGCAACAGATTCTGAGTGGACTTCCACCAGTGGAAGGACCAAAAAAGGCGACTGGAGGTTGCTATTTTGTCTGACAGGCAACCTGATGCCTGGGTCCATTGGGAGGATAGGGTCCACTGAGCTGCTCTCATGTGAAGGTGAGCATAGGGAACCACATGCACCGTGGATGCCATGTGGCCTAAGAGTTGCAACATCTCTCGAGCAGTTAAATGGGATTTTAACTGAATCTGGGAGGCTAACTGCACCAAGTGTAGGCAACGGGCCTGGGGAAGATAGGTCAGTCGTCCAGATATGGGAATACGAATATCCCTAGAGTGCGCAGGAATGCAGCTACTATTGCCATGCATTTTGTGAACACTCTTGGAGCAGAGGCCAGACTGAAAGGAAGCACTTTGTATTGGTAGTGCTTTCCCTGGTAAAGGAACCGAAGGAATCTTCTGTGTGTTGGATGGATGAGAACATGGGTGTACGCATCCTTGAGATCTAGAGAACAAAGCCAGTCCTGACTTTGGAGGTATGGAAGGAGAGTTCCGAGAGAAGTCATCTAGAATTTCTCCTTGCATAGAAACTTGTTCAATTCTCTGAGATCTAATATGGGTCTGTAGCCCCCCGTTTTCTTTGCAATGAGGAAATAGGGGGAGTAGAACCCTGAGCCCTGTTGAAGAATGGGTACTTCTTCTATTGCCCCTTGGGCAAGAAGGGTAGAAATCTCTTGACCTAGAAGGTTGAGGAGAGATGTTGTAGAATTGAACTGTTTCACCATGGTGTGCGGAGGAAGGTTTAAGAAATGAAGTTTGTACCCTTCCTTTATGATGGAGAGGGTCCACTGCTCTGCTGTGATTTGTTCCCATCTGGGAGCAAAGTGAGCTAACCTTCCTCTAGAGCCAGAAAGGCTAAGTTCTCTAGTAGAAAGTCAAAGGCCCTGAGGAGGCTGAGGCTGTTGGGCCGTAGCAGTCCTCGCAGCCTGGGTTTTGGCCTGTTTTGGTTGTTGCTATCTCTCTGTAGCAAAACGACCTTGAGAAGAGGCCTGACCATAAGAAGAAAATTTCCATTTCTTTGGGAAAGATCCCTTTTTGAACAACCTCTTTTTAAAAGGAGCAGTAGTAGACTTTGAAAGTCTATCTAAAGCAGAGTTTTCAGCATCCATTTGGTTGGCCTTTGCTTGCCAATCTTTGCCAAACAGGTTTTCGCCTGTATAGGGAAGGTTACCTAGACCATCCTGTACCCAGGATTCCAAATCAGAGGCTTGCAACCAAGCAATTCTGCGTGCACCTATGGAAATGTAGCGGCAAACTGCAGTCAATGAATAAATCCAGGAGTCAATTTACAGGGTCCAAACCAGTTTAATGTGCACAGGCTCAGTCAGTCAAAGCTGTAAAGTAACTGAGCGGAGCTCTTCATAGAAACATAACTTTTTATACCACTTTTCTAGCTTGATACATGAAAACTTTCCATTGGTCTCATGCTAATTTCTACAAACTTTCTATTGGTCTGACATTTCCCTGAATTTGACCAATCAGGGTCTATGCCCTTTGCTCTGCTTTCTCCAGCTAGCTGAACAATGGTTTGGTTCAAACCTGGTTACTTCTCTACATCAAGGTCATATCTAGCTCCTAAAATGTGTAAGTAACAATTCTGTAATGATTTAACATACAGGCATTGTATTCACTTTGTGCAAACTTTGCAATAGCAGCATTTCATTCTAAAACAGCATTTAATTCTGTCTTTTTAATTTTATGTCTCAGCACTACTGAAATCCAGGCTTGGTTCTTAAGCCTGTCATTTTTCAGGTTCAGGCTTATGGCCTAGTCTATAGGTCTTGGCTACCACATTCCCCCCTTTGATTATTCTCACCCTGAATGTTAAGATGGGTGAGAAACAAATCACTTATACTTGAGTTGTTGCCATGTTATGTGGTATAGGCCGATACCGTCTCATAGCTAGGAGCTTAGCTGTTGTCTTTCTTTCTACAATATTCTCAACGATTGCAGATATATTACGTAGGCAGAGGGGAAAAATGCATGGAAGTATTAAACATGTTATTACTACTAGTGCTGCAATTACCAACATAATAATTTCTCTCCCAAGTCCCACATTTCTGATTATAGTTTCTGTTTATGGCATCGCAAGAATCAAAGTATAGAGCTGCAGGTTTTGTAGGGTCTTCAAGTTGTTGAGTAGCATTTAAGAGAGTTCCATCTTCATTATTCCATCGTATTATCAGCACATAGTAGGATGGATTCTGTCGTGGGTGAAAACAAGTTCTGCTCTTTCCTTTTGTGCAAATGTTCAGTTCCGTGCCATTATATATACATTGACTCACTATACCTGTACAAGTATAGTAGGTATGATAAAGCAAAGTCTGTGTAATTTCTCCAGTACGAGTAGTAGTTATGCATGCAGCACAAGGTGGCAAGGCAAAAGTCAGTTCAAAGCATCTCAAGGCTGCTATCAAGATGAAACAGTAGAGAATCATGATGAAAAGTCTCTGAAGAATTAGTGCAAGTCTTTGAAAAACCAGTGCAACTGTTGATAATTCTTGACCACAAAGTCTTCTTCTTCTTTACTTTATGTTGACCTGTTTTGCTCTCAGTAGCATGCAACAGGTGTAGTGTTGATTGTAGATCCAGAGCTGTAGATTCCAACGTATTTCAATAGACACAGCCCTTTTAGTTTGCACTGTCCTTGATCAAAATGGCACAAAGATTTTCAAATAATATATTCCATATTACAGTCACTTTCTGTTGATGATAATCTCTTCAGAATAAACAAATAGTCTCTTGGGATTCAGGAATTCTATATTAGCACAGTCTCTTTTTTTTAAATTTCCTGAATTTTTCAATTTGCTTGTCTTCGCAAAGTTAGCCGCAATGGAACTTCTGGATCATGTTCTGATGTCCACTGGTCTGGCTCTGAAGCTGCTGCTGATTTCACTCTGCTGTGATGAATCCAGGGTTCGAGTTCTGCAACTTTAACTGCTGTTGGGGTTAACAAGATGACAACATAAGGTCCTTTCCAATGCGGTGCCACCGGTGTCTTTCTCCACTCTTTGATTCACACCGAGACTCCAGGCTTGAAAGGATGCAGCGGTTCAGTCAAGTTGATGGGTAGCTGATCTCGTATCCACGTATGAAGACTCTGCAAAACAGAACTTAAAACCAATAGTTCTTGTCTAGTAATTTCAGATACTATCTGCTTCATATCCCCTTTGATCCCTTTGACAATAGGTGAAGGTCTATCATACAAAATCTCATAGGGAGAAAGTCCTAATAACTTAGTAGGTGCTGAGCGTATTCTTAAAAGAGCTATTGGAAGTACCTGTGGCCATTTTAAATGTGTTTCCTGACAAAGTTTGGACAATTGAGATTTCAGAGTTCTATTCATACGCTCTACTTTCCCTGAACTCTGAGGTCTGTATGCTGTGTGTAACTTCCATTGTATCTGTAGAGCTTTAGCTAACTGTTGAGTTACTTGGGATATAAATGAGGGCCCATTGTCTGACCCTATGACTAATGGTATTCCAAATCTTGGAACAATTTCACGAAGTAGGACTTTAGTGACCTCTCTGGCTTTCTCAGTCCTGGTGGGAAAAGCTTCTACCCACCTAGAGTAGGTACACACTAGAACAAGCAAGTAACGATATCCATTTGCTTTTGGCATTTCAGTAAAGTCTACTTGAAAATTACTCATGGGAGTAACTCCTGTTGATTGAATTCTTATTGGTAGATTAGGACCTTGCTTGGCATTGTTCTTGGCACATGTTTTACATTGACGAGCTTCTGAAGCTGTCAAAGGTCCCAACAAAAAAATATAAAAATGAGGTTTCAAAGCTTTTGTCATTGCAGTTTTTTCATAATGTGTTGCTTGATGAAATGCTTGAACAAAGGCTAAACTTAATGCTTCAGGAATAACTATTTGTCCAGGAGGTTGACTTCCCTCCTGTGGTGGAAGTTCTATCCATCCATTTCTGAGTACTCCCCCTTCTTGTTCACAATAATAGTCCAATTCTTTTGTAGTATATCGGGGATCATGAATTAAGAGGTACAGGAAATAGAACTGCTTGAATTGTAGTATTCTGAGTTAGTCTGTCCGGTAATGGCTGCTTTACGAGCAGAGGCATCTGCAAATCTGTTCCCTTGTGCAATTTCTCCTTTTCCTGCTTGATGTCCTCGACAGTGCATAACTGCAACTTGCTCGGGGGCCCATACAGCATCTATCAATGTCAATATCTCTGGGCCATATTTGATAGATTTTCCTCCTGAAGTTATCAATCCCCGTTCTCTGTACAAGGCTCCATGAGCATGCAATGTTGTGAATGCATACTTAGAATCTGTGTATACATTTATACAGAGTCCTTTTCCCAGTATTAGTGCTCTTGTGAGTGCTATCAATTCTGCTTTCTGTGCTGATGTTCCTGAGGCTAGGGCTGATAATTCAATTACAAGATCCAGAGTTACTACTGCATATCCAGCACAACGATGTCCATTGACTACAAGACTGCTTCCATCCATGAAGAAAGTTTGTTCTGGATCTTCAAAAGGTACATCTGTCAAGTCTGGTCGACTTGAGAATACAGTATCCATGACTTCTATGCAGTCATGATCAGGAGGATCAGTTCCAATTGGTAACAGTGTAGCTGAGTTTAAGGCCTGACTGACCATCAATTGCAATCGAGGATTTTCACACAACATGCTCTGGTACTTTAGCATTCGTGAGTTGGTGAACCAATAATTTCCTTTGTGGTCCATGAACATATAGACGAAATGGCTTCTGTACATCTGGTGTACAAGGGCTGGTGTACATCTGGTGTACAAGGGCTGGTGTACATCTGGTGTACAAGGGCTTCTGTACATCTGGTGTACAAGGGCTGGTGATGTCATCAGGGCTGTCTTCAGAGTCTTGTATGCTGTTTCTTGTTCAGGTCCCATTTTAATGGAGATTGTTCCAATCCTTTGATGGCTTGATATAGTGGTTTTGCAATTAGAGCAAAGTTGGGAATCCATATACGACAGTACTCTGCGGCACCCCAGAAGGCTCTCACTTGCCTCCTGGTGGTTGAAGTAGGAATACTGCATACAGCTTCTTTGCGTTCTGGTCCCAGGCGTCTAATTCTGCTGGACAACTGGAATCCTAGGTTTTTAACTTGTTTGACATAATTATGCCTTGGCTCTTGAGACTTTGTATCCAGCCTCATTAAATAGAGTGCAAGAGTTCACTGGTGGCTTGTGGACATTCACTTTCTGAGTTGGTGGTTATGAGCAAGTTGTCCACATACTGGAGAAGAACCCTTTCTCCTGGGTTCACATAGTAGCTGGAAAGATCTTGATTTAAAATAGTACTGAAGAGAGTAGGTGAATTCTTGAATCCTTGAAGTAATCTAGTCCAGGTGAGTTGGCCCCGCCTTCCTGTTGTGGGGTCTTGTCATTCAAAAACAAACAAAAGTTGACTGGTGGGGGCTAGGCGCACACAGAAAAAGGCATCTTTCAGGTCCTAAACGGTAAAGTAAGCAGCCTCAGCGGGGATCAGTCCCAAGAGAGTATAAGGGTTTGGTACTACAGGTGGATAGTTTTAACTGCATCATTTACTCGCCTCAGGTCCTGTACTGGGCGATAATCCCCTGTCCCAGGCTTCTTTACTGGGAGAAGAGGGGGTGTTCCGAGGTGACTGACATTCCTTGAGAAGTCCATACTTCAGCAGTTTCATCAGATGGTGGTGAATTCCTTCAATGGCTGGTCACATGCACTGGTTCCACTCCTAGCTTGAGGGTGACAATGACAGGGGCTATGTTCTTCACTAGGCCAGGTGGATTATCTTCTGCCCATACTTCAGATGGGGCTATGAGGTTGGTGGGTATACAGGAACTAGTTGGCTTGATTGGAGATGCACTATAGAACCGCTATTCTTCTTCTTGGGGAACAGTCAGCACCATCAATCCAGCAGGCTTTGGGTTCACAGTCATTTGCATTTCTCCCCCTTCTGCAAAAGATATTTGGGCCTGGAGCTTAACAAGCATGTCTCGGCCCAGAAGTGGAATTGGACACTCAGGCATATACAAGAGCTGGTGCGTTATTTTCTGTCCCCTAGTTCACACATGTGGTTCTGCAGGAGAGGCTTTGTGGCCTTAGCCTCAGTAGCTCTGACAATGGTGATGCATCAAGAAAACAAAGGGGCTACTGGCTTTAGTATTCTGCTCCTGTATTCCCCATAAAGTCCATATATTGGTCCCCTATTTTCAGACTGACTCCTGGGGACCCAGGGAAACTTGGAGTCCGGTCTGGCCTAGTCTTCATCCATGCTTTAGCCCTCTTTGGCTGCCACTCACTCTATGGCTGCTTCCCTCTCTTTGCTGCAACACTGTGCTCGGTTTATTTTTTTAAATCAAGTACTCCCTCCTCCCCTCTTGGGGTGGAGTTAAGATACGGGCATTCACTTCTCTAACGTCCTTCTTCTCTGCAATGGGCGCACTGACTCGCACCCAGTGGGGGACCATCATTTTCACGACCCCTTTCACTTCCTCTGCTCCTTCGATTAGGAAAACCTCCTCCACATTATTCAACTAAAGTATCAGCAAGAAGATCTGTTTTGGGCCTAGTGCAATGGGATTGCGTGACCCTCTCTTTACTGGTAGTTATACATCTGAAGGCATATGGCAATCAGGCTGAACTAGCAAATAAATCCCTGCTTGTAGTGTCATCGGTACTTTTAACTGTGCCGGGGCTTCTCTTCTCCTGCTGCGGAGGTGGCTAGTGACATTTGCAGGGAGGTATTCCCCCCCCCTTGCTCCAGGCTCTGCCCAGGATGATGGCAGAGCTGAGGGAACTGGCCTATAAAGATAATAAACGGGCAGGATTTTTTTTTTCTTTCTCCCTCAAACATTTAACCAAGAATCCTATGTAGGGGAAATGATCAGGGAACTACGAGGCCAGGAAGCAACTAACATAACACTGAAATCTGCATGGACTCTGACCCCCCTTCCTCCCCCCATGGTGACGTAGTTAACAACAGACAGAGGGGGCGGCCAGTCAGGCTGCATTTTCCTATTGACTATGAATCAGAACTATACAATAATATTCTTCTGGGTGCACTTATTAAAAAAAAACATATTATTGCTGTAAACAAAGGGTAGGCTGAAAACATAAGCATAGATTGATTGCAATAAGCATAATAGATGTGTGTGCTCATTCTAAACAGGAACAATTTAGATAAAGTCCTTAAAATATAAAACTATTATTTTGCAACATGTGATAACAACAATTCCAATAGAAAGAACCGAACATGACGACCACATATCTGTTACTTATGACTGGAATGATAATACTTGGCATGGAAGCTAACTGCCAGTCGTAATCCACACTTAAGCTGAACAGCGTCTCTACAAAAGAAAGTACTTTAAATCTTACAGTTTAGGAAGGAGATATTCAAAAGACATTCCGGATACTTTTTCAATAAAGTAGGTGGGTATCTGGAATACATATACACTTTTTTCCTCATTTTATTTTTATTAACAATAAGCATCTCTTCTATGAGGTGCTTGCCGCAGTATATCAGGAACTAGAATTCAAACACGATGAACTCCTTATTCACTCAGGATTTAAATCACTTTCATGTCGCAATCTGGTACTACTGGCTCGGAATGGCTCTTAACCTCTACTTCGTAGGACAAAAGGAAAACAAAAGCAGTTTCCTGAATTTTTCTATCACTGCCTATTTTAACTATTACAGTGCTTACTGAAGATTTTGAACATAAACACAAAACAAAGCTAAGCCCACAATTGCATTATACCTATCTCACTTGGTCCGCACAAGTCCAGGAACTCGAACAGGGTTAATAAGAACTTAACCCTTTCCTAGGCTTAAGCCCAAAACTATTGGGATTCAAAATTCAGACTAAACATTCCTATTACATGATATATAATACATGACCATAGCAGAAGGAACATCACTATTAAACACATTGAATAAAACAGGTACAATTTTCCTGAAATAAGCACAGATCAACTCAGCTATAGAACGCTGAAATTAAGCCTTTACAGGGTTAACAGCTACTATACATTCCATTCTCCAGACACGCCCCTTCTCACTCCCCTAGCCAGTTTTCATGCTGTGCGAAAGGAAAAACAACTGGAATGCATGAGTTTATTTCCTTCTGTCTTCTGTTCTGCTTAATACTATTTCTTAATCAGTAAACTGTTCTACAAATTACCCAACAGAATAATCTTACATCATACAAGAAGGGAATCGCGCGGTTTTAACAGACAACAGAAATCACTCACACATCTCACACACAAACACAATTTCATTTCCCAAAAGCCCAATCCTGACTATCTAGGCTTACCAAAATTTTACCATTACCGTTAATCATGATTTTATTACCAGAAAGAGTCAGTAGTTTCCTCTTGCGCTCTTAATAGCCCTTGCAAGAGTACTCGGACCGCTCCGGACGTGATCAGTGTCCTTTTACCATTTTTCCCATTACCATATGGTTCCAGGTTCCAGTACTGTCTGACTTAATAATATAAAAACTCTATACTCACCGGATCCGGTCCCCGATACCACACCAGCTTCTGAGTTGGACCCTGGACTCCCCCGGTTCGGAGGTGTTGACCAGCTGAACCCGATGGCCTGCCGAGGCAGGCAGAACCCTCTCCAATACAAAGTGATCGGCGGCGCCCTGAGGCTTCCCCTGCAGTCGGACAGACATGGCTCCAACCGGACCAAACCTCAAGGCGAATTACGTGGATTATTCACTTGAATACCATCCACCACTCGCACTTCCCGGCCCAACGCACCAAGAAATGTAGTGGCAAACTGCAGTCAATGAATAAATCCAGGAGTCAATTTACAGGGTCCAAACCAGTTTAATGTGCACAGGCTCAGTCAGTCAAAGATGTAAAGTAACTGAGCGGAGCTCTTCATAGAAACATAACTTTTTATACCGCTTTTCTAGCTTGATACATGAAAACTTTCCATTGGTCTCATGCTAATTTCTACAAACTTTCTATTGGTCTGACATTTCCCTGAATTTGACCAATCAGGGTCTTTGCCCTTTGCTCTGCTTTCTCCAGCTAGCTGAACAATGGTTTGGTTCAAACCTGGTTACTTCTCTACATCAAGGTCATATCTAGCTCCTAAAATGTGTAAGTAACAATTCTGTAACGATTTAACATACAGGCATTGTATTCACTTTGTGCAAACTTTGCAATAGCAGCATTTCATTCTAAAACAGCATTTAATTCTGTCTTTTTAATTTTATGTCTCAGCACTACTGAAATCCAGGCTTGGTTCTTAAGTCTGTCATTTTTCAGGTTCAGGCTTATGGCCTAGTCTATAGGCCTTGGCTACCACAGCAATAGCCGAGGCTCTACTGGTCTCCTCAAAAGAGTCAAAGGCTGCACGGTTGGAAAACTTGGATACATCCTGTGCATGTTTAAGCCAGGTGATGTACTCTCTTATCTTCTGACATAAAAGGAGATAAGGTTTGCAGATGATCTGTAACTTCTTTTAGAAACATCCCCATATAGAGACTATAGGAGTTGATTCTGGCTACAAGCATATTGGCCTGGAAGATTTTCCTGCCAAAGGCATCTAAAGTTCTGCATTCTCTTCCTGGAGGAGCAGAGGAGTGCCTTTTTGTACTCTTGATCTTTTTCATAGCAGACTCTACCACAATAGAGTGGTGAGGAAGCTGAGTCTTATGAAACCCAGGACAAGGAGGAACACGATACATGGTGTCCAACCTTCTGGAATGAGGGGAGGTGGAAAGAGGAGTCTCCCATATGCCCAGCATGTGATCATAAAGAATCTCATGTATTGGTAAGGTGGCTGCCTCTTTAGGAGCCTTAGGATATTGTAGGATATCCAATTTTTTGGCTCTAGGTTCAGTCTCAGAGGTCACTGAGATGGACAGGCCTTTGGCCACCTCCCTAATGAAGTCCTGAAAAGACAAGTCTTCAGGAGGAGACATTCTCCTTTTTGGAGAAGAGGGTTCCTGAGGAAGGATGCCCGATGCTTCAATTGAGGCCTCTGAAGAATCAGAGTCTTCAGAGGAATCGAAGTATCGACTATCTGGATGCTCTCGTAGAGCCCGATACGCGTACCGGGAGGTATCGACATCGGGAGTAATCAGTACCGGGTCGGTACTGATGGGCATCACTGGATAGCGTACCGCTGCGGTTGATGCTGATGTCGATGCAAGCGGTACTGGTATCGGGGCCGATATCGGGTCCGGTACCGGAATCGGTACAGGTACCGACAACGGGGTTTGTTGCGGTACCGTAGGCGTTGCAGCTTGAATGAATGCCGTGATGGCACGCTGCATGGTCAGAATATTCTGATCCATTGACGCCACCAATGTCTGGATATCGGTACCGGTAGAAACTGCCGGTACCCCAGAACATTGTAACAAGTGATCGGTTGAGGCCGAGCCATCGATGTCAACCTGTGACCCCATAGGTAGTGCTTTGGAAGCCGGAGCCTCCCGCCGGGGTAATTTTGCCGGTGTGGTATCCTCAAGAGTAAGCCTGGGGGCATCTCAATATTTAGAGGGAGATGAACTCTTTGAGGACCGGCCAGATTTAAGTTTGGTTACCTGAGATCCATGGGATGAAGAAGAAGCCCTGGAAGACGTCGATGCCACGGAAGCTGCATCGGAGGGAAACAGGGTACTGAGCTTAGCTGTCCGATTCTGTAGCCCTCTTTTAGACATCATGGAACAGGACTCACAATCCGCAATGGAGTGGTCAGGACCTAAACATTTTAGACACCAGTCATGGGTGTCAGTGACAGAAATAGTGCTGCTGCACTTTGTGCATTTCTTAAACCCGGAGGCGGGTTTTTCCATGAGGGAAAAATACATCTGTAGGCCTAAGGCCCCAGAAGAAAAATGCACTGAAAAGAGTAGAAGGTTTTTTTTCTTTTTTTTTAAAGAAAGAAAAAGGACCGGTGGTACCGGTGCGGAATCGAGAAGGCAGACACGCGACTAAAGAAAAATAAAAGAAAATAAGAAATTCTTCAGCGGTGACAGGAAACACGACCTGCTGGCTCCGCGGAAAAGAAGAACTGGAGAGAGGCAGTTAGGAAAGGCGGGAAGGCAGCGCGCAGGCGCTGTGGGATGCTCCCAAAAGCTTTCTTTCTGGACGCTGGGGAGCGTTCCCGCGCAGGCTCCGTCGGTACCGACGATACCCCATATGTGAAGACTCATTCCTGCTTGTTCCTGGAGATTTAGATATACTATTGTATAGATTATTTGTTATTACATCAACTAGGGCTGTGTTTGTTCTCTCTAGTACCCATATTATTATGGAAGGACGACTTGTTTGTGGGGGGGAACCACTATGCAGGCTGGAGGTGGGGAGTGGAGAGTGTCTATGCCGCTTCGGTGGGTGTGGGGGAGACTGCTCGCATTACAGCTTGGTCTCTACCTAATAGAGGTGGAGAGCGGAGAGGCAAGTGGAGTGGGAGGGGAGGGAGGGGGGAGGAGGAGAGGGGAGGGGATGGGGATTTGGTCGCATCCCACCAGGAGCCCCATGGCAATGTGGGAACCAGTTGAATGGTGGCGGGGGGGGGAGCCCCAGGCTGGGGGGGTTCCTCCTGGGACATGGTTGGGTATCTTTTTAAGATACTGGGGTGATATTATTCCAGACTGAAGATAATTTCATGGAACGTTTGCGGCCTGGGGAGCCCGATTAAGAGAATCAAAAGTTTGCAGGCTTTGGCAAGGCAAAAAGTCGATATTGCCTTGCTCCAGGAAACCCACCAGACAACCGAGGAGCACGCTAAACTGTGTAGATCCTGGGTGGGACGGGTATGGGGGGCGCCAGCCACGAATAAGAAAGGGGGGGGGTGGCCATATTGATACATAGGCGTCTACGCTTCGATGTTGTGAAGGAAATAGTCGATCCATCCGGGAGGTTTCTCTTGTTACAAGGCAACCTGGAGGGACGACCTGTCATTCTTGGTAATATCTATAGCCCTAATGTGCTGGAGCGTGCTTTGTATTCTAGGTTGGCCTCCCAAGTGGAGCAACTCCCGGACATCCCCCTGATCTTGGGAGGGGATTTCAATGGAGTGATGGACATGGAGATGGATACATCTCGGGGTGCGAGGACTAGGGAGCTAGTTCAGGGGGCTCGGGCCTTGAATTGGTTGCGGGAGCGACTGGGATTAGTAGACTCATGGAGACTGTTGCACCCCGCTGAGAAAGATTATATGCACCAATCTCGTGCACACAGCTCTAGCGCACATATTGATTATTTGTTGACTTCGCAGGGGTTGTTCGCGTTGGTGGACGATGCGCAGATTGGCCCTGCGGAAATCTCGGACCACGCTCTGGTTTGGCTCCAATTGCGCTGGGGCGCTACTCGCCCTGAGACGAGACTATGGCGGTTCCCGTTGGAACTATAAAGGGATTCTCAGTTTCGACAGTTTCTGCAGAGGCGCTGGCGAGAATTTGAGGCGGACCATAGTGGGCATCGAGAGGATCCCGAGTTGGTTTGGGAGACGGCGAAAGTTGTCTTGCAGGGAGATATTATTGGCTTTATGGCGAGAAAGCGCAGGCTTATGGCGGAACGTATTATTCGACTGGAGCGCCTAGTCACCCTGCAGCGGCGGAAGTGGGCGACTAACCCAAGTGCAATTTTGAAGAAGCAGGTTTGGGAGCTGCAAACGGCGTTGAATGACCTTTTGCACCAGCGGGCCAAAAAGTCAGTTATGTATTACAAATTTCAGCTTTACTGCCATGGAGATAAACCAGGGAGGTTGTTGGCCCGATGTCTGCGTGGTTCCAGGAGTTCTAGGCTGGTGCATGCACTTAGAGATGAAAAGGGGGTCCTTCACAGGGAGAGCCCGGAGATTGTTCGTGTTTTTCATCGGCTTTTTCAGAGACTCTACACTGCAGAGCCGGGTTCGCCAGTGCAGATATCGGAATACTTAGAAGGATTGGACTTACCTCAATTGAACGACCAGCAACGGGTGCAACTGGATCAGCCGATCTCTGTGCAGTAGGTGCAAACTGTTATTGCTAAAGCGAGTTGTTATAAAACCCCGGGAGCGGATGGGTTGGGGGCTGAATTCTACAAAATCCTGAACGAGTTGGTGTCTCCATTGCTTACGGCAGTTCATACTAGGCGATTCGAGCAGGGTACCTTTCACTGGGGTAGTAATTTAGCCCATATACTTATCCCTAAGCCAGGGAAGGATTCGTTGATTGCTGAATCTTATCGCCCTATTTTTCTCCTTAATTTTGATCTTAAAATCTTGGCGAAAATTCTTGCAGACCGTTTGGCGAGTGTCTTGGGACATTTGGTTCATGATTCTCAGGTAGGCTTCTTGAGGGGGCGGTATGCTGTTCGCAATCTACGAAAGATCTTAGCTTCCCTGGAATGGGTACAGAGTAGATGTCTCCCATCTTTGTTAATTAGCTTTGACGCAGAGAAAGCCTTTGATAGGGTTGATTGGCAGTATTTATGGCGCCTGCTGCCCTGCTACGGGATTGGGAGCTCTTTTTGTGCCATGGTTCGAAGTCTTTACCTAGACCCGGTTGCGGCGATTTGCTGCAATGGGGTGCTCTCTGAACCTTTCCCCTTACATCGGGGGACTAGACAGGGCTGTCCTCTCTCCCCGCTACTTTTTGTCCTATCCTTAGACCCGTTTATACGTCAGGTGGAGTCATCACGGGGGGTGCGTATTCGCTCTACTGAATTTAAGCTATCGGCTTTCGCTGATGACCTCCTTGTGCATTTGCTTCGGCCCCAAGAATCGCTTTCCAGGTTAATGCGCGAGTTTGAGACTTTTGGTCAGTTTGCAGGTTTAAAGATTAATAAGGACAAATCCGAGGCCTTAGATGTCTTGGGCTGTGTGCGGGGTAGCTGGCGGGGAAATTTCCCTCTCAAGTGGGCGGTAAATCAGTTTAAATACCTTGGTATTTTATTGACTGGTCAACCCTCCCAGTTATACGGGTGTAATCTCAGTAGAATTCTCAAGGGCCTGCAAGATCAACTGCAAGCTTGGCACCCTCTTCTGTTGTCTTTGTCTGGGAGAATTGCAGCGATCAAATTAGTTGTTTTACCGAGGATACTCTATTGGTTACAGACGTTGCCTGTTTGGCTGCTGCGAAAAGATTTAAAGCGGATGGAGGGGCTTATCAGAGGGCTTTTGTGGGGAGGGGCGAGAGCACATATCTCTTATCGCCGTCTGGTAGGGAATTGGCGGCAAGGGGGTTTGAGGCTCCCTGATCTGGGTGCCTATGCTTTAGCCTGCCAGGCGCGGCATTTGGGGGATTGGCTGGGGGGAACTGAGGTCTACACGCCCTTGGCATTAGAGGAGGCTTTTGCTGCCCCAACATCTTTGCTTGCCCTCTTACATTTGGACAACCGTATGATTCCTGATAGTTTAGCTGAGAGTGCACTAATTGATTCGGTGCGTCAAACTTGGAGACAACTAAATACCTATTGGAAAAAGAAATGGAGGGTTTCGAGTTGGCTGCCGATTCGAGGTAATGTTCTGTTTCCCCCGGGAATAGATCACGCGATTTTTCGCGAATGGGCGAGGAAGGGTCTTCATAGTCTCGGTCATGTGGTGGAGCCGTCGGGGCTCTGCAAGCAGTTCTTGCCCTTAAGTACTGAATATGATCTGGGGCCTGGACATTGCTTTGCATATATGCAGCTTTCGCATTATGTTGCCTCTCTGCCGGCAGAGGAGTTACAAGCGGATCGCTCGGCGCAGATTTTAGCCTTCTTTGACTTAGGTGGGGCATCCCCGCCATCAATTCGGCTGTTGAAGTCTCGCCTGACTCCGTACAGATCTTCTCCGGATTACCGTTCAGTGGAGCTGGCGTGGGCTGAGGAACTGGGGAGAGAGATTACTCCAGGTACATTGCTGCAAGCTTTGCAGTGGGTAGGGGAGCTCGCGGTGGGAGCTCGTTGGAGGGAAACACAATATAAATCTCTCACCAGGATACACTTCTCCCCTAGACGGGCCTTTCGTTCCCATCTCACTCTGGATGGACGGTGCCCGAGATGTTCGGAGCCGTTAGCGAATTTGTTGCATATGTGGTGGGGGTGTAGGCTTATTCGTCCTTATTGGACAAGAATTGGCTTATTTATGGAAAGGATACTGGGGCAGCGGGTGTGCTGGGACGCATCTTTAGTTCTTCTGGATCAATTGCGCCTCTTACAGCCTAAGGGCAAATGGGAGCGACTGCTCGTGCGTAAGGCTTGTCTGGTGGGTAAGGGCCCCTTATTGCACAGATGGTGGGAGCAGAGTCCGCCTTCTTTCTGGGAGTGGCGTAACGCCTTTCATCAGATGATGCTTATGGAGGCGAGATATGCCAGGGGTAATGTTAAGCGCTGGCCACTTTTTCAGTTGCTTTGGGACCCCTACATTCAGATTTTGAGCTCCCGTAGTAGGAATGAAGTCTTGCAGTTGGGCTCCTAGACCGCAATATAAGTCCGGCATGTGTGTAGAGTTTTGAGGGTTGCTGTATTGGGGTCTCCTGGGGTGGATGCGACCTGGGGTGGATGCGACCAAAGAAGGGGTCTCCTGGATGGGGATAAGAGCTGACCCCTACTGGAGTTTGTTTGATGTTTTGAATAAGCATTGTTGTATGGTGTTTATAAATAAAGTTAAAAAAAAAAAAAGGATATAGCGTCATTAGAAAAGTTCAGAGAAGAGCCACCAAAATGGTAAAGGGGATGGAAGGATACTCCTATGAAGAAAGGCTAAAAAGCTTAGGGCTCTTTAACCTGGAAAAGAGACGGCTGAGGGGAGATATGATAGAAGTCTATAAATTAATGAACGGAGTAGAACGGGTAAACGTAGATCAATTGTTTACGTTATCAGAATATAGAAAGACTAGGGGACATGCAATGAAGCTACAGGGTAAACTATTTAAGACTAATAAAAGAAAATATTTTTCCACTCAACGTGTAATCAAACTCTGGAATTTGTTACCGGAGGCTGTAGTAAAGGCTGTTAGTGTAGCTGGGTTTAAAAAAGATTTGGACAAGTTCCTGGAGGAAAGGTCCATAAACCATTATTAAGAAGGGACCCAGGATATCAATGATTGACCCAGTACAAGCATTGTGGAAGCTGTGTCTTTTGGGGTAACTGCTAGGTACGTATGACCTAGATTGGCCACTGTTGGAAACAGGATACTAGGCTTGATGGACCTTGGTCTGACCCAGTATGGCATATCTTATGTTCTTATGTCTGACCCTCAGGCACAAACTCATGAAGGACCACTCCCTTCTGGTCGAAGAATGCGATCAGCATGACCTTGCTTCTTGATTTGGACATGCGCGCCTTCTTGGGTCTGGATGATAGTCGAGTCTTCCACTGCAGGCTCTGTCTCTTGCTTTGAGGGTCGTACTGGAAGACCCAAGTCTCGTCTCCTGTGATGACTCGGCTAATGAACTCTGTATCTTCTCTGATCTTCCCTAGCAAGTCTCGACAAACATTGACCCGGTGCTCCTTCCAGTCGTCCAATAAAAACCTGGGCACCATCTTGGCGTACACCTTCCGCATCCCCAGCTCCTGCAACAAGAATGTGTGCATTGACTCCCTGTTCAGGCTGAGCTCCTCAGCTATTATCCGCACCATCAATCTGCGATCACTCCACACCAGCTAGTTCACTCTGTCAATGTTCTCAGCCGTATTTGTCATGGAAGGCCGTCCTGACTTGGGGTCATCTTACACCTCCTCGCGGCCAGTCTTGAAGTGTTTGTGCCACTCGAAGACTCGCGGCCTTGACATTGCATCTTCTCCATAAGCCTTTTGGAGAAGTTGGAGACACTCAGTTGGACCAACTGACACTCAGTTCACTCCAACTTAACCAGAAATTTCAAGATGATTCTTTGCTCCATATTTCTGCCACCTCCAGCTGCATGACAAAGCGAGCAGTGTGCTACAAAAAGATATGAAAAAGAAAAACAGAGTGAGAAAGATGAAAAATATTACAGCAGAACAGTGGCGAGATGTTGCACAACACAGTAACATAAGCGGTTAGCCAAATGGCATTGAATCATGGGCATGGCTGCCACAGTCTCGTTTCTTTTTTGTTACAACTCGTAGACAGCACAGCTTCCTATCTATGGATGGGGGCAACAAGGTGTGGCTCAAACCCCTAGCACAGGTAATGGATAGCTGCATGGTCAAACCGGTACCTGGTCACACTCAGTTCATCAGTCAGGTCCAGGTACTGACTCCTCAGTTTAGGCACTCTTGAATATGGTCACCTACGTGATGCCCTCCGCCATTCCCAGTCAGCGCGCTGCAGCAGGGCCATAGCAAACCATGAGTTCATCTCCTCCATGCTCATGTTCTATACAGGGCACCACAGACACTCCCACCTGCAGGTGATTGTGCAAAAGCATTCTATGAGGGAGGTTGTACAGATGTGCACATCAGCTGCCATGGTCATGCTCCTGTGTATGAGCATATGCATCACCACTTATGTCTGAGTTCCGGAAGAAGCTAAAAACTCATCTCTTCCTGGAACATTTTTCCCTACCTCCATAATCCTCAGTCCTTAATCTTCTCCCCTCTCTCTTGCCCTCTCAAACTCACTCCTACAACCTCGCTGTAACCGTATATCTCTATGTAAATAGTTCATTACTGTAAAAAGTTTCTCACTTATGCCTATTTATCCTTGTTATGCTGTTCCATTGTAAACAGTTGAAATATACTGCCTTGTTATGTTCTATATAAACCGTCTTGAATTGCAGAAAGACGGTATATAAAAACTGTTAAATAAATAAATAAATCATCCACACATGCCTATGTACAGATATGCACATCACCAGCACATGCACATGTATAGACACATACATCACCAGCTGTGCCTCTGGTCTGCCCACTGACAGGATGGCAGCCCACAGTACACTCCTGCTCCACACAGCTCACTTAGGTGCTGTGGGGGAGGGGGGAGGTGGAGATGTGTGACCTCATGCTGTGCTCAGTGCTACATCCACACCACAGTCACATGGTGGAACTGTGGGATTCAAACCCTGGCCATCTGGATGGTAACCTGTGGTTTGAACCATTGTGCTACAGCACCATTCCAATGACAGTTGGTGTGGCCTATGGTGCCATGACTACTATCATTGGTTTAACACGCTGCACAGAAAGCAGCAATCCACACGGTCCTCAGATCAGCACCTGTTTAGGGGTGGCATGGGGTCAGGGTGGAGCATTCATCAGCTAGCCCTACCTCATGCAGCTCACTGAAAAACACTCTCTGGTTCAGTCATCTGTCTATCATCATCTGCCTGACATCTGGTGTGGGTTGGTGCAAGGCACATTGCTCCTGCCCTGCACTGTTGCCCACACCAGTTACCCACAGAGGTACCAGCACTGCACACCTTGCAGGTTATGCCATGATCCTCATGCCCAGCCTCTCAGACCTACACATTTTCTACATTTATTTATTTATTTAACAGGTTTTGTATACCGCCTTATCTTATAATCAAAATGGTTTATATGATAAACATGATACATGGCAGTTATACATTACATGGTCGTGGGAGGACATGTGGGAGGTTCTTGGTAGTAACTTATTTACAAAGAGGCATATATACAATATTTATAAGACAGTGTCATGAGTTGAGGCAGCTGATTTTGTCAGGGGGAGGTCTATGGGGGGAGGGGGAGTTGCACATTAAGTGACTGCTCTGTGGTGCTCTTTGAAAAGGTGGGTTTTGAGTTTCTTCCTGAAATCTTTGGCATCAGAGGTGGCTCTCAGGCCATCTAGAAGGGAGTTCCAGAGGGCCGCTGTTGCTAGTGACAGTGCTCTTGCAGATGTGGATTGGATGGTTTTACATGACTCAATTGCCACTTACCTTGTCTATATCACCACTGTTGGGGATTCCTCCACAGGTGTGTCAGCTTGGGTATGGGCACGGATAAAGCTCCTGAGGCGGACACACGGGCGCAGGCACCTATGCATTATATACGCATGTGTGTCTGGACGTACACGCATGTAACGTATTCTAGTTGGTTCTATGTCGCCACGCATACCCATCTAAACGCTATAAAACATGGATGCCAACGAAGGCCCCACCCCCATGGTTTATGCATGCATCTCTTTCCCCTTTGCTTTGTCTGGGAAATGGCTCCCAAGGTGGCCTCATGCAAATGAAATTTCACAGATGGGGAGTTGACACTCCTGATAAAGGAGATCCTTGGGGACTTTGAGATCCTCATGGCTATAGAGACCAAGGTCAGCGCCTATGAGCACCAGAGGAGGTGGCTAACCATATGCTGCAAACTCAACGCCATTTTCCACAATAACAGAGATATCAAGGATGTGAAATGGAAGTGGTGGCAGGTGTGGAGGGATACCTGCAAGAAGGCCAGATGTGTGGGGCCAGATGGGCAGCCCAAGCACTTGACCAACTTTGAACAGTGAGTCCTAGCCACTGTGGACCCCACCACTATGGATGTTGTTAGCCAACTGGACACATCACGGTCCTCAAAGGACCAGGGTGAGTTGCTGCTATACGTCCTCCATCTTCATATGCTAGTTCTGTTCCACACCTGTGTTTCTGTTTCAGGCCACATGTCCACCCACCATCGGCCCTCTGCAAATTGTTCCCATCCCTGTTCCTGTGGTTTCCACACACCCCTCCCCCCCAACCACTTGCAGGGATTACTGCTTAAGCATAGTTACTCACCTGTAACAGGTGTTTTCTGGGGACAGCAGGAATCAGTCCTCACATATGGGTGGCATCGGCACCGATGGAGCACATGCAGTAATCTCTCCCCAGCTTTCAATGGAAGTCTTTGGGAGATACACTATGCATGTATGGTCTCTTTACCGCCTAAGGGTGCCATCTTGCCTCAGTACGATATCATAGCACAAGACAGCAAAAAACAGCAAGAAGCAACTCCACAGGGAGCAGGGAGGGTTGTGAGGACTGATTCCTGCTGTCCACGGAGAACACCCGTTACAGCTGAGTAGCTCTGTTTTCTCCAGGAACAAGCAGGAAGTCAGTCCTCACATATGGAACTCCCCGGTTACAGGCTACCGAAAAAACCTGTAAAAAGCCATGGGTGACCAGTAAAGGTGAGCAATGAGCAGCAGCAACAGAGTCAGAAGACAACAGGCCACAAGCAACCCAAGTGTCCAGGGAGGAACCAATTCACTAGTAGCCCGAACAAAGCAAAGACCAGAGGGCAGGTATTTCCTACACCCCGAACAAATGATGGAGTACTGCCTGGCCAAAGGCACTGTCCTGATGTAACTCTCTCTCCAGGCAGTAAGAGCTGTGAAGTTATGAACTGAGGACCAGGTGGCAGCCTGGCAGATTTCCGACAAGGCAATGGAACAGAGATTTGCCACTGAGGCCGCCATGGCCCGGACATTGTGCACCGTGACACAGCACTCCAGGGAGAGACCAGCCTGCTCATAGACAAAGGTAATGCAGTCCGTTACCCAGGTGGACGGAGTCCGTTTAGAGACCGCCATTCCCAACCGACTTGGGTCAAAGGAGACAAAGAGCTGAGAAGCTTGGCGGTGGCCCTGGGTGCGCTGCAGGTAGAAGGAAAGCACCCTCTTACAGTCCAGTGTATGAAGGACAGCCTCTGCCCTGCTGACATGGGGCCATGGAAAGAAGGTGGGTAGCACCGCCTGCTGGTTAAGGTGGAACGGGGACACCAACTTGGGCAGGAACTTGGGGTGCATGTGGAGCATGACGCTGTTCCTATAGATCCTAGTGTATGGCGGGTCCACCACTAATGCTTGGAGCTTGTTGACTCAGTGAGCAGATGTGAGCACCATGAGGAACACCACCTTCCAAGTGAGATACTTAAGGTGCCAAGAGCAAAGAGGGTCTAATGGTGGCGCGGTAAGCTTTGAGAGTACCACGTTCAAGTCCCACACTGCCGCTGGGGGACGGATGGGAGGCTTCAAGAGGAGGAGACCTCTCAGGAAGCAAGCCACTAATAACTGAGTGGAGAGGGGTTTGCTCTCGATTAGATGGTGGTGCGCCGCCAGTGCGCTGAGGTGTACCCTAACTGAGTTAGATTTTCAGCCTGTCTGAGACAGGTGAAGCAGATACTGCAGCACCAGCTGGATGGAGCAGGAGAAGGGGTTGATCCACCTCTCTGAGCATCAGACAGAGAACCTCCGCCACTTGAAGGTGTATGCCCCTTATGTGCAGGTCTTATGGAAGGCCAGAAGCACCTCCTCCACCTCAACAGAGAGGATGAAAGGAGCCAGGACTACCCACTGAGCAGCCAGGCCTACTGACGCAGGAAGAGGGCTCTCTCCTGCATCACAACCTGGGTTGTATGCCAGGGGAACCGTGGGTGTCATGAACAGGCAGAGAAGCAGGGGAAGCCATGGCTGCCTGGCCCACCATGGAGCTATCAGGATCACTGTGACCCTGTCATGTTGGACCTCGAAGAGGGTCTTGGTGATCAGAGGCATGAGCGGGAAGGCGTAAAGGAGGCCCTCTGCCCATGAGATCAGGAAGGCATCTGCCACCATTCTGGCAGGGTGTGGCAGACAAGAACAGAAACCGAGCAGCTGGACATTGGCTGGGCTGGCAAAGAGATCCATTTGTGGGAGCCCACAACACTGGAATAACCGGTGGACAACTCAGGGATCCAGACTCCACTTGTGCGGCTGGAGACCTAGCTGAGCCAGTCCACCAGGGCATTGTCCTGGCCTGGGAAGTATACTGCCCACAGGAGCATCCCATTGTTGCTGGCATAAGCTCAGATGCTCACCACTTCCTGGCAAAGGAGGGACGACCCCATGCCCCCTTGTTTGTTTATGTAGAACACTGTCACCTGATTGTAGGTCTGGGCCAGTTCTGGTTGGTCCTGCAGGTGATGGCGAAAAGCCTCAAGAGCTAAGGTAATATCCTGGAGCTCCAGGAAGTTGATTTGCTGGAGGTTCTCCACCGGCGACCAATTGCCCTAAGAGCAGAGGTCTCTGCAGTGGACTCCCCACCCCAATTTTGAGGGATCCATTGTGAGGATTCTCTTTGGTGTGGGGGTCTGGAAAGGCAATCCTGCCAGTATTTATTTATTTATTTGTTTTTATATACCGCACTTTTCAAGATCAGTGTGGTTTACATATAACATGAACAGTAAACCATTTACATAGAACAGGAAGATACATAGAACTTAGAACCATGGAACAGGTATTAAACAGGTATTAAGAACAGGCGGCAAAAACATTAACATTAAACGTTAAGATAGGGGGAATGAACTTGGATTGCGCAAGAGGGAAAACAAAAAGCAAGCTAGCTGGACAGTAGAGTCATAGCACCAGGTCTAGTTAGGGTGGCTGGTTATAGGCTAGCTGAAACATATATGTCTTTAAGGCCTTCCTGAAGGATGACTGGTCTGAGATAGCTCGGATTGCTGGAGGTAGGGCGTTCCATAGGATTGGTGCATATAAAGAAAAGGCCTGATTCTTCGTAGCCTGGGTACATGTCCTTATTGCTGAGGGGATGACAACTGAGTTCACCATGCATAATCTCCTGATTTCAGGGGTACATTTTATGAGTGCTGCAAGGGAGGTCGCAGACTTGCCATTAAGTGACTTGAAGGTAAGTAGAAGGGCTTTGTATATCAGGCGGTTTATCAGCAGGAGCCAGTGTAGCTGAATCAAGAGGGGTGTAATGTGAACGAATCTGGACGCACCGAGGAGTATTCGGGCAGCTGTGTTCATGGCCAAATGTAATGGCTGGAGAGTGTGCTTCGGCAAGCCATGGAAAATTATGTTGGTGTAGTCCAGGTGAGGAAATATAAGAGCTTGGAATACTGTGCAAAAATCTGAGGGATCAAGGAGGGGGCGTAGATGGCGGAGGGTCCTTATTTTATGGTAGACTGTCTTAACTATATTCTGTACGTGGACTTCCCAATTTAGATGTTGGTCCAAAGTGATTCCTAAATAACGTACCTCCTGCTTAGACATGAGCTCAAAATCTTTCACCTTCAGAGAGGTTGGTGGGATGAAAGTATGGTCTTTGTTGATAAATAAGACCTCCGATTTTCTGGCGTTAACCTTCAGGTTGTGGGTAGATAGCCATTCTGAGACCACATTGAAGCATCTTGTGATGGAAGAATAGTCAGGGCTGTCTATGGAAAACGAGGTGTGTAGTAGGACGTCATCAGCATAAATGTGATAGTAGTTATTGAAAGATTGTATAATGGCACAGATTGGCTGTAGATAGATGTTGAACAGCAGGGCAAAGAGGGATGAGCCCTGTGGGACTCCTTGAGTTTGATGGAAAGTGCTGGATGACTGATTTTCTATGCAAACTTGTTGCTGGTTATCGGTCAGGTATGATTTGAATCATTTGAGAGCTAGGTTCCTTATACCTTTTTCGTGCAAGCAGGCGAGTAGACGATTATGATTGACCGTGTCAAAGGCAGAGGTGTAGGAAGTGTTGCCACCAGCCAAGAGAGTCAGCCAGGGGACTGATGATGGTCACCCTGTCCCACAGGCACCCTGTGGCCTGTGACAACTGAGAGCGGAGGGCCCACTGGGCCACCAGCATCCACAAGTGGGCATCCAGGGTGACGTGCACTGTGGACGCCATGTCGGACAGACGCTGAGCAGCGGCGCTAGGTGACTGGAGGCACAGGGTCCTATCCCTTGGAAGAAAAGCCCTGGCCTGGACCATGTCCAGCTGTGACCCTATTAACTCCAGGTTTTGAGTTGGCTGGAGATGATACTTTGAGTAGTTGAGTATGAAACCCAAGAGCTCTAGCAGAAGGATTGTGTGACCCCATCACCTGTAGTACTTCAGCAGTAGTGCTGCCCTTTACCAACCAGTCGTCCAGAGAGGGGAAGATGAAGATCCCCTGGAGCCTGAGATGGACTGCGACAACCGCCAGGCACTTGGTGAATACCCGTGGGGCAGCAGTCAGCCCGAAATGGAGCACTCTGTACTGGTAATGACTTCCACCTACCATGAAGCAAAGGTACTGCCTGTGGAGGGTGGATAAGGATGTACATGTACATATCCTTTAAGTCCAAGGAGCATAGTCAGTCTCCCTGCTAGAAGTATGGCAGCAATGTTCCAAGGGAGAGCAACTTGAACTTCTCCCTCACCAAGAACCTGTTGAGGTCCCACAGGTCTAGAATAGGACAAAACCCTTCGGTCCTTTTGGGGACCAGGAAATAGTGGGAGTAGAACCCCCTGCCCCTGAGGTGGACAGGGACGGGTTCCACTGCCTTGCTTGTAAGAAGGCCTGCAAGTCCCTACTGGAGCAGGGCACAGTGAAGGGGAGTCCTGGGGGGCTCTCCCGGGAAGAATGGTGGGGCGCGTCTGTAAGAGATAGAGGAAGCAACTCTCCCTGACCACCTGGAGGGTCCACGCATCGGTGGTGATGGCCGGCCACTTTTGAGCGTAATGTACTAGACAATCCCCTGTGTGCTGCAGGATTGTGCCTCCTGGGGGAAGAGTGGCTATGCCCAAGGAGTCCAAACCTCCTCCAGATTGCGCCAGTGGCGTGGCCTGGGGCTTGGGGGCCTTAGACTTATGCGGGCCTTGCTCCTGTCCCTTGGCCTGCTGGCCCTGTTGGGGAGCTGGGGGTAGTTTCCGTAAGCCTTCCTCTTCTTAGGGAATGAGGACTTTCTGCCCAAAGACTTCCTTCGGAAAGTGTCAGCGGTCTTCTTGTACAGGCTGGCCCTTGTCAGGTACTTGGACTGCAACTCGACAGCCTTGGTTTTGCCAAAGAGGTGCTCTCCCTGGCAGGGGACATCGACCAGTTTGTCCTGTACCCATTGCTCCAGTTTGGATGACTGTAGCTGGGCATGGCATCGGGCACTAATGCCCTCTGCAGCCACTCTAGCCACCGACACGAAGTCGTTATAGATTGCCTGAGTAATAAACTTGGAGCACTCTCTGATTGATGAGGACAGGGTCTGGAACCGCTGGAGGGATTCCTCCAAGAGCCCAGCCGAGAACCTGGCGAGCTCCTTCACCAGCTCCTGCAGGTACATGCCCATGTACAGCTGGTAGGCCTGGATGCAGCTGACAAGCATCGAGCCCTAGAAGCACTTCCTGCCTATAGCAACCATGGCACGGATCTCCGTACGTGGGGGCACTGAGGAGTGCATCTTCTGGCTCTTAAGTCTATGCATGGCCAACTCTACAATCATGGAGTTATGAGGCAGTTGGGCTTTTTGGAAGCCAGGGCTCCAGTGGACCTGGTGCATCGAATCCAGCCATCTGCTTATGATGGGCACTGAGGATAGTGTCACCCACATGCGGAGAAGCAGCCATTCCAGGATGGGGGAATGGGCACCATGAGAGCCTCCTTCAGTAGAGCCTCGTACTGGAGGATCTGGATGTCCTCCGTATGAGGGTCCTCCTCTGATTCTGTGGCGAAGGCGAGGGCCTTTGCTATATTCCTCATGAAGTCGAGGAAGGCCATGTCCTTGGGAAGGGACCGGCGCTGCATCTCCAGGGGAGATGGGTCCGAGGGTACATCCCAGTGGCAGTGGCGTTTGGGGACTCATTGCCCTCGGTCTCCCAATCCAATTCTGAGGTGGGGAAGGAGTCGAGGGTTCCCCAGGTCTCGGGGTTACACCTTGGCCTCAATGGCTCCGGCGCCCTGGCCACCCGCCGCTCAAAGCCGAGGGCACTGAGAGGGGAAGACCATGGCCCCAAGGAATGGGACCGGGATCATGACCAATGCCAAGGGATCTCTTGAGGCTGGTGGTGCTCAAGGATTGGCTCGACCTCCAGAGAGTCCCTCGACAAGGATGGACCTGTGGTTGGGAATGATGACCAGGAGGAACCGGGCATCAGAGCCCGCTGCTGGGCCAAGAAGACAGACAAACTGTGCTCCAGGGCCCCCATCCTGGCCTTGAGACCATATGGCTCTGCAGCCTTTGGCGTGGGCAACGAGGACTTTGGGCCCAGCACCAGCTTCTTTGAGGGGGCCAATCCCTCGATGTCAATGGCTCCCATCAGGGCAACTTAGAAGGCCTCTTCTGCCCGTTGCCCTCAGCCTTGCGTCAAGTGCTATGGGTCCAGGGCCTGTGGAATTTCCCCACTGCCACGACTCATCTCCCAACGTGGTCTTCCGGCGGCCCTCGTCAGTGGAGATCCAGCTGATGCTGAGAAGGCAATGGACAGGGTATATTGGCCTTTCCTATTTAGGGTTATAGAAGCAATGGCTTTGGGAAATAATTTACTCCGAAGGGTACAAGTACTGTATAATGAGCCTTTGGACTGGATAAAAATAAATGAGGGATACACAACAGTGTTTGAATCGCTGTGGAGCCCTTGACACAAAGGCTAATTGTGGGGGTGAGTATCATAAAATTCTCCTTTTGTTGTGCTTACTCCTAGAGAAAGGGAGGGCCTGCTTTTTGGCAGAGATATATGCTTATGGGAAAGTTTCAGGCATTAAAATTAATGTCACTATATCAAAAATTTTAAACATAGCCATCCCTCCAGACTAATGTGTAGAGCTTTGGAATAAGACAATTCAATGTTTAGATCAACAGCAGAGATTAAGGGGTATGTTTACTAAACCGGGCTAACGGTTAACCCGGGCTATCTGCCACTAGGTCCCAGATTATTCAGTGGGACCTAGTTGCAGATAGCCCGGGTTAACTGTTAGCCCGGTTTAGTAAACATACCCCTAAATTTTTCTGCGCTTGGAAGTATTGTGGAAATTAAAATGATTTTATTACCTAGGCTTTTATATCTATTCTGTTTAACACTTTGCCTGTTAGTATTTCAGAAACGGTTTTGCAAAAGGTACAATGTAGGATGCTCAGTTACATTTAGGGCTATAAGCGTCAAAGGGTTTCCAAGAAAATTCTTTATAGGGCATGGATAATGGGTGGCTTGGTGGTTCCAAATTGTCAAAAATAATATGCAGTAGCACAGATCAGGGCAGACCTTGAGTGGCATGTTAGAGTGGACAAGGAATGGGTAATAATACAGCAGGAAGATGCAAACAAAGTGGGACTTGATCTGGCTTCCAGGAAAAAGGACTAAGTTTGGAATAAATGGAAACCTAAACTATTTGGCTCCAGAACTTATTCTCGATTTACACCATTACAATTTTATGTGGATTTCCCTCTGGGTATGATACTACTACTGCTACTACTACTACTACTACTAATCATTTGTATAGTGCTACCATGCGTATGCAGCACTGTACATATAGATAAGACACAGTCCCTGCTAATCAGAGCTTACAATCTAATCAAGAAGAAAAAACACTGCAAAACTGGGGACTAGGGTATGGCAAGATACACATAAATAGTGGAGTAGAGAATGAGGAGCATGATAGAAAATGTTTTCTTGAGGTGAGGCTTTGCTATCTGGGGAAGTTTGTTTCTAATGAGAGGTTGATTGATTTTCAAAATCTAAAAGAGCTTTATCGCTTAGAATCAGATGAGGTCTATCAGCTGTTGCAATATAGCCATTTTCTGAGACCAGGTTCTGGTAGGAGGTAAACAGGTTCTGGTAGGAGACCCTATACAGACAGATAGAGGCAATTTTAACTTTGTCAGCATTATGGGGATGTATTTCTAAACCCTACAATGTCCTTGGTGAGGATTTTAATATTAAACTACCTTATATTGTGTAATGGGAACTGGAGTAATGTGGGACAAGGAAGATTTGACCCCGATTAGAAATATTTTTTCAAGAGTATTGTAGCTAGCAATTTAATTGAGAACAATCATAAAATGTTCTATAGTTGGTACTATATGGTTATGCGATTATTTAAAGTCACCAAATGAATTCCAGCAAATGCTGGATACTATGTAGTCCGAAGGGACTTCTGTTCACATCTGGCGACAATGTCCGATGATTCAGCCTTTTGGACTTTCCAGTTTGTGAGTGGAGATTTCAAAAAATCCATTCTGATGCAAATGTCTGTGGTTTTACTGAAAATAAAATCCAGCAGACATTACCAAGGAGGAAGCTAAATTTCCTTTCAACACATACTTACAGAGCAACATGAGGGGTGAAGATTGGGGGATTTGGGGTTATGAAAATAAAAAGGTTCAGTAAATAGTTTTGTGAATTTTCTGGATTTCCTTTAAAGTGGACTTGTATAATGATCTTTGGAGAAGATGTTTTATATTTTGTTGAACTTTAATAAAAAATAAAAGGAAAATAACTAAGTTTGTCAGGGATGGATCAACAAAGCTTCCAAGTAAGTAAAAGCCTGCAGGTAAGTAAAACATTAATTATATCTGGAAAATGGTGTGTACTAATGCTTAATAAATATTCAGTTCTTGGATTCCCAGATGAAGGGCTGGTAGTGGAACCTTAGAAAACATACACAAATAAGAATGGAAGTGAGATGGATCTTTAACGATTTTCAGAAGACTGTGTTCGTGAGGAGCTATATAAACTAAAAGTAGATAAAGCAATGGGGCTGGATAAGAGTACTAAACCGCATTTAAACATTTAAACCGCCACTCCGGAGGCTCATTTAAGATCAGGGAATGCAGCTGATTTCATCTTGGTGTGTGGGCGGGAACCTCTCCTCACCTCACAGACTGCCTAGCAACTGCCCTGCTCACCGGCATTTAAACCGCCACTCCGGAGGCGCGCCTGCGCCTGAGGGCCTCGCCAGAGGGCCCTTTGGCGTGGCCCTTAGGCGGGGTCCGTGGCGAATGATTTAAATCATACAGAAATTGTGAGTCTATTTGTCATGCCTGTGGTTTGTGAAGGTAGTCTGCTGTTCTGTTTTCTCCTATCTGTGCTATCACTTTGTCTATCTGTTTCTCCTACTCTGTCCTATCTTATTAATGGCGTTCTTTTCTTATTTTCCATAACATAAATGTAGGATTGTAAACCGCTCTGATGCTTCTTGGCCTGAGCGGTATATCAAATGTAATAAACATAAACATAGAGAAGTTCTGACAGCTCTGCTGTCAGACCTTTTCAATGCTTCTTTAGAGATGAGAGTGGTTCCAGAGGACTGGAGAAAAGTGCATGTGATCCCTCTACACAAAAGTAGAAGGAGGAAGTTGGGAACTACATGCCAACCTCTATGATGAGTAAATTAATGGAAACATCACTAGAACAGAGGATAATGAGGTCTCTGGAATCCATTGGATTGCAGGATCCAAGGCACATGGTTTTCAGATGAATCTGATTAATTTCTTTGACTGGGTGACTGGGGAGTGGGACTGACGCAGAGCACTAGATGTGGTGTACTTAGATTTTAGCAAAGCCTTTGACACAGTTCCACATGGGTGACTTATAATTTATATTGGACATCCTAGGGATGACCCTAAAGTGACTGAATGGTTAAAAGCTGGTTGAATAGAAGGCGACAAAGAATACTAGTAATTGTCTCTGAGAAAGACATGACCAGTGGTGTGCCACATGGATCAGTCCTTGGTCCGATTCTTTTTAACATTTTTGTAAATGATATTGTGGAAGGGTTGTTGGGTAAGGTTTGCCCAGGGCTTAATTTCTGGGGGAACAACTTCTTTTCAGACACTAGAGCAGCTGAGTTGTTCTGCTCCAGCCCTTCCCTCCTAAGCTGCCTACAGGAAAGAGGAGGGGATCGGCTAAGTCTGGGACAGAAAAGAGAATAGTCATTCTACTCTTTAATCCAACCTTCATCTCCTGTTGCTCCTGCGCTGGTCTGCCTCTTCCCTCCTCCCCGACTCCATAGTTCCATTTCTTTTTTGAATATAAGTTAAACCCTAGGTTTACCTCTTTATGGATGATATCAAAATCTGCAATAGGGTATATACCCAGGAAAGTGTAGATAACATGAGGAGAAGCTTATGTTTATGTTTAAAACTAAGATGCAGACATCAGTCCAGCAGCAAGATGGGGGCTTTCGAGTCTTTTGCATTGAGTGTCACATGTATGATTTTCTCCCAGTTGGTGAGAGGTCTTACGTGTGCACTAGGTGCAAGGAGCTCTTTGCTCTCAGGGAACGAGTCCGTTCTCTAGAGGCTAAAGTAGCAGACTTGGAAAACATAAGAAAGACAGAGAGGTACATAGACGAGACCTACAGGGATATAGTCCTGAAGTCCCACCTCCAGTCTGGCAGCATCCCTGTTGCCATGGAGGAGAGAGGTCACGTGACAGGAGAACATCACCCTGGTGTGGCAGGAAGTGATCCTGTAACTAGGACCTGTCCTCCAGGTGATGTAAAACCCTCTCGCACCGAGGAAGTTTCTCCAGGGCCATGTGCCCATGAGGGAAGGGTTAGGACAGCCATTATAGTCGGTGATTCCATCATTAGGCATATAGATTGCTGGGTGGCTGGTGGATGTGAGGATCGCCTGGTAACATGCCTGCCTGGTGCAAAGGTAGCGGACCTCACACGCCACCTAGATAAGGCCTTAGATAGTGCTGGGGAGGAGTCTCCTGTCTTGGTACATGTCGGTACCAATGACATAGGAAAATGTGGTAGGGAGGTTCTGGAGGCTAAATTTAGGCTTTTAGGTAGGAAGTTGAAATCCAGAACTTCCAGGGTAGTGTTCTCCAAAATCCTTCCCGTTCCACGCGCAGAACCCAAAAGGCAGGCAGAGCTCCAGAGTCTCAATGCGTGGATGAGACAGTGGTGCAGAGATGAGGGTTTTGGATTTGTTAGGAACTGGGGAACATTCTGGGGAAAGGAGGGGCTCTTCCGAAGGGATGGGCTTCACCTTAACCGGGATGGAACCAGGCTGTTGGCATTAAACTTTAAAAAGGAGACAGAGCAGCTTTTAAACTAGATAATAGGGGAAAGCTGACAGTCACCCAAGAGCGGATGGTTCGGAAGAATGTATCCTTGAAAGATACTACCAAAAGCAGAGAGGTTCCAAAAAAGAGTAAAGTAGCCCAAATGCCCTTGAGTATGGAGCAGAGAGAGCTTAAAGATCCCAAATTACCCATGTCTACCAATAGCCAAATTAATATGAATAAAATACAGTCTCTAAAATGCTTTTATACAAATGCTAGAAGTCTAAAAACTAAGATGGGAGAGTTAGAATATATAGCACTAAATGAGAGGTTAGATATGATTGGAATCTCAGAGACATGGTGGAAGGAGGACAACCAGAGGGACACTGTGATACCTGGGTACAAACTATATTGTAATGGTAGAGCTGATCAAATTGGTGGAAGGGTTGTGCTTTATGTTAGAGAGGGCATTGAGTCAGAAAGGATTAAAGTTTTGCATGAAACAAAATTTGCTGTAGAATCTCTATGGATTGAAATTCCATGTAAAAAGGGGAAGGCAATGGCAGTGGGGGTGTACTATCGACCGCTTGGCCAGAATGAACAAATGGATGATGAAATGCTCAAAGAAATCAAGGAAGCTAACAAAAGTTACAGCGCAGTAATAATAATGGGTGATTTCAATTACCCCGGTATCGACTGGGTCAGTGTCACGGCAGGACATGCTAGGGAGATAAAGTTCCTAGTTGAAATAAATGACGGGTTCTTGGAGTAGCTGGTTCATGAACCGACCAGAGATGAAGCCATATTAGACCTAGTCCTTAGTGGAACACCAGATCTAGTGCAAGAGATAAGGGTGTTGGGGCCACTTGGCAATAGTGATCGTAGCATGATCGCCTTTGATTTAATTAGTGGAGGAGGGATAGAAAGGAAATCCACAGTACTACCTTTTAACTTTCGAAAGGGAGACTATGATAAAATGAGGAAAATAGTTAAGAAGAAACTAAAAGGAGCAGTTGCAAAGGTTAAAGACTTACATCAAGCTTGGGTGTTGTTGAAAAATACTATCTTGGAAGCCCAGACCAGCTGTATTCCACGCTTTAAGAAAAGTGGAAGGAAGTCCAAAAAACGGCCAGCATTTAAAGGTGAGGTCAGAGAGGCTGTTGTTGCCAAAAAAGCATCTTTCAGGAAATGGAAAAAAGAGCCAAGCGACGAAACCTGGAAAGAAGCACAAACACTGGCAAGTCAAATGCAAGGCATTGATAAGGCAGGCAAAGGGAGAATTTGATAAGAAGCTTGCTGTGGAAGCAAAAACGTGAAAAAAAAGACTTTTTCAAGTACATTTGTAGCAAAAAACCTGTGAGAGAGTCAGTTGGTCTATTAGATGATAGAGGAGTTAAAGGCGATAGCGGAGAGAATGAATGAATTCTTTGCTTCGGTCTTTACTGAGGAAGATGTAGGGATGTTACCCATGACTGAAGTGGTATTTAAAGGTGCGGAAGAATTGAAGGAAATATCGATACATCGGGAAGATGTATTACAACTATTAGATAAACTGAAGAGTAGCAAATCACCTGGGCCGGATGGTATACATCCAAGGGTGTTGAAAGAACTGAAATATGAGATTGCAGACCTGCTATTAGTAATCTGTGAACTATCATTAAAATCATCTCTAATACCTGAAGATTGGAGGATTGCCAATGTAACACCAATTTTTAAAAAGGGTTCCAGGGGTGATCCGGGAAACTACAGACCGGTAAGTCTGACGTCAGTACCGGGAAAAATGGTAGAAACCATCATAAAGAATAAAATTACTCAGCGTGTAGATAGTCATGGCCTAATGGGAGACAGCCAACATGACTTTAGACAAGGAAGATCTTGTCTTACTAATCTGTTATGTTTTTTTGAAAGTGTGAATAAACAGGTGGACAAAGGTGAGTCAGTTGATATAGTGTATCTGGACTTTCAGAAAGCCTTTGACAAGAGACTTTTGGCAAAACTAAAGAGTCATGGGATAGGAGACAGTGTACTACTGTGGATCATGAACTGGTTAAAAAATAGAAAGCACCGCCGCAACCCGGAAGAGCTTCTGGGGTTGGTTTGCCTGTCGTCGTATCCCCGGATGACGGGAGATTGCTTGCAGTGGAGGGTGCTGCCCCGACCCAGATTGAGAACATTCCCGTTGCTGCATTGGGAGGAGGAGAGATACCATCGATAGTTGGGGCAAGCGGCGGTTCGGAGAGGCTATCCTTGGCTTCTTCTCTCTCTCTGGTTACTTCCGAGATGCAGGCTTTGGGTAGACTGGCAACAGTCACTTTGGAAAGCTTATGGGACGCCATAACTTCCCTTCAAAAATCTCTCATGCCTGTTGTGGCTGTTCTTTCTAATGAGATGAGTGTGGTGAAGGCGCAGGCTGAGTCTGAACGCTCGAGAGTGGATGGACATGCTGTAAGGCTCTCACAACTGGAGACCCAGGCTGCTGTGTTACAGGACCTGGGTGCTACTCAGGCAAAAGGAGCTTTAATTATGGGAAGACGTCTGGAGTTCTTGGACAATCAAGCAAGGAGGAATAACTTGCGTTTGCTGAACTTTCCCAGGTCTCCTTTGTTGGATCCTATGGAGCTGGTTCGGAGGTTCCTTACTGAGGTCCTACTCATGCCTTCTGGGAATTTACCTCCTATTACTCGGGTTCAGTATGTATCTATTTCCTCAACAGAAGAATTGGGTGGGAGAGCCTCGGTGGAGCCTAGTGTTCCAGCTCAGATGGATCTGTCAGGATTTCTGGAAAGCTTGTTTGAGTTGGTAACCAGTAGAGCTACCTTGCTGGTGTCCTTTGCCTTTGAGTCAGATCGGAACTCTGTTCTGCGCTTATATTTTATCAAGATGAATGTTTCTCAATTTATGGGGTCTAAGATATTGATTTTTCCAGATTTAGCGAGAGATACCCAGAAGAGGAGGAGAGAGTTTTTGGCCTTGCGTCAACGCTCTCTTAACTTGGGGGCACAGTTTAAGTTGAAATATCCGTGTAAGTGTGTAATAGTTCATAATACCAAGCAGTTTCTTTTCTTTGAACCCCTTCAATTAAAATTGTTTCTTGAGAGTAAAGATGGGGAGGGATTGGATCCTGTACCGGCTGCCACATGTACCACCTAAGCTCTATTAGTTATAGCCTTTTGGTTGTTATTCTTAGATAAATTTATTTTTTCTTGGAACCTTATGGAGGGTTGTGTAGAGGTCTATACCAAGTTTGTGTTATTTGCGATGTTTAAATGTTTCTTTTGACATGTCTGTATTCTAATTACACTCTGGTGTATTTGAAAACCAATAAAGAATATAAAATTTAAAAAAAAATAGAAAGCAGAGGGTAGGGCTAAATGGCCAATTTTCCCAATGGAGAAAGGTGAATAGTGATGTACCCCAGGGATCTGTGCTGCGTCCGCTGCTTTTTGACATATTCATAAATGACCTGGAAAGTGGAATAACGAGCGAGGTTATCAAAGTGTAAATCAGACTTACCTGCTAATTGTAGTTCCTGGAGGAACTCCAGTCTAGTCCTGGAAACTCTGGGTTGTGATCCTCTTCCAGCAGCTTGGAGACTGATCCATGTCATTCTTTGATGACACCGGTATAAGGACCCAGGCACCGCCTCTGCACTCCAGTATCCTATTGACAAAGCAGACTCACCGGAGCAACAATTAAGTAAGAAAACCACTCAGAAACTAACCTTAAACTAACCGTCTAAACTCAGTACAGAACAGCTTTACGATGTCTAAGCATAAATGTGACATCTAAGTCCAACTGCGAAGGCCTTTGCTTCCCCTCTGAGAAGAAACCTGACCTTCCAATATATATACATATATTACCCCAGACCAAAATCCATCCCCTGAACCCAAAGCACCACAGTTTACTGTTTCTCTTACCTGTGAAAACTCCTGCTTCAGGCTCCAATGCTCCCCAAGTACCGGGATGGGATCCGGGACTAGACTGGAGTTCCAGGAACTACAATTAGCAGGTAAGTCTAATTTACACTTCCTGAACGTCCCTCCAGTCTAGTCCCGGAAACTCTGGGGATGTAACAGAGCAGTAAAATAATTCAATGTTTTGGGGCACCGCTGCCCCAAAACAGGTATCCCCACTCGCCTGAATATCCAGACGATAATGCTTAACAAACAAATTCAATGACGACCATGTCGCCGCCTTACAAATTTCAACTGCCAGAACCAATTTGTACTCTGCCCAAGACGCGGCTTGTGCTCTCGTGGAATGCGCTCGCAAACCTTCAGGCACCCGTCTACCCCGCAAGAGATACGCTGACGCTATTGCTCCCTTTATCCACCTGGCAATAGACGCTTTTGAAGCTGCTTCCCCCTTGTGAGGCCCACCAAACAAGACGAAGAGCCTATCCGACTTCCTGAACTCTGCTGTTCTTTTGAGGTACCTTTTCAAAGCCCTCCAAACATCCAAAAGATGCAAATGCTGCGTGGACTCCTCCCCGGAATCCGCCCGGAACACTTGGTAGAGATACTACCTGATTCACGTGAAACGGAGACAGAACCTTCAGCAAAAAGGACAGTACCGGCCTCAAGACAACCTTTGACTCATAAAAGGATAAAGAGGGTTCCCTACACGATAGCGCCTGCAACTCCGAAATCCGCCTTGCCGAAGCAATCGCTACGAGGAACACCACCTTCAGTGTAAGATCCTTCAATGTTGCTTTAGCCAAAGGCTCAAAAGGCCACTTCCCTAACGCCTCCAGAACCAATTGCAAATCCCAAGTAGGAACCAACTGCCTGCTCAGAGGCCTTAAGAGACCGACCTTCCTCAAAAATCTCTTAATATCTGGATGAGCGCCCAGGGCCTGCCCCTTGATCTTCCCCCTATAACAAGAAATCGCAGCCACCTGCACCTTCAGGGAAGAAGCTGCTAACCGTCTTTGAACACCATCCTGTAAGAAAGCTAAAATCTGCGGCACGGACGCTCGCAAGGCTTCACAGTCTCTGTCACCACACCAAGCCTCAAAAATGTGCCACACGCAAACATAAGCTAGGGAAGTGGATCTTCTACGAGATCCTAACAAAGTAGCGACCACTGCCTCCGAGTAGCCCCTTGCCCTTAATCTTGCCCTCTCAAGAGCCATGCCGTAAGCGAGAATCGAGCTACCTGAGGCATATACAAGGGGCCTTGCATTAATAAGTCCTTCCTGACTGGTAGTCGCCAAGGCTTCCCTACTACTAACCTTCTCAGATCCACATACCATGGCCGTCTCGGCCAATCCGGCGCAATTAGTATCACCAATCCCTTGTGTCTTTCGATATGCTGTGCTACACGTGCAATTAACACCCAGGGCGGAACACGTACAGCAAGCGCCCCACCGGCCAGTCCTGTATGAGAGCATCCAGCCCCTCCGACATTCGCTCTCTCTGTCTGCTGAAAAATCGACCGACTTTCGCTGACTTGAATGTCACCATGAGATCCATTATCGGCACCCCCAGCGCTGCACCACCATCTCATACACCTCTGGGTGAAGACTCCACTCTACCTTTACGCGACTTAAGAAATCGGCCGCCACATTGTCCACTCCTGCAACATGCGCCGCCGACAGAGCCTGCAGATTCTGTTCGACCCATAGGAACAACTGACCTGCCTCTTTCACCCTGATCGCTGCTCCCTTCAGATATGGTTGAAACTCCCTTAGTGCCAATACTACAGCACGGAGCTCCAACCTGTTTATCGACCAAGTCCTCTCCTGCTCCATCCACTGACCTTACGCAAACATGTCCTGAAAATGTGCCCCCCAACTGAGGAGACTGACATCCGTAGTCAGAAGTAACCAGTTGGGCGTGTCCAAGGGCATCCCCCTCGCTAAAGACTCCGGAAGCAACCACCAACGCAATGCTTCCCAAGTCTCCCGCGGACAGGCAAGACGCCGAGAAGGGGGATCGTTCTGGTGAGACTACCTCCTGAGTAACACACTTTGCAACGGTCTCATATGCACCCTTGCCCAGGGAACCAACTCTATCGTTGCCGCCATTATTCCCAGAAGTTGCAAATAATGCCATGCTGTCGGACGCGGCCTGTCGATAAATCTCCGAACAAACTGCCGTAAAGCAACTGCCCGATGCGGAGGCAGATAAACCCTGCCCGCCGCGGTATCGAAACGAGCTCCTAAGTACTCGAGGTCCTGAGATGGCACTAAACTGCTCTTGGCCACATTGACCACCCAGCCCAACCTTTGAAGGCAGCTGACGACCTTGGCTGTGGCCTCTTTGCTTTCTATCTTCGACTTCGCCCGAATCAACCAGTCGTCGAGATACGGATCAACCAGAACCCCCTCTCTTCTCAACTCCGCCGCCACAACCACCATGACCTTGGTATATAAGAACATAAGAACATAAGATATGGGTCAGACCAAGGTCCATCAAGCCCAGTATCCTGTTTCCAACAGTGGACAATCTAGGTCATACGTACCTAGCAGTTTCCCCAAAAGACACAGGTTCCGCAATGCTTGTACTGGGTCAAGCATTGATATCCTGGGTCCCTTCTAAATAATGGTTTATGGACCTTTCCTCCGGGAACTTGTCCAAACCTTTTTTAAACCCAGCAACACTAACAGCCTTTACTACATCCTCCGGTAATAAATTCCAGAGTTTGATTACACGTTGAGTGAAGAAATATTTTCTTTTATTAGTTTTAAATAGTTTACCCTGTAGCTTCATTGCATGTCCCCTAGTCTTTCTATATTCTGATAATGTAAACAATCGATATAAGTTTACCCGTTCCACTCCGTTCATTAATTTATAGACTTCTATCATATCTCCCCTCAGCCGTCTCTTTTCCAGGTTAAAGAGCCCTAACCTTTTTAGCCTTTCTTTATAGGAGTATCCGCGGTAAAGGTCCGCGGCGCCGTCGCCAGACCAAATGGTAGAGCCCGAAACTGAAAATGCCCCATCGGCACTGCAAACCTGAGGAACAGCTGATGTTCCGGACGAATCGGAAAGTGCAAATATGCTTCCGACAAATCGAGGGAAGTTAGAAACTCCCCTTTTCTGACTCCATATTGACCGACCTTAGCGACTCGATGTGAAAATGGAGTGGAACGGGTAAACGTAGATCGATTGTTTATGTTATCAGAATATAGAAAGACTAGGGGACATGCAATGAAGCTACAGGGTAAACTATTTAAGACTAATAAAAGAAAATATTTTTTTCACTCATGTAATCAAACTCTGGAATTTGTTACCGGAGGATGTAGTAAAGGCTGTTAGTGTAGCTGGGTTTAAAAAAGGTTTGGACAAGTTCCTGGAGGAAAGGTCCATAAACCATTATTAAGAAGGGACCCAGGACATCAATGCTTGACCCAGTACAAGCATTGTGGAACCTGTGTCTTTTGGGGAAACTGCTAGGTATGTATGACCTAGATTGGCCACTGTTGGAAACAGGATACTGGGCTTGATGGACCTTGGTCTGACCCAGTATGGCATATGTTATGTTCTTATGTTGTTATGTTAAGGTTCAACAAACTTGAGTGTAGTCACATTTCAGAGCTTCATATACTACGAAGTAACTAACGTTAGTCAGCTCTATTATTTAACCCAGAGATTGTGTCCTTTCTATCTTTCATACATTTATACTTGTGACAAAATAACTAATTTCTTCTGGCAACAAGGTCTCAGACGTAAGTAGAGCAATTGTCCAAACTTCAAATGTCGTTTAGATCCTGTGCTCACATTCGCATCAATGACCTTATAATGTTGCGCATCAGGTTGAGAATTATGTAAATTGTTAAAGAAGTTTTTAAAGGCAGTGATTATCTTATTGTAGATCTTATTAATCTTTCCCAACGCCAAACTTCAGCACCATCGCGTTTCACTAAACAAGCGTTTCTTCAAGGGATTTTTATGATGAACATTTATTTGCACTCCTTGTGCCATCAAACCTGTAAATGTTATTAAGACACAACAATTCTGATTTTCAGTTATATCTCAATCTCATTTCCAGTGATTTTATCATTACCACGATGTTAATATTGATAAGAGCAAGACCTCACTCACCGTTTTACCGGGCTGGGCAGTCAAACATCAGTTTGTTACTGAGACACCACGCATGCGGACTATTGCTACAGCTGGGTTTTAAAAGATGTTGGTTGTACGTAGATCTACACCTGTGGTTTTAAAGGAGGAGGGTCTCTTTCAACTGAAATAAAGCTCTGCGAAAAGGTGGCTTACGTTGATGGTGAAAGGGGATAGACTCAGGAGTAATATAAGGAAATATTTCTTTAAGGAAAGAATAGCGGATGTGTAGAATAGCCTCCCAGTGGCGATGGTAGAAATGAGGACTGTGTCTGAATTCAAGAAAGCATGGGATAAACAGAGGATCTTTAAAGGAAAAGAAGGAATTGAGTGTAGTAATCGGTATGCATGGGCAGAATAAACAGGCCTTATGGTCTTTATCTGCTGACATTTTTCATTTTCTATTGTTGCACTGTCAAAAAATACCTAAATAGCTGGAAAATAATCATTTATGGGGCTGATATTCAAAGGGGGTTATCCAGTTTGTAGGTCCTGCTATCTAGATAAACTGCACTGAGAGCGAATTCAGCAGCACTAACCAGCCAGAGCCACTGAATAGCCCCTTTAACCGCCATGGCATTGTCCAGACAGTACCGGAGTGATCCATGAGCAGGACAAAAACAGTCCCAGAATTTATCCAGTTAGCTGCAATTTTAAGTCTGCTAATCAGATAAGTGCCCACATAAAGCTAGGTCATCTCAGTAGCTGTCCTAACTTTATATGATTCAGTTATCCTGAGAGTGGCTGATATCGCTGCTGCCTGACTAGTGGCACTGATCTGCTCTGAACCTGGATATTCAGTGCTGGAGGACATCAAAATTCTGGCACTGAATATCTGGTTTCACTTTTGACTGCAAAGGTCAGATGCTTTGAAAATGCTGATCATGTGGGTTGAATATCAGGCCTTTGTATTTACAATTTGTAAACCCCTCCGGAAAAGAAAACCCTATCCATAATCAAGTCAATTATTTTGTAGGATGATTGAGCAGGTAAATGTTAATAAATAATGAACATTAATGTTGCATATATTTATTGTTTTGAAATCAATGTTACAGCTGTTGAATCTCTTATGGGGTAATTTTATAAAGTATTTTTTCTGCGTAACAGGCCTCTTATAAAATTATCTCAAGAGCTATGGGGTCTATTTCGAGCCATGAATAGCCTGGACATATATCCCCACTATTCACCCCCCCCCCCTTGCCGTACCCATGCAGGGCTTCCTATATGAACAGTGGAGTTATAGAGGGAGCCTTAACGGGGGCGGGAGGGAGCAGGAAGAAAGCGAAGCAAGGGCAGTGCGTGGGTGGATTGTCACCCTGGACCTTAGGTCGGCACTGTATGTCCAGGGTATACCGGTTAGACGGGGGACTTATTTCACCTCAGAGGTGGAATAAATCCCCCTGGACGCAGGGCAGCAATGGCAGCCGGTGGGAACAAAGCAGGGAGGCATGCAGGAGGTTCCTCGCGCCAGACCCTGACCATGGGAGGTCGGATCAGGAGTCTGGCTGCGGGGAAAAGTCAATCTCGGCGGCGGGCAGCATTCGTGGCTCTGTAATAGAGCCGCAGTGCCATGACAATGAGACGCCATGGCACTGCGGCGGCTCCATTACAGAGCCAGGCTGAGTTAACCAGCTATGCGGCTGGACGTGCGGCCGATCAGAATCGGGGCCAGCCTGCACGATCAGGCTGGATGGCTCGATTCTGATCCCGCGGGGGCTAGATGCCCCCATGGGATAAGAATCGAGTTTACCGCTGTACGTCCTGATTCTGTCCAGCCGCACAAGGGGCTGGACATCCATTTGTGAATAGGCCTCCATGTGCCTAAAAGTATGCATGGTGCAAAAAGTGTGTACTTTTACGTCACCCACATACAGGCATATTCTGGGGTAGAGTTTGGGCAGAGCAATTGTAGAGACACAAAGGTACAGAGAATAGTGACCAAAATAATAAAGGGGATGGAAAAATAACCCTACAGGGAAAGGCTTAAAAGATTAGGGCTCTCCAGCTTGGAAAAGCGAAAGCTAAGGGGGGATATGATAGATGTCTATAAAATAATAAGTAGAGTGGAACAGGTAAACATAGATTGGTTGTTTGATCCTTCAGGAAGTAGAAAGAATAGGGCACATGCAATGAAGTTACAATGTAGCACATTTAAGACTAATCAGAGAAAACATTTTTTCACTCAACGCATAATCTCACTCTGGAATTTCTTGCCAGAGGATGCAGTAAAAACTGTTAGTGTAGCTGGGTTTAAAGGAGGTATGGACAAGTTCCTGGAGTAAAACTCCATTAATCATTATTAAAGTGGATTGAGGAAATTTCATTGCTTACTGCTGGGATAAGCAGTATGGAATCTGTCTATCTTTTGGGAACCTGACAGGTATTTGTAACCTGGATTGGCCACTGCTGGAAACAGGATACTAGGTTTGATGAACCTTTGGTCTGCAGTTGCTGTTGTTGTTAAGTGCTGTCGAGTCGGAGTCGACATGGCAACCCTCTGGATAGCTATCCTAAATTATGTTCGGTCTTCAGTCAGGCGGTTCATTATTGACAGACTGGTACCCGCAGCTGCTGTTATTGTATCGATCCATCTCATTGCTAGCCTTCCTCTTTTGCGTTGACCTTCTATCTTGCCAAGCATGATGTCTTTCTCTAATGATCTCTCTCTTCGCATGATGTGTCCAAAGTATGAAAGTCGAAGTCTTGTCATCTGAGCTTCTAAAGAAAGCTTAGGTTTGATCTCCTCTAGTACCGACTGGTTTGTTCTTCGGGCAGTCCATGGTATACACAGTATTCGCCGCCAGCACCATAATTCAAAGGCATCAATTTTCTTCCTGTCTGTCTTTTTCACTGTCCAGCTTTCACATCCATATGATGTTATTGAAAATACCATGGCTTGAACAAGACGAATCTTTGTATGGAGAGAGACATCTCTGCTCTTGAGAATCTTATCTAGGTCTTTCATAGCCATTCTGCCAAGAGCAATGCGTCGTTTGATTTCTTGACTGCTTGTAGCTTCTTTATTGATAGTTGATCCAAGTAGGTTAAAGTTGTTCACAATTTCAATTTCTTCTCCTTCAACGATGAACCTGTTGATTATGCCAGTTGTCATGATCTTTGTCTTCTTTACATTAAGGTACAGGCCCATTTTGAGACTATGTTCTTTGATTGTGAGAAGCAAATGTTTCAGATCATCTTCACTTTCAGCCAGTAATGTGGTATCATCAGCATAGCGAAGGTTGTTGATGAGTCTTCCACCAATCTTCACACCTCTGTTGTCTTCATACAATCCTGCTTCTCTGATGATTTGTTCTGCGTATAAATTAAACAGGTAGTGGGAAAGTATGCAGCCTTGTCTTACACCTTTGCTTATTTTAAACCATTCTGTTTCTCCTTGTTCCGTTCGAACTGTTGCTTCTTGATCAATGTACAGATTGTGCAAGAGAACGATCAGGTGTTCTGGTATACCCATGCTTCTTAATGTGGCCCAGAGTTTCTCATGGTTTACACAGTCAAAAGCTTTTGCTATAGTCGATAAAGCACAAATAGATATCCTTTTGGTATTCTTTAGTCTTTTCAAGGATCCATCTCACATCCGCAATGATGTCTCTCGTTCCTCGCCCTTTCCTGAACCCTGCTTGCACTTCAGGTAGTTCTTGTTCTAGGTATGGTTGTAGTCTCTTTTGAATAATCTTCAGTAGAATCTTGCTGGCATGTGGGATCAGAGCGATTGTTCGATAATTTCCACAGTCAGTTGGATCACCTTTCTTTAGTATTGGTATAAAACACAGATCTTTTGCAGTCAGTTGGCCATGATGTTGTCTTCCATATTTCTTGGCAGAGCCTTGTAAGTATGGTAACAGCTGCATCAGATTGCTGCAATACTTCTATAGGAATGCTATCAATGCCTGGTGCTTTGTTCTTTGATAAGGCTTTCAATGCTGCTTCAACTTCTTCTTTCATCACCAATGGTTCCCGATCATAAGGTACAGGTTGAAACGGCTGTTGGTCCACTTGATCTTTATCATATAAAAACTTTGGGGTATGTTTACTAAACTCCGAAATTGTGCGGGGCCCCGTTAGTGTGCCTGTGCCATATAAGGAGTGGGCGGGTCAGGCAGAAAAAAGAAAAAAAACGGGAGTAAGCGATCGCACATTTGCGCGGCGCGCTATTGTGTGCCGTGCACAATAGTGTGTGGGAAGGCTAAGTGGCGCCCTGATATGCACACACACAGGAACAGAGTCATAGTACAATGGTTAAGACACTGACAGCTGGTGCAGCTGCCATGGGTTCAATTCCCCATTGTGCGCAACAAAAAGGGCTGGCTGAGGCATTAATTTTAATGGGTAAAAGTGTTTTAGGAGGCATATTAATTTTGGGCGGCATAAGGAGGTGCACTGTCGGGCGGCATAAGGCGGTGCACTGTTGGGCGGCATAAGGCAGTGCACTGTTAATCTTGGGTGGCATAAGGCGGTGCACTGTTGGGCGGCATAAGGCAGTGCACTGTTAATCTTGGGTGGCATAAGGCGGTGCACTGTTGGGCGGCATAAGGCGGTGCACTGTTGGGCGGCATAAGGCAGTGCACTGTTAATCTTGGGTGGCATAAGGCGGTGCACTGTTAAGTTTGGGCGGCATAAGGCAGTGCGCTGATGCCCAAGCACAGGACCAGAGCCACAGCACAATGATTAAGACACTGACCAATGGTGCAGGGATCAGGGGTTCAATCCCCCACAGTGCCCAATGAAGAAGGCTCACTGAGGCAGTGCATATTATGGGGATGAGTGCTGTAGGGGGCAATTTATTTTTATTTCAGTTATCACTACTAGCAAACACACTCACAAAGCGTGTTAACATAAGGTGGCCCATAAGGCACATGTTAAAGTTCACTGTCCGCCAAGGCACCCTAGAAGGGCACCATATATGTTGCGTCACAGGATAATGTATAGTGCACCTTATATGGACAGCAACCATAAGGTGCCCTATAGGGCGCCCTATAAAGCACCCTCAGAGGCACCTTATGGGTACAGTACACTGAGGGTGTGTTTGATGGCAGCAACATATGTACATTAAATCTAAAAAAAGCTTTGGACAACCCTATCAAATAACCCCACTGTGGGCTTGAACCCATTACCTCTGGCTCCACAGGCAGTGAAGTAACTATTGGGCTACAGCTATATAGCTGCCAGCAAGCCCCTGGCTGGCTGCAGAGAGCCTGCATGTCACCACACAGACAGTCTGCTGTGGTAACCAGGATAGGGTTAGGCCACCCATACCCATGATGCACTGCACATGCAAATCAGCTGTCCACAGATGAACACAAGATGGGGAATGCACCCCAACAGCTCCCCGGCCTGGTAGGGGGACGTGTCCGTGTGCACCCACACAGCACCTTGGCCAGGTAGGAGGTACTGACCGGGTGTTTAACTGGCACAGAGTAGCTACACACAGTCACATTGTGCGGGAACTGTGCTCACCCTGAGTGTGCGATGAGGCGCCCTGGACCAGGTCCACAGCACCCTCCATGGCTGAGAGAGGCCATGGCAGAGCTCCAAAACAGTTGTAATCTGTGAGATAGGTAGTTTCTGCAGGAACACCTTGGATATCTCTGTCTGTCTCAGTCAGGGGAACCCCCCCCCCCCTGCCGAGGGTGGCAAACAGAGTCTCCTATCAACAGATCCCCATTATACACCCCCCCCCTCTGCAATGATGGCAGTAGAGTGGACCATCAACCCCAGTCATGTTGGGGAACAGACACCCTACAGGGCAGTCCAAGCAGCCCCACACACACCCAGACCACAATATTAGACAGACAGTAGGCCTGGATATGCTAAGATGCACCCCACCACCATCTGATATTCCCCTGCATCAAGCCATCAGCCACTGCACGGCACTCCAGCAGGGCACATACCAGCTGTGAACAGTCTGCTGGTTAGTCCCGCTGGAAATGCATGCACCCACAACTGGGATGGCAGCACACACAAGCAGATGCATCAGTGACTAGGCCCCAACAGGTGACCCATATATATCACATGAGGGAAGTGCTATGAAGCACTATGGGGGTGCCTAGCCATGCTGCCGTCACTGCACAGTCAGGGTGGCGTGAAAGCCCAGCAGCACATACAGAGGTCACCCTGTCTGTGGAGGTGGTGGACGGCCACTACAATGTCCCTGCCAGTGCCCTATGCCCTGTGCAGATGCATCCTGGCCAGCCCACCCTGTCTGAGCTATACCCATGGTACCTTGCTGCTCATTATGCACATCATCAGGCCAAAACTGGCAACAGTGCTGGCAGTGTGGGCTGTGGACAGTGTTTGCAGCCAACACACACTGTATAGACAGACACACACTCCCACACGTATGCCAGCATTGTGCTACTATAGAGGGGTTCAGAATCCTTGCCCACCACACCAGTCCTGGGCACAGTACAGGCATGGGTATGGTATGCAGTACGGTTGGGGGTCACTCCCCAGGGTGGTAAACACTGTCAGGGGCCAGACCTGACGCACACACCGCAGACATCAGATAGATTGTTATGATGGAGCTCAAAGAGCAGACTGTGCATAACGTAGGGATATCTATCTGCCAGTACTCATAGCAAACGTTTGAGAGCTGTGTACCATATACCCAGGTGTAGGGTGACATTGCTAAGGTATGCAAGTGCTGGTATTGGGTGATGCATGCAGGGCCCAATGTCCTGCCTCTCCAGGAGGCATTGGCCAATGGGGCCTGTGGGTGTGGGTGTGTCTGCCCCTGTTGGCTGCTGCTGCACGGCAGAGGTTCCCAAATCCAGTCCAGGTTTGCAATACACTGGTTGGGGTTTCCTGCTGTCCCTCATGAATATGCATGAGCTACATCTACATGCCATGGGGGTGGTGCATAGATATACAGCACAGTTATTTGTATGTGTGGCAGCATGGAACCTGAATGGTGTGTGGTCTTCCAGGACTGCATTTGTGAGACTCTGCTCTAGGTAATGCCCCTGGTCATGGTGTCTGTGCTTGGTGGTGTAAAAGATAGGCGTATGACCAATGCGTATGTCCCCAGCAATAAAGGATTGCCCTTACTAACATGGTTTAGTTGTGGGGAAAATATGTGGACAGGATTGGTAGTAGCCCCAGCTGGGCTTTGAACCTGTGACCTTTTGTTCCTGCACACACTGTCTGTGTGCACTGCACCACTGTGTTGCCACAGATGTGCTGAATTCCCTGGGAAGTCCATGACTGTACATCCGACAGGGCCTATGTTGCAGTGGACGTGCCAGCCTGCACATGGCTCGGCCACTGTCTTCTGTGGCTAGCAGCCACTGCCCCCTCCACCACCTGTACCCTACCGCCAACATGCTGGCATGTCCGTATCTTGGAAAAGCATATGACCTGATTGAGTTGTGGCACTCCAGGACTGCATTTGGGGGACTCAGCTGTCGGTAATGCCCATTGTTATGGTGTGTGTGCGGTGTTGGGTACAAAATGGGTGTGTGAACCATGCTTATGTTCTCTGCAATAAAGGAGTGTCTGTACTATCTCTGTTTAGTGGTGGGTAAAATATGGGGACTGGGTTGACAGGAGCCCCAGCTAGGATTTGAACCTGTGACCCTCTGGTCCTAGAGGTACTGCCTCTGTCCGCTGCACCACCTTGTGGCCACAGTGATAGTGCAGTCCCTGGGGGTGGGAAACCTGACCAACAGAGTCAAAAACCCTGCTCTGCACATTTGTACTGTGGGCTCCGTCACCTTGTCTGGTGACATAAGTGCAAATATACCCCTCAACCGACCACGAACAACTGGGGATAAATATAACCAAGCTGGGCAACAGTGATATTAATGGACAACCATAGCAAACACTCCCAGGAAGGCTCAGAAAAAAGGAAATGGTTTTTGGAAGGGTCTCCCCTCCGTAGCCCCTTCCAACCTTCATTTCATTTTTTTGGAGCTTTCCTGGGTGTGTTTCTTATGTTTGCCCATTAATATCGGGGTTCCCCAGCTGCCTTCCTATTTTTAATATTTTTGTTTGGGTCTTTTTCTATCTTTATTTGCACTTTTGTTCTGTGCACATGTATCACACTGCTCACGTTTTGCAGGTTTCCCAGGTTTCCCTGTACATTGCTGACGCGAAATGGTTTCTCTTCCCTTTAAATGCCCTCTACCGTGAGTGTTTCACTCGCGCTATTTTTAACCTGTGAATTCGGCCCCGATCATGTGCGGGGAGGCTCTCCCCTCCCCTTCCCCGCCCATTGACCCCGTCTCTCCGCCCCTCGGGAGCCTTCCTCCGCCCTCAGAATGCCTTTCCACGTCTCTATCGGACATTTGCGGGCCGGGTACTTGTGCGGGGTGCGTTAGTGCGGCGCGCAATTGTGCGGGGCCCACGCGCACTTGTGCGGGGCGTTTAAGAGCGTTTCTGAGCGTTTGAGTGCCGCGTTTCCGTGCGCTATTGTGCGGCACGCAATTGTGCGGCTTTTAGTAAACATGCCCCTTTGTATATTCCTTACACCTTTTCTTGATCTTCTCAGCATCATTCAACATAGAACCTTGAGCATCTTGTAACATTCCAATTCGAGGCTGGAACTTTTTCTTTAACTCTCGTAGCTTTAGGAAAGCCGATCTTGTTCTTCCTCTAATAGTTTCTGCTTCTATTTCCATACAAGTGTCATTGTAGTACTTTTCCTTGTCCTGTCTTGCTGCACATTGGAAATCTCTGTTGAGTTCTGCGATTGTCTTTCTTCCTCCTCTGGCTTTAGCTTCTCTGCATTTCTGGGCAATTTTCAGAGTTTCTTCTGTCATCCATTTTGTCCATTTTTGCTTTTTCACCTTTTGTAGAGACTTCTCGCTTTCTTCCAACATAACCTTCTTGATGTCATTCCATAACTCTTCCGGAGCTCTGTCATTTGTATCTAAAGCAGCAAATCGATTTTGCAGGCAGTCTTTAAATTCCAGTGGTATATTCTCAAGGTCATATTTTGTTGCATTCATGAGTGGTTTGCTCTTTTTCAACTTTAGCTTGAGTTTGCATACTAGTAGTTGATGATCTGTACCACAGTCAGCTCCAGGTTTTGTCTTTTTTGATGTTATAGAGCTTTTCCATCGTTGACTTCCACAGATGTAGTCAATTTGATTTTTATACAATCCACTGGGTGAAGTCCAGGTGTACAGTCGCCGCTTGTGTTGCTGGAAGAAGGTGTTTGAGATGAATAGATCACTGGTCTTGCAAAATGTTATCAGTCTTTCTCCAGCTTCATTTCTGTTGCCAAGTCCATATTTTCCAACTACTTTGCCTTCTTCTTTGTTGCCAACTTTTGCGTTCCAGTCACCCAGGACTATCAGGATATCCTGTTTGCATGTTCTGTCAATTTCAGCTTGTACTTGTTCATAGAACTCTTCAATTTCAATTTCTCTTCTGCAGCTGTTGTTGGGGCATATACTTGAATTATAGTTGTGTTGATAGGCAATCCTCATAGACGAATAGAGATTAAGCGTTCGCTGACTGCATTGTATTTCATTACAGTTCTTGCAAGTTTCTTCTTTATTATAAATGCAATACCATTTCTTCTTTGTCTTTCATTTCCAGCATAATAGACCATGTGATCATCTGATGCAAAGTGCCCGATGCCAGTCCATTTCAGTTCGCTGACACCCAACAGATCAAGTTGTACACGTTCCATTTCATTCTTTACCACCTCCAACTTCCCTTGGTTCATGCTTTGTACGTTCCATGTTCCAATATGTAAGACATCTTTACAGCTTCTGACTCTCATTTCATGCGCAGCTGCATCAGCAGTCAGACTTCCAGAGGGCTTTGATCCAACCATATCATAAATGCTGGCTTTACTCTGAAAAGTCTTCAGCTCTTCCCCAGTAGCTAGTTGAGTGCCTTCCGACCTGGGGGTCTCATCTTCCAGCACCATAGCACAATTTGTTTTGTTGTAACTATCCATTGGGTTTTCATGGCAAGATACAGAAAGTAGAATGCCGGGCCTTTCTTCCGCGCAGTTTAAGTTTGGTGTTGTTGCCGTTGTCACAAAAATGTGATCCTCTGCCGTCAACACTATCCCATTCTGCTGCTGCCCAGATGGGTGATTTGTCTTGGTCTGACACCTCAGCTGAGACCTGTCCATCTTGGGAGACCCTGCCAGTAGTTAAACTACCGATAGTTTAGCTCTCAGCATCACTGATGCACGCAAGCCCTCATAGCACGACAAGCTGCAAACCAAGTGAGAGGTCTGCAGTATGACATATCTTATGCTCCTATATACATGCATTGTTTATAAAATGCGATTGGACATTTATGCCCACTCCTGAGTGTCTGCAATGTCAATCTAGGAACAAATTATTGCCTCTTTTGCCTTAGTATTTTATAAAGACACATAAATGTCTGTATGTCTTTATAAAATACAATTAATATAGGTGCCTTCTTGACCTTCACACACCTGCAGCCTATTATAAAATTCCATCTGCCCAGATTTATATTGTATGCAAAGGTGCACCAGACTGAAATTACATAATCAGATTATTTGTGGATACACTCTATAACAGTGGTTCACCCCTTAGGGTCCATGAGACCATTACAGGGGGTCCACAAGACACAAAAAAGAGAAAAAAAGAGAGGGGCTTGTAGAGATTGGTTGAGAGGAAGAGAGGGAAAATGTAGAGAGGTGAATGAGGGAAGGGACAGAAAAAGAGACACATTAGTGAGAATTAGCTGGAGGGAGAATGAGACTGAGATAGGGGAAAGGAGATAAAGAGGGCTAATGGGGAGAGCTTTGATACTGAGAGGAGCGGGTTCGGGAAGAGTGGTGGGGATGAGCTGGTGGTCCCTGATCTTTTTGGATGTTAATAATGGGTCCACACATCCAAAAAGGTTGACAACCTCTACCCTACACCTAATATCTCCTTTTGTCATTGATAGAAATTCTATATTAGATGGCCTATTACATGTTGTAGGGTGCAGTGTAGGGAAACTTGTAAACTGATATAAATATGTTGGAGGAATGCTTGCAAGGATTGAGAAATCCATGTAATAGCAAGTTGAGACCAAGCAAGTACATAAGAAGGTCATTATGAAAATGAGCTATTTCAACAAGCTGTTTAAATACAGTCAGTAATGGGCCTGTGTATTACTGAGTAGATGCTAAGCAACACTGCCCTGCAAACAGAAATGCTGCTTAATAGATTTCTGTCTGACTGATTGGCTGCCTGTATTTATATATTCTGGCTGCCAAAAGAGAGCAGGGTGCCCAGGAACACCAAGTACCACAGTACTGTTTCCAAATCCTCTGTAGTAGACAGGGACAGCACAAGGATATGAGGCGCCCTAAGTAAACTCTCATTCCTGCAACCCCCCTGCTCCCGTTTCTGCTGCCCCTCTCAGGGACCTGCAATAATATTAATACACATTGCTTATTCAAACCCTCCAAAACTGCACTTCGACCAGCTGCTTCCACCACCTCCAATGCAGACTTCCTGTCTGTATTGGGGTGCAAGCAGCTGAACCCTAAGATTATTTGGAAACACGTACATAAATTTCACAGCTTTTTGCTTTCCTCTGTCTCTTTTCTCTCCAAGGTGTAGAAAGATACATAAAAACATGATGGCAGATAAAGATCATACAGCTTATCCAATCTGCCCTTCATACCAACTATTAAGCTCTATAGTCCCTTTTTCCCCCTTTAAAGATCTTCTGTGTTTGTCCCATGCTTTCTTGAATTCAGATACAGTTCTGGTCTCTACTACCTCCACTAGAAGACTTTTCCATGCATCTACTATTCTTTGTGTAAAGAAATATTTCCGCAAATTACTCCTGAGTCTATCTCCTTTCACCTTCATCCTATGCCTCCTCATTGCAGAGCTTTCTTTCAGTTGAAAAAGGCTCTCATCCTGTGCATTTAAGCCATGGAGGTATTTAAATGTCTCTATCATATCTCCTCTCCCCTATCTTTCTTCCAAAATATACATATTGAGATCTTTAAGTCTCTCCCCATATGCCTTATGATGAAGCCCACTGACCATTTTGGTAGCCACCCTCTGCACCATCCAGCTTAAATGCTTTTGAAGGTGTGGTCTCCAGAATTGCACACAATACTCTAAATTAGGTCTCACCAAAGACTTATACAGAGGAACTATCACCTCCTTCTTCCTGCTGGTCATTTCACTCCCTATGCACCCAAGCATCCTTCTGGCTTTTGCTATTGCCTTTTCTACCTGTTTAGCCACTTTAAGATCATCGGAAAAAATCACTCCTAGGTCCCACTCTTCTTTCCTTGACAGAAGTATTTCACCCCCTACACTGAATCGCTCCCTTGGATTTTTGCAGCCCAAATGCATGATGCTGCATTTTTTAGAGTTAAATGTCAGCTGCCAAATTCTCGATCATTCTTCAAGCTTTGCTAGATCCTTCCTCATGTTATCTACACCTTCTTGGGTGTCTATTCTATTGCAGATTTTAATTTCATCTGCAAAGAGGAAAACCAGATAGTTCTTCCACAATATCACTTACAAAAATGTTTTAAAAAATCGAACAAAGAGAGATCGCTATGGCACACCACTGGTAACATCCTCAGAGTGAGCTCCATTTACCTGTACACTTTGCCATCTTCCACTCAACCAATTTCTAACAATTACTTTAGGGTCCATCCCTAGGGCACTCAATTTATTTATAAGTTGTCTGTGCAGAACAGTGTCTCCCTTGGTCCAACTCTCAGATCACCCAGTCAAAGAAATGAATGAGATTTGTCTGACAAGACCTGCCTCTAGTAAAACCATGCTGCCTCAGATCCTGTAATCCATTGTATTCCAGAAACCTCACTATCCTCTGCTTTAGCATTGTTTCCATTAGTTTTCTCACCACAGAAGTCATACTAACCAGCCTGTAGTTCTCAACTTCATCCTTGCTTCCACTTTTCTGTAAAGGGATCACATGTGCTTTTCTCCAGTCTTCTGGGACTACTTTTGACTCTAAAGAAGTATTGAAAAGGACAGACAGTGAAGCCACTAAAACATCCCTAAGTTCCTTCAATACTCTTGGATGTATCCCATCTGGCCCCATCGCTCTATCTACTTTTAGTTTAGATAGCTCCTCACGAAGACTGTTTTCTGAAAATCATTCAAAATCCACTTCACTTCACTTTTGCTCCTGACTCTTCATCTGTGAACAAAGAACAAAAATATTTGTTAAGCAATTCCACTTTATCCTAATCAGCTACTACATATTCCTCCCCTTCGCCCTTGAGTCTGACAATACCATTTTTGCACTACCTCCTCTCATTAGCATATCTGTAAAATGTTTCCCCCCCCATTTTACTGCATTGCTATTTTTAATTCCATTTTTATTTGCTTTCTTGACTACTTTCCTAGCTTCTCTTAGCTTTTCTGAATATTGATGCTTGTCTTCTTCTTTCTGTGATCTCTTATATTTTATGAAGGCCACCCTCTTTTTCCTCACCTTTTCAGCTACTTCTTTCAAGGACCACAGTGGCCTCCTTTTCCTTTTATATTTAATTGCTTTTGTAATAAAAAAGTTTGTTGCCCTGAAAATATCCGCTCGTATTTCAAACCTGACTCCATGTCAGTAAGCTGGGTATCTTAACCATATGAAGTTGAGATTAGATTGAGATCATTTCAGTCCCAAGACCTCTAATCATTTGTTTTACTGGAAAAAACTGTCAGTGTGATGGCTGAGTATGGGTCTTATGCTCCAGTGCCATCCAGTTTCAGGTCTAGTTGATTTGGCAAGTGAGTTGTTACATACTCCTTAGAGGATTCCAACTTCCATGGTCACCATCCCCCTGTCTAAATTCAACAAACACCTTTTCTGGAGTCTGATGAGCATCAGCATTGAGCACTTTAACTCAGTGTTCAGTTCATCCCACAGCACCAGTTCTGCTTGCCAAAAGTAGCCGACTATGCACTTGCTTTCTATGCCTGGCTCTGGATCTCAACCTATTCTCAAAATTTAAATGGGTAAGGATTCCCAGCTCACTGTCATAGAGTCGGGCATGGAATGTGAGTGCCTAATGGGCCACTTTTGGTAAGCAGAACTGGAGCTACAGGATGAACCAAACGCTGTGTTAAGGCACCCGACGCCGATTCTCATCAGATCCTAGAAAAGGTGTCAGTTGATATAGACAGGAGAATGGTGCCATGGAAGTCAGAGTCTGCTAAGGAATGCCCTGACAAATTTTGTTTGGATTTAGGAGCCAGTCCAAAATATTAGGAGCCAGTGGCTGTGATCTCCTCATGTCCCCATCCCCACTCCTTTATCTCCATTCTCCACTGACATTTTTCCATTTACAAACTCATGCATGGCTAGGTAGGGTAGAAGAGTTTGAAGAGAGATGATAAAGTATGTCTTATTATGACAGCAGACATATGTAGATAGTGTCTATGTTTGCATGTGTGGTGCAATGGTGGTTTGCCTGTCAGTGCATGGGGTGTGGCAGTGGGTGCCTTTGTGTGAGTGAGGTGCAGGACTGTGATGCGTGTGTGCAATAGAGCTGGGGAACATTTGTGTGTGATGTGCAGAGATGGAGTGTATGTTTATGTATGTGATGTGTGGTGTGGAGATGAGGTGCCTATGTATGTGTGAATGTGTGGGTATGGTGCCTGTGTCTCTCTATCTGTCATGCGGAGGTGGGGTGCCTGTGTGTGTGTGCATGCACATCTATCATGCGGAGGTGGACTGCCTGTGTATGTGCGTCCATCTTTCATGCAGAGGTGGGGTGCCTCTGTGTATGTTCATATCTGTCATGTGGAAGTAGGATGCTTGTGTGTGTGTGTTCTGGGGGGGTGCACTTTTACATATACACATTGTGCCCTTTTATCCCTATGTTCCTCCCTTTAATCTCCAATTGCTTGCACTCTTCCATACCCCAGCCCCTCTCCATTCTGTTCCTTTTCCAGATTCTCTCCCTTTCTCCCTCCCCCAGCACTCCCACCACCTGACCTCCATTACCTCCATCCTCCTTCCTTTTTTTTTAATGTGCTGCTCCTTTAAATGTTTGCTGCTTCAGTCTCCCCTCCCTCCATCTACCCTTTTCTTTCTGCAGGCCACGATTGCTGCTGTCCTCTGCCCATGGGAGATAGAATCCCTGCAGGCAGCCTGCTGCATGCTGTTCTGCCAGCAGGAATCTGATCTCCTGCAGGCAGGCAGAGGTCTCTGCCACAACTGCAGGCAGCAGAGACTACTTCTGTCTTCCTGCGGGAATCCAATCTCCTGTAGACAGAACAGGATAGGAAGACTGCAATCGCAGCCAGGAAAGAAGTAGGCTGCCCGCAGTACCCCATCTCCTGAGGGCAGAACAGAAGAGAGTTGCGATCATGGTTCTCTTCTGCCCGCAGGAGATGGGATCCTCAAGGGGAGCCTTCCCTTCCTCTTCTGTCCACAGGGATCTGATCTCCCATTGGCAGTCAGGAGGAGTCTCTGCTGCAATCACGGATCTCTTCTGTTCTACCCATGGAAAATCGGATCCTTGCAGGCAGCCTACTTCCTGTACAGCCGTAATTGCAGCCTTCCCCTTCTTTGCTGCCAATGGGAGATCAGATGGCAGTGGGCAGACAGAAGGGGTCTCTGCTACCTGCAATCTTTAATTTTTTTGCAAAAAGATGGGTTAGAAAATCCCAGGCACCAGGTCCAAATTTCTGGTCACCATGGTGACCTGGCACCTGGAATTTGTTGAGCCCTGCGCTAAGAAGTATGTAACAACTCACCTGCTGAATCAACTAGTCCTGAAAATGAGTGGTGTTGGAGTGTCGGACCCATACTCGGCCATCACTTTGGCAGTTTTATTCGGTAAAGTGAATGATTAGAGGTCTTAGGGCCCTTAAAATATCCCCTTTCAGTTTTGCCCACTAATTTTCTACATCTCCCAGCTATTCCCTTCACACTAACAACTCCATGAGGTATTGTCTCATCTTTTCAAAGTTAGCTTTGCTAAAGCCTAGAATCCTCACTCTTTAATGGCCTTTATCACACTAGACCTAATAACCGCACCATCTACTGAACACTGGATGAGAGATGATCATCCACTATAACATTAGAAACACTTTCCCCATTTGTAAGCACCAGGTCCAGTATGGCCCCCTCATATGGTCTGTTACTAGTTGCCAGAATAGTTCTCCTTTAAAAGAATCCAGGATCTCCTTACTTTTAGCTGGCACCACAGCAGGAATATCCTATTCAATATCTGGCATTTTGAAACCATCTATCAGCAGCACTTCTCCTTATATAGCAATATTGCAAAAGCTTTTAATTAAATCTCTGTCCACTTCTTCTGCCTGTGAAGGAGGTCTACATACACCAATGCAAATGGATGCTCCATTCCCTTTATCCAGTTTAACCCACAGTGCCTCCCCCTTCTCTCATAAGCCCTGTGATTCTGCAGCTTTAATATTATTTTTTACATATAGTGCCACTCATCCTCCCTTTTCTTCCTATCGTGTTCTTCCTAAATAAAATATAGCCCAATATAACATCCCAGTCATGGTTCTCTGTGAACCATATCAATGTAACCACCACTAAGACCAAGTCAACCTCTTCAATTAAAGCCTCAACATCTCAAATATAATTTCTCTATGGACATTAATACAAACCACTTTCCAGATGTTTCCCATTTTACCCATAGTAGAGCTATTTAATGTTTTACTTACCTGGGGGCTTTCTTCACCCGTCCCCGACAAATTTCATTTAAAGCCCTCTTTAGTAGGTTTTCCAGTTTCCTGCGGAAGATACTTCGACCCTTCCTGGATAGGTGGACACCATCTCTGCTCAGCAGCTTTTGGAAAATCTTCCCAGGATTCAGGAAACCAAAATGCTCTTGATGACACCATCCACACAGCCATGCATTCATCTCCAGGATGTGAGCTTCTCTGCCATGACCCTTACCCTCAACACCACCTGTGCACCTGTCTGCTTCATCCTCTCTACCAGAGCCACAAAGTCACTCTTTATATGCTCAGAGGGATTCCTAGCAGTATCATTTGTGCCAACATATATGAGCAGCATCAGATTATAGTTAGTAGGTTTGATGAGTTTCAGCAAACTCTCTGTAACATCTTAGATTTTGGCACCTGGCAGACAGCACACCTCTTGGGACATCAAGTTTGGTCGTCATATGGATGCCTCAGTACCCCTCAGAAGAGAGTCACCAACCACCACTACCCTTTGCTTCCTTGTGGTCACTTACTCTGCAACTTTGGGGTGCTTGAGATCTGGTTCTTCCCATTCCTGGGATGTTTTTGTCTCCTCCATTTCCAGGGCTGCATACGAGTTTTTCAGTTCGAGGGATGGTGGAGTTGGATTGTCAGTTCTGCAGGTTCTGGTGACCTGTGTCCAACTTTCTTCTTTCTGCAGCATACCAACTTCACCCCTGTTGGAGAGCTTGAATACCTCAAGAAGCATCTCATTATTGTACTTCTCGCTATCACAGATGCTTCCCAGCCTCGCCATTTCTTGTCCCAGCTCTTCCAATTGTTTCATGTGGGCTTCAGCTTGCAGGCATCTTGCAAGAAAGGCAATTATATTCAGGTAGCAATAATAGATACATTTTGTCAGGATGAGAGGTTTACATGCTCTAGAGCCCACATGCTCACCATGGCTGTGACCCTGCGGTCACCAGGACAGGGCCCCTTGCTTGCAGATGCAGTATTTGTGCCCTAGCTCCCACAGACATGGCCGCAGCACAGTCTCTATCCATGAGTTTGCTTCACTGATTTGCATGCCCTGCCCCCTTGTACTTCAGCCCATATCTCTAAGCTGTACAGCACAGTGCACATATTTCCCAGTCAGCCTACTCTGTCCTTCAATGGCTACGTACTATGCTCTGCTGGAGGGGTTGGGGGGCCATGTATTATCCATTCTCTCTGCTGAGGCGTGGTGAGCTGTGTCCACCCATTACTCTTGCTCCTCTCTCAGACATTGTATGGCACGGAATCTGTTTGCGTTGGCACACCCTTGAGTCTTGAAGAACTACCAAAAAGGACTACTACAGCTGGAAAAGATCTGCACTTGTAAGTATTTATCTTTTGGAATATACTCTCAATCTTTGGGAAAAAGGAATTCTTTGGGTTAAAGCTGATAAATCCATATATGAGGGTTATTTTTAAAGTAAGGTCCGATTGGCTGTAACTTTGTAAATTTTTTCCCCCTGTAGAAACAAGCATGCGTGCCGGCTCCCAGCATGCCTTGTGCAAAAGCAGATGCCATTTGCAGTCGTAGCATCACTTTGTACAGTTTATACTGAGATGTTAAAATGTTTAAGACAATTGAGCGGCCCTCCGACTGTGAAATATGGTCTGTGATTCGGTTTTTGACAGCAAGGACTGTGTCATCAGTGGACATTCATCGTCAGATATGTGAGGTGTATGGCCCCAATGCGATGAGTGACAGCAAAGTGCGTAAATGGGTGAGATTGTTCAAGGACAGGCGGGACAATGTCCATGATGAACCACGATAGGGTCGACCTTCAGTAATCACAGAAGATTTGGTGAGCACAGTTGACGCAAAAATTCATGAAGAATGGTGATTCACGATTTCCACTTTGTCACTGAAATTTCCACAAGTTTCAAGGTCAGTGCTATACAAAATCGTTTCTGAAAAATTGCAGTTTAGAAAACTGTGCTCGCGATGAGTTCCCAGGCTGCTTTCCGAGGAACACAGTTGCCATAATCTTGCGTGTTGAGATTGCCTGTTTGGCTTTCACTTTGACTGGAGATGACGTGTGTCTCCATTCCATCAACTGCTGCTTTGATTCTGGAGTCATGTGAGAAACCCATGTCTCGTCCCCTGTGACAATGTGGTCCAAAAGTTCATCTCCTTCCTCATTGTATCGGATCAAAAATGTCAAAGCACTAGCCATTCTCCTTTTTTGGTGTTCCTCGGAAAGCAGCCTGAGAACCCATCATGAGCACAGTTTGTCCCGCCCATCCTTGAACAATCTCACCCATTTACGCACTTTGCTGTCACTCATCACATTGGGGCCATACACCTCACATATCTGGTGATGAATGTCCACTGATGACACGGTCCTTGCTGTCAAAAACCGAATCAAAGACCGTATTTCACAGTTGGAGGGCCGCTCAATTGTCTTAAACATGTTAACCTCTCAGTATAAACCGTACAAAGTGACGCTACGACTGCAAATGGCATCTGCTTTTGCACAAGGTATGCCGGGAGCCGGCATGCATGCTTGTTTCTACAGGGGGAAAAAATTTACAAAGCTACAGCCAATCGAATCTTAATTTAAAAATAACCCTCGTATTTTAGAATTCAGTGTTTTTGCTGAGTCAGTCAGATCTTAGTACCACCAGAGAGCTTTTCATTTAAAATTATATTTGAGAATAGCTCAGAATAGAAAGTAAAATATAGTAAATAGTCTCTGAGTAGAAATACATTTGTTTTTAGAGAGCTTTTCATTTAAATCAAATCAGAGTATAGCTTAGAATACAAGTAGAATAAATAGTCTCTAAGTAGAAAGAAATAAACTTGTTTCTAGTGGCCTTTACAAAGAGGCCTTCCAGTTAGGAGGCAAAAGATCTGTGAAGTTGTCTTAAATAGGTGTTAAAGCCAAGTGACAGATCAAAGGGGCAATTTGAAAGGCCCCTTCTATCAAAACAAGGGCTAGGTTTATCACCCAAGAAATTGGTAAGACTTTACCGTAGAAGAAATAGGTCAGCCAGTTGTACTGGTATATCAACAGAAAACTTAAGTAAGTAAACAACTTAAATACCTAAAGAAAACCTTAAAACTAAGATGCAGACAGCAGTCCAGCAGTGAGATGGTGGCTTTCCAGTATTTTGCATTGAATGTCAAATGTATGATTTTCTCCCAGTTGGTGTGGGGTCTTACATGTGGACTAGGTTGCAAGGAGCTCTTTGCTCTCAGGGAACGAGTCCAATCTCTGGAAGTTACAGTAGCAGACTTGGAAGACATAAGGAAGACAGAGAGGTATATAGATGAGATCTACAGGAGCATAGTACTGAAGTCCTACCGCCAGTCTGGCGGCCTCCCTTTTGCCATGGAGGAGAAAGGTCACATAACAGGAGAGCATCAACCTGGTGTGACAGGAAGTGATTCTGTAGCTAGGACCTGTCCTCCAGGTGATGTAAAACCCTCTCACACCGAGGTTTCTCCAGGGCTATGTGCCCATGAGGGAAGGGTTAGGATAGCCATTATAGTGAGTGATTAGATGATTAGGCACAGGGGGTGGCTCAAGACAATCTGCTGCCTGAGGCGACAGAATAGATGGCGCCCCTCCCCCAAAACGGGGGGTGGGGGGGGGTGGAAGACTCTTTCAAAACTCCAGTCAGGGACTGAACCAAATCAAAAAAGCCGATTAGATAATGTGGAGGAAATGCAAGATGTTCACAGACCAAGGAACTAAAAGAAAGAGCGAGAACCACAGCATAGTTTACAACAACACATTATAACTCATTTTTATTTTGTTTTATAAACAGCATTATTGTTCTTGCTTTTTCTTTTTGAACATATATTTTGCATTCACAGAAGCCCCTCCCTCAACAATGGGAGCAGAACAGAACCAGGACATTCACTCCAGAACTCAATATCTAAAAAAAAAAAATAAATCTGATTCTGATCATCTCACTAACAATAACATACATTCTCCACTACCAGGCATATTGTTAACTAATAAAAAACCCCTACAACAAAGTCACTGAGGATCTGTAGAGCAAATCTACCATACCATACCAAACCAGCACCAACTTCCAAAACTCAAATAAGGAGTCTACCAAAAAAAGCAGCACTGTAAATACTGCAGCAGGCCCTGGAACACCTAAACACCTATTTGAAAAGCTGAATAATTCAGATTACTACAGTACAGATCCCTGCATACAAACTCCATGTTAACAGAACACCTGGCTTTGGCCACAGATTCAGAACACAGATTCTCACCAAGTGCAGAATAATTGACTATAACCTAAAAATAAACATATGTAGATAAAAATTAAACTGCGACCCCAAGGAGTCAGATTCTGCAACACCAGAGAAATAGAAAGACATGCATTTCCCCGTACTTTATAAAATATAAAGATAGCAACAAGTTCAATCATGAAATTGAAAATAAAATTTTCTTCTACCTTTGTTGTCTGACCATTTTATTCTCTGATCATGCTGGTCCCAATCTGAGGTTTCTGCTTTCCTCCACCTCCCAGTGCCCCCCCCCCTGTCTGCTTCCCCCCAGGAGTGGCATGAGGGTGATGCAGAGCCATGTGCGGAGACTCATTCGGCATAAATTTAGTATACCTTATTTTAAAATGTATATGCCACCCATCTAAAATCCTAGGTAGTTTCCAAATATACACATGCAATTTAGTAAAACAGATGTTACAATAAAGCAAACATAATGATAAACATTAAATTTGATTAATGAAATGTCACTTACACAGCCCCTCAATCAAACCATTATGAGTATCTTCACATCAGATTTATTTTGCTATGACCAGTTATTGATGAAGAGGGAAGATACTAAATGCGAAAACCAAATCCTGGTAACCGTGAATTCAAAGGCTGGATTGGATTGTGCTGAACAAGTCAAATTTACTACAATACAGATCCCTATGTACAAATGCCATATTAACAGAATGTCCGGCCTCAGTCACACACTTGAAACACAGACCCTCACCAAGTACAGAATAAGTGACCACGACTTAGAGTAAAAATAAAAATATGTAGACAGAAATTAAACTAAAACCCCAAGAAGCCAGACTCCACAAGAGGCGCAACACCAGAGAAATAAAAGTTATGCAGTTCTCCATACTGTGTAGAATATAAATATTGTGCAAAGCTCAATTACTAAATTGAAAATAAATTATTTTTCTACCTTTGTTGTCTGACCATTTTATTCTCTGATCATGCTGGTCCTGATTTGAGGCTTCTGCTTTCTTCTATGTTCTCTTAGCTCTCTTTCTACGGTCTCAAATCCATCTGCCATTTCTTGTCTCTCCTTTTGTTTTGTTCACTTCTTTCCATCTTGTATATTGATTGTTTTCCTTTCAACTTTCTTACATTTATTTCTCTCTGTCCACCCAGATTTCATTCCTTACTATCCAGTTCTCAATTCCTCTCTTTTTTACACCATTTACAAACTGCTTTTCAAACTTCACCCTAGTCCTTCCATTCCTCGGCTCTTCTTTCGTGGTCCATTATTCCCTAATCTTTTGCTCACTCTCTCTTCCCCTCCATGTCTAACATTTCTCACCCCCATTCAGTGTGTGTGTCTCTCTGTGTCTCTCTTTTTCAATCCATCCGGTACCTACGCTCTTTCTTTCCTTCCATATCTGCCCTCTCCCTTCCTATCCCCCTGCAACCAGCATCTACCCCATCTCCATACCATACCATCCTCTCCCTATTACTCCCATGTCCAGCATCTCTCCATCTCTTTCTCAACCTATTTACCCAATGTCCATCTTCTCCCATCTCTCTCCCTATTACCCCCATGTTCTGCATTTCCTTCTCCCCTTATTACCCTGTGTCCAGCATCTCCCCTCTGTCCCCCTTCCCCAAGTCCAGCATTTTCCTATAGTCTCCCTATAACACCCTGGCCAACATCACCACTCCATCTCCCCTCCTTGCTTCTCCCTATGTCCCTTTCCATGTCCACTAGCTCTATCTCCCTAGCCCCCCACCTCAATCTTATTCCCACTGTCTTCCTATTCCTCCCCCTGCACCCACCATCTCCCTTCTGACTCCCTGTGCCCATCCACGTCCTTCTCCCAATGCCCCCTCTTGTCCACTCCCCCCTTCATTGCCTCCCCATATATGTACAAGGGGCAGAGCCTGCCCACTGAGCAGCACATCCCACAGGGAAGGGCTGTGCAAGCAGGGATCCCAGCCCAGAGAAGCAGAGCACAACTGGCCTTGCACAGTCCTTGCCCACAGGACATGCTGCACCCACGGGCAGGCTCTGCTTCTCTGGGCCACGATCACTGCCTCCCCCACCTTTCTACCTACGGGAGCAGCATGTCCTGCATGCAGGGACTGTGCACGCCAAGACTGTGGCCCAAAGAAACAGAGCCTGTCCACTGGAGCAGATGTTAGGAAGGCACCATCCCTGGCTGCACACCTCCACTCTCCATTTATGATGACCTAAGGAGTGCCAGCAGCCTAGTAGAGAGCCTTCCCATGGGACACAAGACTGTGAGAAGCAACTGCGGCCTCTCATAGCCCTGTGCTCATGGGAGCAGCGTGTCTTGCGGGCAGGATCTCCACTGGGCCGACTGTGCTCCACAGATCATCCTGAAGGGGGAGTGGGGGGCAGGTAGCTAGTGATGGGAACCTCCTGACAACTGGGTCGCCCTGCCTCGCTTACCCAGCTTACTGGGTAGTGCCATCACTGGAGCAACATTTGTCTTCATCCTTTCCCACAGCCTGATGTCCAGCATTTGTTCTCCTGTCCTTTCCCCCTGTTGAAAACAAAACCAGAAAAGCACCCCACCTGCAGTCCAAAGCACAAAAACAAACAGACGCAGGCAGAAAGTCCCTTGGAGGAAAAAACAACTTTATTGAATGGTTGCCTTACCTGTGTTTCATACAAGATTAAGCACGGTCTTCACGGAGTAAAATGAAATCATACTATATTAGAAATTACTCCATACAAACAGTAATCAATGTTTAGAGTGGATTAGGTTGTGGAGAAACTACACTTCTGAAATATCTTAGGAAATTACTCCTTTTCTTATTTTCTAATCCCAAAATAGTCTCAGACCAGAACAGCGCTCCGAGCAGATGATTTAGCAAGAAAACATCAGCACTTAATAGCATCAATGACTAAATTGGGAATGTTTTTTATTTAGATCATCAGCTCTCCACCACCTTTGTCAAGCACTATTGGGATTTAAAATTCTTATCTTAATTGTTTCCTCTACGCCTCCCTCGGCACCTCTCAAGCGTTTCACTCCGAACAGGAGTTTCTTCAGGAGGGTCTAGAAATAAGATATATCAATATTTATTTATTTATTTAGCTGTATTTATATCCCGCTTTTCACCGGGTCAAAGCGGTCAATTGGGGGATACATTTAACATGAGGGGATATGAGACACATACGCTAATACTTACAGGGAACATGGGCAATGGAGGGTTAAGTGGCTTGCCCAAGACCACAAGGAGTGCCTATAGGACTAGAAATCCCAGTCCCTCCGGCCTGAGATTGCTGTCCCCAGGTGGGACTTGAACCCCCGGCCCTCCGGCCTGAAGTACCTTGTCCTAACCACTAGACCACACCTCCCTCAATAGCAATAGCACTGCAAATTCATTCAAGTAAGATTTTCACATTGATTATATTAAACGTTCACAGTCATTTTGTGATATCATACGTCATGCTTCATGATGATAAAATACAAACATTACCACTCACTCACATGTGTTTCGGCCTAACTGGCCTTCATCAGGGGACTATGATCACTAAAACATAAAAGCGTAAATAATTATCAGGGAAACAAAATTTAAAAACAGAGCAAGGGTAAGCCAGAAGTTAAAAAAATAAATATCACTGGGAACATAACATAAATACTACCATAAATAATTAAAATAATCATTAATACAAACTAAAAAGATTTAAAATGAGCAGTATAAAACCAAAAATAATATGATAGTCATAAAAAGGTAAACTACTGCCAAAATTTAACAAATATGAACTTAACATAAATTAGTATAAATTAATACATAACAAACAGCAGCAGTTTAAGTTTAAATTTAAAACACAGAGGAGAACTTTCTGGTTACATTTCATACCCAGCAGAGAGCTTGTAGTTTAAATTTAATAGTCACTCAGGGCCTAGTAACAGCAAAGTACTTTTAGTTTAAATTTAAAACACAGAGGAGAACTTTCTGGTTACATTTCATACCCAGCAGAGAGCTTGTAGTTTACATTTAATAGTCACTCAGGGCCTAGCATCAGAAAAGTACTTTTAGCTTAAATTTAAAACACAGAAGAGAGCTTTCTGGTTAAATTTAGAACCCAGCAGAGAGCTTGTAGTTTAAATTTCATAAGAAGTTAGAGCCTAGCAGCAGCTAAGAGCTATAATTTTAAATCAAATCAGAATATAGCTTACCTCAGCAGCACAAGACAGGGTACTGTGTAGCAGCCCTCTTTTAATAAGTGTTATTTCCCTCCCTCCCCTGGGATAATCGTAGCTTTATAGGTACTTACACATCTTAAAAGGCAGGAGGTGCTCTCAGGTGAAGCTCGTTACCCAAATCAATCATACACTAAGGACCTGAGATTAGTTAAGCTTCAGGTGAACAAGGTATATTACACGTATTAGGTAAAGTTTTATTAGTATAAATATCCATAGCAACCCTTAGTAAGTAAAGAACTTAGATCTAAACACAAACTTAAAACTAAGATGCAGACAGCAGTCCAGCCGCGGGATGGGGGCTTTCCAGTCTTTTGCATTGAGTGTCACATGTATGATTTTCTCCCAGTTGGCGAGAGGTCTTACGTGTGCACTAGGTGCAAGGAGCTCTTTGCTCTCAGGGAACGAGTCCGTTCTCTAGAGGCTAAAGTAGCAGACTTGGAAAGCATAAGACAGACAGAGAGGTACATAGACGAGACCTACAGGGATATGGTCCTGAAGTCCCACCTCCAGTCTGGCAGCATCCCTGTTGCCATGGAGGAGAGAGGTCACGTGACAGGAGAGCATCACCCTGGTGTGGCAGGAAGTGATCCTGTAACTAGGACCTGTCCTACAGGTGATGTAAAACCCTCTCGCACCGAGGACGTTTCTCCAGGGCCATGTGCCCATGAGGGAAGGGTTAGGACAGCCGTTATAGCTGGTGATTCGATCATTAGGCATGTAGATAGCTGGGTGGCTGGTGGACGTGAGGATCGCCTGGTAACATGCCTGCCTGGTGCGAAGGTAGCGGACCTCACGCACCACCTAGATAAGGTCTTAGATAGTGCTGGGGAGGAGTCTGCTGTCTTAGTACATGTCGGTACCAATGACATAGGAAAATGTGGTAGGGAGGTTCTGGAGGCTAAATTTAGGCTTTTAGGTAGGAAGTTGAAATCCAGAACGTCCAGGGTAGCGTTCTCCGAAATGCTTCCTGTTCCACGCGCAGGACCCAAAAGGCAGGCAGAGCTCCGGAGTCTCAATGCGTGGATGAGACAATGGTGCAGAGATGAGGGGTTTGGATTTGTTAGGAACTGGGGAACATTCTGGGGAAAGGAGGGGCTCTTCCGAAGGGATGGGCTTCACCTTAACCGGGATGGAACCAGGCTGCTGGCATTAACCTTTAAAAAGGAGATAGAGCAGCTTTTAAACTAGATATTAGGGGAAAGCCGACAGTCGCCCAAGAGCGGATGGTTCGGAAGAATGTATCTTTGAAGGATACTACCAAAAGCAGAGAGGTTCCACAAAAGAGTAAACTAGCCCAAATGCCCTCAAGTATGGAGAAGACAGAGCTTAAAGATCCCAAATTACCCATGTCTAACAATAGCCAAATTAATATGAATAAAATACATTCTCTAAAATGCTTGTATGCAAATGCTAGAAGTCTAAAAAATAAGATGGGAGAGTTAGAATATATGGCACTAAATGAAAGGTTAGATATGATTGGAATATCAGAGACATGGTGGAAGGAGGACAACCAGTGGGACACTGTGATACCTGCGTACAAACTATATCGTAATGATAGAGCTGATCAAATTGGTGGAGGGGTTGCTCTCTATGTTAGAGAGGGCATTGAGTCAGAAAGGATTAAAATTTTGCAGGAAACAAAATCTGCTGTAGAATCTATATGGATTGAAATTCCATGTAAAAGGGGGAAGGCGATGGCACTGGGGGTGTACTATCGACCGCCTGGCCAGAATGACCAAATGGATGATGAAGTGTTCAAAGAAATCAAGGAAGCTAGCAAATGTTACAGCGCAGTAATAATAATGGGTGATTTCAACTACCCCGGTATCGACTGGGTCAGTGTCACGTCAGGACATGCTAGGGAGATAAAGTTCCTAGATGAAATAAATGACTGCTTCTTGGAGTAGCTGGTTCATGAACCGACCAGAGGGGAAGCCATATTAGACCTAGTCCTTAGTGGAACACCAGATCTAGTGCAAGAGATAAGGTTGTTGGGGCCACTTGGCAATAGTGATCATAGCATGATTGCCTTTGATTTAATTAGTGGAGGAGGGATAGTAAGGAAATCCACAGTACTACCTTTTAACTTTCGAAAGGGAGACTATGATAAAATGAGGAAAACAGTTAAGAAAAAACTAAAAGGAGCAGTTGCAAAGGTTAAAGATGTACATCAGGCTTGGCTGTTGTTGAAAAATACTATCTTGGAAGCCCAGACCAGCTGTATTCCACGCTTGAAGAAAAGTGGAAGGAAGTCCAAAAAACTGCCAGCATGGTTTAAAGGTGAGGTCAGAGAGGCTGGTGCTGCCAAAAAAGCATCTTTCAGGAAATGGAAAAAAGAGTCAAACGACGAAACCTGGAAACAGCACAAGCACTGGCAAGTCAAATGCAAGGCCTTTCAAATGCAAGTCAAATGCAAGGCATATGTGTACTAATATTCGTTACAGACCCCTTACATACCCATTGAGATTAACCATTATTATAACATGTACATAATCTGTATATAGTTCCCCCTGTTCCTCCATGTTCTGAATACCCTGTTCTATGTAAGCTCAATGTACCATTACATTGTAGTATGTTTGTTGCAACTGTAAACCGCACTGATTATAATAGCGCGGTATATAAGAAATATAAATAAAATAAATAAATAAATAAATAATAATAGATAAGGCAGGCAAAGGGAGAATTTGAGAAGAAGCTTGCTGCGGAAGTACATTCGTAGCAAAAAACCTGTGAGAGAGTCAGTTGGTCCATTAGATGATAAAGGGGTTAAAGGAGCACTAAGAGGCGACATGGCGATAGCGGAGAGACTGAATGAATTCTTTGCTTCGGTCTTTACTGAGGAAGATGTAGGGATGTTACCCATGACTGAAGTGGTATTTAAAGGTGCGGAAGAATTGAAGGAAATATCGATACATCGGGAAGATGTATTACAACTATTAGATAAACTGAAGAGTAGCAAATCACCTGGGCCGGATGGTATACATCCAAGGGTGTTGAAAGAACTGAAATATGAGATTGCAGACCTGCTATTAGTAATCTGTGAACTATCATTAAAATCATCTCTAATACCTGAAGATTGGAGGATCGCCAATGTAACACCAATTTTTAAAAAGGGTTCCAGGAGTGATCCGGGAAACTACAGACCGGTGAGCCTGACGTCAGTACCGGGAAAAATGGTAGAAACCATCATAAATAATAAAATTACTCAGCATGTAGATAGTCATGGCCTAATGGGAGAGAGCCAACATGGCTTTAGACAAGGAAGATCTTGTCTTACTAATCTGTTATGTTTTTTTGAAGGAGTGAATAATAAGGTGGACAAAGGTGAGTCGGTTGATATTGTGTATCTGGACTTTCAGAAAGCCTTTGACAAGGTCCCTCATGAGAGACTTTTGGCAAAACTAAAGTCATGGGATAGGAGGCAGTGTACTATTGTGGATCAGGAACTGGTTAAAAGATAGAAAGCAGAGGGTAGGGCTAAATGGCCAATTTTCCCGAGAAAGGTGAATAGTGGTATATCCCAGGGATCTGTGCTGGGTCCGCTGCTTTTTGACATATTCATAAATGACCTGGAAAGTGGAATAACGAGTGAGGTTATCAAATTTGCAGATAACACAAAACTATTTAAAGTTGTTAAAACCCAAGAGGATTGTGGAAAATTGCAAGAGGATCTTGATAAATTGGAAGACTGGGCATCAAAATGGCAGATGAAATTTAATGTGGACAAGTGCAAGGTTATGCACCTAGGGAAGAACAACCCAAACTATGGTTACACGATGCAAGGTTCCACATTAGGAACTACCACCCAGGAAAAAGATTTAGGCGTCATTGTGGATACCATGTTAAAACCCTCGGCCCAGTGTGCAGCAGCGGCCAAGAGAGCAAATAGAATGCTAGGTATGATAAGGAAAGGAATGGAAAATAAAACAAATGATATTATAATGCCTCTATATCGTTCCATGGTGAGACTGCACCTTGAATATTGTGTGCAATTCTGGTCGCCGTATCTTAAAAAGAATAGAGCGATTTTAGAAAAGGTTCAGAGAAGAGCCACCAAAATGGTAAAGGGGATGGAAGGATACTCCTATGAAGAAAGGCTTAAAAGGTTAGGGCTCTTTAACCTGGAAAAGAGACGGCTGAGGGGAGATATGATAGAATCTATAAATTAATGAATGGAGTGGAACGGGTAAACGTAGATCGATTGTTTACCTTATCAGAATATAGAAAGACTAGGGGACATGCAATAAAGCTACAGGGTATAAACTATTTAAGACTAATAAAAGAAAATATTTTTTCACTCAACGTGTAATCAAACTCTGGAATTTGTTACCGGAGGATGTAGTAAAGGCTGTTAGTGTAGCTGGGTTTAAAAAAGGTTTGGACAAGTTCCTGGAGGAAAGGTCCATAAACCATTATTAAGAAGGGACCCAGGATATCAATGCTTGAACCAATACAAGCATTGTGGAACCTGTGTCCCTTGGGGAAACTGCTAGGTACTGTGATGCAGCAGACCCTCTTGCAGATAGAAGAAAAGTTTTAAATAAAAAAAAAACAGGTATAAGCTGCAATATCCTGAAGATCCACATAGAGGGAGCATGAGAGTCAGTACAGAGTCTGAAGAACCACGCCTCTATGGGCAGGACTTGGGCCCAGTCAGTTTGGATTTAAGCAGAGGCAGGTCTGAATCAAGTAGAGAGATCCAAGGAGAGATCCAGGGAGATGTCCAGAGAGGTATCCGGAGATATATCCAGGAGGAAGGAGAGAAAGATATCCAGGGAGATATCCAGAGAAGTATCCGGAGAGATATCCTGAGAGAGAAGGACAGAGACTCAAGAGCCAGAGAAAGGGCAGTCTTGAATGAGAGAGAGAAAGCAGGCCTGAGGAGCAACGGGAGTGCTGGCCTGGAAAGCCTCAGGAGTGAAGGCAAGGGCAGATGGCAACAGCTGCAGCCTTGGCACAGAGAGGTTCGTCCCTATACTAAGGCAAGAGGGATATCATTGGAGAACTTGGGCCATTCTGAGCTGGAGGACAACCGGACTAGGCCTCAAGCCTTCCCTGAGAAAGAAAGAAGAAAGCCTAAAGGTAAAGCTTCTATTTCTTGCAATTGTTTGCTCAAGCCTAACATAAGAGAAAGACAGGGGAAGGAAGTTTCTCCTTGTAGCAATGACATTTATAAGCAAAAGCTAACAGACAATTTCTCTAAGAGGAGAACTGTAAATACTAAGCATTGTGCTGAGAGAGCTTTTAAAACTATAGCTGAAGAAGAGCCTTTGTTTTACCCAGTGGCCAGAAGCCGACACCCTAACCTAACTACCAAACACTGGGAAACTGTACGGCACGCTTTTAAAAAGCCAGAGTTCAGTTGTGCAGAAGCCTCAGACTCAGAGCTATCAGATATAGAATATATGCAAGTGGAATCTGCAGGCGAAGAGTCAGACCAGCAGATGGATTGTACATATTGTACGGCAGAAAAGCTGTAGTTCATTCCTACCTCTATGAATGCATAAGTGAATGCAGTATTTCGTGTTACCTTAAATTACTGTGAAGCCAACAGCCATTACTTTGACCTTTTCATTTGTGCTTTAAACCTGATGCAAGGATTTGTTCAGTTCTGTTACTTTCCAAAGCCGTTTATCCTATTTTTGAACCATTTTTGTGCAAAGGGGAAATAAAGCCTTTTTCATTTTTCCCTCCATATTCGTGTGAACTTGTTCTTTTTGGGAAGTTGGTAACGAGGCCGGCACAAGGGACTGCTACCCTTGACCCTCGCACCTGTCCAACCCCAATCACCATAATCTTGTGCGCTCCCCAGCCCTTCCGTGGAAAACTACGCCGCCACCAGGGGGGGCTGCGGGGGACAGTACATATGACCTAGATTGGCCACTGTTGGAAACAGAATACTGGGCTTGATGGACCTTGGTCTGACCCAGTATGGCATATCTTATGTTCTTATGTAACATAAAAGTAAACTCACCAGATGGTAAAAACACAAGGTAAAAACCAAAGGATAATAAGAAGAATATTGTCACACTGGGAACAGAACACAAATATGTTATACAGAAACACAAATCATTATTATCAATGATACCATTCAATGAACAGTGGCATCATGCACATTGGAAAGGAGGAGGGTACCCAGAAGAAATCCTTGAAAACTATAAAAGCAGCTATGGTCAAGACCCAATAATATCAAAGAGAAGTGGGGAAAATTGAAGTGAATATACCATAAAAATTATAAAATAAGTGATGTAAGAAATAACAAAATAGCACCTCGAGTTACTAAGAAAGATCTGAGGGGCAATAGAAACCTTACACAGTAACCTATGAAGCCCCAGAGGGAAAAGAACCTAACCCAGAGTAGGGATCCGTATCCTATATTGCCAAAGAGAGAATATATATAGGAAAATTACAAACATGAAAAGTGAAGGCTATAATGTAAATTATAAAAAAAGTGATCAAATAAGTGGTGATGTGGTGTATAACATTATTGTGCACACTTGTCAGAAACACCATAGCGACTGAGTGAGAACTCAAATGGCCGAGGGACGCCTAGAGAGAGTAGAAAAGAGGAAATGTGAACCAACTTGTGAGAAAGGTGTGAAAAAATATATAAATAAAGGTCCAAAAGCAACGGAAAATGAAACCATTAACTGCATATAATGAAGAGACAAACATAGTTAATTAAGCTCGATGAACCAAATAAAACACAATGGAGTGTAATGCCAGTCAAGTCGGACAAGATTGCTATAGACAAAAAGTATTGGCGGCTCTGACTATAAACCTGCATTTACAAAGAAATTTGAGACTTAATAAAATGGCTAAACCTGACAGACATATAAGAAAAACACTTACTTGCAAACCTGCAGTAAAACAATTGAGAAGAGAAAAGCCCGCGCACGGAACGTTTAAAAGCAGTGGTGCGATACTGACATCAGATGTAAAAGTGAATAAATTAATGTAAAACCAAGAAGACATAAAACAATTGTGAATCCATAGTGAAATAAAGAAATAATGAAATGATCTTGTTATGTGATAGTATGAGTGAAATAAAACAAAAATGATGATATTACCTTAAAGATATATGGCTAAGAAGGTCACCTTGAGTTAAAAAAGAAATCAAAGATGAGCCATAAAAAAACCATAAAAGGAAACAATTAAGGTAAAGAGGCCAGATGAGTGAGCAGGTAAAGTGAATTAAAACTGGCAGGTAAAACATGCATGATAAATAATAGCAAATAATAATAAATAATAAAACAATGGGCCACAGGGGGCACTAAATGTGAGACAAAATTATAATAGGGAAAAAATGAAATAAAAATAACAACCTGAGAGTACTCTCATGAATGGAAGTGGACAGCCATTAAAAGTGCATAATGAAAGGTGGAAGTGATCAGGCACCAGATGGTGGCTAACTAAAATGAAGGAAAGTGTTGGTAAAAAAAAAGGCATTTATAGAAAGGACATTTACAGAAAAACAGAGAAATCAAAATCCTGATTGAGGCCAAACAGATGTAGAGTATTCAGCTGAAAAAGGAATTTCTGTTCAAGCCTAAGGAGTGTCTTATTAACATCGCCTCCACACCAGTGGGGATGAACCTGGCGCAGAACCAAGTATGTTAAGTCGCTGGTTTTGTGCTTCTTAGAAATCAGTGTTCAACCAGTGTTTTTTGATGCAACTGCGATGTTCAATAATCCTAAATTTGATGCTCCTATTTGTCTTCCCTATATACAGTACATCATATTGCATGGGCAAATAATTGCAGAAATTACATTCTCATTAAGGCATGTAGTAAAACTAGTACGAGGAATTTTAACTGAAGTAGAGGGGTGAATGAAGGCTCCTCTAGTCGTAATAATGGAGTCACAGACTGAGGAGGAGCCACAATGAAAATGACCCGTGGTGGGGGGTATTCAACGTGGAACTAGGCAGAGGGCACTAGAAAATTGGAAAGATTAGGGTTCCTGCAATGTGCAATCAAGACCTGCTGGGATTCAAAGACTGGGAGAGTTTGGACAATGTGCCATTCGCTACGTATAATTTCAGAAATTTGTCTGGATTTGGCAGAAAACAGTAGGGGACAAACAATCTTATCCTTAACAATTTTCTTCTCAGTTTAAAACACTATCATGGGAGCCTTCATTAACCCCTCTACTTCAGTTAAAATTGTCTCACATTTAGTGCCTCCTGTGGTCTATTGTTTTACTATTTATTATTATCTGCTACTATTTATCACGCATGTTCAGCCACCGCTGCTTCAGTGTTTGAGGGTGCATTTCATGCTGCTTGCACCAGACACTAAAGTACCTAGTTTTGGCCCTGCTTGCCACTATGTGTATATTGTGGTAAGGAGGGTGCAGCCCAGCTAGGGAAAACTGAAAAAAAGAAGGATTTTTCTTCTTTACGGGGGATGGGTGCACAAAATCACATACTCCATACTAGAAGCCCTGAAAGGAACCTAGGGGGCAGAGCTAAGGGTAAACCAATCCCAGACCACAGGACAACCCTGCATAGGAGTAGGAGGTCCAAGTGGGAGGAGTCAGGAAGGGAGTTGCCCTGCTCAGCAGTTAACAGGGAGAAAACAAACACAAGAGGGAGAGCCAGTTTGAGTTTGGAAGGGGCTTTGAGAAGAAGGTCCAGGAGGAGTGCAAGAGCAAGCACAAGCGGCAGTTGCAGTTCCAGGCCTAGCCCAGGTTCTAGTCCAGTTCCCAGAAGGCACAGACCGGAAAGATCTGGGGCCAAGCTGAGGAGAAGCTTTGCAGCCAAGGAGAGCAGCAAAAGGAGGAACCACTATAAAGGCAGCCAAGAAAGGTACGCAGGGAACAAGCATTGCCAGCAGGATAGTTCTTGCTCTGACTCAGAGGAGACTGTCATACCCCAGAAGGCTCAGCACAGCAAGAAATATCTCACTAGGGAAGTTAAACAGGAGAGATCCCCAAGAGACCGGCCTGGAGAAGGCAAGGCCAGGCACTGGGAGAGACTGTTTAATCTTGTGAAGACTCTTAAGGAAAAGAGCCCGGAGCACTTTCAAGGAGCACCCAGCTGTAGCTCAATAGAGAGCATGGAGGTAGGCCCTGAGGAAAGTGTTGTTAATTCTGAGGTCTCTGAAATGGAATGCGAGCTGTGCACTAAGATACACTAGTGTGAGCTAGAAACAGTGGAACATAAAAGGGGCTGTTGTAATTTAAAGACAGTTTCAGAAGCTGGAAGAGAGGAGTAAGCCTGAAGGTAAAGGATTAAGAATCTCTCCTAGGAAGTTGAAACTGCAGGAGCTCAGGGAAGGTTCAAACAGCTGAAACTGTTTGTCTCTGGCAACAGCAGGGTTGAAGCGGATAACCCATTCACTGTGTGAAGAGTTTTACAAATGCTTTTCCTTATAATGTTAAGCAGTTGCAGTAAGGAACAGGAACTGCTATGAGTTTGTTCAAGGTTACACTGTTTTGGACATTTTGATTTCTGGGAGAAGTTATCCTGTATTTTCTTTTGTCTGAAAAAAAAGTTATGCTTGAAGAATTTTATGTTCACCACTTACCAGCATGGAAACCGAATAAAATTTCCTGTGCGCTTTATTAACCACTTGGCTCTTCCTTTCGGACACAACTACAAAAATCCTAGAAGGGATATCAGATGGCCAGCCGTCCCTACTAGGCAACCGCCTGGTAGGGGCGCGAGCGTCACAATATCCTATAGCTTTTTGCATTCCAGCATCATATTTGTCTTTACCACCTTCTCTGGTTGGCCACTCCAAACATCCACTACCTTTTTGTGGATATTCAGATTCCATGATTAATGTTTTTTCTTTAATATTGGCTGCTGCATTTAAAATTAAACTGGATATACAGTGCCGGAATCCAGATATCCTTTGGCACTGAATATCCAGTTTCACGGTCTTCAGCCACTATCTGGACAGCAAACCACATAAACTTAGGTCTGTCTTTTTAGTGGCTTAACATTATGCATTTTGTTATCTGGTTGTGTGTTTGTTGTGTGCCGTCGAGTGAATATTGACTCCTGGTGACCCAACCCCTGGGTTGTCATTGCCAGACCTTTCTTCCGTACAATAACTCTACAGTACTTTATCTGATTAGCGGACTGAATATCGCTGTTAACTGGATATATCTTGCAGAATGCCCTTGCTCTGCCCATAGACCACACTGGCACTATCCGGATAGTGTTGCAACGGTAAGAACAGGGCCAGTCCGTCCACTAGGCGAGCTAGGTGGACACCTAGGGTGGGCGACAGCAGCGGCAAACATGACCGGCTGTACCGCCTCCCCCAGCTGCTGTCGATTACATTTGAGGGGAGTCGGGCAGCACCAGTATTTCCCAAAGTGGCGGCAAAAAGACGCCGTTTTTGGAAATACTGCCACTGCCAGCCTCTCCCTCCCGAGACATTACTGGTGGTAGGGGGGTGCGGCGGCAGCAATGGCAGCTGGGGGGGATGGCGGTGGCAGCGGCAGCTGGGGGGAGGGGGCGGCAGCGTTTGCTGGGGGGGGGGGAGGGTGACAAGGCTGGGGTTTCTGTCTAGGGCAGCAGAAACCCTTGAGCCGGCCCTGGATAAGAGAAAATATTCAGTGGCACTATCTGCATAAGTCACTTAACCCTCCATTGCCTCAGGTACAAACTTAGATTGTAAGCCCTCTGGGGACAGGGAAATACCTACGTACCTGAATGCAACTCGCCTTGAACTACCATTTGAAAGGCATGAACTAAATACTAAAAATATAAAATAATGCTGCTGAATATCATGGTCAGCAGGGCTCATGCAGTTAGCAGCATTTGTTAACCACATGAACCCAGCTGACTATCAGCCCCTATATTTTCTGTGAATACCTTCTTGTTGCTTCATAGAATGAGAGGAAGGAAGAAGAGAAGGAACTATATTACATACCACTACTGCACAAAAATAAAAGTAGACATGTGAGCACATACACCAATGCAGAACTCTAACCAGTGATACCTGCATCCAGCCAGAACAGATGCAAGGATATAAGCTGCCCTAGGCGATCCTCATTCCTGCCATCTGCCCCCCTGCTTCTACCCCATTCCCATTGCCGCTGCTGCCACCCCCTAAGAGACATGCAATAGCGGCAATTACTTCTAAACAGTGATGCAGCACTTACCATAAACTCTGGAACTGTTTTACTGTTCCTGCTTTCATTCTCAATACAGTGCCAGAGTTTATGGTATGTGCTGTGTCACTGTTTAGACATAATTGCCGCCGCTGCTGCATGTCCTGGAGAGGGGTGGCAGAGGTGGCATTGTTGATTGATGCTCTAACTGACTGCCTAATTTGCATAACAGTAGTGCCAGTCCAGCATCCTACAGTAACTCACAGACACACACATTCATCTATCTAGCAAGTACAAAACGTAGGGCCTATTTAATAAGCATTCTTTACATACATATAAAATTGAAGAACGCCTTTAATAAACAAGCCCCTTAGACCGTAAGGCTTAATGGGCTGGGAAAGAAAGGTTGCTTAACCTTCATAGGCAGCAGGATAAATCAGCCACACAGAAGGTGACAGCATTGCTGATCGCACGAGGCCAGACTTGCTCTCCCAGAGTCCAGACAAGTTTCAAAACTCCTCGGCATGTGCGAGTGACTCCTCCCATGTGACTGCAGCTCCTCCCTCCTAGTTGATGTCAGAGCTGAGGCGAAACCTAGGCAAGAACTGCAGCTTCAACCAAAATAGGGAGGAGGGAGGGATTGTGTAGCTGAATTATCCTATTTTCCACAGAGAACCATCGTTACAGGTAAGCAACCTTTCTTTCTCTATGGACAAGCAGGATATAATCAGCCACACAGATGGGTGAATCCCAAGTTGAGAATGCAAAGAACTTTACATGTGGATTACTAAGAATCTGTCCTTCCACCTGGGAAGTTAGGATGAGGTAGGTTGAAGCTAGCCTCAGGTATAGTGGTACTCCCCCGGCTCGAGGTTGTTCTGATGGAATAGGTCCAAGCTAAACAGGTAGAAAAGGCGACGGCAAAAGCTAGAAGGATGCTTGGGTGCATACGGAGAGAAATGGCTAGCAGAAAAAAGGAGGTGATAATGCCTCTGTATAAGTCTTTGGTGTGACCTCACTTGGAGTATGGTGTGCAATTCTGGAGACCGCACCTTCAAAAGGATGTGAACAGGATGGAGTCGGTGCAGAGGGTGGCTACTAAAATGATTAGTGGGCTTCATCATAAAGCATATGAGGACAGACTTAAGGATCTTAATATGTACACCTTAGAGGAAAGGCGGGATAGAGGTGATATGATTGAGATGTTTAAATACCTCCGTGGCATAAATGTTCAGGGAGAGAGCCTCTTTCAATTGAAAGCAAGTTCTGCTACGAGGGGACATGGGATGAGGGTGAAGGGAGATAGATTCAGGAGTGATATGCGGAAATATTTCTTTACGGAAAGAGTAGTGGATCCATGGAATAGTCTCCCAGTGGAGGTGGAAGAGATGAGGACAGTAACTGAATTCAAAAAAGCATGGGACCAACACAGAGGATCTCTAAAGGTAAAAAGTGGACTGTTGTAGTTGTTGTTATGGAAGGACAGACTAGATAGGCCATGTGGTCTTTTTCTGTCATTATGTTTCTATGTTTCCAAAGAAAGGAGGCAAGCAGGCCAGTGCACAGTGTTCCCCCACCCGGTAATGGGACTGACATAGAGAAATTGGTGGGAGTACATGCGAAAAGGTGATAGAGAAGCACGTACCCTTGAATTGGTTTAAAAAGTCAGGAAGCTGCCCTGGCTAGAGCAGAGGCGGTGGGGTTTACCTACAACCTCTAAATACAATTATTTTTTTTTTATTCAGTTGGGCCCAGATATGAATCAGATCCAGGATGGACGGAAGCCTTGATAAGACAGCCTTGTGCTGGGTAGCCCTTTGTCTCCCGTTCTTCTTGTGTGTCGGGTTTCCTGTGTGTTCCCTTTTCCCCTTCTTGTTTTTCTTTTTTCGCCAATGCTATTCCGCTGAAGTGACCCCCATTGTTAGAACACAGCCAGTAGGCCATGTGGGCCTATGGCCTGGAGATAGGGTGGGCCAGTGAGAGTGTTTGGGGGAGAAGAATGCAAAGCTATGCCAGCCTCTGGTCAGTGGAAGAAGAGAGTAGAGACTGTTAGCCATCTATAAGGAGAAAGGAATGTAAGATGTAAGGGTAAGCCAGACACTCAAAAGACCAATACTATGCTGAGGAGATTTGCCTGGTGAGACACTGGAGCCTCTCTTTGAATTAGAATAAGGCTATGCAGAAGATACATGCACGGTGAGACATAGGAGCCTACTGCTGAATTTTCTTTTTGAGTGCCATCATGTAAAATGGTGACTCCTGGCGACCCTGCAGTCCCTGAGTTTTCTTGGAAAGGTATGACCAGAAGTAGATTGCCAGGCCTTTTCTTCCGAGGAAATGGAGGGTAAAGTGCCTTGTCCAATGTCACCAGGAGTACCAGTGAGAATTGAATCCTGATCTCTTGGGTATTAGGCTGTTGTTCTAACCACTAGGCAAATTAGAGTAACACTATGTAGAAGATATGTATATAGATAATAAAACCAAGGATATTATCATGCCTCTGTATCATTCTATGGTGTGACCACATCCTGAATATTGTGTGCAATTCTGGGCGCCATATATTAAAAAGGATATACAGAATTAGAGAAGAGCGACAAAAAGAGTAAAGCGGATGGAAGGATATCCCTACAAGGAAAGGCTTAAAAGGTTAGGTCTCTTCAACCTGGAAAAGAGACGGCTGAGGGGAGATAGGATAGAGGTCTATAAAATAATGGAGTGGAACACGTAAATGTAGATTGGTTGTTTACTCCTTCAAAAAGTAGAAAGATTAGGGAACACCAAATGAAGCTACAATGTAGCACATTTAAGACTAATTAGAGAAAATATTTTTTTACTCAACGCATAATCAGTCTGAAATTCGTTACCAGAGGATGTACTAAAAGCTGTTAGTGTAGCTGGATTTGAAAGAGATTTGGACGAGTTCCTGGAGGAAAAGTCCATAAACCATTACTAAAGAGGATTGGGCAAATCCACTACTTACCCATGGGACAAACAGCATGGAATCTACCTACCTTATGGGAACCTGGCATGTACTTGTGGCCTGGATTAGCCACTGTTGGAAACAAGATACTGGTCTTGATGGACCCTTGTTCTGACCCAGTATGGCATATCTTATGTTTTTATGGTGATGCATGGGAGCCTCCCGCTGAATTAGAATAACACTATGCAGAAAATATGCATATGGTGAGGCATGGGAGCCTCCCACTGAATCAGAGAAATGCTATGCAGAACTTATGTGAGTGGTGAGACTTTGGGGCCTCCTGCTGCATTTGAGTAACAACACTGTGCAAAAGACATGTGCAGGGTGAGGCACTGGGCCTCTCGATGTATTACAGGATCCCTTTGGATGGGGAGTCAAGGTGGAAATAGGCTCCTTATCCTATTGGAAGGGTCAGCATATCACAGGGTAGTAAGCAAGCAGATGGACAGAGAATGTTCACAGTGCAAAGAGGCTGTGGGACACTGTCTGGCTAACAACGAGCTCTCTTACTGAGGAGTTGTTCAAAATGTAATGCTTGGTGAAATTGTGGAAAAAATGGTGGCTTGAAAACATCTGCTGTGGACACCGCTACAAAGGCTGGCGATTGCCGTTCCTTTGCTCTGAGATGATGAGGACCCCCTATGACCGAGCTTTATGATGCCTCCTGCTGCCAAGAGGCGACAATGCACTGGGATGCTGAGTATTCTAGACTTTTAAGGTTTGACCATTAATAATGAGCAGAGTCCTTCTGCATGCTCAAGTGGTACACAGTGGTCCTCCAGAGAGATGCTCACTGCCTGCGAGTGGAGTGATGGTCACTGCTCACCATTCCTGAACCATTGGAGGCGTACCCACAATCTGAATCAGGATAGTCCTGCACACCCTTCAATCCTGCCCACTGCCTGTAAGCTACCACTGCCATGCTAGAGGAGGTCCTAAGTGCCAATGTTGGACAATTGATGCGTCTACCCAAAGATGCAGATAACACAAGAGAGAGCACCGCTTAGAAAAGAATGTGGAGCACCTCTACAAGTTTGGGAGAGGACAGGCTGGCAATGATTCGTAAATCTCTCTGATTATTCTGATGCCGAACTCCTGCCAGTGGTGGCTGCAGTTGATGGGACGGGTCCCTAATGGAGAATGTAAGTGCTGTGTTCCTGAGAAAGCAGACTGGCAATGATACTGACTTCTCTCTGACTGTGCCTGAGAAAAATGCTGCAGACGGCGGGTATGGACAGAACTGGGAGGGTATAGGGGTATTTTAGCAGCAGTCACTTCATTTGAGGGAAAAATAAGGTCCCTGAGTGTTTTGTCCTCAGGGAGTCCACATGTGTGAGTGATCTGGCTTGAAGCAGGCCTGCTTGTCTATAACGCCAAAGGGGAGTGACTGAAGTATCACGACAACATCTATAGTTTTTTATTTGTTTGTTTGTTTTTCTTTTTGAAAGAAAAAACCTTTGATTGATGCTATACGATCATAATGAGGTCTCCTAGGGAAACAGCCATAGGGACTTGGATGTTGGGGATCAGTGTGGCTGAGTGCTGGGTTTTTCTGCCCATAGATCTTGTGAAATCTGGGTTTACTGTGAGCCTGGTTCTGGTCTTGCCAGAGGTACATTCGGTTTCCCCTATACCCTCTTTACGTGTTATTATTTATTTGTCCATATGCAAGATCGTACACTGGAATTTGTTACTGGAGGATGTAGTAAAAGCTGTTAGTGTAGCTGGGTTTAAAAAAGGTTTGGACAAGTTCCTGGAGGAAAGGCCCATAAACCATTATTAAAGAGGACCCGGGGAATTCACTGCTTGCCCCAATACAAGCATTGTGGTATCTGTGTGTCTTTTGGGAAAACTGCTAGGTACTTGTGACCTAGATTGGCCAATGTTGGAAACAGGATACTGGGCTTGATGGTCCTTGGTCTGACCCAGTATGGCATATTTTATGTTCTTATGTTCTTATCTACACCTTCCTGGGTGTCTACTCTATTGCAGATTTTGGTATCATCTGCAAAGAGGCAAATCTTACCCGACAACCCTAATGCAAAATCACTAACTAAGATGTTAAAATGGTCCTCAGAGTGAGCTCCATTTACCCCCTTTGACGCCTCCCACTCAGCCAATTTGTAACTTTAGGGTCCAGCTCTAGGGTGCTCAGTTTGTTTATAAGTTGCCTGTGAGGAATGGTGTCAAAGGCTTTACTGAAATCTAAATACACCACATCTAGGGCTCTCCCTCGGTACAACTCCCTGGTCACCCAGTCAAAGAAATCAATCAGATTTGTCTGACAAGACCTGCCTCTCTCTGCCTCGGATCCTGTAATCCGCTGGACTTCAGATATCTCACTATTTTCTCTTTCAGCAGTGTTTCCAATTTACTCACCACCGAAGTTAAACTAACCGGCCTGTAGTTTTCAACCACATCCTTACTTCCACTTTAGTGTAAAGGGAACATATGTGCCTTTCTCCAGTCCTCTGGTACCCGACTCCAAAGAGGCACTGAAAAGGTCAATCAGTGGAGCTGCTAGAACGTCCCCAAGTTCCCTCAGTAATCTCGGATATATCCCATCCGGTCCCATTGCTTTGTCTACTTTAAGTTTAGCTAGTTCCTCATGAACACAGTCTTCTGAAAATCGTTCAAGGTGCCCCTCACTAATGTTCCTGTTTGTGGATCTTTTCTGAGGTCCTGCTCCTGGTTCGTCATCTGTGAACACAGAACAGAAATTTTTGTTAAGCAATTCCGTTTTATCCTCATTAGCTTGTACATATTCCTCACCTTCACTCTTGAGTCTGACAATACCACTTTTGCCCTTCCTCTTCTCATATCATTCCTTAACATATCTGAAAAATGTCTTATCCCCCCATTTTATTGCATTGGCTATTTCCTCCTCTTTTTGAAGCTTTGCTTTCCTGACTACTTTGCTGGCTTCTCTAAGTTTTTTCCAAATATACAGTAGATGCCTGTCTTCCTCTCTCTGTGATCTCTTGTATTTCATGAAGACCTCCCTCTTTTTCTTCACCTTTTCAGCTACTTCTTTCGAAAACCATAGCGGTCTCCTTTTCCTTTTACATTTATTTAGCATTTTAATAAAAAGGTTGGTTGCCCTTAAAATATCCACTTACAGTTTTGCCCACTGTTTTTCTACACCCCCCAGCTGTTCCCATCCCGCTAATGACTCCTTAAGGTATTGGCCCATCTTGGCAAAGTTAGTTTTCCTAACCTCTAAGATCCTCGCTTTTGAATGATTTTAGCAGCCCTAGTCCTAATACTAAACCACACCATCTGGTGATCACTGGATGCAGCAAGTCCAGTATGGCCCTTTCACATGTGGGTTCTGTTACCAGTTGCCAAAATAGTTCTCCCTGTAGAGAATCCAGGATCTGCTTACTTCTAGATGATACTGTAGCAGGGATTTGCAAATCAACATCTGGCATACTGAAATCTCCTATTAGTAGCACTTCCCCTTTCCTGGCAATGCTGCGTATGTCTTCTATTAATTCTCTGTCCACCTTTTCTCCCTATGAGGAAGGTTTGTATATCATACCAATGCAAATAGATTCCTCTTTCCCTTGTTCTAGTTTAACCCACAGTGCCTCCTCTCTCCCTTTTAAGCCCTGTATTTCCATAGCTTTAATATTATTTTTTACATATCCTCCTCCCCTTCTTCGTACCCTATTCTTTCTGAATAAAGTATAGACTGGTATATAGTTACATCCCAGTCATGGTTGTCCAGGAGCCATTTCTCTGTTACCGCCACAAAATCCAAGTCAACCTCTCCCATTAAAGCCTTGACATCTGTGATCTTATTTCCCATGCTACGCGCATTTATACTGCTTTTCCATATGTTGTCCGTTTTACTTATTTCCGTAAAGGTATCTAATGTTTCACTTACCTGGGGGCTTTCTTCACCCATCCCCAACGAATCTAGTTTAAAGCCTTATTCAGTAGGTTAGCCAGTCTGCTACTGAAGACACGTCGACCCTTCTTGGACAGATGGATGTCATCTCTACTCTGCAACTCTTGGAATAGCATTCCATAATCCAGGAAACCAAAACATTCTCGATGACATCATTCACACAGCCATGCATTTATCTCCAGGATGCAAGCTCTTCTGCCCTGGCCTTTACCCTCTTCCCAGTTTATCGATATTTCTTTCAATTCTTCTGATGCATCACCTCTAAATACCATTTTAGTCATGGGTAACTTCCCTACATCTTCTTCAGTAAAAAACAAAGAATTAGTTCACTCTCTCTGCTATGGCCTTGTCCCCTCTTAGTGTCCCTTTTACCTCTCTATCATCTAATGGTCCAGCTCTCACAGGTTTTTTGCTACGAATGTACTTGAAAAGTTTTTATTATGCATTTTTGCTTCCACTGCAAGCTTTTTTTCAAATTTTCTCTTTCCTTTCCTTATCAATGCCTTGCATCTAACTTGCCCGTGCTATGTTGTTTCAAGTTTTCGACATTTGGCTCCTTTTTCCATTTCCTGAAAGATGCTTTTTTGACTGCAACAGCCTCTCTGACCTCACTTTTAAACCCTGCTGGCACTTTTTTGGACTTCCTTTCACTTTTCTTAAAGTGTGGAATGCAGCTTGTCTGGGCTTCCAAGATAATATTTTTAAATAACACCCATGCTTGATATAAATCTTTAATCTTTGCAGCTGCTCCTTTTAGTTTTATCTTAACTATTTTCTTCATTTTATCATAGTTTCCCTTTTGACAGTTAAAAGGAAGTACTGTGGATTTCTGTGCCATCCTTCCTCAATTTATTAAATCAAACGCGATCATACTATGATCACTATTGCCAAGTGGCCCCAATACCCTTATCTCTTGTACCAGATCTTGTGTTCCACTAAGGACTAGGTCTAAAATGACATCCCCTCTTGTCAGTTCATGAACCAGTAGATAGGTATTTCTCCATGGACAAACAGGATATAATCAGCCACACAGATAGGTGATGTCATTGCTGATGGTAAGAAGCACGACTTTTTCTCCCAGAACCCAGAAGAATTTTGAAATTCTCTGGGCATGTGAGAGTGACTCTTTCCATGTGACTGTAGCTCTCCCATCCCAGTCTTCCTCCTCTGCGGCCAAGCCTGGAAAAAGCTCTCCCTTCTGCAGAATTTTTCCCTTTATTTTTCAAAACGTTTATCAATTTCTTCTCCTCCCTAAAAGAAACTCATATTTGCAGCAGTGCTAGTCCAGTCCGCAGTAGACCTCTCTGGCAATGGTAGCACTAAGGAGTCCTAACTCCTCCTCGTATCAGCCCCATCCAGAGTAAACCACTCTGGCTGTGGTGATATGAGATCAGGTTAACTGAAAGCCATAGGCTGCTTGCCCTGTGCAGAGCATATTTCTCTGGCAGGGGCAGCGACCAAACCATCAAGACAAGAAGACTAATCCATATTTTAGGACAAAGGAGATGGTTAGATTCTCAGGTCACACACCAAGAGTACATTCCCTCTGGCAGGAAAGACATTGCACCTCATGGTTTAAAAGCCAAAGTAAGAAAAGGAGGGCTGGTAGGCCTGGATTTCTGAGGGACCCCCAGTGCTATACTCAGACTCCCCTGGGTAACTGTTTTGCATGTCGGTCATTGTTCAATACAGGAAAAAAAGAAAGGAATAGATAAAATGGAGGCAGCCGGGGTTCCTTGTCAGACCCTCAATGCCTGCTCCAGCTGAGTTCCTGAGGTTCCCGTGATCATGACACCCCTTCATTGAGCCCTGGGAAAATAAAAGGGTGAAGGACACTGGTTCCGACAGACAACGAGCCACTTCCATTGCGCCAACGTAGCTCAACATGTGGCTATGACCAACACTGGAGCATCAACCCCAATTGTGACAGCCAGGTTCCCTTCTTTGCTACTGATTACGCATTGAGTGAAAAAATATTTTCTCTTATTAGTCTTAAACAAGTTACACTGTAGCATCATTGCATGTCCCCTAGTCTTTCCATATTTTGATGGCGTAAACAATCAGTCTACATTTACCGTTCCACTTCATTTATTAATTTATAGACCTCTATCATATCTCACCTCAGCCATCTTTTTCAGAAGTTGAAAAGCCCTAACATTTTAAGCTTCTCCTCATAGGGGTATCCTCCCATCATCTTTACCATTTTGGTGGCTCTTCTCTGTATTATTTCTAAATCCGCTGTATCCTTTTTAAGATGACGACCAGAATTGCATACAATATTCAAGGTGTGGTCACACCATAGAACGATACAGAAGCATTATAATATCCTTTGTTTTATTCTCCATTCCTTTCCTTATGATTCTTAGCATTCTATTTCCTTTCTTGGCTGCCGCTGCACACTGGGTGGAGGGTTTCAACGTATTATCCACGATGACGTCTAAATCTTTTTCCTGGGTGGTGGTTCCTAATGTGGAACCTTGCATCGTGTAACCATAGTTTGGGTTGTTCTTTCCTAGGTGCATAAATTTGCACTTATCCACATTAAATTTCATCTGTTATTTGAACGTCCAGTCTTCCTATTTATCAAGGTCCCCTTGCAATTTTTCACACTCCTCTTGGGTTTTAACAATTTTGAATAATTGAATAATTTTGTGTCATCTGCAAATTTGATTACCTCACTCATTATTCCTATTTCAAGGTCATTTACGAATAGATTAAAAACCAGCAGACCCAGCACAAATCCCTGGGGTACTCCACTATTCACCTTTCTCCATTGGGAAAAATGACCATCTAGCCCTACCCTCTGTTTTCTGTCTTTAACCAGTTCCTAATCTACAATAGTATACTGCCTCCTATCCCATGACTTTTTAGTTTTGCCAAGAGCCTCTCATGTCAAAGGCTTTCTGATAATCTAGATAAACTATATCGACCGACTCACCTTTGCCTACCTGTTTATTCACACCTTCAAAAAAACATAACAGATTAGTGAGACAAAACTTCCTTTGGCTAAAGCCATGTTGGCTGTCTCCCAATAAACCTAGACTATTGACATGTAAAGTAATTTTGTTCTTTAAAATGGTTTCTACCATTTTTACCAGTACTAACATCAGGCTCACTGATCTGTAGTTTCCCGGATCACCCCATGAAACCTTTTTAAAAATTGCCGAGATGAGGATGGATCTAGCTAAGCTTGAAGAATGGTCTAGAATTTGGCAGCTGAGATTTAATGTTAAAAAATGCAAGGTCATGCATTTGGGCTGCAGCAATCTAAGGGAGCGATCTAGTATAGGGGGCAACGAACTGTCCACAAAAGAAAAGCAGGACCTAGGCATGATTGTGTCTGATGATCTTAAAGTAGTTAAACAAGTAGAAAAGGTGATGGCAAAAGCTAGAAGCATGCTTAGGTGCATATGGAGAGGAATGGCTAGCAGAAGAAAGGAGGTGATAGTGCCTCTGTATAAGTCTTTGGTGCGATCTCATTTAGAGTATTGTACGCGATTCTGGAGACACACCTTCAAAAGGATATAAACAGGCTGGAGTCAGTGCAGGTTGGCTACTAAAATGGGTAATGGTCTTCATTATAAAGCATATGAGGACAGACTTGAGGATCTTAATATATATACTTCAGAGGAAAGGCAGAATAGAGGTGATATGATTGAGACGTTTAAATACCTCCATGGCATAAATGCACAGGAGAGCCTCTTTCGATTGAAAGCAAGCTCTGCTACGAGGGACATGAGATGAAGGTGAAAGGGTATAGCTTCAGGAGTGATATGTGGAAATATTTCTTTACGGAAAGAGTGGTAGATGCGTGCAATAGTCTCCCAGTGCAGGTGGTAGAGATGAGGACAGTATTTGAATTCAAAAAAGCATGGGACAAACACAGAGGATCTCTAAAGGAAAAAAGGGGACTGTTGTAGTGGTTGATATGGAAGGGCAGACTAGATAGGCCATGTGGTCTTTTTCTGCCATCATGTTTCTATGTTTCTAACTATTTGATAAATTAAAGAGTAGCAAATCTCCTGGACTGGATGATGTAGATCTGAGGGTGTTGAAAGAACTGAAATATGAAATTGCAGACCTACTATTAAGAATCTGTGAACTATCAATAAAATCATCTTCTGAAGATTGGCAAATGGCCAACGTAACGCCAATTTTTAAAATGAATTCCGGTGTGATCCAGGAAACTAGACTGGTGAGCTTGACGTCAGTACTGGGCAAAATGGTAGAAACTATTATAAAAAACAAATTTACTGAACATGTAGATAGTCATAGTTTAATAGAAGAAAGCCAACATAACTTTATCCAAGGAAAGTCTTGTCATATTAATCTGATATTTTTTTGAAGGTTTGAATAAACAGGTATACAAAGGTGAGTTAATTGATATAGTGTATCTGGATTTTCAGACTTTGACAAGATCCCTCATAAGAGACTCTTGGTGAAATTAAAATTCATGGGTTAGGAGGCAGTACTATTGTGGATCAGGAACTGGATAAAATATAGAAAGCAGAGGTAGGGCTAAATGGCCAATTTTTCCAATGGAGAAACGTGAATAGTGGAGTACCCCAGGGATTTATTTGTGCTGAGTCCACTGCTTTTTAACATATTCATAAATGACCTGGAAATGGGAATAACGAGTGAGGTAATCAAATTTGCAGATAACACAAAATTATTCAAAGTTGCTAAAACCCAAGAGGACTGAAAAATTGCAAGAGGACCTTGATAAATTTGAAGACTGGACGTTCAAAAGGCAGATGAAATTTAATGTGGATAAGTGCAAAATTATGCACCTAGGAAAGAACAACCCAAACTATGGTTACACGATGCAAGGTTCCACATTAGGAACCACCACCCAGGAAAAGGATTTAGGCGTCATCCATGGATAACATGTTGAAACTTTCCGCCCAGTGTGCAGCAGCAGCCAAGAAGGCAAATAGATTGCTAGGAATGGATAATAAAACAAAGGATATTTTAATGTCTCTGTATCGTTCCATGGTGTGACCGCACCTTGAATATTGTGTGCAATTCTGGTTGCTGTATCTTAAAAAGGATATAGTGGAATTAGAAAAGGTGCAGAGAAGAGCCACCAAATGGTAAAGGGAATTGAGGAATACCCCTATGAGGAGAGGCTTAAAAGTTTAGGGCTCTTCAACCTGGAAAAGAGACGGCTGAAGAGAGATATAATAGAGGTCTATAAATTAATGACTGGAGTGGAAGGGGTTAATGTAGAATTTGTAGATCGATTGTTTAGGCCATCGAAAAGTAGAAAACATGCAATGAAGCTACAGTGTAATATACATTTAAGTCTAATAAGAGAAAATATTTTTTCACTTAACACGTAATCAAACTCTGGAATTCGTTACCTGTTAGTGTTCCTAGGTTTTAAAAAAGGTTTGGACAAGTTCATGGAAGAAAGGTCCATAAACCATTATTAAAGAGGAGCCAGGCAATCCACTGCTTGCCCCAGTACAAGCATTGTGGAACCTGTGTGTTTTTTCGGGAAACTGCTAGGTACTTATGACCTAGATTGGCCACTGTTGGAAACAGAATAATGGGCTTCTTGGTCAGATCCAGAGATGGACCTTGGTCTAACCCAGTATAGCATATCTTATGGTCGTATGTATTTTAACTCACTTTGATCTCGGATTTCGAAAGGTGTGTGATCAAATTTTAAAAAAATCCAAATACACAGTTAAAACTAATAATTTCAACAAATGCCCTTTCCATTTCAATTCCAGACCATCTCTTCCACAACAATGTTTATAAATGACCACTACTTCTGTTTTTCCCTACCACCATTGCCGGCTTACAACCACATCCCGTGCAACCAGATGGCTCGCCGCCGTCTGCCTCTTCCTCTGTAAAGGTATCTCGCGAGAAATAGGGCACGGCGGGATTTGGCGGCCACTGTGCTGCGTCATGTTGCCATGGAGACGTCGGCTTGGCTGCGCAGAGCGGGAGGGGTGTTTTAGGGGTGACCGAGCGCAGTGGCTGTAGCCTCGGTCGCCTGAATCTCTCCGTCGCCGGAGAGAGGCAGCGGTGCTCTGGGTTCTGCAGGTGAGTCTGTAGTGTGGGAGTGAAAGAGAGAGGTTTTCGAGCCGGCTCTGGAAGTTGTCACGCCCCTTCCCCTGTCATCCGACCTCGAGTAGTACCGTTATTATCCCGTATGTCTCCGATGCCCCAGAGGGGGTGGGGGGCTTCCCATTCTTTAGGTTCCGACACACAAAATATGAGTTACTAGATGTGTCCCATAGATACAGAATAGGGAAAAAGAGCTGCAGTGAATTAGGTCAAAAGTATGTCAGACCTTAAAGTAGTTTTGTTAGTCGTTTGGAAATAAAATCAACCCTAAGAGAGGGTTAAAAGTAGTGGGACTCCTTCGTCTCCGGACTAAAGAACGCACTAAAAATACCCGAGCCCTTAAAACGACGCGACTGAGTTTCTGCTCCAGGGTAGCAAGCGGAGTATTAGGTCCCCATACAAAGAGAGGGGTGGGGTGAGTGGAGTCGAGTCGAGGGCGAGACAATATAAATGTATTATTGTACGCTTCTATTCCCAGTGGTAGAGAATATAACTAAATAAATGGGTCTTACCAAATTTCATTTGAATTTGGGTGCTAGCTTAAAAACTTAGGAGCCAGCAACTCTGTGTTGTCTCGACCGAAGTTCAAGAGTGGAACTGTTAAGGGAGGGTAATACCCCTTTTGTGTCCCCAGTGCCATAGCTCTTAGAACCCTGTTTACCAAGGTTGTTTTCTTTTTCTGTCTCTATGTCAAATTTTAATAAATTGGGTCATTAATATTCTACTGCACCAAATGGATTTAGCAGTGTGTTGACAGCTGCACCTGACGCAACTGCTACTTTGATAGTGCTCACACCATGGTGACAGATGAAACACTCTCCCTGTCTTTCATTTCCATCCCACTATTCTGTTTTCACCCAGACACCCTCTCTTTCCTATGCTTTTTCAGTAGTAGGTCAAGGCAAGTAACATTCAGGTACAGTATCTCTCTGCTATACCCCTCTTTATTATTTCTTCAACTAGCCTATCTCTCATATCTCCCTTTACAGTTAATCAACCTTGATGTACCTCTGAGAGTCTAGGTTGCTTGCCATGCTATCCATCCCCTCACCATGCTTTCTGCTGCTCCTGCTTCTGCTACTAAAGGAACAGAGGCTCTCCTAAGTCTGCCCTGTGCATCTCGGCTTCTAGTAAGTTTGAAATGGAACTCTCTGCTGGTGTTGTACTTTCAAAACTCATGAGAGCACAGACTACCCAGGAGTTCTTGTACCACACAGTTCAGATTTTCTGAAAGCTGAACATGAGATGCCAACTGCAGGAGAGCTACTGTTCCATGGTCACTGCAAGAAAAACATACATTGGGGGGAGAGATGAAATCCCAGTTATGATGGAGTGGAGGAGTAGCCTATGGTTAGAGTATTGGCTTGGGAACCAAGACACCAGGGTTTGATTCCTACTAGCACTCCTTGGGCAAATCACTTAACCCCCCTCCATTGTCTCAGAAGAATCCAAATTATCAATGCCCCTGTTTAATGTACATTACAGGTTTAAGTTACAATGTAAACTGCTTTGACTAAAATGATAAAGCGGTATAAAAAAACCTGTTAAATAAACGATGAGCCAAGGGAAACCTGACACCGGATTTCTAAAGTCCTAAATTAAACAGGGTGATTCTTTTGGTTTTATTTCTGTTTATTATAGTTTTATTACTGTGCTATGACAGTAAAGATGAGATAAAAGGAACATTTCTCCTTCTGTGCATGAGGACAGAATGCATAATCCTTTTTGAATGCATGTATTAAGAAGAAAGCAAAGATTGGATTTTATTGTGTGTCAGACTATAAGGAAAGAGAATCAATGCATTTCACTTTATGTGCAATGTAATATATGTGAGTATAAGAATGAAGTATTGTAATAGGAATGACTATTACTGTATGAGAACCGAACAAGGTGAAAGAATTGAGCTAGTCTGTTGGTGCCTGTCTATTTTGCTCCCGTTTTTTTTAGGTTCAGTGATGCTCAACCTGAGGCAGAGGAACCACATGTGGTAAAACCCGCAGTGTGGTTCTTTCACACGAGACATTTTTTTTTATTAAAGCACAAAATGAAACTGACTATCTAAAGGTTACAATTAAAAAAGGTGGCATTAGAAAGTGGATTTTCAAAACTCAGCTGCTAATATGATTCATAAAATGACAAAGGTTGAAGATCACTGCTTTTGATATGTGATTCTGAAACTACAGTGGAATGATCCTGTTGTCTAGGATAACATAATGGCTAGAGGAGTGGGTTAGGAACAGGGCAGTCAGGCTTCAAATACTACTGCTGTAGTTGAAATTTGCTGAGTACTGGGGATGTTAGAATACTTTCTTCTCTACACCCTCTAAATGTTTTTCAGCTAAAACGAGCACTTTCAGAGGGTGGTTACCAAAATGGTCAGTGATCTTCATTATAAACCATATGGGGACAGATTTAAAGATCTCAATGTGTATTCTTTACAGCAGTGGTTCTCAACCCAGTTCTCTAGGAACCCCCAGGCCTGTCAGGTTTTCAAGATATCCACAAAGAATATGCATGAGATAGATCTGCATACAATGGAAGCAGTGTATACAGATCTATCTCTTGCATATTCTTTGTGGATATCCTGAAAACCTGACAGGCCTGGGAGTCCCAGAGGCTGGGTTGAGAACCACTGCTTTAGAGGAAAGGCAGGATAGAGATGTTTAAATATTTCCGTGGCATAAATGCACAAGAGGAGAGCCTCTTTCAATTGAAAGAAAGCTCTGCAATGCGGGGTCATAGGATGAGAATGAAATGGGATAGACTCAGGAGTAATATGTGGAAATATTTCTTTATGGATAGAGTGGTAGATGCATGGAATAGTCTCCCAGTGAAGGTAGCAGAGACGAGGACAGTATCTGAATTCAAGAAAGCATGAAACAAACACAGAAGATCTTTAAAGAAAAAAAAGGGGCTATAGTAGTTGACATGGAACGGCAGACTAGATACAGTCTTTTTCTGCTGTCATGTTTCTGTTTTTCTTCTAAATAAAATTCCTTATCGTCCCTCCAGTCTAATCCCGAACCTCTGGGGTTTATGCTCCTCCTCTCGCAGCTTGGAGACTGAACACGTCACTCTTTTGGAGATGCCCATATAAATAGTCCAGGGACTGCCTCCTTGCTCCAGTAGTTCAGTCTCCAAGCAGTTGGAGGACTGGTGAGCCTAGAGGTTCAAGGCTCATGAGAGGAATAGTTAAGGCAGTTAGAGTAGTTAGTGATAGCTTAATTAGTGGAAATAATATTAATAATATTAATAAAATTAAATACATAGATAAATTAAAGCATTGAAATTAAAAGGGTGAGTCTCCTTTAAGGCTTTCAGCCAATGGAGTGCTTCCTGTATTAAATTGGTGAAGAGCTGCACAGCTTTCCCCCCCCCCCCCCCCCCCTGCTTCCTGGAAGCCGTTAGGTACATCTAGGGAGAAGTGAGGGACTGTGTGGTGGGGTCTCTGGCTCCCGAACCTGGTAGTCGGGTGAGGAGCCGTGGCGTAGCGGCCTGGTGAGTCTGGGCACCGTGGGTTGTTTCCTGCAGTCATGGCGATGAAAGCTGTGAAGACTGAAGTGGCTCGCTTCACAGCGTGTAACCTGGCAAAACAGGGCTGAGCGCATGGGTTCACAGCAGCGTTTTTGGATGAAAAGCTGAGGTAAGCACCACTTCGGGGAGCCGCAGAACAATCGCTGGTGAGGCTGCGAGGTATCAGGCAGGTGGGATTTGGGACCTGGCAGGCCTCGGCCTCGTGGCGGTTGCGCGGGTAAGCGCGCAAAATTTGCCGGCTGAATCCGGGAACGAAAGTGAGTGTGCTTACAGTGTGTTTTTTCTGCTGGTTTAGGGGGTGCTGGGGAGGAGTCTGTTGTCTTGGTACATGTCGGTACGAATGACATAGGAAAATGTGGTAGGGAGGTTCTGGAGGCTAAATGGCTTATAGGTAGGAAGTTGAAATCCAGAACTTCCAGGATAGCGTTCTCCGAAATGCTTCCCATTCCACGCGCAGGACCCAAAAGGCAGGCAGAGCTCCGGAGTCTCAATGCATGGATGAGACAATGGTGCAGAGATGAGGGTTTTGGATTTGTTAGGAACTGGGGAACATTCTGGGGAAAGGAGGGGCTCTTCTGAAGGGATGGACTTCACCTTAACGGGGATGGAACCAGGCTGCTGGCATTAACCTTTAAAAAGGAGATAGAGCAAAAATGTGAAATAAAGACTTTCAAGTACATTCGTAGCAAAAAATCCTGTGAGAGAGTCAGTTGGTCCATTAGATGATAGAGGGGTTAAAGGGGCACTAAGAGGCGACAAGGCGATAGCGGAGAGACTGAATGAATTCTTTGCTTCTGTTTTTACTAAGGAAGATGTAGGGATGTTACCCATGACTGAAGTGGTATTTAAAGGTGCGGAAGAATTGAAGGAAATATCGATACATCGGGAAGATGTCTTACAACTATTAGCTAAACTGAAGAGTAGCAAATCACCTGGGCTGGATGGTATACATCCAAGGGTGTTGAAAGAACTGAAATATGAGATTGCAGACCTGCTATTAGTAATCTGTGAATTTTCATTAAAATCATCGGTAATACCTGAAGATTGGAGGATCGCCAATGTAACGCCAATTTTTAAAAAGGGTTCCAGGGGTGATCCGGGAAACTACAGACCGGTGAGCCTGACATCCGTACCGGGAAAAATGGTAGAAACCATCATAAAGAACGAAATTACTCAGCATGTAGATAGTCATGCCTAATGGGAGACAGCCAACATGGCTTTAGACAAGGAAGATCTTGTCTTACTAATCTGTTATGCTTTTTTGAAGGTGTGAATAAACAGGTGGACAAAGGTGAGTCGGTTGATATAGTGCATCTGGACTTTCAGAAAACCTTTGACAAGATCCCTCATCAGAGACCTTTGGCAAAACTAAAGAGTCATGGGATAGGAGGCAGTGTACTATTGTGGATCAGGAACTGGTTAAAAGATAGAAAGAAGAGGGTAGGGCTAAATGGCCAATTTTCCCAGTGGAGAAAGTTGAATAGTGGTGTACCCCAGGGATCTGTGCTGGGTCCGCTGCTTTTTGACATATTCATAAATGACCTGGAAAGGGGAATAACGAGTGAGGTTATCAAATTTGCAGATGACACAAAACTATTTAAAGTTGTTAAAACCCATGAGGATTGTGGAAAATTGCAAGAGGATCTTGATAAATTGGAAGACTGGGCATCAAAATGGCAGATGAAATTTAATGTGGACAAGTGCAAAGTTATTCACCTAGGGAAGAACAACCCAAACTATGGTTACACGATGCAAGGTTCCACATTAGGAACCACCACCCAGGAAAAAGATTTAGGCGTCATTGTGGATAACATGTTAAAACCATCGGCCTAGTGTGCAGCGGCGGCCAAGAGAGCAAATAGAATGCTAGTTATCATAAGGAAAGGAATGGAAAATAAAACAAAAGATATTATAATGCCTCTATATTGTTCCATGGTGAGACCGCACCTTGAATAATGTGTACAATTCTGGACGCCGTATCTTAAAAAGGATATAGCGTTATTAGAAAAGGTTCAGAGAAGAGCCACTAATATGGTAAAGGGGATGGAAGGATACTCCTATGAAGAAAGACTAAAAAGGTTAGGGCTCTTTCACCTGGAAAAGAGACTGCTGAGCGGAGATAATTATTGAAGTCTATAAATTTATGAACCTAGTAGAACGGATAAACGTAGATCGATTGTTTACGTTATCAGAATATAGAAAGACTAGGGGACATGCAATGAAGCTACAGGGTAAAATATTTTAAGACTAATAAAAGAAAATATTTTTTCACTCAACGTGTAATCAAACTCTGGAATTTGTTACCGGAGGATGTAGTAAAGGCTGTTAGTGTAGCTGGGTTTTCAAAAAGGTTTGGACAAGTTCCTGGAGGAAAGGTCCATAAACCATTATTAAGAAGGGACCCAGGATATCAATGCTTGATCCAGTACAAGCATTGTGGAACCTATGTCTTTTGGGGAACTGCTAGATACGTATGACCTAGATTGGCCACTGTTGGAAACAGGATACTGGGCTTGATGGACCTTGGTCTGACCCAGTATGGCATATCTTATGTTCATATGGGAAAGAGCTGCAGATGCGATCCGGAGCCGTTTCCTTTTAAAAAAGAAAAAAAGGGAGGTTGTTTAAATGGCAGCATTTTTATCTCTAACCAGCATGCCGTCTAGGCCTCAGTGTTATTTATGTGGGGCCAGAAGAGGGTCAGTTTCTGAGTAGGGGGTGTGCAGGTCTTGTGCACAAGAGTCAGCAGCAGGAGAAGTGGCAGAAGACCACTCTGGAGAGGTCCAAAAGACAGGGTCCCCTGTCTCTCCTGACCCCCTCGCTCCGGCTGCACAGTCCCTGGAGCCACTACCAGGGCCTTCGACGGCACCAGATGTCCCTGCTGCCCAGCCTCTTTTACAGGGGGGGGGGGGGGGTTGGCGGCTATCTTTTCACAAGATTTCATGACGCTGCTCCAGCAGGCCATGGTTGGGACTGGAGGAGGAGCGGCGATAGCTACGGCACAGGGAGAGCTGGGCTTGAAACGCCCTGGGACCCCTATAGATGTGGGAGTGAGTAGCGCACCACTTAAGAAGGCTAAGGTAGTTAGAGACAGTGCGGAGAGGACAGAATAGACCTTGGTCGCTGAGGATCTCTCAGAGAATCTGGAAGACTCAAAGATGGAGCAAGACCTGGAAGAAGGTGAGATAACAGAACAAGAGGACCAGGTGAGAGTTGTTAGAGTATTTAGGCGAGAGGAGTTGTCAGCACTTATCTCGGAGATACTGAAGGCGTTGAATATGCCGGCAGCGGGGCAAGCGGAGGATTCCACCTTGGAGGATCTGCTTTTGCAGGTGGTCAGGAAGTCCCAGAGGGCTTTCCCTTTACATAGGGTTTTTAGGGTAATGGTTCAGGAAGAATGGGACATGCCAGAAGCGGGGCTGAAGGGCTCCAGAGTGATGGCTCGTCTGTATCCATTGCAAGAGCCAGATAGGGATCTTTTTATATCTCCTAAGGTGGATGTAGCGGTTTCTGCGGTTACCAAGAAGACGACGATACTGGTGGAAGGAAGTGTCGCACTTAAGGATGTCCAGGATAGGAAGTTGGACATGCTGTTGAAGCAGGTATTCAAGATTAATGCGCTTTCCATGCAGGCTTCCATTTGTGGAGCATGGGTGGCAAGGGCTTGTCTTAGATGGTCCCAAAGAGCTAAGGGTCTACAGGTAGAAGAGGCAGTCGAAGAGGCATCCCGGATGGAGTCAGGGGCAACTTATTTGGTGGCTCTGCAGTATGATCTTATCAGAGGTCTTTTCAAAAGTATGGCATCTGTGATGGTGGTGCAAAGATATCTATGGCTGCGTAGTTGGGCAGCAGATTGGGCCTCTAAGGCGCGGCTGAGTAAGCTCCCCTTTCGGGATAAGCTCCTTTTTTGGGAGGATTTGGAGAAGTTGGTGAAGGACCTCGGAGAGTCTAAGGGCGGAAGGTTGCTGGAGGACAAGCAGAAGCAAGCCCTTCCACTTCCGCCATCAAAAAGTCAGCAGCGAGAATTTCGGCGTTTTTCGTCCATCAAAGTTTGGTCAGTTTCAGAGGGGACGTTTTCAGTACAGAGCCCAGGGGTTTCGGGGATTCAGAGGAGCGAGTAGAGGTTTTGGAGCCTCCTCGTCCTCGAACCTCAAAGTCACAATGAAGCGAGGGGGGTCCAGGCAGGATTGGTACCCATGGGGGGGTCGACTAAGGGAGTTTTATCGTGCCTGGACCCAGATTTCGTCAGATCGCTGGGTGTTGGAGATTATTCAAAAGGGATATGCTTTGGAGTTCCAACGGCTAGTGAGGGATGCTTTCGTTCAATCACCTTGCAGGACGAGTTCAAGACGTTTGGCAGTGCAGGAAACTTTGGACAGATTGTTGGCACTCAACGCTGTAGTGCCGGTTCCGGCAGACCAGTGCAGATCAGTTCAATACTCCATATATTTTGTGGTACCAAAAAAGGAGGGAACCTGGAGGCCAATCCTGGATCTCAAAGGCGTAAACAGGTGTCTCGGAGTATCGCACTTTCGCATGGAAACGCTGAGTTCGGTCATCATGGCAGTACGAAAGGGGGAATTTCTCATGTCTTTGGACCTGTCGGAGGCGTATCTACATATTCCAATTCGACTGGAGCATCAGAGGTTCCTCAGATTTGCGGTTCCCATGGGACATTTCCAGTTCCAGGCATTGCCATTTGGGTTGGCAACGGCGCTGTGAACCTTCACCAAGATTATGGTGGTGGTGGCGGCAGCATTGCGCAAGGACGGGGTTTTGGTTCACCCTTACCTAGACGATTGGTTGATTCCAGCAGAGTCTAAGAGCAAAAGTGAATTGGCTACCTGCAGAGTGCTTCAATTTTTGTGGAGCCTGGGGTGGGTAGTCAGTGTAGAAAAGAGCAGGTTGACGTCGTCGCAGGAGTTGGAGTACTTGGGGCTCGCTTCGATAAAAAGAGCTGCAGAGTGTTCCTGTCGCATCTCCGGGCCCAAGGGCTAAGACAGCTCGTCCGAGCCTTCTTGGGGAGACAGGCTCCCTTGGCATGGCATTATTTGCAGCTGTTGGGAACGATGGCGGCCACTTTCGAGGTGATGTCATGGGCAAGGGTCCACATGAGACCGTTGCAGAGAACTCTACTCGGAAGATGGTCGCATCAGTCCAATCCGTTAACACAAAGGCTGATCTGCCCATTGGAAGTGAGGCAATCTCTGCAGTGTGTCAGACGGCTGCCTGGGTGAGAATGTTCAGAGTCTTGGCAAGTGCATATGTCAATATGATTTGCAAGGGATTGTGGGCAATGCAGTCCATTCACACCCGACACAGCTGCTCACAATAATTTAGTTGTGCTCAAGTGTAAAGCCAATAAGATATTTATTTATGGGGTTATTTCTCCCAACACAGATATGCTTGGTAGCACATAAATCAGGTTACTTGCTTTCAGTGTTAAACTTGGAAAAACAAAATCAAGAAAACAACATTTGAACTTGTCAGGCAATCAAAGCAAAAGAAATAAGACCTGGTTGGCAACAAACTTGTCTTTTCTGTAGGCTTTAGCTAATATTCTCTTAGCAATGTATCAAACAACAAACAAAAAGCCACAAAGAAGAGAAAAACTGTTCTTTTCAGGTTAACTTCTTATATCTTCCCACATAGATTCAGAAGTGATTCTCTCAGAGCACACAAGCAATTAGGTAAGGCTCAATTGCTAGCAGTTATCCAGCTGAAACCCCTTAGCTGGCTTGCTTTCTACTGCGTGGCTAAAAATCCTACTCAGGAGCTTTTCTGAGTAGATTAAAGAACAAGTTTGTATTTCTTTGTGATGGTTGCTGTACTTTGTAACAGAAAATCACCAAAGGAGTTTAGACAGAGAGCAGTCCATGTAAACAGATTCGTCATCTGCTATCACCCCCTCTTCTTCAACAAGCATGGGTTCAATATCATGGATTGGCACAGATGAATCTCCCAATGGAGCACTTTCAGGAGAATACTTGTTTCCCTGCTGTCTTTCAAGGTTATAGCTAGGGCATAGATCAGTGTTCATACCTGAGCTTCCATTGCTGTTAGAGTTCCTCTCTATATAGCCTGGCCAGTATGTAGTCCAGTTCTTATGTCCAGCCTTCCAATCCAGATCCCTGGACACTGGACGTCTCTTCACATACCTTCTGGCACGGGTCTTAGGGTCCCTTCCACGTGCAGCCGTCTCCCTCACAGGTACCGTCTGGAGATTCCTAGCTCTGCAGCACCATTCCTCTGGCTTTCCCCAGTCCAATGGTGTATGCTGGCCCTTGGAATGCCTCCCAGTATACGTACTGCTCCCTCTTCTAGACCTCTCAAAGGCTTTTCTCCTCTTTCTTCCAAAGGGTTTCTTTCCCTCTCTGTCCGTCCGGTTTGGCTTCTGCTTCTGATGATCCTCCTGATGATGAAGATGATCAAGCTCAAGCTGCTTCTCTGTAGAATAAACTCTACCTTTATTCTGCTTAGATGAGTGCTCCTCCCTAACACAGCGCAGCTGTTCTGGATCAGGCCCTGCCCTTTGAGATGAGTGCTTAGGGATTACCTCATAGCCCTCCTGATTGAACACACGTTTCCCCACTTCAGCTCCTCTAATGGCTGTTGGAAACCTGGTGCATTCTGGGACTGGTAGTCTTTTATGGGAAAATTCTGTTTTCTTATTTCTACCAGAACTGACAGGTTGCTTGTTCAGAGTCACTTCACCTTTTCTATAGCTCCTTCCTGAGCTATGATAAGCTTCCTTATCACAAGTGGTGGCTAGAACCTGGGTGCCTGGAGAAGGGAATGCCTCTGGAGGCTCTGGATTGGAGGCCATTGACGACAGATGCCAGTCTGTTCGGCTGGGGAGCACACTTCGAAAGTCAGTTTGCCCAAGGGCAGTGGACAGAACTGGAAAAGAGCTGGTCAATCAACAGATTAGAATTAAGGTCAGTGACTCAGGCGTTGAGGGCCTTTCAGCAGCTGCTGCAAGGGAAAGTGGTTCGAGTACTGTCGGACAATGCCATGGCGGTAGCCTTCATCAACTGACAAGGGGGCACCAGCAGCGGGCTCTCGAAGAAGAGGCGGAGGAGCTCCTAGGTTGGGCTGAGTCGCTTCTGGAGGCATTATCGGCAGCTCATGTGGCTGGCGTGCACAATGTGACAGCTGACTTTTTGAGCCGGGTAAAGGTGGACCCAGGAGAGTGGGTTCTACATCAGGAAGTTTTCGACTTACTGGTACATCGCTGGGGGTTGCCGGTGATGGATATCATGGCGATGTTTGTGTCAGCAAAGGTAGAGAGATTCTACAGCAGGAGGAGAGAAAGGATGTCAGAAGGTTTGGATGCTCTGATGCAGAGGTGGCCGGAGGATAAGCTTCTTTATGTATTCCCACCATGGGTGTTGATAGGTCGAGTTCTGCAGTGAATAGAGCAGCACAAGGGACAGGTGATCTTAATTGCGCCAGATTGGCCAAGAAGGCCATGGTATGCCGATCTAATGCGTCTTCTGGTGGAGCGTCCATGGAAGCTGACGGTCAGAAGGGATCTGCTAGTGCAGGTGCCGTTAATATGCCTCAGGTGAATTGGTTCTCGCTTACGGCCTGGCTCTTGAGAGGACAAAGTTAACGGGCAAGGGTTACTCGACAGAGGTAATTTCTGTTTTATTGAAGTCCATACGTAGGTCTACCTCTATGGCGTATATCCGCGTAGGGCAAATTTTTGAGTCATGGTGCAAAGAGAGGCGCATGAAGGTGTTAAGAGCCTCTATTCCGCAGATTCTGTCCTTCCTGCAGGATGGTTTTGAGAAGGGACTGGCGGCGGCGGCATCTCTAAGAGTTCAGTTGGCGGCGCTCTCGTGTTATCGAGGGGAAAGTGCAAGGGATGGTGCTCGGGTCACATCCGGATGTTAAGAGATTTTTACGAGTGGCATCTCTTTTGAGGCCACCTTGCCGAGCACACGTTTCGGTCTGGGATCTCAATTTAGTACTGGAAGTGTTGGTTCGGGAGCCATTCGAGCCATTGGCTAAAGCGACAAAGGATCTTACGCTTAAGGTGGTATTTTTAGTGGAAATTTCTTCGGCAAGACGAATTTCGGAGTTACAAGCTTTGTCCTGTAGGGAGCCCTTTTTTTCCTTTTTCGAAAAGAAAGTAGTTTTGAGAACCGTGCCGCCTTTCTTACCGAAGGTGGTGTCGGTGTTTCACGTGAATCAGGTGGTGTCCTTGCCTGTATTCGAGAAGAGTAGCAAGGACAAATCCGAGAGAAAACTGCACTGCTTGGATGTCGGTCGCATGTTACGCAAATATTTGCAAAGAACAGCTCTGCTTCGCAAGACGGACAGATTGTCTTGTTTGGAGGGCCGAGGCAAGGCGAACCAGCATCTAAAGCTTCCATTGCGAGGTGGCTGAAGGAGGCCATTGCATCGGCATATGTATTGAAGGGCAAGGCAGTTCCGGTAGGATTAAGAGCTCATTCGACAAGGGCACAAGCGGCTTCCTGGGCGGAGTCTAGTTTGGTGCCAGCAGTGGAGATTTGTAAGGCAGCAACATGGTCGTCGTTCAATTCTATAATGCTTGACAAAAGAATTTATGTTCAAGCAGAAGGGGACACTAGGTTTGGATCGGCAGTGCTTCAGGCTGGTCTGGCAGGTCCCTCCCGTTAAAGTATTTTTACTGCTCTGTTACATCCCCAGAGGTTCGGGACTAGACTGGAGGGATGATAAGGAAGCTGAAATTAGACTTACCTGCTAATTGTTGTTCCTTAAGGAACTCCAGTCTAGTCCCGCATCCCTCCCTGTTGTAATGTGTGGAACGGTAGCCTGAAGTAAAGTAAGGTTTATCACTTAGCTGCGAGAGCGGCTTACAGGGCTGCGGTTCGTTTGGGGAGTGGGGGTAAGAAATGGCTTCACAGTGTTTAATAGCATCTACTAGGAGGTCCTAGGAAGAGGGCGAGGCAAGCCTAAGCAGGAAAATCATTATCGGTTACCTGGTAAATTGCCTGGATCATTGATTAGTTCTGTAAGAGTTATATAATTATACAGTTATAAAGTTTGTTAATGATATCTACTTACTTATTGCTCTGGTGAGTCTGCTTTGTCAGTAGGTTACTGGAGCAAGGAGGCAGTCCCTGGTCTATTTATGTGGGCGTCTCCAAAAGAGTGACATGTTCAGTCTCCAAGCTGCGAGAGGAGGAGCATAAACCCCAGAGGTTCGGGACTAGACTGGAGTTCCTTAAGGAACAACAATTAGCAGGCAAGTCTAATTTCACCTTTCTCTTTGAGTATCCTCTGTAAAAACATTCTATTCTGTCCTACAGTAATTAGCTTATGTTCAAATCGTTTTTATTAGATCACAACAATCTTAACATGCAGACGCTTTTTTATTTTTTACAGTATTATGAAAGACAACCAGAACAGTTTCTCTCTGTATGTATTTAGCTTAACAGTCCCACTTTAGCAGTGTTGCAGTGAATGATATAGTTGTATTTTTTAGTTTCTTTCAGAACGGCTTTGCTAGCATTGTGAATTTGTTTCCTCATTATTTGATTGTGGGCACTGAATGACAACAGTCCTTTTGGTATACAAATTAGTATGATACCTGTGAAGTTTCTTTTTTCCTGAACAGAATCATGAGTTTACGTTAGTGACTCTGCAGGTGTCAGGAGAAAGAGGAAGAAAGGAAGGTGAATAGTACCTGAATGTAATTCGCCTTGATCTTCTCCTGGAAAGGCGTGAGCTAAATACTAATAATAAATAACATTAATAGATGGCAGCACCACCACCTCCACTTCCTCTTCATTGTGGTGTTCCCCAGGGTTCCGTCCTTGCCCCCCTTCTTTTCAATGTTTTTTCCTTGCACCGCTTGCCTTGCTTATCCAGCATTCTGGAATTTCCGCTTATTACTACGCAGACGACATCCTGCTCTTGTATCATACTAGTCCCCTGGCCCTGTCTTGCACGTGTCTCCACTTGGCTTGCTGGCAACTTCCTTCACGTGAACCCTTCCAAGTCTGCTGCCCTCTGTTTTTCCTTCGGTGCCCCCTCTCCCTCCTTATCTCCTACCTTGTCTGCCTCCCCTGTCCCTCTTGTCGCCACCCTCCGCTATCTCGGTATTACTCTGGATCCCTCACTTTCCTTCCACCACCATGTTTCTGCACTCACCCGCCGTTCTTTTTTCCATCTTCGCCAAATATGTGCTGTCCGTTCTTTTCTCCCTTCCTCCTCCCTCATCACTCTCGTCCTCCCCCTCGTCATTTCCCATCTTGATTACTTTAACACAACTCTTGCAGGTCTTCCACAGTACCAGTTGCAACGCCTTCAGCTTATCCAGAACACTGCTGCCTGTCTCATCACCCATTCCTCCCCATTTGACCATGTCACCCTTCTGCTCCTCAATCTCCACTGGCTCCCCATTAAGATCCTGTTCATTTACAAATTTGCTTCTTATTACCCATTGAGTCCTTTACACCAGTACCCCCCAGTATCTTGCCGACCTCATTCACCTCCTACCCATCCCTCGCCTCCTCTGCTCTGCTCATGGTAACCGCCTTTTCCTTCAGTCTCCATCCCAGGCCCATCTCAAACTTACTCACCGCTCAGCTTTCTTCTTCCTAAGCCCTGCCCTCTGGAATTCACTCCCACAACCCTTCGCACAGAACTGTCCTTCCCCCGGTTCAAGGCCCTACTCAAGACTCGCCTTTTTCACCAGGCTTTTGACCTCGCTTTCCCCCTCAGACTGCGGCAAAACTCCCCCCCATCTGTGGGCTCTACCCTCAAGACTACTCACCCCCATAGGTCCTCTGTCCTTGCCCCCCCCCCTTCTTCTCACGTTCCCCTGACTGGTAATTGGAGTCTTATTCCTATCTCTTTCTTTCTTTTCTCCCTTTGCTCTCTGCCTATTTCTTTCCTATCAATTAATGGCGTTCCTTTCTCTCTCTTTCATGGCAGCCTATGTTTTATTGTACACTGCCCTGACGCTTATGCACCGGCCTGGCTGGTTTTTCCATGGCCAGGCCAGCTGCCGGCACAGATGTAAAACCGGCCGTTGAAAAGCCGTCTTTTTTTTCTCTGTCCGCAAGATCGGGAGCGGCCAGAGCAAAAAAACGGCTTTTGTCCCGAAGTCCGTGGCGCGAATGCAAACGCGATTCCCCATAGCAGTGCAGCCGCTGCTTCTGCTTTGTACAGAGCAGCGGCTGCAATACACTTACATTGAAAACTAAAGATAAACTGTGTGAGGAGCCCTCCGGTCATCGCAGAGCCCGAGGAAGTGATGTCATGGGGGCGGGCTCCTCACAGGTTGTCTTTCCTTTTCAAATTAACTTTAGCTGCAATAAAGTTAATTTGAAAAGGAAAGACAACCTGTGAGGAGCCCGCCCCCATGACATCACTTCCTCGGGCTCTGCGATGACCGGAGGGTTCCTCACACAGTTTGTCTTTACTTTTCAAAGTAAGTGTATTGCAGCCGCTGCTCTGTACAAAGCAGAAGCAGCGGCTTGGGCGGGGGGGGGGGGGGTGGTGGTGTGAGTGAACTAGCAGGGGGGGGGGGGTGATGGTGTGAGTGAACCAGCCGGGGAGGGGGGGGGGGTGTGGGTGAACCAGCAGTGGGGGGGGGGGGGGGTTGGGGTGAGTGAACCAGCAGTGGAGGGGGGGGGGGGGGTGGTGTGAGTGAACCAGCAGTGGAGGGGGGGGTGGTGAGAGTGACCCAGCCGTGGCGGGGGGGGTTGGTGTGAGTGAACCAGCAGTGGAGGGGGGGGTTGGTGTGAGTGAACCAGCAGTGGAGGGGGGGGTTGGTGTGAGTGATCCAGCAGGGGAGGGGGGTTGGTGTGAGTGAACCAGCAGGGGAGGGGGGGGTGAGTGAGTGACCCAGCAGGAGGGGTGAGTAAGTAAGTGACAGGGGGGTGGGTGAGTGAACCAGCAGTGGAGGGGGGGAGTGGTGTGAGTGAACCAGCAGGGGAGGGGGGTTGGTGTGAGTGAACCAGCAGGGGAGGGGGGGTGAGTGTGTGACAGGGGGGTGGGTGAGTGAACCAGCAGGGAGGGGAGGGGAGGGGTGGTGTGTGAGTGAACCAGCAGGGGAGGGGGGATGAGTGAGTCAGCAGGGGGGGGTGGGTGAGTGAACCAGCAGTGGAGGGGGGGGAGTGGTGTGAGTGAACCAGCAGTGGAGGGGGGGTGGTGTCAGTGAACCAGCAGGGGAGGGGGGTTGGTGTGAGTGAACCAGCAGGGGAGGGGGTGAGTGAGTGACAGTGGGGTGGGTGAGTGAACCAGCAGGGAGGGGAGGGGAGGGGTGGTGTGAGTGAACCAGCAGGGGAGGGGGGTGAGTGAGTGAACCAGCAGGGGAGGGGTGAGTGAGTGAACCAGCAGGGGAGGGGGGGGGTGAGTGAGTCAGCAGGGGGGGTGAGTGAGTGAGCCAGCACTGAGGGGAGGGGGGTGAGTGAATCCTCTGTAATTTTTGTGGGTGGGGCTGGGGCGGGGCAGGGGTGGGACTGGGGGCGGAGAATGGGTGGAGCATGGTGAGCCACAGGTGTCGGGTTTTTCTTGGTGAAAAAGTTGGCAACCCTACTTGCTAATAAAGAAGAGAGAATAAATTAGCCCATTCATTCTGCTCAGTTATTTTGGTCTATACTGTCATCTATACTGTTAAAGACATATTCTAGTTGCCAGTCATAGCAGATTGACAGCTTGTAAGTTCTCATTTGCTATCAAGAACAGTTTTTGTTATCTTTCTCCTTAGTACTTTACCACCTTGAGTAAAATGAACTTACGAGATCCCCTATTCAGCTGACATGCCATCCTTCTTTTTCAATGGTTAACTACAAAGCAGTTGCATGAACATTTGGTCTCCATGGGTCCGATATTCGAAAGGCATTTACACTGTTTACGGCCCAGTAAACTGTGTAAATGCTTTAAATGTTGATATTCCACAGCACCTACATGGTTAGTGCTGTTGAATAACCCCATCTCAGTCCCCTATGTGACCTGATGCTATCCAGTTAGCATCAAGGCGTGTTGGGGAAGTTCTGGGGCAGAGCAGAGGCAGAGACTGCTGCTAACTGCTTGTTTAAAAAAAAAAAGCAAAGGCTGAGAGGGGATCGGAAGGGATTTAAAGGAGTTTTTCTCCCTCCCATTTATTTCTGTACCCTTTGCCTGCTCTCCCCTCCTTGTTGGCACAGAGGGGATTTCTTTAGCAGGCTTTTCATCTCCTTACTGGCTCAGTTTTCTGCTGAGATTTCCAGTCAGAAACTGTCGCCGGTCCTTGTTTCTCTGCTGCTGCTGCCGGCTGACAGCCTTTCTTAGCTGTGCTGCTCACAGGAAGTCCGTTATTTTTATCAGGGTTCAGAGAGGATCCAAAGGTCTCGGAGGAAGAGGTGAGTGTTTAAATCTTTGCTGCTAGTGCCCTGTGAGCGTTTTTGAGGCCTGCTGCCGCGTGTGAAGCAGGTTCTGTGGGTTAGCAGAGCTCAGGAACTTGGCAGGCCTTTTTCCCACAGTTTTTTCTTCACAGTGCTCTTTTACTTTGACAGCTTTCTTTAATTAATCCTCGTAGTTTTGTGCTTACTTTTACTTTTAATTTTCAATGTTTTGGAGCTCTTAAAGGGCCAGTACAGAAAAGTAAAAGATGTTTCTGCACGTTTTTGTTTGGTTTCCCTTTTTGGTGGTCTGCGGGAGCCATTTCCTTTACTATCCAGTCTCTCGGATCCCGTAGCGCTAATGCCTACGCGGCCACAATGCTTAGTTCCTGAGCGGTCCTCCAGTTTTGTCCTCCACAATCGGGTAGTGCACCTCCTCCTGCAGCCTGGAGACTGGACCAATCAACTCTTTCCGTATGATGTATGCAGGAGGAGCTCCCATAAGCCCCCAGTGTGTCCAGTCTCCTTGCAGCCGGAGGACGTGTGTGCCTACGTGGGCACACTTAGTGGCACTTGGGGAAGCAACACTAGTTAGTTTTTGGGTTTTTTCTTTCCTATTATTCCTTTGGTTTTATTAGGTAGCTGTAGCTTTAATTGTGTAAAAAAAAAAAAAAAAAAAAGGAAGGTAATTCACGGGGCCTCCTGGAAGTCAGTCCTGCATTGGGCTCCTGTCTTCCTGACCGGAGGCTGTTGGCAGTCAGGTTGATCTCTCCCCTAGACAGAACGGGGAGTAGATCTACCCTTTACAGACAGCTCCTTGTTGTTTAGCTGTTTCCTGTAGATTTCTGCTGCTGCCGGGTAGGAAACTTACTTTGCCTTTCTGCCTCGGGTGCTGCAGCTTGTTTCCATTCTGCCTTATTCAGGTGAGTGACTGCCATCAGAGCATCGTTTAGGCGGTGGGGGTCCGAGCTCGGGATTTTCTTTTTCTCCCCCCCCCTGCCCTTCTCTTGACGTTTTTTAACTGTTATTTTCATTTCTTTATATTTCCTTATTTTTCGCGCCGTTTTTTGAGCACCGGTACTGGAGCCGGCGGCCATTTTGAAGTCCTGAAAGGGGTTTTTCTTCAGGCTTCAACACTTGTGCACGGGCTGCCCTTGCGTTTTTTGGGCTATTTTTTTTTGGCGATTTTGCTGGGGACCCTCTAAGGGTTCAGGGGAGTATTTTGTTTGTTCAAAAAAACCCCCAAAACAAACGATTTTAATCAGGTTGGCAGCTACAACTTTCTTTTTCTGTGGGATCAGTTTGCCTGGCTTTGCTGTGACACCATTGCCTTGCCATGGCTTCCAAACCACAGTGTGTGATTTGTGGGTCGCGTAGGGCGGCTGTGGCGGACGTCGCAGCTGTACCTCCCTTTCGGCTGACTTAGAACATCATCCGGAGTTAAAGGAGCTGCCAGAACCTGATGGCCCCCCTAACTTATCAGAAGGGGACCTTTCCCCTGGTTCTCGCCCGCCTGGTTCTGTTACCCCTTCATCGGGCCAGGCTACGGAGCTTTTAAACACTGCCCTGGCATGTCCATCCGTGGATTTTTCCCCAGATTTTGTTCTTCTTATGCACCAGGCGTTTCGCTTAAGCCGGTCCGGGCACTTGCCTGAGGCTTGGGCTGCGCCTCTCCCTGGCCTTCCCTCGGGGGAGGGCCGGCGTCCTGCTCAGCCGGCCGCCAAGAGGTTTAAATCCCTGGAACCCGATCAGGACGCCGTGGGTTATCCTGATTTGGAAGCGGGGGATGATCCTGATCCTGACGGGGACGATCTGGAGGACGGTGAGATCCCAGAACCTGAGGACCAAGCACGGATTATTCGCGTTTTTCGTAGAGAGGAGTTAGTGCCTTTGATCACGGACTCTATTCAGACTCTTAACTTAGCGGCCCCTCGTCCTCTAGAGGATGACGGTTTGGAGGATCCGCTCATTCAAGCGGTTCGGGAGTCCCAGGTGGTGTTTCCCGTGCACCGTGTGGTGGAACAAATGATCCAATCCGAATGGGATCAACCAGAATCCGGTTTGAAGGGTGTTCGGACTATGAATCGTCTTTACCCCTTAGCCGACAAAGACAAGGACTTGTTTAAGTCCCCGCGGGTGGATGCTGCGGTGTTCGCGGTGACTAAGAAAACCACCATCCCGGTGGAGGGTGGTGCTGCCTTAAAGGATGCGCAAGATAAGAAGGTAGATAATTTGTTGAAGCAAGCCTTCGATACTAATGCCTTGTCTCTACAAGCCTCGATTTGTGGCGCTTGGGTGGCTCGAGCCTGTTTACATTGGGCACAGCACTTGCGCTCCACCTCTGGCTTGGACCAGCAGGGGCTGTTGGAGGTCACCCGCTTAGAGTCTGGGTCGGCGTACTTGGCGGATGTGCATTATGACTTAATTAGGACATTGGCTAATAGCATGGCATCGTTGGTAGCGGCGCGCCGGTCCATCTGGTTGCGTAACTGGGCGGCCGATAGTTCTTCAAAGTCACGTCTCAGTAAATTGCCCTTTAAGGGCAAGTTGTTGTTTGGTGATGCTCTGGATAAGTTGGTTAAAGACCTTGGTGAGTCTAAGGGAGGTAGACTACCGGAGGATAAGCCCAAGCTGACTAGAACTCTGCCCTCTGCGCGTGGCCAGTTTCGAGATTTTCGTAGATTTCGCTCCTCCCGTCTTTGGAGTTCTCAGCGCGGGCGTTTTGGATCGCGCTCCCAGGGGTTTCGTGGCTTCCGAGGTGCTGGACGAGGCTTCTCTGGCGCCTCCTCCTCCTCGTCCTCTTCCTTCAATCGCAAGCCACAATGAAGCGAGGCGGGCTCTAGAGGGAAGTCCGGTCATCGGGGGTCGCTTACGCGATTTTCTTCCCTCTTGGGCCCAAATTACCTCAGATCAGTGGGTGCTGCAGATAATCGAAAAGGGTTATGCACTGGAGTTTGCGTACCCACTTCCGGACTCCTTTGTTCTGTCCCCCAGCAGGGGCGATCACAAGACTCGAGGCCTGCGCGTGACCCTTCATCGTCTCTTATCCCTCGGGGCGGTGGTTCCCGTTCCTGCTTCCGAGCGCGGCGCCGGTCGCTACTCCATCTATTTTGTAGTTCCGAAGAAGGACGGTTTTCTCCGGTCCATATTGGATCTCAAGGGCGTGAATCGTGCTCTCAGGGTTCCGCACTTTCGGATGGAAACCTTGCGCTCTGTCATCGTGGCGGTGCGGCAAGGGGAGTTTCTCGCGTCTCTCGATCTCTCAGAAGCTTATCTGCACATTCCCATCCGGGAGTCTCCTCAAAGGTTCCTCCGTTTCGCGTTTCCTTGGGGTCACTATCAATTTCGAGCCATGCCCTTCGGTCTAGCTACTGCTCCCCGTACTTTCACGAAAGTGATGGTTGTGGTAGCAGCGGCATTGCGGAAAGAGGGCATCCTGGTTCACCCGTACCTCGACGATTGGTTGATTCGGGCAAAGTCCCATGACGAGTGTGTGCGAGTCACGAGCAGGGTGGTCTCTCTGCTTCAGGAACTCGGATGGGTGGTCAACGAGCAGAAGAGCTGTCTGCTGCCGACTCAAGACCTCGAATACCTGGGGGTGCGTTTCGACACGGTCAGGGGCCTGGTGTGTTTGCCGGAAAGACGTGTCATCGCCTTGCAGAGCCTCGTCCGTCTCTTCCTGCGCTTGCCGACCCCGTCCGCGTGGTGGTACCTTCGCCTCCTCGGCACGATGGCTGCGACCCTGGAGGTGGTTCCTTGGGCGAGGTTCCATATGCGTCCACTTCAGAGTGCCTTGTTACGCCGTTGGTCCAACCAGTTCGACTCTTTGAACATGAGGTTGCCTTGTCCGAAGCCGGTTCGTCGGTCGCTCCGGTGGTGGCTCTGCTCGGGAAAACCTGCGGATGGGGCTTCCCTTGGAACCTCCTCTGTGGATTCCGTTCACGACGGATGCCAGCCTCTCCGGATGGGGGGCTCACTGCGGGGAGCACTTCACGCAGGGAACGTGGTCTCCCCTGGAGGCCTCTTGGTCGATCAATCGGCTCGAACTTCGGGCGGTGCGACTCGCCCTGATAGCCCTCGTAGACGTGGTGCTCGGGAAGCCGGTTCGCGTGCTCTCGGACAATGCGACGACAGTGGCCTACATCAATCGCCAGGGTGGCACGGGCAGTGTCTCCTTGGAATCGGAGGCGACAGCTTTGTTCTCTTGGGTACAGACGCGTTTACCGGCGATCTCGGCGGCGCACATAGCAGGCACGGAGAATGTGCAAGCGGACTTCCTCAGCAGGGTGCGGGTGGATCCCGGGGAATGGGAACTGAACCCGCAAGTCTATGCGCAGATAGTTCGTCGGTGGGGTCCTCCCGTCATGGATCTCATGGCGACCTTTCAGTCGGCAAAGACGGGGCGCTTCTTCAGCAGGCGCCGAGAACGCATGTCCGAGGGGATCGACGCCCTCATTCAGCCGTGGCCGACGTCCGGTCTTCTGTACGTCTTCCCTCCGTGGGCGTTAGTCGGTCGAGTCGTTCAGCGCATCGAAAGCCACCGGGGGCGAGTGTTGCTGGTAGCTCCGGACTGGCCCAGGAGACCTTGGTATGCCGACCTGGTCAGATTACGCGACGGCGTTCCCTGGCCCCTGCCCTCGTTACCGGATCTTCTTCTGCAGGGTCCACTGCGGATGCCCCAAGTAGCTCGATTCTCGCTTACGGTTTGGCCATTGAAAGGGCTCGGTTAAGGAAGAGGGGTTACTCCCCTGCGGTGATTGACACTCTGCTCCAGGCGCGCAAGACATCTACCTCTCTCACTTATGTGCGCGTGTGGAGAATTTTTGAGGACTGGTGCTCCCGACGGGGGGTGCGGGCGGCGACCGTATCCGTGCCCGTTGTTTTAAGTTTTTTACAGGATGGCTTTGATAAAGGTCTCGCCGCCAGCTCTATAAGGGTTCAGTTGGCGGCACTCTCCTGTTACCGGGGCAAGGTGTTGGGTCTTTCTCTCGGGGCTCATCTGGACGTGCAGCGTTTTCTTCGGGCGGTTAGTCGATTGCGTCCTTCGCGTAGAATCTCCGTTCCTCCGTGGGACTTGAATCTCGTCCTGCGTGCTTTGGTTCGAGAGCCCTTTGAGCCTCTCCGACGGGCATCGCTTAAGGATCTAACCCTAAAGACCGTGTTTCTCGTGGCCATCTGTTCTGCTCGAAGAATCTCTGAGCTTCAAGCGCTTTCCTGCAGGGAGCCCTTTTTGTCCTTTTCCCCGGATCGTGTGGTCCTTCGGCCCGTTCCTTCTTTTTTGCCCAAGGTGGTTTCACCTTTTCATTTGAATCAGGCGGTTTTTCCTCCCGGTCCTGCATACCGTTTCCGACAGCCCTGCGGACAAGGGACTTCACTTACTGGATGTGAAGCGCGTTCTTCAGCGTTATTTGAAAGTGACTGCGGCCTTCCGCAAAACCGACCGTTTGTTCATGCTCTTTGGCGGTGCGCGGAAAGGAGAGGCGGCGGCCAAGGCCTCTATCGCGCGTTGGGTCAAAGAAGCGATCGCGTCGGCGTATCTCTTGCAGCATAGGTCGGTTCCGGAGGGGTTACGAGCCCACTCTACCAGAGCTCAGGCGACGTCCTGGGCGGAGCTTAGCTTAGTGCCGCCAGTGGAAATCTGTAAAGCGGCCACTTGGTCGATGTTGCATGCCTTCAGTAAGCACTACAGGTTGGATGTCTTGGCTGCTCGGGATTCTTGTTTTGGTTCGGCTATTCTGCGCGCTGGCTGGCAAGGTCCCGCCCGGGTTTGACTGCTCTGTTACATCCCGATTGTGGAGGACTAAACTGGAGGACCGCTCAGGAAATGGAAATTACACATACCTGGTAATTGTAGTTCCTGGAGGGTCCAGTTTAGTCCTCCTTCCCTCCCGCGGCTCACGTTGTGGGTTGCGGCGCGCTTTGACGAACAGCTCAGGCTGCGAGCGATTGTATTTGATCCTTTCTGGCTTTCGCTGCTCCTTTTGGCCGCGCTTCCGTTCCTTTGGTTGTTGCGGTTTTTCTTCCAACCCTTTCCCTTGCGGGGTTTGGGTGGGGGCTCTCCCTTTTATTACCGGTGCGTCGATTGGGGCGCAGTGCAGCGGTCTGACTTCCTCGTTTGGGGAGGGGTTGGGGCCCTTTTGGGGACGACGTTTCTCTGTTACTTTTAAGAGTATTTAAAAACAAATAAAAAAATAAAAAAATAAAAAACAAACGCATTTTTCTAATAGTGTCATGTGTTGCTTCTTTAAGTATGCTTTGTTACTAGACACTGGGGGCTTATGGGAGCTCCTCCTGCATACATCATACGGAAAGAGTTGATTGGTCCAGTCTCCAGGCTGCAGGAGGAGGTGCACTACCCGATTGTGGAGGACTAAACTGGACCCTCCAGGAACTACAATTACCAGGTATGTGTAATTTCCATTTTGTGGCACCCGTAGGGGCTCGGTCTCGGACGTGGGGGGGGGGGGGTGTCGTGACTGCGCATCTGAAGTGCTTACTAAGGAGCAAGAAATGCAGGATTGGTCTAAAGAAGGCACTGCTCTGGTGGCGCAGGGTGCTGCCACTTCTGCGGAAGGGGAGTCTCTGAGGGAGTCTCTGTCCGCTCTTCCTACTTCAAATTTGGCTTTGCCTGGTAATTTCGCCACTCCCATGGTGTCTGGGGCAGCTTTTGAGGGTTTCTCCCCAGATTTTGTGCTGCTGCTTCATCAGGCTTACTGCTTGTGGCAGCAGGGGGGACTTGCGGATGTCTTGCTTCTTGGGGCGACAGGAGGCCAAGCGGCCACCGAAAGGTTCGGTGGTAGTGATGGTAGACTGGTTAAGAGGGCCCGATCAGTGGAAGATCAGCCTTTTGGTTCGGACTGGCCGGATGCAGGGGACCGTGAGCTGGAGCCAGAAGCCGGGATGGAGGATTTAGAGGAAGGTGAGATTCAGGAACCTGAAGATCAAGCAAGGATTATCCAGGTCTTTCAAAGGGAGGAGTTGACAGCGCTCATTACAGAGTCCCTTCAGGCTCTCAACCTTTCGATGGTGGTACCAGCAGAGGATGAGGGTTTGGTGAATCCTCTCATTCAGGCGGTACGAAAGTCCCAGGTGGATTTTCCTGTTCACCTTGTGGTTAAGCAGATGATTTAGGATGAATGGGACGTGCTGGAGGCAGGCTTGCGTGGTGTGAGGTCCATGAATCGTCTCTCTATCCCTTGGCGGATCAAGAGCAGGAAGTGTTTCGTTCTCCCTGTATACACGCGGCAGTTTCAGAGGTCACGAAGAAGACTACCATTCCAGTTGAAGGCAGTGCAGCTTTGAAGGACGTACAGGATTGGAAGTTGGGCGCCTTATTTGAAGCAAGCTTTTGAGGTTAATGCTCTGGCTCTGCAGGCCTCTATTTGTGGAGCTTGGGATATGAGAGCATGCCTTTGCTGGTTGCAGTGTTTGCAGCAGCCAGTTCACCAAACGCAGGAGCAGCTAGCTGATTTGACAAGACTAGTGTCAGGTTCCGCATATTTGGCCGATGTCCACTATGATCTTATTAGAGGTTTGGTGAATAGCATGGCTTCCTTGGTAGCCGCACGCCGCTATCTTTGGCTCAGGAACTGGGCGGCGGACAGTTCCTCCAAGTCATGTCTTAGCAAGCTTCCTTTTAAGGGGAAGCTGTTGTTTTGGAGAAGGTCAAGGATTTGGGGGATTCTAAAGGAGGTCGCTTGCCAGAGGATAAACCGAAGCAGGGGCAAGCCTTGTTACCTTCCCGTAGGCAACCTCGGGATTTCAGGCGTTTTCGTACCTCCTGTTTGGGAGGTTTTCAAAGAGGATGGTTTTCTTCTCGAGCTCAAAGTTTTAGAGGATTCTGGGGAGTGGGCAGAGGATTTGTTAGTCCCTCTTCCTCAGTTTTTTGGAAAGCACAATGAAGCGAGGTGGACCCAGGCAGGAATTCAGCCGGTAGGGGGTCAACTTCGGGAGTTTCTTTCTGCCTGGGTCCAGATAACATCCGATCAGTGGGTGTTGGATGTCGTTCGCGAAGGTTATTCTCTCAAGTTTGCTCGTCCGGTGGTCGACTCTTTTGTCATGTCGCCGTGCAGGTGGCGAAAAGGACGATTGCGGTATGGGAGAGTCTGGCTCGTCTTTTGCAGCTTGGAGCAGTGGTTCCGGTTCCGTGAGAGCACTACGGTATCGGTCAATACTCAATTTATTTTGTGGTGCCAAAGAAAGGCGGGGCCTTCTGCCCGATTCTGGATCTCAAGGGGGTAAACCGCTGTTTGCAGGTACCTAATTTCCGAATGGAGATCTTACGTTCGGTTATAATGGTGGTTCGTCAAGGGGAGTTCTTGACGTCTCTCAATCTCAACGAAGCATATTTACACATTCCGATCAGACCAGAGCATCAGAGGTTTCTAAGATTTGCGCTACCGTGGGGGCATTTTCAGTTTCAGGTGTTGCCCTTTGGTCTGGCGACGGCTCCGTGCACCTTCACTAAGGTTATGGTGGTGGTGGTGGCAGCAGCTCTTCGGAAGGAGGGAATATTAGTTCATCCCTATCTCGACGACTGGTTGATTCGGGAAAAGTCCATGGCCGAGAGTATGCGAGTGACAAAGTGGTAGAGCTCCTGCAGAGGCTCGGTTGAGCCGATTGGTTCCGATGCAAGTTCTAGAGTATTTGGGAGTTCGCTTCGACACTCGTGTGGGATCGGTTTTCCTGCCAGATCTCCAAGCCCAGGGCCTGCGACTTCTGGTGTGTGATTTTTTGAGGACTCCTGCAACATTGGCCTGGCACTATCTCTGCATGTTAGGGACAATAGCGGTGACTCTGCAAGTTGTGCCGTGGGCCAGAACTCACATGCGTCCCTTACAGAGGTCGCTGCTCCGTCGATGGTCTCACCAGAACAACTCTCTGTCCCAGCGCCTCCCCTGTCCTTTGCGGGTCAGGAAGTCTCTTGAATGGTGGCTTCATCTGCAGAATCTTGCGGCGAGCATGCCTCTCGAACAGCCGCAGTGGTTGCCAGTGTTAACGCATGCCGGTCTCGCAGGATGGGGAGCTCATTTTGGAGAGCTCTTCATGCAAGGCGGCTGGACCGAACAGGAAGCCAACTGGTCCATCAATTGGCTGGAGTTGCGAGCGGTAGCTCTAGCACTTCAGGCCTTCGAATCCACCTTATGGGGTCGAGCGGTTTGAGTGCTCTCAGACAATGCCGCGACTGTTGTGAACCTCAATCATCAAGAGGGCATGGGAAGCACGGCTCTGGAAGTGGAGGCAGAAAGTCTCTTCAGTTGGGTAGAGCCTTGACTTCAGGCTCTGTCGGCGGCATACAGCCGGTTCAAGTGGATCCCGGAGAATGGGAGCTTCATCCGGAGGTGTTTGCTCAGATTGCCCTCAAGTGGGGATCTCTGGTTATGGATCTCATGGTGACCTTTCGGTCGGCCAAAGCCAGTCGCTTTTACAGCAGACGACGAGCATGAATGTCGGAAGGTTTAGATGCCTTACTCCAACAATGGCCCGTTCACAATCTCCTCTACGTGTTTCCCCCTTGGGCGCTCATAGGACGAGTGGTACAGCGCATCGAGTCTCATCGGGGAAGAGTGGTTCTAGCAGCTCAAGATTGGCCTTGTCATCCGTGGTATGCCGATCTGGTGCGTCTGCTCGACGGGGAACCGTGGCAGATGCCGCTAAGGGAGGATCTGCTACTTCAGGGTCCTCTACGAATGCCTCAGGTACATCGGTTCTCGCTTATGGCTTGCCATTGAAAGGGCTCGGTTAAGGAAGAAGGGTTATTCCAAGGCAGTGATTGACACCTTGCTTCTGGCAAGAAAGAGGTCCACTTCCTTAGCATATGTGCGTGTCTGGCGTGTTTTTGAGGACTGGTGTGCTCAACGTCAGTTTCGTCCGGCCTCGGTATCTGTACCGACAGTGTTGAGTTTCTTGCAAGATGGGTTCGATAAAGGATTGGTTGCCAGTTCGTTAAGGGTGCAGTTGGCAGCTATTTCTTGTTACCGAAGAAAGGTGCAAGGAGTTCCTTTTGGGGGTCCATGCTGATGTTCTACATTTCTTGAGAGCGGTATCCCATCAGTGTCCTTCGCGCAGGGTGGTTTCTCCTCCGTGGGATCTCAACCTGGTTTTAGGAGCCTTGACAAGGGAGCCTTTTGAGCCTTTGCATCAGGCTTCCCTAAAGGACTTGACTTTGAAGACAGTATATTTGGTAGCCATTTGCTCTGCACGTCGAATCTCTGAGTTGCAGGCTTTGTCCCGTCGGGAACCGTTTCTGACTTTTTCTAAGGAAAAAGTGGTGTTGCGTCCCATACTGTCTTTTTCCTACCAAAGGTAGTTTCACCATTTCATGTGAATCAGTCGGTCTCTTTGCCCATTTTGGGTGTTTCAGGGGAGACCGCGTTGGACCGTAGTTTGCGTTTGTTAGACATTAAGAGGGTACTTCGGCGATACTTGAAGGTCTCGGAGTCCTTCCGCAAGTCTGACCGTTTGTTCGTTCTCTTTGGTGGGCCGCATAAAGGTGACGCGGCGGCCAAAGCTTCAATGTCCAAATGTGTTCGTGAAGCAATAGCGTCAGCTTATATCTTGCAAGGTCGTCAGGTGCCCTTGGGGCTGCGGGCTCATTCTACTAGAGCGCAAGCGGCTTTGTGGGCAGAGCATAGCTTAGTTCCGCCGGTTGAGATTTGTAGAGCAGCCACTTGGTCTTCCTTGCATACTTTTAGTAAACATTACTGACTGGATGTTCAAGCGGAGGGAGATGCCTGTTTCGGGTCGGCAGTTTTGCAGTTGGGGTGGACAGGTCCCTCCCAATAGGTGAGGGACTGAACTGGAGGGACGATAAGGAAAGAGAAATTAGATTTATCTGCTAATTGTTGTTCCTTGAGGAACTCCAGTTCAGTCCCGATTCCCGCCTGGGGGTCTTTTGGTCAGCTTCCGCAAAGCATGCTGCGTGATGCGCGGTGACTACAATCCAGTAGGATAAGTTCAGCAAATGTGCTCTCTATTCAGGTAAAGTATGCCTTGTATTCTTTCTTCTCTCTCCTTTCTGTCCTATTTCTGCAAACGGGAGAGGGAGAGTTATCCTCTCATTTACGGGGTTTTAGTTCAGTGTTAGAGTTAAATTGTATTTAATATTATACCTACTTATTTGTTGCTCCTTTGAGTCTGCTTTGTCATTAGATCACTGGGAGCTGGTGGGAGGTGCCAGCAGGATATCTACAGTGGTGTCACAGTTCTGATATGCCCAGTCTCCATGCTACGAGAAGAGGTGCACAACCCAGAGGTGAAGGACTGAACTGGAGTTCCTCAAGGAACAACAATTAGCAAGTAAGTCTAATTTCTCTTTAGTGTACTTTCAGTCTGCCATATAGATTTCAGCTGTTAGTTTCATTCCATAAACAAATTTAAATGCCTTCCAGTTTAGTCTTTTCTTTTTGACTCAGTCTTTCATTTTGATTTTGTTTCGCTATACTCTGGACTGATATCTGAATGGACAGCCCTAGTTTGCGAGAATAAAGTGTTTTTTCAAGTTTTTTGTAGTCCTAACTTTGATTTGATTAACTTGCATGTTTGTAATTTCCTAGGTGAATCAATGAGATAAGTTAATGAAGGATGTGCTTCTTCCTTATCGTATCTCTCTATCTATTCCCATACAGTTAATGTGTACCCTATTTGGTGCTAATCCTAAATGTTCTCAATATTTTTTTTTCTACAGCTTGCTACTTTGTCTAAAAACAGTAGTGGTTATGAATCCAAACTGACTTTTACTGGCTCGCCACGTCTTGTGTAATGTTAGCCTTCCACTTTCAAACTGTACCCTGGCCACCATCAACTCTGCGAATCTGTGCGGAGCAGCAGCCTGCTACACCAGCCCTGCTACTTCAGGGCCTATGATGACAATAGATCATGCTTCCTTTTTCTACTAATTTTCTTAATCCTTCTGCCAGACTAGACCAAATGAATGGTTATTCACCTACCTACCATCAGATAGAGATAGAGACCAAAACCTTTGGTGATCGGTGGCATAAATTCTATCCAAGCAGCTCTAACAGTGCAGGGGAGCCCAGTCAGGAAGGGGCCTATTGACTCCACACTGTGGTGGTACAAGCAGAGCACAGCAAACAAACTTGCTTTTTAAAAAGTGGCCACACCGCCACCTTTGGCTTCCACCAATGACAGTATCTCTTGCCTGTCCCCTGGCAGCTGGGAAGCACATAAGCTACTCACCTTCCTCTGCCAGGTTGTTGTCTGAGACTTTGACCCTGTAGAGTGGGTTTGAGCAGAGGAGTGGGGGTGAGGAAGCCACTTTTGCCGCCATTGCCACCATCATGGGGGGCCTTCAGCAAAGATTTGAGGGAGGAGTGGCCTAGTGGTTGGGGCAAGTTACCTCAGGCCGGAAGGTTGGGGGTTCAAATCCCACTAGAGGACAGCAGCCTTGGGCCAGAAGGACTGGGGTTTCTAGTCCCACAGGTGCTCCCTGTGGTCTTGGGCAAGCCACTTAACCCTCCATTGCCCATGTTCCCTGTAAGTATTAGTGTATGTGTCTCATATCCCCTTGTGTTAAATGTATCCCCCAATTGTGTTGACCACTTTGATTGAAGGATAAGGTGGTATACAAAACTATCTAAATAAATAAATAAATACAGTTTACTTGGGGGCCCTTCATTTAAACGTCTGCCACTGGTGACATCATTTCTCCCTATAAGAGTTGTTTGATAAGGAAGCATGTCAGTAAGTTCTCTGTCTCAGTATATGATAGCACACTGGTACAGCAATGATATGTTAAGGTTCTTGGGACTGGTGACTGGTCCTCACCCAGTGGAACACACAGCAGTGTTTAGAGGTTTTGCAAGCATCAATTAATTTCTGGCTGATCTTCATTTTAAATTGAGTTCTGATCTTTGGAACAGTTCTCCAAGGTCTGGTGGTGAGAGAGCACTCCACAGGAGTACCACTTCTTCTCACCACTCCTGGTCTGGCTGGCCAACAGCATAGCACGCTTATGGAGTGTCACACCCCAGCCCTCTGCTTAAGGCTTAGAGGGGTAGGGTTGCCATTAACTTCTCTTATAAAAAGGTTGAATAAACTATTTTTCCCAGTGAAGCATGCTGGGAGTTGTAGTTTTTGGCCTTCTAAGATGAAGTGTAGTCATGAAACCGAAAGTAAAGGCAAATGACAAAATTTATTCCCCAAACGCAAACAAAGTCAATGTAGACTGTAACAGGATACTTCTCCATTCATTCGCTCAAGGTTATTTACAACTTAGGCTGGATGAGCTTCACAGTCATTAATTATATGCAGCTGCTTATCAATATAACGGATAAAGAAAACACAGCTTCTTCATTCAACAAAGTAAAACTATCTTCTTTTTATCTTTTTCTTCATTAAGCATTCAAATGTACATGCAACAGGTATCTTCCCATTAAAAAGAGCAAGTTCCTACCTTCAGTTCAGGCTAGGTTTCATTACTCTACTTTTCAGGAGACTTTATCTTTTCAGCTATTCTTTAGCAAAGGGACTCAATGCTAACTGCTTGACATAGAGTACAGTTCATGAGTACTTCTGGAGGCAATAAATCCTGCTCAATAGGCTCAACCTGCATTTCCTCTGGCTCCGGTAATGCAGTGCCCTGCTCTGAGCTTTTAACGTATGTCTCAGGGTCTATTCTCTCTGAGGATCCCTGTGTCTCTCTTGAGCACAGCTCCACCCGGCAAGGATAAATTGTACCTGAAGCTGTGGACACTTCTCCCCGGCTGTGTTCACCAGTCTCCCTCCAGCTTCTGGGAAACAGTCCCCGGTTCACTTCCCTGAGTTCCTTCCTGGAGCTCTGCCACGGCTCCCTGTTCCAGGCTTGGCTCCTTTGACTCCTGTGCTAAGTCCTGGGCTCCCACCTCTGAACTCTCTGAACCTTCTGATCAGGAACTGGGGTTTGAAGCCTTCTCTGCTCTCTCCCTCCAGGCTCTCTCCTCCCGGGCTCTCCTCTCTGCTTTCTCTCTAGCCAATCTTTATCTTTATCTTTATTTACATTTTATATACTGCCCTTGTCGAGACGTGAGAGCGGTTTACAATAAAATAATATAAAATAAAGGCGTCAGAAAGGAAAAGAAATCCAATAAAATAAAGAAAAAGACGGACCAAAGAGGTCACAAGACAAACAGTAGACAAAAACTAAGCAAAACTATAGGCAACCAAAGACAAACAAAACAAAATTAGACAGGACTGCTGGGAGGGAGATCATATGCCTGTTGGAACAAATGTGTTTTTAATAAGTTTTTGAAATGTTGATATGAGGATTCTAGGCGAAGAGAAGATGGTAGAGAATTCCAAAGTGAGGGTCCCAGGAAAAAGAAAGCGGCACGGCGTGTCTGTTTGAGGTGAGCTCGTGCGGGTGGGGGAAGAAACAAACAGCATGTAAAGAACGGAGTTGGCGATAAGGAGTGTGAAGGGAAACTAGGTTCGCTAAATACTGTGGGTTGGAAGTATTTATTTATTTATTTATTACAGTTTCTTATATACCGCGCTATTTAGAATCAGCGCGGTTTACATCATAACAAAACGACCATAACGACAGACTGTCAGGTTTTACATTGAACAGGAGTACAAACTTGGATAACCGGGTTAACTATATACATAAGATATCTACACTGCAGATATAAGTTGTAAGGGCATTTCTAGACTGGGTCATTTCTTGGAAGGGATATCTAGTTCAGTTGCTGTCTGGGAAGTATTGGCGGAAAAGGTAGGTTTTGAGAGCCTTCCTGAACTGATATAGATTGGTAATGGCCCTAATGTCGGGGGGTAGAGTGTTCCAGCATTTGGGGACATAAAAGCTGAATGCCCTGTTTGTGGTGTTCGTGTTGGACTTTGTCGAAGCCTTTGGTATAGCTAGCAAGTTTACAGCTGATGTTCTTCTTGATCTGTTGGGGGGGACCATGTGGATTAAAAGCGTGAGTGAGAGGGATGAAGTACCTTTGATTGCCTTAAATGCTAATAAAAGGGATTTGAAGGTGATTCTCCCGTGGATTGGTAGCCAGTGCAGCTGTTTGAGAATAGGAGTCACGTGGTCGTTTCTGGATGCACCGTAGAGGACCCTAGCTGCGGCATTCATGGCCAACTGTAAGGGGGTTAGTGTGGATTGGGGGAGACCTTGTAAGATGGCATTTGCAAAGTCAAAATGCGGCAGGATCAGCGCTTGATATATGGTTCGGAAATCGTCTGGGTCCAGCAGGGAGCGTAGGTGTTTGAGGGAGCGGATTTTGAAGTAGATGGCTTTGACTATGTTGCTTATGTGGCGTTTCATGTCTAGATGTTGGTCCAGGGTAACTCCCAGATATTTTATTGCATCTTTAGTTTGCAAATCAGCTTCCTTGACACTGATGTGGGACGGGGGCGTAAAGTTGGAGTCTCTGGTGATGAAAAGGACCTCTGTTTTTTTATGCTGGATACATAGGTTCTGTGTCTGGAGCCATGTTGAAACTGCATTGAAACAATCTGTGAGTGGGGTCAGGTCCATGTGGGTTGTGGAGAAAGGCATGTATAAAAGAATGTCATCTGCATATATCATGCAGTTTACGTTGAATGATCTTATGATATTGCAGATGGGCTGCATGTAGATATTGAAGAGTAAGGAGGATAATGAGGATCCTTGAGGTACCCTTTGCTTTTGATTGAAGTGGCTTGACTCTTCTGATCCAGACTTCACATATTGCCATCTATCGTCCAGATAAGACTTACACCATTTTAGTGCATTGTTGCAGACACCCTTTTCTTTTAGTCTTCCGAGGAGGATTTCTTGACTCACGGAGTCAAACGCCGCGGCGATGTCTAGGAAAATGAGCACAAAACCTTGACGGATGTTGTCAATTCCTGTGATGATATTGTTGAATAGACCAGTAAGTAGTGTCTCAACCCCATGATGTTCTCTAAACCCATGTTGGCAGCTGTCTAAGGGAGCAACAGAGTCTATGTGATCTTGAATTTGCTGTTGTGCTTCTTTCTCAATTATTTTGGCTAAGAGGGGGATGCTAGCTATTGGTCGATAGGAGTCAACCCTTTGGGGGTCCAGTTTGGGGTTTTTCAGTAGTGGCCTAATGGAAGTCTGCTTGAGTGAAGTGGGAAAATAACCTGTTGTAAAGGAGAGTTTCATTATATTTGCGATGACAGGGCTGAACACATCACGTAGCTCCTTGATCCAAAAAGCTGGACATGGGTCGGTCTGTGCAGTGGAGGTGTTGAGTGATGCTATGGTGTTCTCAATACATTTATTGGATGGTGTGGAAAAAAAGTTAAGTGGAGAGAGGTCCGTTGGTTCTTGATATTGGACTGCTGCGACCTTGTTAGTTTGCACAATCTTGGATTGCAGATAATCAGCGAATTCTTGTGGGTGAATCTCGCTGTGTTGATCGGGCGATGGTTCCTTTGAGAGGGATTTGACCAGATTGAAGAGGTCACGTGGTTTATTCAAAGACCTCTTTAGGGTGTCAGTGTGATATTGTCTCATTCTGGTAGTGATTGTTTCTCGATGTATTGCAAGGTGGGTTAGGTATGCGGTCTGGTCTTCCGGTGAGCGCGATCGGCGCCATCGGCGTTCGAGTCTACGTAGTTGCGTGAGAGAAGCACGCAGCTCAGGAGAGAACCATGGAGAGGATCTTCTTTTCGATCTTGCTGTATTTTTAGGGTTCGGGTGTTGTGAGATGGCAAGCAAGCTGGAATTCCAGCAAGAGATTAGTTCATTAAGGTCAGGTGTTGTTTTGTTAATGAGTGATGGGGCTCTGAAAGGATGAGTTCCCTATCGAAGGGGCGGAAGCTTCTAGTGGCAGTTCGAGAGGTGATGTTCGTGGGTTGGCTTCTGTTCAGCTGGTCATTGTTGCTGGGAATCTGGATAATGATCAATTTGTGGTCGGACCAGGGTACATCCACGACTGATGTTGGCAGATTGTGGTTTTTGACCATGACTGGATGTGGCACAAAAACCATGTCCAGAATGTTCCCTTTCGTATGTGTGGGTTCATTTATGATTTGTTTGAGTCCCAGGTCTTCCATAGCATCAAGGAACGCATTTGCGTGGTTTTGGGGTAACGATGGGAGATTGAAATCACCCATTATCCAATTTGGTTTGTTGGGAGTGCGGGTGTTAGCTGCAAGATCAATAATGGTTGGAAGGTCAACTGGAGAAGTAGATGGTGTTCTATATAACAGTGTAAAGGAGCATTGTTGGTTAGCAACAGAGAGGGTGTCCAGGCTGTTTGTGCTAGAAGAGTCCACAATGTGGAAGTTGAGGTCTGATTTGGAGATTATGAGCACCCCTCCTCCTTTTTTGTTTTCCCTATGTCTCGTGTGTATGGAGAAATTGGGGGGAAGTAGTTGATTGAGGAGGACGTTGTCTTCTGGTGATAGCCATGTTTCTGTGATCATGAGGATCTCAAGGTTGTAGAAGGAGATTTTGTCAAGGACAACAGGCCATTTTTTGCGGATGGAACGTGCGTTGATGATGGCCCATTTTAGGGGTCGGCATCTCAAAGGTTTTTCCTGGTTGGGTGTATTGGATAGCTGGAGTGCTGTATGGATGACTCTATGTAATAGTATAAGAAACTTATATTTAAACCGAAAATGAAGCAGTAGCCAGTGAAGGCAATACAGAAGAGGAGTTACATGATCTGATTTCTGGGCAGAAGTGACAAGTCGGGTGGCTGTATTCTGTAGAAGTTGTAAGCGTTTGAGTTGGTAAGCAGGGAGATTGGCAAAAGCCACATTGCAATAGTCCAATCTGGACATGACTAAAGCCAGTAACAGAGTAGTGAGGGAGTCTGGGGACAAAATCGAGCGGACTGAACGTAATTGACACAGTGTAAAGAAAGAACGGCGGGATAAGTTTGACACGTGTTCATGAAAAGACAACGACGAATCCAGGGTTACCCCTAAGTAACGAAGAGAGGAAGTGAGAGGAATAGAAGTGGAATTTATTTGAGGCATGATGACCGGACAGGGAGTGCTCAGCGACATCCACATGGCTGAGGATTTAGAAGGATTCAAATGGAGAAAATTAGAAGAGAGCCAGGTGGCAATATGAGTGAGGCAAGTATTAAAGGGGGGGGGGGGGGTGATATCAACCATGACTGGGGAAGTATGGAAAAGAAGGACAATGTCATCAGCATAAATGTAAATTGAAACTGGAAACTGTTGGACCAAAAGGGGAAGCGGAGCAAGAAAAATATTAAAGAGCAGAGGGGATAAAACTGAACCCTGGGGGACTCCACATAACAGCGGAATGGACGGAGAGGTTTGGTGATTGGCACAGACAACAAAGGAGCGAGCAGTAAGAAAAGAGCGGAACCAACGTAGCACCACACCCTGCAAACCAATATCAAAAAGACGTGAGAGAAGGGTCCGATGATCGATCAGATCAAAAGCTGCGGATAAATCCAATGAAACCAAAAGTGTAATGTTGCCACGGTCGTGGGCTACATGAATCTCGTTTAGCAGGGCCAGGAGAATAGTTTCCGTACTATGTCCTAGTCTAAAACCCGCTTGACGGGGATGAAGGGCATTGGTAGCCTCAACATGGGAAGAGAGTTGAAGAAAGACTAGATGCTCCAATATTTTTGCAAGGAAAGGGAGATTAGATACCGGGCGCCAATGCGATAGTACTGAGGGATCGAGAGAAGGCTGTTTCAGCAGGGGATGGACTATGGCTGATTTCCACACAGAGGGACAATGACCAGATGATAAACTGGAATTAAGCAGGATTGTAATGAGAGGTACTAACTGCAAAGAAGGTTCCACCAGCCAATTGGAGGGGATGGGATCTAGTGAGCAGGTGGTCTTCCTAGACTGCGATAAAGTAAGCAGCACCTCTGCTGTAGTGAGGGAACGAAAGGTGGACCATGTATGGGATAAAGCTCTATTTGTAGTTCCAACAGCATATGGAGCGATTGAAACACAGGACTCAGCATCAGCCAACTAGCTTTTTATATCCTGCAGACAATGGTGTAAGTGGCATTCCTGGGAGTCCAGGGGTGTTGGATTTAGCTCCCTGGGGATCTCTTCCCTCCATAGGATTGTTACTCAGGTGTCAAGGACTGAGCTCCAGGAACAGTGCCATTCCATATCATCCTGCTAGGCCTGTCCAGACAAGTGAGTTGTGTTCCCCTACTGGCAGATTGGTAGAGACAAGAACCAATGAAAAGTCCAGGTTTCAATGGCATCACTCCTATGTCTCTAGTCGCCTCAGCCACCAGAGGTCCCTTCAGTATTTCTTTGTCTCCAGCAGATGGTGGATGGATGTTCCCCTCTCTGTAGAAAATCTGAGGATTGAGAGGAAAAGAGATTGATTAAATGCTTGTGAATGACCACCTTGAGGACAGAAAGCTGATTCTCTCACTAGAGCTCAACGTGGGAGGCTCCAGTAGACTGTGGTCTTTTCGGTAGCCATAGCAGGAGGGAAAATTGGTTCAGCTCCTGCTCTTCTCATGATAAGAGCCTGTTGAGCAGTCACAAATTGGAAGGTTCTGGAAGAGTACAGCAGCCTCACACAAACTCGGCGCTCCCTCTCTCCCTCCTCTGTCACCCCTGCTCTCTCCCGAAGATCGCAGAAGGCTCTCAAAGGGATCGCCTGCCAGCCAGCCACCCGGGGTCTCGGGGCTCTCTTCATTACTATCCTGGAAAACCTTTTTCTTCTCTGCTTCTGGGCCTTGGGCTCATTCTCAGTTCTTTTGTGGAGCATGTGGGCTCAGGGACTCGATCCCCTCCAGAGGAGAGGACCCTTCTGGGCTGCTCAATGAAGGTTTGGAGGCCCATTCCCAGGTTCCTCTGGTTGGAGACAGGCTTCACTTTTTCTTTCAGCAATGGGACTGGGTTACTAAGGATCACTGGGTGCTAGACATCATTCAGTTTAGCTATGTCCTAGAATGCAAAGAGCCAATTCAGGATGCTTTCATTATTTCCCTTTCTAGGTCTGCGATCAAAAGTGCTGCTGTGCAAACCACCATGGACAAGTCACTATGCCTAAAGGCTCATCCTCCTGGACAAATGATGCAAGGACAGATACTCCATCTCTTTCATGGTGCCAAAAAAAAGATGGTTCCTTCTGGCCCATTTTGGACCTCAAGGAGGTCAACAAGCATTTGCATGTCCTGCGCTTCCAGATGGAAAACTTGTGCTCCATTTTCAAGCAGTGCGCCGAGGGGAGTTTTTGACTTCTCTGGATCTGGCCGAGACATATTTTCATATCCCAATCCGGATGGATCAGCAGAAGTATCTGGGTTTTGCCATGCTTGGCCCTCACTATCAGTTCGCCACCCTCCCTTTTGAGCTATCCACTGCCTCAAGGACGTGGTGATGGTAGCTGCGGCGCCATGGCACCAAGGGATCTGTGTCCATCCTTATCTGGATGACTGGCTCATCTGTGCCCATTCCTTTTCAGAAGTGTCTAGGGTGGCATCCTGAGTGGTGTCCGTTTTGGAAAGCCTCAGCTGGGTGATCAATCAGGAAAGAGTCAGCTGTTGCGTTCCCACTCACTGGAGTTTCTGGGAGCATGTTTTGACACTCGAGTGGACAGAGTTTTCCTGCCAGAAGAAAAAGCCAAGACTGTTGGATTGCCTGGCGCTGTTCTGTGTGCAGCAGGCTTCCAGAGTCTGGGATTATCTTCAGCTCCTCAGATTGATGGCAATGACCATAGAGATGGTGCCATGGGTGCATGCTCACATGTGACCACTCCAGCAGTCCTTATCAACTCGGTGGTCCCTGAGTTCTCAGGTGTTCAAGTACAGACTTCTGTTCCCATTGATGGTGAAGGCAAGCTGCATTGGTAGCAGCAGCAGCAGCCCTATCATCTAAGAAAGGGGTACTGCTGGACAATTTCTCCTGGATCCTGCTGATAACGGATGCTAGTCTCTAGGGCTGGGGAGCCCATTGCCAATACTTTGCGGCCCAGGGCCATTGGAACCGCATGGAAGTGGTGTGGCCTATCAACTGCCTCAAGGCAAGAGCCATCAGGTTGGTTCTTCTGCATTTCCGGCCCTTGGTTGAGGGTGAGGCAGTTTGAGAGTTTTCAGACAATACTACAGCAGCGCTTATCTCAATTGGCAAGGCAGCATGAGGAATGCTAGGGTAACTCTGATATGAGGAACGCTAGGGTAACTCTGGGTTTGTCTGGGTGGAGAAGAACCTCCTAGTCTTGTCGGCTCAGCACAATGCCGGGGTGGACAGTACGGAAGCGGATTTCCTCAGCCGCCAATCTCTGGATCCTGGAAAGTGGGGGGTTGAGTCAGGAGGCATTTCAGTTGATTCTGCGCCGCTCAGGTTTCCCCAAAGTGGATCTGATGGTGACCCGTTCCAATACCAGAGTTTGTCGCTTCTTCATTCGCCACACAGTGTCCAAAGGTGTTGACGCCCTGACCCAGCCTTGGCCAAATCAGTGACTGCCCCTGGTGGGGTGTGTGATTCGGTGTATATAATGCCAAACTAGCAAGATTGGCCGGTGAGAGTGTGGTCTGAAGACCTTATGTAGCTCCTTCAGGTGCCTTCTCTTCGGTTGCATTCATCTTGGGGTCTATTGCGGCAGGGACCAGTCGTCCTGGAGGACCCGACTCCCTTTTTGCTTACAGCATGACTTTTGAAAGGAGATGGCTAGCGCGTAAGGGTTATTCTCCAGCAGTGGTTTCTACTCTGCTTGGTGCCCAAAGGAGGTCTACCAAGCCAGCATACGTACAGATATGGTGCCTTTTTGAGCACTGGTGCGGCATGCAGCAGTTCGCCCCTGAGGCATCCAAGGTGTCCTTCCTGTTGGCCTTTCTAGAGAAGGGCCTTTCCTTTAGTTCAGGTGGCAGTTCTGGCCTTGCACCCAGACATCTCGCGTTTTTTTCCAGGGGTTTCAGTATCTGCGTCCTCCCCTCCAATCTATGATCCCTTCCTGGGATCTGTGTGTGGTACTCAGGGTCCTGATGTTGGTGCCCTTTGAGCTGTTGAAGCACGCAACCTTAAAGGATTTGATGCTCAAGACAATATTATTGGTCGCGATTTGTTTCGCAAGGCAGTTTTCTGAGCTGCAGGCTCGGTCTTGCCGAGATCTTTATCTGTCCTTTTCGAAGGAGGCCATTTCCTTCGGCCTGCATTTTCCTTTTTGTCTAAAGTGCTTTCTCCCTTTCATGTGAACTAGGTGATCTTTCTGTCCTCCTTCCCGAAAGAGCAGTGTCAGGGGAAGAATAAGGATGTTCGCCTAGTAGATGTCCAGAAGGCGCTCCTCTGGTACTTGGAGGTTACGAATTCCTTTCGTAAGTCTGGACATATTTTTGTGATGTTTGCTGGCCCGTGCAAGGGTGAAACAGCGGCCAAGTCGACTTTGGGGCACTGGATTAAGGAGGCCATTGCCTCGGCATATCTGTTGTGGAACCGACTGGTTCCAGAGGGTTTGCATACAAATTCTACAGGCATCCTGATGGTGGAGCAGAAATCGGTAGCACCTGCAGACATTTGTTTGGCAGTAGTGTGGGCATCACTTTCCACTTTTGTCAAGCATTGCTACTTAGATGTCCATGCGCAGGCAGACACAGCCTTTGGCTCAATGGTTTTGTGAGCTGCTGTGTCTTCTTCCCTCCTATTGGAGTTGTAGCTTTGCTACATCCCATTTGTCTGGACTGGTCTAGCAGGACGATATGGAAGGTGACATTTTACTTACCAGTCATTTCCTTGAGTCCTGCTTGACCAGCCCTAGACCCGTTCCTGAAACATTTTGTTCTGTTCTTCTGCTGTGGTACCCTTGGGTCTGCTATGATTTTTATACTTGGTTCTGCAGATTCATTGTCTACTGACAGCCTTCTGTTTATGCTTTCCTGTGCATAGTTCTCTAATGTTGATTACTCATTGCTGCCCACATTTGAGGTTTTGTGAGGCTTGCATGTTTCTCCCAAATGCTTTGGGACAAATACAGAAGGGGGACGTCTGGTGACTGAGGTGAATAGAGGCATAGGAGTGATGTCATTAAAATCTGTGCTTTTTATTGGTTCTTTGTTGCCACCAATCTGCTGGGAGGGGAACACAACCCACTTGTATGGACTGGTCTAGCAGGACTCAAGGAAGGGACGTTAACTGGTAAGTAAAATGTCACCTTCTTTGTCTGTACCAAATGCTCTTTTGATGGAAGTTATGGGTATGTTTGGGACAAACTCTTTCTGGCCATCTTTATAGATGTAAAGTAATGGGTGTGGAGTATGCTGTGAATCACTTCCTAAGTTGGCATATAGAGCATATACATGTGTATGCTCTTTATGCTGACTGAGGAAGTGATTCATATCATACTCCATGCTCATTATTTGCACCTAAGGTTTCATTTGGGCAATTCAATACTGATCAGCTGTATCGTGCTTCTCCGTATTTTTTACCCCTAATGAAGGCTTAGTCGAAACATGGCCATGTCAGGTGTTTGGTATTCCCATCGGGCCTGATTCTGTCCTGCACACACATCCCCTTTGTACGTCCGGTGTGATTGGATTGTGATTCTGATCCTGCGAGGCACGTCAAGCCCTGCGGAATCAGAATCGCGAACAGGTCTGTACATGCAGGCCAGGACTGCAATTCAGTCCCGGCCTGCATGTACAGGCGCTGCCCGGATAGCTCAGTCAGACATTTAAATGCCTTTAACCTCTCCCGGCATTTGCGGCTTCACAGATACAGCCGCTAGTGTGAGGGAAAAGACTGCTCACGCTAGCGGCTGTGCAGAGGGAGCCAGGGCCTCGCGCGGGCTTCCCCGGCTCCCTCAGCAGCTGTCCACATTGTGCATTAATGGTGTTCGCGTGGGGCCCCCTAAAGCACAGGGCCCTGTGTGAACAACATTCCTATTCGTCTCTCCGGGCCAGTCCAGGATATTAGGGTAGTCAACCTCCTCCAGCAGCTGAGGACTGAGTACTGAAAATCTTGCTGACAGCCTATCCAGCTCCCCCTGGTATCAGAGAGTCAGTCTTTCAGTCCTCAGCAGCTGAACAGGACATGTGGCTGACAGGCTCCCTAGAGAGGCGAATAGGAACTGGACTGGTAGAATAGTTTAAAAAAAAGAAAAAAAAAAAAAGAAAGGAGCACCGGTCCTCATCTGCCGACAGAACTGATCAGCATAAAAGGCAGAGCCTGCCTCAATTTGGGGACTCCGTTGCTCAGGGGTATTGGGAAAGGACCTGGGAGCCCCAGAATCCTCTTCCCTGCCTCTGATCTCTGCAATTTCCATCTGTCCGCTAGCAGCAGCGAGGCGGGGTGCAGAAGCTCCAATCTGTCGTTGTCTTTCAGGTAATAATCATAACAGTGGGGCAGAGTATTTACTTAACCAGTGGGAGTCTAAGAATTGCTGCTGCGAGTGTTTAGTATTTCATCGTTTTGTTTTTCCTTCAGTGCGGGAACCAGTGATTGACCGGCGGTGGCAGCGCGTGGTCCGGGCTGACAGGGTCGCGCTATTTCAGAGCCGGTCGGTGGCAATCGCAGTGTTGCGGATACGCTTGGAGAGTTACAGGGATTATGGAGTCACAAGATCTCTGAGGAGGAGGTTGTAGACAGACCTCAGTACTCATCAGAAAGAGTGGGAACGGCGGCCATTTTAGCTGAGCCAGCCGTTTCTCCCGCGCTGCAGGCAAAGACAGGAAAGAAGAAATTTAAATCTCACAAGGCGCCTCCTGCTGAGGGGCCGGTACAGCAGCCGTTGTCATCAATGCAGGAGTCCATGGACTCCTTGTTCTCAATAGAGTTTATTCTAGCTCTGCATAATGCTTATTTATTGAAGAGATCTCAGTCGTCCCACAGTCCTTCTACTGACAGCCTGTTGGTGTCACAGAAGGGAGATTCCACAGTGGCAGACCCTGGGGAAGGGGTCTCTACTATAGCAAAAGGTGTAGAGACAGGATTAGAGGGCGCCGGGCCTGATGGTTCCGTTTCTAAAATGGCGGAAGAAGGAGAGATTCTTTCTGAAGCTGGTTTGGACGCCTGGCCAGGAGAGTTGGAGGAAGGTGAGTTAGGGCCGGGCGAAGATCCGAATGTATTTAGAGTTTTTAGGAAGGAAGAGCTAGGTGCGCTGATTGCTCAGTCTCTTGCAGCATTAAATATAGTGCTCCCTGCGGTGCAGCAGGAGCCACTAGAGGATCCCTTGTTACAGGGATTTAGGTCAGAATAGCGATGTTTCCCAATACACAGGGTGATAAGCAGATGATAGAATCAGAGTGGGAGTGCCCTGAAGCGACCTTGAGATGAGGTCGCGCTATTGCGTGTCTGTACCCGGTTCCCCAGGAGGAAAAGGACTTGTTGCGAATGCCTAAGGTGGATGCGCTAGTTTCAGCGGTCACCAAGAAGACCACGATTCCGGTTGAAGGAGGTACAGCCCTTAAAGATCTTCAGGATTGTAGGTTAGAGGCGCTTCTGAAGCAGGCTTTTGATTCCAGTGCTTTAGCTCTACAGGCTTCGGTTTGTGGGGCTTATGTGTCAAGGGCCTCTATCCGATGGCTTCAAGGGGGAACCAGGTCCGGATAAGGAGGAGGATTCTTCTGCGGAAGGAGCAAAGCTGGAGTCAGCGGCAGCTTATCTAGCAGATGCCTTCTATAATTTGGTGCGGATTTCAGCAAAATCAATGGCTTTGGTAATTGCCGCTAGGCGGTTTCTCTGGTTACGGAATTGGGCAGCAGATGCGTCTCAGTAAGCTTCCATACAAGGGCAAGTTGCTCTTTGGTGAGGCATTGGAAAAGATTGTGAAAGATTTGGGAGATTCCAAAGGGGGTCGGTTTCCCGACGACCGACCGAGAGCGGCAAAGATGAGCTCCATGCGGGTCAGGGACGAGATTTTCGCAGGTTCCGTGGACCTCAATTTATGCCTTATCAGCGAGGCTGTTTTGTGTTCAGAGGACAGTCCTTTCGAGGAGCTAGGGGGTTCAATAAGGGCTATTTTAATGCCCAGCAGAACTCAGCTAAGAAACCACAATGAAGGGAGGCTGGTCCAGGCGGAGATTCCGGTAGGAAGTCGTTTGCAGGGGTTTCTCTCCGCCTGGACCACCATAACTATGGACCAGTGGGTTCTGGAAATTATCAGAGAGGGCTACGCGCTAGACTTCGCTCACCCACTGGCGGAAGCTTTTGTCTCGTGTCCATGTGGTCCTCAGGCGAAGAGGACAGCGGTCAATGACACGTTAATGCGTTTGTTGCGCCTTCAAGCAGTAGTGCCAGTACCTGAAGACCAGTACGGCTTAGGTCGATATTCGATTTATTTTGTGGTCCCCAAAAAAGAAGGTTCTTTTCGGCCAATTCTGGATCTAAAGCATGTGAACCATTGCTTGAGGGTGCCTCATTTCCAGATGGAAACATTAAGGTCGGTTATCCGGTCGGTAAAGCAGGGAGAAGTCCTTTCATCCATAGATTTGACAGAGGCGTATTTGCACATTCCGATCAGGAGGGAGCATCAGAGGTTTCTACGCTTTGCAGTTCCCATGGGTCATTTTCAGTTCCCAAGCATTGCCGTTCGGACTGGCTACAGCGCCTCGAACTTTCACCAAGGTAATGGTAGTGGCGGCAGCGGCGCTACGGAAGGAAGGGATTCAGGTGCATCCCTACCTGGACGACTGGTTAATCCGAGCGCCGTCTCAGCGGATTCAATCACGGCAACCGCTCAAGTAGTGGAGTTCCTCGAGCAGCTAGGTTGGGTCATCAACCGGGCAAAGAGTCATTTGGAACCAGTGAAACAGTTGACTTATCTCGGGGCTTTCTTCAACACAGAGAGAGGTTCGGTCTTCCTTCCTACGGACAGGGTGAAGAAGATTTTGGCACAGATAGTGACATTCTTGCGAATAAGGGCTCCAATGGCTTGGAGGTATTTACAGTTGTTGGGGTCGATGGCGACGGCCTTAGATCTAGTTCCGTGGGCCAAGGCTCATATGCGACCGCTTCAGCATGCGTTACTTTCCAGATGGTGTCCGCAGGATCATCTTCTCTCTCGGCGGTTTCTATGTCCAGAAGAGGTGCGCGTAAGTCTACAGTGGTGGTTGGTCCCGGCGCATCTTCAAGCGGGGGTTCTACTGGACCTTCCGGACTGGGTGTTGCTCACAACAGATGCCAGCCTTTCCGGATGGGGGGCTCATTGTCTGGCACAGATAGCGCAGGGGACCTGGACTACAGAAGAGACTGTTTGGAACTGAGAGCAGTTCGTTTAGCGCTAATAGAGTTTGTCGGCCTGCTCGAAGGGAAAGCAGTTTGAGTGTTCTCCGACAAATTGGTGACGGTTTCTTACATCAACAGGCAAGGAGGCACAGGCAGTGCATTGTTGCTAGAGGAGAGTCAACAGTTGTTCCAATGGGCAGAAGTCCATCTCTTAGCAATTTCGGCAGATCATGTGGCAGGAAAGGACAACATTCAAGCCGACTATCTCAGTTGGAATGTACTAGATCCCGGAGAATGGGAGCTGAACTGGGCGGTCTTTCATGAAATCACTGTGCGTTGGGATCAGCCAGTCATGGATCTCATGTCTACCCTGGCCAATGCCAAGGTGGCTCGGTTTTACAGCAGGCGCAGAGAGCACATGTCGGAAGGTCTCGATGGCCTGGTACAGCCCTGGCCGTCGGGAAAGCTGCTTTACGTGTTTCCTCCGTGGCCTCTATTAGGGCGGATTATTCAGAGGATAGCGAGGTACAATGGGACGGTGATTCTCATTGCTCCAGATTGGCCCAGACGACCATGGCATGCGGATCTGATGCGACTTCTAGTGGGTCCTCCATGGAGGCTGCCCGCTTTAGTCAATCTGTTGAGCCAAGGTCCCGTATTAATGCCACAGGTGGATTGGTTCTTGCTTACGGCTTGGCTCTTGAGAAGGAACGGTTGCGACATAGGGGATACTCGCTGTCAGTGATAGCCACTCTGTTAAAGTCCAGGAGGCGGTCTACTTCATTGGCGTACATTCGTGTGTGGCGCATTTTTGAAGCGTGGTGTGAAGAACGGAAAGTTAGGCCTTGTGGGGCGAAACTACCAGATATCCTGGCATTCCTTCAAGGCGGACTAGAAAAGGGGCTGGCCCCTCAGCACTCTCAAGGTGCATTTGGCAGCTCAGGCTTGTTATAGAGGAAGAGTGCAGGGGAGCACGCTCTCCTCACATCCAGATGTTCTGTGTTTCCTTAGAGCAGCCAGGAACATTAGGCCTCTGGTTAGGCAGGTGGTACCTCCTTGGGATTTGAATTTGGTGTTAGAGGCTTTAACGGGACCTCTGTTTGAATCAAGGTCTAAAGGGAATCTCAGAGAGTTGTCCTGGAAGACGGCCTTCTTGGTAGTGTTATGTTCCGCAAGAAGGGTTTCGGATCTGCAGGCGCTCTCATGCAGGGAGCCGTACATTCAATTTTCGGCGGAAAAGGTAGTGTTGCGGCCGGTGCCATCCTTTCTTCCTATGGTGGTGTCCAGTTTTCACGTGAATCAAGACGTTTCACTTCCCACCTTTGTTGCTCAGAAGGGGGGAAACTGGATCGATCGCTTAGGAGGTTGGATTTAGCGCACGTGCTGCGTAGATACCTTAAGGAGACAGAGCCGTTCCGAAGATCGGACAGGTTGTTCATTCTTTTTAGTGGTCCGGCTAAAGGAAAGGCGGCCGCCAAGGCTTCTATCGCTCGCTGGGTGAAACATGTGATATGGGTGGCTTATGAAACGAAAGGCAAGTCTGCCCCAGTGGGGCTCAGAGCACATTCTACTAGAAGCTAGGCAGCGTCGTGGGCTGAGTATGCGTTAATACCGCCGGTGGATATCTGTCGGGCGGCGACATGGTCTTCTCTTCATACGTTTGCGAAGCACTATCGGTTGGATGTTCAGGCAAGGGAAGATGCTAGGATGGGGGCCTCGGCCATTGTTGCAGGGCTCGCAGGTCCCTCCCGGATTTAGGTACTGCTTTGGTACTGCCCTAATGTCCTGGACTGGCCCGGAGAGACGAATAGGAAGGAGAAATTAGACCTTACCTGCTAATTGTCTTTCCTTGAGTTCTCTCCGGGCCAGTCCAGGACCCACCCAATATTGTCTGCGAGGGATGGAGAAGATGGGATCCTCGGCCAGTAGTTCAGAAAAACAATAGGTTACCACGCTGGTGGCCGGAGCGGGGGACATTGCATGGCATATTCGAAGGGGATTTTGGGGGTTCCTCTAAAGATAGAAGGGAATTTTCAAAGTTTAAAAAAAAAGAAAAATTGTTAAGAGAATATTACCTGTAGTTATAAGAACGATGTCCAGAAGTTAGAGTAATTTTGTTATTTTTCAAGTTTGTAGTTATAGTTCCACTGCTTTGATACCACAAGGCTGACTCTCTGACACCAGGGGGAGCTGGATAGGCTGTCAGCAAGATTTTCAGTATTCAGTCCTCAGCTGCTGGAGGAGGTTGACTACCCTAATGTCCTGGACTGGCCCGGAGAGAACTCAAGGAAAGACAATTAGCAGGTAAGGTCTAATTTCTCCTTATCGCACAATGAATGGGCCGGCCTTCGGTGGAGGGAATCTACACAAAGAAGAGCCATGGTCTTAGGTGACAAACTGCCCCTTCAAAGAGTAAGTCAGTATCTCAGGAACAAGCAGGAATGTAGTCTTCACATATGGGTATCGTCGGTACCGATAGAGCCCGCGCGGGAATGCTCCCCAGCATCGAATAGGAACGCTTTTGGGAGCACCCCACAGCGCATGCATGCTGCCTTCCCGCCTCTGTACCTCTCTCACTTCATTTCTTCTTTTTCCGCGGAGCCGACAGGACATGTACCATGTCACTGCAGAAAATCTCCTTTTATTCTTTTTTTTTTTTTTTTATGGTCGCATCTGCCTTCATTTTGACACCTACCGGTACCGCCGGTTCTTCTTCTTCTTTTAAAAAATACAAAACAAAAAACGTGTATTCTCTTCAGGGGTCTTTCCCCTGTTTCTGGTGCTAGGTGCCATTTTGGGCACTAGGCCCACTTTTCTTCAGGCATGGAGAAACCAGCTAGTGGTTTCAAAAAATGCTCAAAGTGTGGCGGTACTATTTCCGTCACCAACACCCATGATTGGTGTCTAAAATGTTTAGGTCCTGAACATTGTCCAACGGAGTGTCTCTCCTGCACAAGGATGACCAAAAGGGACCTGCAGAATAGAGCTGAAAAACTCGGTACCCTTTTTGCTACGATTACGATTTTGCTTGCATTGACGTCTTCCAGGGCTTCATCTTCCTCCCATGGATCTCAGGTAATTAGAAAGACGGTCTAAAAATAAGCTTAAATAAATAAATACATTTTTCTACCATAACTCCAGAGACACGATTGGTTCTGTTCTCTAGACCTAAAGGAAGCGTACATGCATTTACGGATACATTCCTTCCACAGACAGTATCTGAGCTTCATGTTTCAAGGAAACCATTATCAATACCGGGTTCTCCCCTTTGGTCTAGTCTCTGCCCCAAAGTTCTTCACAAAATGCATGGCAGTCGCCGTTGCCTACCTAAGCACATTGGGGGTATTTGTCTTTCCTTACTTAGATGACTGGCTGATCAGGGGAGACTCCCCTCAAGAGATAACACTCTCCATGCATCGCACCATCACTGTGCTAGAAGTCTAAACAATAAGATGGGAGAGTTAGAATATATAGCACTAAATGAGAGGTTAGATATGATTGCAATCTCAGAGACATGGTGGAAGGAGGATAACCAGTGGGACACTGTGATACCTGGGTACAAACTATATCGTAATGATAGAACTGATCAAATTGGTAGAGGGGTTGCGCTCTGTTAGAGAGGGCATTGAATCAGAAAGGATTAAAGTTTTGCAGGAAACAAAATTTGCTGTAGAATCTCTATGGATTGAAATTCCATGTATGAAGGGGAAGGTAATGGCAGTAGGGGTGTACTATCGACCGCCTGGCCAGAATGAACAAATGGATGATGAAATGCTCAAAGAAATCAAGGAAGCTAACAAAAGTCACAGCAGAGTAGTAATAATGGGTGATTTCAATTACCCCAGTATCGACTGGGTCAGTGTCACAGCAGGACATGCTAGGGAGATAAAGTTTCTAGATGAAATAAATGACTGCTTCCTGGAGCAGCTGGTTCATGAACCGACCAGAGGGGAAGCCATACTGGACCTAGTCCTTAGTGGAACACCAGATCTGGTGCAAGAGATAACGGTGTTGGGACCACTTGGCAATAGTGATCATAGCATGATCATGTTTGATTTAATTAGTGGAGGAGGGATAGTAAAGAAATCTACAGTACTACCTTTTAACTTTTGAAAGGGAGACTATGATAAAATGAGGAATATAAGGAGCGGTTGCAAAGGCTAAAGACTTACATCAAGCTTGGGTGTTTAAAAATACTATCCTGGAAGTCCAGACCAGCTGTATTCCACACATTAAGAAAGGTGGAAGAAAGTCCAAAAAACTGCCAGCATGGTTTAAAGGTGAGGTCAGAGAGGCTGGTGCTGCCAAAAAAGCATCTTTCAGGAAATGGAAAAAAGAGCCAAATGACAAAAACTGGAAACAGCACAAGCACTGGCAAGTTAAATGCAAAGCATTGATAAGGCAGGCAAAGCGAGAATTTGAGAAGGAACTTGCTACGGAAGCAAAAACACGAAATAATGACTTTTTCTAGTACATTCGTAGCAAAAGGCCTGTGAGAGAGTCAATTGGACCATTAGATGATAGATGGGTAAAAGGGGCAGTAAGAGGAGACAAGGCGATAGCGGAGAGACTGAATGAATTCTTTGCTTCGGTCTTTACTGAGGAAGATGTAGGGATGTTACCCAAGACTGAAGTGGTATTTAAAGGTGATACTGCAGAGGAATTGAGAGAAATATCGCTACACCGGGAAGATGTATTACAACTGTTTGATAAACTGAATAGTAGCAAATCACCTGGACCGGATGGTATACATCCAAGAGTGTTGAAAGAACTGAAATAGGAGATTGCAGACCTGCTATTAGTATTCTGTGAACTTTCATTAAAATCATCTGTAATACCTGAAGATTGGAGGGTCGCCAATGTAACGCCAATTTTAAAAAAGGGTTCCAGGGGTGATCCGGGAAATTACAGACCGGTGAGCCTGACGTCAGTACCGGGGAAGATGGTAGAAACCATCATAAAGAACAAAATGACACAGCATGTAGATAGTCATGGCCTAATGGGAAACAGCCAACATGGCTTTAGACAAGGAAGATCTTGTCTTACTAATCTGATATGTTTTTTTGAAGGTGTGAATAAACAGGTAGACAAAGGTGAGTCAGTTGATACAGTGTATCTGGACTTTCAGAAAGCCTTTGACAAGGTCCCTCATCAGAGATTTTTGGCAAAACTAAAAAGTCATGGGATAGGAGGCAATGTACTATTGTGGATCGGGAACTGGTTAAAAGATAGAAAGCAGAGGGTAGGGCTAAATGGCCAATTTTCCCAATGGAAAAAGGTGAATAGTGGAGTACCCCAGGGATCTGTACTGGGTCCGCTACTTTTTGACATATTCATAAATGAGCTGGAAAAGGGAATAACGAGTGAGGTTATCAAATTTGCAGATGACCCAAAACTGTTTAAAGTTGTTAAAACCCAAGAGGACTGTAGAAAACTGCAGGAGGATCTGGATAAATTGGAAGACTGGGTATCCAAATGGCAGATGGAATTTAATGTGGACAAGTGTAAAGTTATGCACCTAGGAAAGAACAACCCACACTATGGTTACACGATGCAAGGTTCCACATTGGGAACCACCACCCAGGAAAAAGATTTAGGAGTCATCGTGGATAACATGTTAAAACCTTCCGCCCAGTGTGCAGCGGCGGCCAAGAAAGCAAATAGAATGCTAGGTATCATAAGGAAAGGAATGGAAAATAAAACAAAGGATATTATAATGCTTCTGTATCGTTCCATGGTACGACCGCACCTTGAATATTGTGTGCAATTCTGGTCGCCGTATCTTAAAAAGGATATAGCGTTATTAGAAAAGGTACAGAGAAGAGCCACCAAAATGGTAAAGGGGATGGTAGGCTACTCCTATGAAGAGAGGCTACAAAGGTTAGGGCTCTTCAACCTGAAAAGAGACGGCTGAGGGGAAATATGATAGAAGTCTATAAATTAATGAATGGAGTGGAACGGGTAAACGTAGATCGATTGTTTACGCTATCAGAATATAGAAAGACTAGGGGACATGTAATGAAGCTACAGGGTAAACTATTTAAGACAAATAAGAGAAAATATTTTTTCACTCAACGTGTAATCAAACTCTGGAATTTGTTACCGGAGGATGTAGTAAGAGCTGTTAGTGTAGCTGGGTTTAAAAAAGATTTGGACAAGTTCCTGGAGGAAAGTTCCATAAACCATTATTAAAAAGGGACCCAGGATATCAATGCTTGACCCAATACAAGCATTGTGGAACCTGTGTCTTTTGGGGATACTGCTAGGTACGTATGACCTAGATTGGCCACTGTTGGAACCAGGACACTGGGCTTGATGGACCTTGGTCTGACCCAGTATGGCATATTTTGTGTTCTTATGCTCCAAAACCTGTATTTTGTCATAAACTTCCCAAAGTCCTACTTTGCTCCAACCCAATGACTGGAGTTGTCAGACGGCTGCCTAGGGTGAGAACTTACACAATCTTGACGATGCATATATTCATATGATTCTTGCAAGGTATTGTGGGTATTGTAGTTCATTCACTCCCAAACACAGCTGATGACAATAATTTGAGTTGTGAAACCAAGTGGTAAGATCAATAAAATACTTCTTTTATTGATGGGGTTTAATTCACCCAGCACATGTATGCTTGATAGCACTATAAATGAGGTTACTTGCTTGCAGTGTTTAAAATGGATAACAAAAATCACAAAATAAACCAGAAAACAACCTTCAGCTTGTCAGGCAATTAGCTAATGTTTTCTTAGCAAGTAATTACCAAATACAAAGGCACAAAGTAAAGAATAAACTTTGCTGGTTAGGTTAACTTCTGCTTATTTTCCACGCCGATCTCAGCAGTGATTCTCCCTTGCTCACACACACAATCAGGTGCAGCCCTAATCACTATCAATGGACCAGCTGAAAGCCTTTAGCTGGCTGGCTGCTACTGTGTGAACCCAAATCCTGCTTTAAGAGCTGTTTGCAGTGGAAATAAAGAACAAAGTTAGGTTTCTTTGTGATGGCTGATGTGTTTGCTCATAGAAAACTAGCAATAGCATTTAGATAGAGAACAGTCCATGTAAACTGTATTTTCATCTGCTGTATCAATCAGCATATGGTCACTATCATACATTGGCACAGACGAGTCTTTCATTAAGGCACTATCATGAGAATGCTTATTCCCTTGCTGCCATTCTCTATTATAGATAGGGTCTGGATCAGTGTTCATACCTGAGCCTCTCCTGCTATCATTATTCCTCTCTGTATAGCCTGGCCAATATGTAATCCAATTCTGATGTCCAGCCTTCCAATCTTGATCCCTGGACACTATATCTCCTCTCACATACCTTCTGGCCTTGGTCTGAAAGTCCCTTCCACATGCAGTCTTCTCTCTTCCAGGTAGCCACTGGTGATTCCTATCTCTGCCACTCCATTCCTCTGGCTGAATCCAGTCCAATGGACTCTGCTGGCTTTTGGAATACCTCCCAGTATGAGTACTGCCTTGGAATCTCCCAGACCTTCCAATGGCCTTTCTTCTCTTCCTTCCAGAGAGTTTCCTTCTCTCTCTATCTGCGTGGCTTTTGCTGAAGCTGTTCTTCCTCAAGCTCTTTCTGTGGCTTTTGCTGAAGCTGTTCTTGAAGTTCTCCCTGAAGCTGTTATCTGAAGAATCAGCTCTATTCTTATCCTGTTCTAATGTGTGCTGCTCCCTAACACAGCGCAGCTGTCTTGAATCAGGCCCTGCCCTTTGAGATGAGTGCTTAGGGATTACCTCATAGCTCTCTTGATTGCACACACATTTTCTCACTTCAGCCCCTCTCATGGCTGCTGGAAACCTGGTGCATTCTGGGACTGGTAGTCTTTTATGTGAAAACTCTGTTTTCTTGCTTCTACCAGAACTGACAGGTTGCTTGTTCAGAGTCACATCATCTTTTCTATAGCTCCTACCTGAGCTATGATAAGCTTCCTTATCACAGAGTTCATCAGAGCACTCTTAGACACTCGACAGACCCTTTAGTTCCTCCCACAGGATCGTTGTGCCCGCCTCATCAAGCTGGCAAAAAGGGTACAACAGCAAAATCAGGTATCAGCTTGAGACATGCTACGGCTATTGGGACACATGGCCTCCACAGTCCATGTCGTAGTCTGTACTCAATTACACATGCAACAAGCACAGTGGACTCTGTCTTCCTAATGGACGCAAGCATAAGGTCGCCTCAGGGACAAGATCCACATCGCCGCTCAACTTATGTTCCTTCAGTGGTAGCGTCTCTATAAAATCTACTCATCGAGTCACCTCGATGCACCCTGACGACAGATGCTTCCAAGCTGGGTTGTGAGCCCATTTGAACAACCTGATCACAACATGACACAACAGGAATCTGCTCTGCAGATCAACCTGCTAGAACTACAAGCACTGACAAATGCTTTTCGGGTTTTTCAACCCCAACTACTGGGGCAACCTCTTCTAGTCAGAATGGACAACCAGGTTACCATGTTCTACATCAACAAACAAGGGGAATGGAGCCCCATCCGCTTTGCGAACAGGCGATTCGCCTGTGGTCCTTTGCCTTCTCTCACTGCATCCACCTCAGAGCAGTGTACCTCCCAGGTGAACTCAATGTCCTAGCAGACAGGCTAAGCCATATCCTTTGTCCGCACGAATGGACTTTGCATTGGGAGGCGGCTGCTTGGATCTTCCAAACGTGGGGAACCCCACTCATAGAATTTTTTTGTTACTACGCAAAACATGCAGCTTTCCGCTCTTCTTCTCCAGGGTTCCATCGCTGCACTGACAGGCCCTGGATTCCTTCCTTCTCCTTTGGGAACAAGGACTGCTCTATGCATACCCTCCCATTCCCTTGAAACCCAAGACGCTGTTCAAACTACAGGGGCTCCATGATTCTCATAACTCCCTTTTCGCCCTGTCAATCATGGTTTCCTCTGCTTCTTCGCCTTGCGGCAGACTCAGCCACTCAACCTGGGATGTGTACCTGACCACCTCTCTCAGGACCATCCCAATCTTCACTCCCTACACCCGACAGCATGGTTGCTGAAAGGCTAGTGCTCACAGACCTCAACCTACTACAGGCGGTCAAAGATGTCCTAGCATCTCGTAAAGATTCCATCAGGTGATCTTAATCATTCAAATGGCATAGGTTGCCCTTTGGTGCTCTCCAAAGGACCTTGACCCCCTTTTCTTGCCCAGTGGAGTAGCTTATACAATATCTCCTCCACTTATTCTTGACATGTCTTAAGACTAACTCAGTGAGAGTTCACCTTAGTGCCATTGCGGCCTCTCACAGACCAGTGGATGGACACCCTATCTCCTCACACGCTTTAGTAGCACACTTCATATGGGGTCTGTCCAAACCATTTTGGTGGTTCTTCTCTATATCTTTTCTAATTCCGCTATATCCTTTTTTAAGATATGGCGACCAGAATTGCACGCAATATTCAAGGTGCGGTCGCACCATGGAACGATACAGAGACATTATAATATCCCTTGTTTTATTCTCCATTCCTTTCCTTATGATTCCTAGCATCCTATTTGCCGCCTTGGCTGCCGCTGCACACTGGGCGGAGGGTTTCAACGTGTTATCCACTGTGATGCCCAAATCTTTTTCCTGGGTGGTGGTTCCTAATGTGTAACCTTGCATTGTGTAACCATAGTTTGGGTTGTTCTTTCCTAGATGTATAACTTTTGCATTTGTCCACATTAAATTTCATCTGCCATTTGGATGCCCATTCTTCCAGTTTATCAAGGTCCTCTTGCAATTTTTCACAATCCTCTTGGGTTTTTACAGCTTTGAATAATTTTGTGTCATCTGCAAATTTTACTATCTCACTCGTCGTTCCCATTTCCAGGTCATTTATGAATATGTCAAAAAAGTAGCGGACCCAGCACAGATCCCTGGGATACTCCACTATTCACCTTTCTCCATTGGAAAAATTGGCCATTCAACCCTACCTTCTGCTTTCTATTATTTAACCAGTTCCTGATCCACTATAGTACCTGCCTCCCATCCCATGACTTTTTAACTTCACCAAGAGTCTCTAATGAGGGGGACCCTGTCAAAGGCTTTTTGAAAATCCAAATACACTATATCAACTGGCTGTCTACCTGTTTATTCACACCTTCAAAAAATATAACAGATTAGCAAGACAAGACCTTCCTTGGCTAAAGCCATGTTGGCCTTCTCCGATTAAGCCATGACTATCTACATGTTCAGTAAGTTTGTTCTCTATAATGGTTTCTACCATTTTGCCCGGTACTGATGTCAGGCTCAACAGCCTGTAGTTTCCATGATCACCCCTGGAACCCTTTTTAAAAATTGTTGTTACATTGGCCATTCACCAGTCTTCAGGTACTATGGATGATTTTAATGATAGTTCACAGATTACTAATAGTAGGTCTGCAAGCGAATATTTCAGTTTTTTTCAACACCCTCTGGTGTATACCATCCGGTCCTGGTGATTTGCTACTGTTTAGTTTATCAAATAGTTGTAATATATCTTCCTGGTTTATCAATATTTTTTCAGTCTTTCTGATGCATCACCTTTAATACCATTTCAGTCAAGAGTAACTTCCCCACATCTTCTTCAGTAAAGACCGAAGCAAAGAATTCGTTCAGTTTCTCCGCTATGGCTTTGTCCCCTCTTAGTGCCCCTTTTACCCCTCTATCATCTAATGGTCCAACGGACACTCTCACAGGTTTTTTGCTACAAATGTACTTGAAAAAGTCTTTATTATGTGTTTTTGCTTCCACAGCAAGCTGCTTCTCAAATTCTCTCTTTGCCTTATCAATGCCTTGCATCTAACTTGCCAGTGGTTATATTGTTTCTAATTTTCATCATTGGGCTTCATTTTTCCATGAAAGATGCTTTTTTGGCTGCAACAGCCTCTCTGACCTAATCTTTAAACCATGCTGGCAGTTTTTTTTTACTTCCTTCCACCTTTCTTAAAGCATGAAATACATCTGGCTGGGCTTCCAAGTTTAAATTTTTAAACAACGCACATGCTTGATGTAAATCTTTAACCTTTCAAATGCTCCTTTTATTTTTTCTTAACTATTTTCCTCATTTTATCATAGTCTCCCTTTTGAAAGTTAAAGGCAGTACTGTGGATTTCCTTTTCGTCCTTCCTCCATTTATTAAATCAGATATGATCATGCTATGATCACCATTGCCAAGTGACTCCAACACCCTTATCTCTTGCACCGGATCTTGTGTTCCACTAAGGAAGAGGTCCAAAATGGCTTCCCCTCTTGTCGGTTCATCAACCAGCTACTCCAAGAAGCAGTCATTTATTTCATCTAGAAACTTTATCTCCCTAGCATGTCCTGCAGTGACACTGACCCATTCGATACCGGGGTATTTGAAATTGCCCATTGTTATTACAGTATTGTAACTTTTGTATACTCCCCTGTTTTCTTTGAGCATTTTATCATCCATTTGTTCATTCTGGCCAGGCGGTTGGTAGTACACCCCCACTGCCATCGCCTTCCCCATTTTACATGGAATTTCAATCCATAGAGATACTACTATGTATTTTGTTTCCTGCCACACTTTAATCCTGTGTGACTCAATGCCCTCTCTAGCATAGAGTTCAACCCTCCACCAATTTGATCTACTCTATCATTGTGATACAATTTATACGCAGGTATCACAGTGTCCCACTGGTTGTCCTCCTTCCACCAGGTCTCAGAGATACCAATTATATCTAACTTCTCATTTAGTGTTATATATTCTAACTCTCCCTTTTTATTTTTTAGACTTCTAGCATTTGCATACAAGCATATTAGAGGTTGTATTTTATTCATATTAATCTGATTATCGGTAGGCAGGGGTAATTTGGAATCTTTAAGCTCTGTCTGCTTTGTACTTAAGTTTTTTTGAGTTATTTTAGTTTTTATTGAAACCTCTCTGTTGATATGCCCTAACTTCAATCTTTTGCTAGTATCCTTTAGGAATCATCATTCCGAACAATGCGCTCTTGGGTGACTGTCGGCTGTCCCCTATTATCTAGTTTAAAAGCTGCTCTATCTCTTTTCTAAAGGTTAATGCCAGCAGACTGTTCTTCTTCTCAGCTACAAATTCAACTGAGGAGAGAAGTTGGGAAGGCGGGAAGGCAAGCATGCAGGCACAGTGGAGTGCTCCCAAAGGCTTTCTTATTGGATGCTGGGGTGCATTTCCGCATGGGCTCCGTCGAGGACGTCACCCATATGTGAAGATTGATTCCTGTTGTTCCCGTGTGTAACTATGCTTTCTCGGATCACCCCTAGAACCCTTATTAAAAATTGGCGTTACATTGGCCACTCTGCAGTCCTCAGGTACTACAGATGATTTTAATGATAGCTCACAGATTACTAAAAATAGGTCTGCAATCTCATATTTCAGTTATTTTTGCACCCTGCTATGTAATTAAATAACTGCATTACGTCATCTCCAGGAACAAGCAGGAATGCAGTCTTCACATATGGGTGATGTTCAAAGACGGATCCCACATGGGAACACTCCCCAGCATCCAATAGGAAGCATTTAGGAGCATCCCTCTGCGCATGCCTTCCCAGTCTTTCTCCTCAGTCTGTTTTCCACGGAGTCCTATGGACACTTGTCCTGTCACTGTAGTTAAAGCTTTTCTTCTGTGTCCTTCGGGGTGCTTAATTTTTTTTTTTTTGCCTTCCTGTCTACTTCGATACTGTCACTTGTCAACGCCAGCATCTTTTGGCACTTCCCTTACTTTTATTTTCTTCTCTACTTTATCTCATGTTTCTCGCAAGTTTTTTCGTCGGTCCAGGCATTGAGTTTTTGACTTGGCAAAGGCTGTGTTTCCTAACATGGAGAAGCCAGCCAGCGATTTTAAAAAGTGCATTAACTGTAACTACAGTATTTCAGCCACCAACAAACACAATTGGTGCTTGCGTGCTTGGGCCTGACCATAAGAACATAAGAACATAAGATATGCCATACTGGGTTAGACCAAGGTCCATCAAGCCCAGTATCCTGGTTCCAACAGTGGCCAATCTAGGTCATACGTACCTAGCAGTTTCCCCAAAAGACACAGGTTCCGCAATGCTTGTACTGGGTCAAGCATTGATATCCTGGGTACCTTCTTAATAATGGTTTATGGACCTTTCCTCCAGGAACTTGTCCAAACCTTTTTTAAACCCAGCTACACTAACAGCTTTTACTACATCCTCCGGTAACAAATTCCAGAGTTTGATTACACGTCGAGTGAAGAAATATTTTCTTTTATTAGTCTTAAATACTTTACCCTGTAGCTTCATTGCATGTCCCCTAGTCTTTCTATATTCTGATAACATAAACAATCGATCTACGTTTACCCGTTCCACTCCGTTCATTAATTTATAGACTTCTATCATATCTCCCCTCAGCTGTCTCTTTTCCAGGTTAAAGAGCCCTAACCTTTTTAGCCTTTCTTCATAGGAGTATCCTTCCATCCCCTTTACCATTTTGGTGGCTCTTCTCTGAACCTTTTCTAATAACGCTATATCCTTTTTAAGATACGGCGACCAGACTTGCACACAATATTCAAGGTGCGGTCTCACCATGGAATGATATAGAGGCATTATAATATCTTTTGTTTTATTTTCCATTCCTTTCCTTATGTTACCTAGCATTCTATTTGCTCTCTTGGCCGCAGCTGCACACTGGGCCGAGGGTTTTAACATGCTATCCACAATCACGCCTAAATCTTTTTCCTGGGTGGTGGTTCCTAATGTGGAACCTTGCATTGTCTAACCATAGTTTGGGTTGTTCTTCCCTAGGTGCATAACTTTGCACTTGTCCACATTAAATTTTATCTGCCATTTTGATGGACTCCTGTAATTTGTGTCAGCAAATTACAACTAAAGGGTTAAAAAACTGGGAAAAGCAATGCAAGAGTCTTTTGGATCTGACTCAGCAGCCTCAGCATACTTTTCTTCAACATTGACACTTCTCGAGGCTCTGTTCTTCGAAACAGAACCGAAAGGCAGTGGTAAGAAACAGCCAGCCATTAAAACCACATCAGTGTCTCAGCCTTTAACGTCGAGGACTGATGCCGATTCCAGGGACTGTTCCCTCGGACATCAACATGGGAGCTCCCCTCGGTTGGATTCCAAACTTGAGAGCCCAGAGTGGCCAGCTAAATAGCCCTGGTGGGAGGAATCCACCTCCAAAGCACGAGGTGCCCTGGAGTGCTACCCAGACTTCTACTTCAGGAGAGCCTCTGGTTCCGTTGTCTGGGATCGTGGTCCAGAGTCCTGCATCGGAGTCCACCCAGACTTCCTCTATCTCCCTTGAGCATTGCATGCTGACCATCAAGAGGAGTTTGGCTGCGTTCCTAGTGGCATCCGTTCTGGTGGCCTCAAGGCCTTCGGGAGTCCAGGTCTCGATATCAAGCCTGGAATCCAGCATTTCAAAGCCCTCGGTGACCCAGATCTCAATGCTGAGCCTGAAACCGCTGCCATTGGGACCCTCAGGATCCATGTGAGCCTGGAACCAGCCAAATTCCATTGGCTGCAGGAGGAGCAGGCATTGAGCTTGTATGTCTTAGGGCATTGGCATCGAGATTGTCCATTGACATCAGATCGGCAGCGGAGACGCGACGGTGACTTTTGACTTCCTTTCTGACGTCTGGGAATTGGAGGCTGAGTCCCCTGTTTCATAGAGGCATCATGATGTGCCCTTGGACCCTTCACTGCCTCTGGAGCACCATTGGTTCCTGCCGGAGGACATGTCATTCCAGGATTTTATCTGGGACATGGCCAAGGCTCTCTCAGCCTCCATGGGTACCGAGAAGGAACCGAGAGCCGAAGAACTTGAGATACTCTAGTATCACTCGACTCCTAAGGAGGCTGCCATTCTTCCAGTCCATCGTATTTTACAGGATCTCATGTTTCGGATGTGGAAGACCCCTCTCTTTGTTCCCTCAGTCAATAAGAGACTGGACACCAGGTACAGGGTTCCCGATTTCCCGGGCTTCCAGAAAATTCAACTCCCTCACCATTCCATGGTGGTTGAGTCAGCCATGCACCGGCTCAAGAATACTAAGAACCACTCTTCGGTTCCTCCTGGGAGGGAATCGTGTACCCTTAATGCCTTTGGCCGTCTGCTTCCAGGCATCGATGTTAGCTTCCTGTATTAATTCCTGTATACTTTATATGGACATGTTAGCCTGGGACTAGCTTTTGACTGCTTTCTAGAGACCATTGCCACTCTTCCCCTTTAAGGACCCTCAGCCTTCTCACATCGTGGGCAGACTGGTCCATTTTGCCCACAGATGGACTCTCATAACGTCAGAAGCCTGAGCTCTATAAGTCTTCCTTCTTTCCAGGGGAGTATCCTGTAGAACCTTTACATTGGGAAGGAAGTCACCACCCTTCTAACAGAGGGTGCAATAGAACATGTTCCCTATGCACAAGAAAGGTTAGGGTTTTACTCCTGGTGTTTCCTTTTTCCCCAAATGTCAGGAGGGTTCCGTCCCATCCTAGATCTCCGGAACCTCAGCAAGTTCCTAATATGAGGGAAGTTCAAGATGGTTTCTCTAGGAACCCTACTTCCCTTCCGTTAGAGGAATGATTGGCTCTGTTCTATGGATCTGAAAGATGCATACACGCACATCCTCATCCACCCATCTCACAGGCGGTACCTTTGCTTCATGTTCGATGGTGGACATTACCAATACTGAGTCCTGACCTTTGGCCTGGCATCCGCCCAAGGGTCTTCATGAAATGTCTAGTGGTAGTCGCGGCCTATCTCCGCATCCTAGGCATCTTCATCTTTCCCTACTTAGATGACTGATAATCAAGGATGAGCCACCACAAATGGTGCATTTGTCCATTCAGTGCACTGTCACGGTGCTCGAAGATCTCGGCTTTGTCATAAACTTTCCAAAGTCGCACCTTTCTCCCACTAAGAAACTGGAATTCATAAGTGCCCTTCTTGACATGATGCAGGCTCGAGCTTTCTTGCCCGAGGAACATCTAAAATGCCTCACAGAGATGGCAGGCATCATTCAATGCAGTCATCATGTCATGGCATGCAATATCCTTTACCTCCTCAGTCACATAGCCTCCACCATCCATGTAGTCCCCTAGGCTCATCCCCACATGTGCCAAGCGCAGTGGACCCTCTCCTCCCAATGGAAATAAGCAAAGGGCCATCTACAAGACAGAGTGGTAAACACCCCACTTCTGGCAGACTCCCTTTTGTGGCTCTCTCCTCAAAACCTTCCCATAGGGTTACCTTTTCAGATGCCTCCACCTCAATGTACCCTTGCTACTGATGCATCCAAACAGGGCTGGGGAGCTCATATGGATGGCCCGGGAATGCAGGGCCTCTGATCTCAGCAGGAAGCCTCCCATCAGATCAACTTCCTGGAGTTGAGAGCAATAGCCTTCGGATGTTTTGCCATCAGTTATTACATCAATCAATCCTGGTTCAGATGGACAACCAGTTTGCCACATTTTATATCACACAAAAATATTTATGTAGGTCAAATCGTAGAGCAATCAAAAGTGATCAAAAATGTAAAAAATTACTCCATTAGCAACATATCAGAATGAAGATTCTTAAGAGAGGAGCGGACAATTTATATTTATGTAGCAGGCTTAGGGATGTCTCAGACCAGCGGCTTTAAAACAAAGGCACAAAAGTGTCTTAAAATGCCGTCAAAGCATCAATGACTGTCCCTTAGCCAATGATTTATCTCAAGAATTTTTTTTGACATTTTATATCAACAGACAGGGAGGCTCGGGCTCCCACTTCCTCCACAAGGAAGCGATCTACCTGTGGACATATGCCTTGGCTCATGGAATGGTTCTCTGAGCCGTTTACCTGCCGAGAGAGCAGATGTTCTCATGGACAGTCTCAGTTGGGTCCTCAGATCTCATGAGTGGACTCTTCATCTTCTAGCTGTGGGGAATCCCATGGATCGACCTGTTGGCCATGCCGCTAAATGTGCAGGTCCCTCATTTTTGCTCCAGGCTGCTGTCTACACAATCTCAAGCCTCAGATGTTCCCTTCTTCACTGGGAAATGGGTCTGTTATACGCTTACTTGCCCATTCCGCTCAGAGCCAAGATGCTGTTCAAGCTGCAGGCCGACAAAGGCACCATGATCCTGGTAGCCCCATTCTGGCCTTGACAGCCTTGGTTTCCCCTGCTTTTTCATCTAGGTCAACATCAGTCTCTGTCTGGGATGCGCACCAGACCTGATCTTGCAGGATCAGGTGGCATTGCTTCATCCCAATATTGGTGCACTCCACCTGACGACTTGGATGCTGAGAGGGTAGTCCTTTCAGATCTCAATTTACTAGATACCGTAATGGACATTCTTTTGGCATCCCAGAAGGACTCCATGAGATGCATGTATGCCTTTAAGTGGTGCCACTTTGCAGTTTGGTGCGCTCAGTACACCCTCAACCTCTTCAGTTGTCCAGTGAAGTTTCTCTTGCTGTATCTCCTCCACCTCTCTTCTTCCACCTCAGTACCATTTTGGCTTCTCACTGGGGGATTGATGGAAAACCTGCTTCCACACATCCACTGGTAGCCCAATTCATGCACGGTCTCCTATTGATTAAGCCACCGATTTGGCCCCCATCTGTCGCCTGGGACCTCAACATGGTTCTTGTTCAATTGCTCATACCTCCATTTGAGCCTCTAGATACTAGCTCCCTCAAGTTTCTTACCTGGAAGGTTTTCTTCCTAGCTGCTCTCACCTCGGCCTTGCCGGGTCAGCAGACTACAGGCTTTGGTTGCACATGCACCCTATACACGTTTTCATTATGACAGGGTGGTCCTGCATATGCATCTGTGTTTCACTCCAAAGGCTGTGTCTCCCTTCCATCTCAACCATTCGGTAATGCTTCCATCCTTTTTTCCCAAGCCATATGCATGTCGGGTTGAGGCAGCATTTCATACCTTAGACTGCAAATAAGTGTTGGCATATTACCTTGACAGAACCAAAGTACACCAAAAATCCTCACAATTGTTTGCTTCTTTTGACCCTAGTCACCTTGGTCTCTTTGTAAAAAAATCACTCTTTCTCTTTGGATAGCAGACTGTATATTCTTTTCATATTCTCAGGCGGGTCTGGTGGGAATGGTAAGGAAACACAAAGGAGATCAGGTGAGTCAAGATCTGAAAGCAGCAGTGGTGAATTTTCAGCCTGGATTTTAAAAGGGTCAGAGAAGGTAACTGATGCACAGACTCAGATAGTTTGTTCCAGGCATAAGGAGCAGCAAGGTGAAAGAAGCAAAGTCTGGAGTTAGCAATAGAAGAGAAGGGCACAGATAGAAGCGATTTGCCAGAAGAGCAGAGTTCCCGAGGAGGAGATGTAGGGAGAGATAAGAGAGGAAAGGTAGTGTTTCCTTACCATTCCCACTAGATGTATCCTATGTCTACAGCTACTGTGCTGTCTGTCTTGACTAGATTATAATCTCTTATGAGCAGGTACTGTCTTTTACATGTGTGTGTGCAGCGCTGCTTATGTCTTGTAGCACTATACAAATGTTCGGTGGTAGTAGTAGTACTTTTTCCAATTTTTTCACTTGAGTCAATTTATCTCAATTTGGTCTTCAGATTGAGCAGAAAGGGACAAGGGTTAGCATTTTTGGATGTTTGCAAGGTTTTACTGAAGTTTTTAAGTTACTAACCATTTAATTTGGTGAACAGATTTTCTTCAGGAACAAGCAGGAAGTCAATCCTCACATATGGGTGATGTCGATGCCGATGGAGCCCTGCACGGAGCATCGCCCCAGCTTTCAAAGAAAGCCTTTAGGAGATGCCACCATGCATGCGTGGTCCCCTTCCCGCCTAAGGGTGCCATCTTGGTCAGTCTCCCTTTTTCCGTGGAGCCCTACAGATGTTCGTCTTGTTCCCCCCTGAAAAAAGTTGATTTTTCTCATATGTTTCATACCTCTTCCGGCTTGCACTGATTCCTTTCCCGCCTCCGAGTCCCGCTGCCCTAGCATCGGGCTTTGGGACCTTTTTTTCTTAGGTTCTTTTCCATCAGCACTTTCATGCCTTTTCCAACTGCTGGCTGCATTGAGGGTCTTCGACCTTGTTGGGGTCCTTTTCACCCCAATGGCCACCTTTTTTAAGAAATGTGATTGGTTCTTCCAGGAACATGTCCCTCACTGACACTCACAACTGTTGCCTCCAGTGTCTGGCACCAACCATGACCTGGAGGAATTCTCCCTGTGTAAAAAGATGTCTGCAAAGGCCATACAGAGCCGCCGGCTTAAGCAGGACAACATCTGCCACAAAGCAGACTCGACCCCGGTATCCCTGGTAGCCTCACGCTCAAAGGCCCTGCACGGATCCTCAGAGTCATGTAAGGCCCCCTCAGTTACCGAGCGGGCTCGCAGACATTCCGAGCAAGGATCCCCAGAGCGAGAGGTAAGAAAAAAAAGAAGACCCCAAGGGCCTCGTCATGGGAGGTGAACAAGCACAGGAAATCCCATGCGTGGTCCCTCAGCTCCCGATGGACCTCTGAGGAGTTGGAGCGGGCGCACCCCCGAAAGGTTCCCAGGACTGAGGTCGAGGCCTCAGCAACAGACCCCGGTCTCCCGAGGGCCACCCCATCGAGGACCCCCTCTCATCGACACCCAACTCGGTCACTCCAGCATCTGTGTCTGTGATTGCCACCCCCATGTGGGAAGCTCATATGCTGGCACTGGAGCTCAACATTTCTGTATCTCAGCAGGCATCGATGCCTGGCCCCACTGGTGCTCACCTTGAGACTGCAGGGACCTCGATGTTGAGGACTCCCAGTGCTGCCGAAGCAATTCCCAAGAGCCAGAAACCTTGGACGGATCCTCAGGGGCCAGGTCCTGTGGCTCAGGCCATGCCTCGGCCTTGGAACACCAAAGACCAGTGCCAATGACACCCTTGGAGTCACCGGGTCTTGAATCTTCCTCGGACTACTCCATTTGGGAGTCTGGTATCGAGACATCTCCGGAGATTTGGGCCCACCGAGACCTGCCCTCGGATCCATCTCCATTGGTTGCGAGGTGCCGATCCCCACCAGAGGACATTTCATTCCTCGAGTTCATCAGGAACATGGCTCAGGCACTCTCCCTCGCTACCGAGTCAGAGGAGGATCTCCGTAAGGTGGAGCTCGACATCTCCAATACGAGGCATCGCTGAAGGAGACCCTAACAGTCCCCGTCCCCGTCCCCTTCATCCACAGCTGGCTTCTTCTCAGGATGTGGGAAACCCCGATATCAGTATCAATCATCAGCTGGCACCTGGATACCATGTACCAGGTCCAGCGAGGGCTAGGTTTCCGTAAGGCACAACTCCGGCACAACTCCCCCACACCTCTATAGTGGTCGAGTCGTCCATGTGCCGGCAGAAGAGCCCAAAGATGCGCTCATCGGTGTCCCCGGGCAGGGAGTCCTACACCCTCGACACCCTTGGGTGGAAATGCTACCAGGGCTCGATGTTGGTGTGTCATATGTAAACGTACTAACTTTACACTGGCATATTCCTCCGAGACCTGGTCAAGGAACTTGGAGGCTTTGCGTCTGGCCTCTATGGAGATCACCTCCAGCACTTCCAGACTCTTACGAAGTCTGTCGGAGAGTGCTCCAAGAAGTACTTAAAAGGAGCTTCATGGGGGGGGTGGAGACAAGATGGCGTCTTTGTAGGTGTGCTGAAGTGGCACGGTTATTGTATGTGGAGAAAGCGGAAAGCTAGGGGAGCTAAACAGCCTTCTATGGCTCCCTTGGTATCGATGCCTTTACCTTCTTTGGCTCTTGAGCCTTTGGACTCTTTCTTTTCCCCATGCAGTGGCAGAAAGTCGAAGAAGGGGAGCTTGGCTCGGCATTGCGGCCGTCGGAGGTGGAGGCCTCAGTGTCCATATCAGGCAATGATTCTCTCTCCCCTGGCTCAGTTTGGGCCTCGAATGTCTGCCGTCAAGAAGTGCCTGAGTTGGCAAGACAGGTAGAAGGGCCTACGTTGGTGAAGTCTGCTGTAAACAGGGACTGGACTTGGGCTCCAGATTGGTCAGTGGCATCTCCCCAGAACAGCATCAGAGTGTTGAGGTCCCGAGGACTATGGAAGAGGGAAGTGCAGCAGAGGTTTCTGCTCTAAGGGTACCCAACCCATTGTGGAGGGTATGCTTGGGAGACTGGAAATTTCCTCGTCTTCGTCTTCGGTGCCCCCGGAGGTTATAACATTGGATTCAATTTGGGCAGTTATCATGCAACTTTGGGAGGACCTTGTTCCACAGATGTCCAGTCTTTCTACTCAGGTTTTGTCTAATATTACTGCCATTCAGGAGAATGGGAATAAGATATTATCTCTTCAGTTTGGTGTCTCTCAACTACAAGCTAAGGTTCTGGCTGTGGAAGATGGTTTAGTTTCTTCAAGGAAGGCTACTCTTGCCATGAGAGCTAAACGGGAGATTTTATTTTTATTTATTTAGAGAACATTTGTATACCGCTGCTTCCAGCGATCAGCAGCGGTTGACTATACATATCAGGAGGGGTAATCAACAGTTAATACAGAATGATTGCATGCCAAGATTCACACTGGGTTCACACTGCACAAAAATCTGATACAATATTTACAGGTGCAATTACATATATACATATTGTTACAATATTTACAACTTAGTTATATATATACATTCTGTTACACTAATTACAGCTAAACTGGGGGGAGATGCACTACCCTAGATGCATTACATGGTGGTTCAAATCCCTTAAAGTCATATTGTAAGGTCACTCTAGTGTCATGGATACGGTTGACCCTTTGTGTTCTAGTTATTATTTACTCTGTTAGATTATAGTGAGTTATAAACAGGTGGGTTTTGAGCTTTTTCCTAAAGTCTGTTAGGTTGTTGATTGCACGCATGCCATGTGGCAGTTGATTCCATAGCATGGGTGCAATGTAAGAGAATGCTCTGTTGCTGGTGTGTATCTTGGCTGTTCTTATACTCTTTGGGACACTGAGAGTGTTTAAGTTGGTGGTTCTTCTGCTTCTATTGTGAGTTTGAGCGCTGATGAGATTGGTTAGGAATGACGGCGCTATGTTGCGTATAAGTTTGAATGTGGTTACTAGGAGTTTGTATTTTATGCAGGCGGTAATTGGGAGCCAGTGAAGCTCAATTAGGACTGGTGTGATGTGTTCTGTGAAGCTCTTTTTCATGATGATCCTGGCTGTAACATTTTGTGCCATTTGTAGTATATTCAGGGTTTTCTTTGGTAGCCCCTGCAATATGGCGTTACAGTAATCCCAGTGGGGCGTGATGAGTGCTTGTGCCACTGTTCTGAAGTCGTGTTGTTCAATGATGTTACGCAGTGGCTGGAGGATTCTTAGTTTATGGAATATGGCTCTATTGGTATTCCGGAGGTGTTTATTCATCTTTAGTTTGTTGTCGAACGTGACTCCGAGATATTTTATTTCATTCTTTGTGCTGTAGATGATGTTGTTCAGGGTGACTGTTGGCGGAGGGTTGAAGTCTGTTTTACTGGAGATGTACATTACCTGTGTTTTTGTATGGTTTATGGACATGTTGTTTTGCTGTAGCCAGGCTTGCAATTCACATAAACATTCTTCTAATTGATTGTAATTTGGCTTGTTTTCGTCCAGTTGGGTATAAAGCATTACATCATCTGCATACAAGTGGTAGCTGATCTTGTATTTCTGAGATGTTGGAGAATTCAACTCGTGCTGTGAATTTGTGGTTGTTGAACTTTCCTAGAGTGAGGTCTGGGTCTGCAAGAGACATGTTTCGTGCTTATTTGATTGAGATTTTGGGTATTCCACCTGAGTCCCATCCCCCTATAGCTAAGCTATATTACTTGCCATCGGGGAAAAAAAGATGAAGGGTCTGGGACAGTTGCAGGGTTACCACCTGTTAATGTTTTAAATGTGGCTGCTTTGATAGTCATCTCAAGAAGAAAATGTTGTTCCTTATACTTTAGTGATTATATTAGCATTGTTGTCTGATAAAGAATGGCTTATGAAGATTTTTTTTTAGGAAGCATCATATTTTGCTTAAAGGTTTGACTGTTCACATGTTTCCCGACCTTTTCAGGGATACTTAGAAGAGGAGACGGGAGTTCCTTCTCCCTCCCGGGGTCCAGCAGTTGGAAGGGCTCTTTTTCCTTAAATATCTCTGTCTGATCAAGTATCAGTCTGTGTCTTATATTTTTTATGAGCCCTCCCAACTGTTGGCCTTCATAAATGCTCGACATTTGGAGGGAAGGGATGCCCTCCCTCCTTGTTCTACTTGAGATTGTTAATATTCTGACTGCTTGGATGCCTATATTTCTTTTTTGTACTGTATGTTGTATTGAGTTATTTCCTTTCTTCTTTCCCCCACTGGCTTCTTCTGCTTGTGGACTAGTGGAGCTTTGGTATATTTTGGAATTGTTGTACTCCTAAGTTTTGGTTTTCTTGTATATTTTAATTTCCTTACCCTTGCTTGATTTCTGTTTCAATATTGTATTCTTGATGTATTGTATAAAATTTATAAATTTAAAAAAAAAAAAAAAAAGAGTGCTCCAAGTAAATGTCCCGAGCCACTTATCACTGCTTCGAATTCAGTGCGAGGGTTGCTGTCACTGGCATTGGCGATCGACACCAGGCCTGGCTCCAATCATCGCACCTCAAGCATTGGGTACAAGAGAAACTCCTTGATGTCCCTTGCCTTGGGGAGCAACTCCTCAGCAAACCGATGGAGGACAAAGCGACCGAAATTGAGACAGAGTTCGTTACTTGGACTCGGCTTTAGAGGAAGACCTCCACCCTCCCAAGGAAGAAACCTAAGGGAAAGAAGCCTCCTTTCCTCAGGAAGAGCAACTCTATCGAGGTTACCCGGCTACCCAGACCCCTCAGCAGGTTCACCAGGGCAAGGGAGTGGGCCAGGGCCCATGCAAACCCAAGGGTCCCAAGCCCCAGCCACCAGACCCAGCCCATTCTGGGTCGAGGTTTTGACGTCCCCAGCATAACGCCTCCTCCTCTGGATGGTCAGCTCCCAACAGGGGGGAGCCTGGTCCATTTTTACCACAGGTGGGCCTCCATCACACTCGCTCATGGGCACTTCAGGTGGACCAGTTACCTCCACCTGGACCAGTTACCTCCACCTGGACCAGTTACCTCCACCCTTCTTCCCCGGGGAGCCTCCTGCGTCTCCCCTGCACTAGGTTCTGCTAATGCAAGAACTCACAGGCCTTCTCAGGGACAAGGCTGTGGAGACCGTACCACACCACCTGAGAGGATGGGGGTTTTACTCCAGCTATTTTCTGGTCCCCAAAAGAACAGGGGGACTAAGGCCCATCCTGAACCTGAGAAACCTGAACAAATTCCTGGTACGGGAGAAATTCAAGATGCTCTCCCTTGGAATATTGTTGCCCTACTTCCAACAGGGAGATTGGCTATGCTCCTTAGACCTAAAGGATACTTATACTCACATCCTCATTCATCCCAGTCACAGACAATGCCTAAGACTCATGGTCAGGGGCGACCACTACCAGTACAGGGTACTTCCTTTCGACCTAGCCACCGCACCAAGGGTCTTTACCAAATGCCTAGCAGTGGTAGCTGCCTATCTTCGTCTCCAAGGAGCCTTCATCTTCCCCTACCTAGACGACTGGCTGGTAAAAGGGGACACAGCCTCATAGGCGCTGCAGGCCACAGGCCGAACCATCAAGGTCCTACAACACCTGGGATTTGTGAGAAATCATCCAGAATTCCATCTCATTCCAACACAAGACCTGGAGTTCATAGGGGCTCACTTGGACACACTCCAGGCCAAGGCTTTCCTTCCTGTCAATAGGGCGGATCACCTCACGGCCCTAGCAGCCGAGGTACAGTGCCGCCATACGGTCTCAGCGTGGTCCATGCTCACCTTCTCAGCCACATGGCCTCCACAGTACATGTAGTACCCAATGCCCGCCTCCACATGCGGCGGCTCAGTGGTGCCACCGCTTACAATGGACCTAAGACACAAGCCGGCTCCAGGACAGTTCCATCAGCTGGCGGGGTCACTCAGTTGGTGGCAGAATACTCAGAACCTGCACCAGGGCATGCCCTTCCAACACCCAGATCCCCAGAGGGTACTCACAATGGATGCCTCCCTTTGGGGCGGGGTGCCCACTGCAAGGAGCTGCGCACCCAGTGGATGTGTTCACCCGAGGAAAGCCAGCAGCAGATCAACCTGCTGGAGCTCAGGGCCATCTTCCTGGCACTTAAAATTTTCCAGCACTGAATGCAACACCAGTTTGTGCTTGTCCAGACAGACAATCAAGTCACAATGTTCTACCTGAACAAGCAAGGGGGCACAGGCTCCTACCACCTATGCCAGGAGGTAGTAGCCCTCTGCTCGTATGCAACCAGACAGGGTATGCTCCTCCGGGCGACATACCTCCCAGGCCAAGACAACAACCTGGCAGACAGATTGAGCAGGGTCCTCCAGCCACACACGTGGCAGTTGAACCCAGGGATGGCAGAGCAGCTGTTCAGATGGTGGGGCACTCCAAGGCTCAACCTCTTTGTTAGTCCAGTCAACGCTCAGCTACCGCATTTCTGTGGTCCGCACCTGCACCCGGACCGAGTAGCAGCAGATGCCTTCCTCATATCGTGGTCGGGGTTGTCTACTGTATGCCTTTCCTTCCACACCACTAATAGCGCGGACCCTCTTCAAAGTCCAGCAGGACAAGTCTTCCTTGATTCTGGTGGCCCCCAGGTGGCCAAGACAGCCTTGGTTTCCTCTGCTGCTCCGTCTCTCAATGGAGCCTCCACTCCCTCTCGGGAGCTCCCTGGGACTTTTGATCCAGGAGGAGGACTTGATCCTCCAACCTAACCTGGGATCCTTATCTCTCACAGCATGGCTCCTGAACGGGTCACTTTAGCACCCCTCAACCTCCCCAGGGAGGTAGAGGAAATCCTTCTGGCCTCTCGTAAGGACTCCACGAGACCGGCCTACACCTTCAACTGGCGCAGATTTTCCTTATGGTGCACGGAACACCGGGCAAACCCATTCTCCTGTCCCCAGTGCACACAGTGCTGCAATACTTGCTCCACCTCTCGCAGTCTGGGCTTAAGTCCAACTCCGTCCGGGTGCACCTGAGTGCCCTCTCTGCAAATCATCACTCCATAGAGGGAAAGCATCTTTCCGTGCAGCTCCTGGTTACTCGATTCATGCAGGGCTTACTGCTCTCTAAGCCTCCCATCTGTCCACCTCCGGCAAAATGGGATCTCAATGTAGTCCTTAGCACAGCTTACAAAGCCGCCCTTCGAGCCCCTCGCTACCTGCCATCTGTGCTTCTTGTCCTGAAGGTGTTCTTCCTGTGGCGCTCACCTCTTCCCACAGAGTCAGTGAGATTCAGGCCTTGGTGGCTGAGCCACCCTATGCCAGGTTCTACAAGAACAGGGTTGTATTCCATACCCACCCAAAATTCCTACCAAAGATGGTATCTGATTTCCACCTCAACCAGGAGGTGGTACACCTTCTTCCCCCAGCTCCACATCAACAAGACGTCGGCCATTCTCCACACTCTGGACTGCAAAAGGGCCCTGTCCTATTGGCAGTACACGCGGGACCACCGCAAAGCCTCTCAACGTTTCGTTACTTATGACCCCAGTCATCTGGGGGAGGCTGTCACCAAATAGACTGTCCATCTGGGTGGCGGATTGCATCACCTTCGCCCACAACCAGGCTGGGCTGCCGTTAGAGCGCCAAGTCATGGCGCACAATGTCAGGGCTATGGCAATCTCTGTTGCGAGCCTGCACTCTGTCCCTATGGCAGACATCTGCTGGGCTGCACACCTGGTCCTCCATTCACACTTTTGCAGCTCATTACTGCCTGGAGAGGGAGTCCTGATGGGACAGTGCCTTCATTCAGGCTGACCTCTGGAATCTGTTCGGGGTTTAGGCAACTCCTACCCTCTGACCCTTCTTGTTCAGGCTATCGGAGCCATTGTTATCCCTGGACACTGGGGTCCTCACAGTCCGTCTTCAGATTTGCCTGTGGCTGCTCACGGCTGGGCCATGATTTTTTCTTCAGGCTCCTGATAGCCTGCAGCTAAGGAGTCCCATATGTGAGGACTGACTTCCTGCCTGTTCTTGGAGAAAGCATAGTTACTGACCTGTAACAGGTGTTCTCCAGGGACAGCAGGAATCAGTCCTCAAAGCCCTCCCTTCTCCCCTTGGAGTTGCGGTTTAAGTTTTGTCCATCTTCTTTTTGTCGGCTCTAGCTATGTCATCTGACTAAGATGGCACCCTTGGGCGGGAAGGGGACCACATATGCGTGGTGGCATCTCCCAAAGGCTTTCTTTGAAAGCTGGGGAGATACTCCACGCAGGGCTCCGTTGGCGTCGTCATCACCCATATGTGATAACTGATTCCTGCTGCCCCTGGAGAACACCTGTTACAGGTGAGCTACTACGCTTTCCATTCTATTCATTGGTCAATGAAATGTGAAGGCAGCATCAAAGGTTTCCTTATGTAGATGGATTAAGGAGTCCATACAGCAAAGGACTATAGCTCCCCTCTAGCAGGGCCAGCCCAACCATCATTAAGCAAGACTAGGCAGCTGAGTAGGGCAGCGTCTTCTGAAGGTTGGCAAAGAGCAGCAACAATCAAAGCAAAACAATAAATCCAAACAGCCATCCAAACTCTGAGCCATCAGCACATTCTTTTTTACCTGCAGTGACAGCAGATACACACATACATATAATGTAATGTATTTTTTTATATTTAAAAGTATTATATCCAATTATGTTTCCTTAGTTCAGTTTAATTATTTGGCTTCCATTGTTTGAATTTTCTGGTACAAGCCAGCTCCCAGGGGAAGGGCTAATTATATCAGCTTACTGGCTGCCATAGTTCCAATCTCTTCCAGTCTGCACCGCTTCTACAGGCTGCAAAAAGCTAAGTTACAGCTTCTATCTTCTTTTTTGTTTGTTGCTAATATAGATTTTAACTGTTATACCTTACTTTGGGAATATTCTGAATGTGGAGCCCTAAAGCCTGCAAAAACTATAATTTTCTTTCTTATCTCTGCTGGTTTCTAGCTACCAATATAGAGTTTAACTGTCTGTTTTGGGGAAATTGCTAATATAAAGTTGAACTGTGGTTATACATTATGCTTGGGGATAATCTGACTGACTGACTGCTTTTCTGGGTAGCCTTAGAGCAGATATCTGTGGGTGCCCCCAGTTCAGGAACAGCCTTCTGGCCAGAGACACTTAGGTTCCCACCCACCCTACCCCTCATCCCCCGCACCAAGGGGCTGCATTACCTATATAGTAATCGCATACGTTGCCATCTATCCTTTTAACTTGGGTTAAAGCCCACATCATCTTCTTCCTTTCTTCTTCTTCCTCTTCTCCTTCTAGGACTGCTTATTCAGCATGTTGTGTATGCATTGCAATAACTGCAGTACATTCTTTCCAAGACGAATCATTTGGAACCTAAGAGCTTGTCCTCTGTGTCTCAGGTCAGATGCCATGCATAAAGAACTGACTCTACTAAGGGAAGACCAAGCTGCCATGCATAAAGAGGTGACCCTACTGAGGGAGGAACTGGCTGTAATGAAGCGCACCTCTTCTAGGATACAAACTGAACAAAGTCCACCACCGCTCCCACAAAGAATCAAACACCCCAGGAACAAATGGATCACAGTGGGTTCTGGTAGGTTGTGACCTGTGACACAGAGGCATCCTATGCATCAGGAGATATCCCTGCATAATGCCTTCTCTGCCTTGGCGAATGAGGATGCCCAGTCCAAAGCAACTGTTGTTGTTAAGAGCCGTCGAGTCGGAGTCTACTCATGGCGACCCTCTGGATAGCTATCCTAAATTGTGTTCGGTCTTCAGTCAGGCGGCTCATTGTTGACAGACTGGTACCCATAGCTGCTGTTATTGTATCGATCCATCTCATTGCTGGCCTTCCTCTTTTGCGTTGACCTTCTATCTTGCCAAGCATGATGTCTTTCTCTAATGATCTCTCTCTTCGCATGATGTGTCCAAAGTATGAAAGTCGAAGTCTTGTCATCTGAGCTTCTAAAGAAAGCTTAGGTTTGATCTCTAGTATCGACTGGTTTGTTCTTCGGGCAGTCAGTATTCGCCGCCAGCACCATAATTCAAAGGCATCAATTTTCTTCCTGTCTGTCTTTTTCACTGTCCAGCTTTCACATCCATATGATGTTATTGAAAATACCATGGCTTGAACAAGTCGAATCTTTGTATGAAGAGAGACATCTCTGCTCTTGAGAATCTTATCTAGGTCTTTCATAGCCATTCTGCCAAGAGCAATGCGTCGTCTGATTTCTTGACTTCTTGTTGCTTCTTTATTGATAGTTGATCCAAGTAGGTTAAAGTTGTTCACAATTTCAATTTCTTCTCCTACAACGATGAACCTGTTGATTATGCCAGTTGTCATGATCTTTGCCTTCTTTACATTAAGGAGCAGGCCCTTTTTGAGACTGTTTTTTGATTGTGAGAAGCAAATGTTTCAGATCATCTTCACTTTCAGCCAGTAATGTGGTATCATCAGCATAGCAAAGGTTGTTGATGAGTCTTCCATCAATCTTCACACCTCTGTTGTCTTCATACAATCCTGCTTCTCTAATGATTTGTTCTGCATATAAATTAAACAGGTAGGGGGAAAGTATGCAGCCTTGTCTTACACCTTTGCTTATTTTAAACCATTCTGTTTCTCCTTGTTCCATTCGAACTGTTGCTTCTTGATCAATGTACAGATTGTGCAAGAGAACGATCAGGTGTTCTGTATACCCATGCTTCTTAATGTGGCCCAGAGTTTCTCATGGTTTACACAATCAAAAACCTTGCTATAGTCAATAAAGCACAAATAAATATCCTTTTGGTATTCTTTAGTCTTTCCAAGGATCCATCTCACATCCGCAATGATGTCTCTCGTTCCTTGCCCTTTCCTGAACCCTGCTTGCACTTCAGGTAGTTCTTGTTCTAGGTATGGTTGTAGTCTCTTTTGAATAATCTTCAGTAGAATCTTGCTGGCATGTGGGATCAGAGCGATTGTGTGATAATTTCCACAGTCAGTTGGATCACCTTTCTTTAGTATTGGTATAAACACAGATCTTTTGCAGTCAGTTGGCCATGATGTTGTCTTCCATATTTCTTGGCAGAGCCTTGTAAGTATGGTAACAGCTGCATCAGATTGCTGCAGTACTTCTATGGGAATGCTATCAATGCCTGGTGCTGTGTTCTTTGATAAGGCTTTCAATGCTGCTTCAACTTCTTCTTTCATCACCAATGGTTCCCGATCATAAGGTACAGGTTGAAACGGCTGTTGGTCCACTTGATCTATATCATATAAAAACTCTGTATATTCCTTCCACCTTTTCTTGATCTTCTCAGCATCAGTCAACATAGAACCTTAAGCATCTTGTAACATTCCAATTCAAGGCTGGATCTTTTTCTTTAACTCTCGTAGCTTTAGGAAAGCCGATCTTGTTCTTCCTCTAATAGTTTCTGCTTCTATTTCCTTACAAGTGTCATTGTAGTACTTTTCCTTGTCCTGTCTTGCTGCACGTTGGAAATCTCTGAGTTCTGCAATTGTCTTTCTTTCTCCTCTGGCTTTAGCTTCTCTGCATTTCTGGGCAATTTTCAGAGTTTCTTCCGTCATCCATTTTGGCCGTTTTTTGCTTTTTCACCTTTTGTAGAGACTTCTCGCTTTCTTCCAACACAACCTTCTTGATGTCATTCCATAACTCTTCCAGAGCTCTGTCATTTGTATCTAAAGCAGCAAATCAATTTTGCAGGCAGTCTTTAAATTCCAGTCTTTGCAGGCAGTCTTTAAATTCTCAAGGTCATATTTTGCTGCATTCATGAGTGGTTTGCTCTTTTTCAGCTTTAGCTTGAGTTTGCATACTAGTAGTTGATGATCTGTACCACAGTCAGCTCCAGGTTTTGTCTTTATTGATGTTACAGAGCTTTTCCATCTTTGACTTTGACAGATGTAGTCAATTTGATTTTTATAGAATCCATTGGGTGAGGTCCATGTGTACAGTCGCTGCTTGTGTTGCTGGAAGAAGGTGTTTGAGATGAATAGATCATTGGTCTTGCAGAATTCTATCAGTCTTTCTCCAGCTTCATTTCTGTTGCCAAGTCCATATTTTCCAACTACTTTGCCTTCTTTGTTGCCAACATTTGCGTTCCAGTCACCCATGACTATCAGGATATCCTGTTTGCATGTTCTGTCAATTTCAGCTTGTACTTGTTCATAGAACTCTTCAATTTCATTCTCTTCTGCAGCTGTTGTTGGGGCATATACTTGAATTATAGTTGTTGATAGGCAATCCTCATAGACGAATAGAGATTAAGCGTTCGCTGACTGCATTGTATTTCATTACAGTTCTTGCAAGTTTCTTCTTTATTATAAATGCAACACCATTTCTTCTTTGTCTTTCATTTCCAGCATAATAGACCATGTGATCATCTGATGCAAAGTGCCCGATGCCAGTCCATTTCAGTTTGCTGACACCCAACAGATCAAGTTGTACACGTTCCATTTCATTCTTGACCACCTCCAACGTCCCTTGGTTCATGCTTCGTACGTTCCATGTTCCAATGTGTAAGACATCTTTATAGCTTCTGAATCTCATTTCATGCGCAGACAATGCCCAATCTCCTGCTAAAGGACCAAATATGAAGAAAACCTCACCAAACAGCAAACTACTACTACTTAGTGATTCCATCATCAGTGGCGTCAATTTGGAAACACAGTTCAAAGGAGAGAAGATAGTCAAGTGCCTCCCAGGCTCTTCAGCCAGCAGGAATACAAACCACATTGTTGAAGTAGAAAGTGAACACTCCAAACTTGATGTTGTTATCCACTTGGGCACAAATGACCTGGCTAGAAACCGTGCCTCTACAGTCCAAAAGGACTTCCAATCTCTGGGAGAGAAACTCAAGCCCATTGTTAACACTGTTGCATTCTCAGAGGTTCTACCTGTTCTTGGTAAGGGAGCAAAAAGGCTGCATCGCATTAATAGCTTTAATACATGGCTCCAGACCTGGTGCAAACAAGAAGGATTCAGATTTATTGGCGACTGAGGTAACAGATGGAACAACAAGAGACTATACTGTGCTGATGGACTACATCTCTCTGTCGCAGGGAAAAGAATCCTAAGTGAAAAATTCAAGCAATATGTGGATATGCATTTAAACTAGAAAAAGGGGGTGACGGATGTGGAAGGTCAAGCTGTGGATGTCACCCCCTGCAAAAGCAGATTAAAATTGTAAACGGCCACACTTTTAAACCACACATCAAAAACAAGTGGGAAGATGTAGGCAGAACAAAATCAATTCAAAATACACACAAGCCAGTTAAATGCTGGAAAGCAATGAGCACAAATGCTCGAAGCTTAGCCAAACAAAGTTCCGGACCTGGAAGCCCTAATGGTGGAAATGGATTTGGACATTGTGGCCATTACAGAAACATGGCTAAATTAATTGCATAATTGGGATATAGCCATAGCTGGCTATAATCTATCCAGAAGAGACAGAGAAAATGGAAGAGGAGGAGGAGTAGCCTTGTATGTCAAAAGCAATATTAAAGCTACTGAAATGCAGGGGGTATGGGGAAAAGAAGAAGCGCTCTGGATTGTGTTGGAAAGAGGTGATGGCACTTTCATCCATACTGCTATACTCTACAGACCTCCGACTCAAATTGAAGAGATAGATAACGAACTGATTATGCTGTAGATATTGCCAAGATAGCCACAAAGGGGAAGCAATAATATTGGGTGACTTTAATCTACCGGATGTGGATTGGATTATTCCTTCTGTAAATCTGGAAAGAAGCAAAAAAATTGTGGATGCTCTCCAAGATGCGTTACTTAGACAAATGGTGATGGAACCAACCAGGGAAAGCTCAACGTTGGATTTAGTGCTCACCAACAGTGATAACGTGTTGAATGTCTGCGTGAGTGCCCCTGTGAGCAACAGCAACCATCACACGGTGTGGTTTGAGATAAAAACCATGGTGCAGGCCAATCATAGCAAGCTCAAAGTCCTAAACTTCAAAAACACTGACTTCAATAAAATGGCCGAGTACTTAAAGGAGGAGATGATGGGGTGGAAGGAGATAAGGGAAGTGGAATTGCAATGGACTAAACTAAAGGTGGCAATAAAAGGGGCAACAGATAAATATGTAAGAAAAATAAATAAAAACAAGAGGAGAAGGAAACCTATTTGGTTTTCCAAAGAGGTGGCTGCTCATATAAAGGCAAAAATACAGCTTTCGCAAAATTCAAAAGCTTGCAAACAGAAGAACACAGAAATGAATACAGGATCAAGCTCAAAGAGTCAAAAAGAGAAATAAGGATAGCAAAATCAAAGGCAGAGGAAAAGATGGCTAAAGATGTTAAAGGTGTCGACAAAACTTTCTTCAGGTATATTCAGGAAAGGAAGAAGATCAGAGTTGGAATTGCAGGACTCAGAAGTGCTGGGAAAGGACTCGTTGAAAGTGACACTGAAAAAGCAAAATTGCTAAACAAATACTTCTGCTCTGTTTTTACTAAAGAAGATCCTGGAGATGGACCAGCTGTGACTCCCAAATATAAAAATAGGAATGAAGTAGATACCACACCATTCACAGAAGATGAGGTGTTAGAACAACTTGCTAAACTGAAAGTGGACAAAGCCATGGGACCAGATGGGATACATCCCAGGATACTGAAAGAGCTCAGAGAGGTTCTTGCAGGACCGTTAAAGGATGTCTTCAACAGATCCTTGGAAACAGGAGTCGTTCCTCAGGACTGGAGAATGGCTAATGTTGTACCTCTACACAAAAGTGGTGACAGGGAAGAAGTGTCAAATTACAGGCCCGTGAGCCTTACCTCGGTGGCAGGTAAAGTAATGAAGGTGCTCCTGAAAGAGCGAATAGTGAACTTTCTCAAAACCAATAGGTTGCAAGATCCAAGGCAACATGGTTTTACCGAAGGACGGTCTTGCCAAACAAATCTGATTGACTTCTTTGATTGGGTGACCAAGGAACTAGATCTGGGGCATGCAATGGATGTCATCTATCTGGATTTCAGCAAAGCCTTTGATACTGTTCCTCATAGGAGGCTTGTCAATAAACTCAGTAGCTTGGGGATGGGTCCCAAGATAGTAAACTGGATTAGAAATTGGTTGACTGACAGCCAACAGAAGGTGATGGTACATGGAGCTCACTCGGATGAGAGGAAGGTGATTAGCGGAGTGCCTCAGGGTTCGGTCCTGGGCCCGGCACTGTTCAATATATTTGTGAGTGATATTGCTGAAGGACTGAATGGAAAAGTCTGTCTTTTTGCAGATGACACAAAAATTTGCAACAGAGTGGACTCCCCCGAGGGAGTGGTTAACATGAGGAAAGATCTACAAAAGCTGGAAGACTGGTCTAATGCTTGGCAACTACGATTTAATGTGAAAGTGCAGTGTCATGCACTTGGGTAGCAGAAATCCAAGGGAAAAGTACACGATAGGGGGTGAGAGGTTGGTATGCACGGTTCAAGAGAGAGACCTTGGTGTGATTATCTCTGAAGATCTCAAGATGGCAAAACAGTGCGACAAGGCGGTGGCAAAAGCCAGGAGGATGTTGGGCTGCATACAAAGAGGGATTACCAGCAGAAAGGAAGAGGTACTTTTGCTACTGTACAAGTCACTGGTGAGGCCTCACTTGGAATACTGGATAGCGTGTCGAATGTCTGCGTGAGTGCCCCTGTGAGCAACAGCGATCAACTCACACAGTGTGGTTTGAGATAAAAGCCATGGTACAGGCCAATCATAGCAAGCTCAAAGTCCTAAACTTCAAAAACACCAACTTCAATAAAATGGCCGAGTACCTAAAGGAGGTGCTTACAGGGTGGAAGGAGATAAGGGAAGTGGAATTGCAATGGGCTAAACTAAAGGTGGCAATAAAAGGGGCAACAGATAAATATGTAAGAAAAGTAAACAAAAACAAGAGGAGAAGAAAACCTGTTTGGTTTTCCAAAGAAGTGGCTGCTCAAATAAAGGCAAAAAACACAGCTTTTGCAAAATTAAAAAGCTCACAAACAGAGGAAACCAGAAATGAATACAGGATCAAACTCAAAGAGACAAAAAGAGAAATAAGGATAACAAAATTTCAAAGGCAGAGGAAAAGATGGCTACAGATGTTAAGTATGGCGACAAAACTTTCTTCAGGTGCTAAAGATGATTTGGAGCCTGCGTCAGAAGCCTTATGAGAAGAGACTTGAAGACCTAAATATGTACACTTTGATAAGGCTAATAAGAGAGCACGGTCATTACCCTATTTTCACTTAGTTAGAAAGGTGTTATATAGGGAAACCTTGGATCCACATTCTAAAGGTACCAGGAGGCAATTAGTAGTGCCCAATACCTTTAAAAATTGGATTTTGCGTTTAGCGCATCCTGGCGTTTATCGCGAGACCGCAAAATATTGTAGAGCGTGTCCCGCATGCCAGAAGGGCACCCCCTATAGGCAGTACAACCACCCCAGAGAACTACAAATCGATGGGTAGAACCCGCTACGGAAGAGATAGAGAGACCCCAGTTTCAAAGAAATTTAGGAGCCTGGGTACAGCGTACATCTCAGGTAGTAGGCGAAAATCTGACCTCCAGTCAAGGGAGGCAGAAAAAGATTATAACCTCCGCACCAAACCTAAGCGTTTAGAAATTGGTGAAAAGGTCATGGTAGTGACAGGGTTATCAAAACTTACACAGTAGAAACCAGGAGGGGGAAGCAACAAAACTTCCATGTGAACGTTTTAAGGCCCTGGCACGAACAGGTAGCATTAGCTCGTTTAGCTACAGTTCCTGATCACGAATTTAGCTACAGCCACCAGAGAAGGATTCCGGGCTGTTCTGAAAGTTTTCAGACAGCACGGAATATCTTAAATGGGGGGTTGTGTGACAAGGCAGAGCTGTCAGAGCACAAGAAAAAGGCTTTTAAACAAACTTTTTCCTCTGAACCTGCCAGGAATACAGGGCAGCTGACGGTTAAAACCTCAGCGCACAGAGTTGCAGGGCAGGAGAGAAAAGAAAGGGAGCCACACCCTAGCTCTAGGCTGACAGGGAGAGCTAGCCAACCATCTGCAGGATCAGCCGATCAGCCCGAGCAGCAGGATCAGCAGGATCAGCTGGATCAGAGAGGAGTTCAGACGAGGAACGCAGAGAGCTACAGGAGGAAGGAAAAAAGGCAAAATAGGAACTTACCTTTGGCAAAGAAAAGGCCAGGAATGCAGATACAGCTTGGAGTCAGGCATTAACAGAAACAAGGGGCCGAGCTCAGAGCAAGCGTGACCAGCTGGGATCCAATTACCTGGACCATTGCCAGCCACCTTGCAGAGAGAGAGCCACGTCTCTGGGGAAACAGCCGAGAATTCTCCCAGGAAGGGATTGCTCTCAAGAAAAGCTGAACCAGGTCAGAAAAACTTATAAGCCTTTTAAACAGAACATAGAGCCTGTGTCGGAAAGAGACAGAAGTAGTGTCAGCTAGCTCATAATTGGCAGCAGCGTGATTCAAGCACAGATACTGAGCTGGAAGAATGGGAGATAGTTAGAGTCCCTGATAATCATAGTTACAAGAAACACTTAGTTCATCATCAGGTAATAATGTATATGATAAAGGAAGATGTAATAAATCCTTATGCCCAGCTCTTTTTGAGTCTGAATAAACAGTTATCCTTGCCAGACTGCAGGACAGGCAGGGAGAGAGGAGAAAAGCAGATACAAGATCTCCTCCACCATTTAAGAGCCCTAGACTCGAATAGGCCAGAGGGCCAAGGAGCTCAACTCAGCGACGAAGAATCCATGCAAACTGACATTCCAGTGTCTGATCACAGTAGCTCTGAAATGGAATGCGGGATTTGCCAGTGTGACTTTTAAAGGTACACCTTAAACAGAAGTAATGTTTTAAGGCTGTTTTAAAAGCATGTAGAGAATAGAGTTTAAGTGCAGACAGGAAGTTGTCTGACTGCTGATACTAGTGAAGTGCATAATTCTAAGGCTTGAAGTGAATTATCCATGTGAAGGTGGAACAGGAAAACCACGCTTGTTGGAAGTTCTTTATTTGAATGCCTTGAATGAGTATCGCTGTTAAGAAAGTCTACAGTTGTTTTGGACTACAGTAACCTGAGAAGTATCAGGGAACATTGGTACAGGACTTTATTTGCTTTATTCATGTTGTTATCCTTAAATATCTGTTCTGGGGTGAAGAAAACCTGCTGGGAACAATAAACCTATTGTTTACCTTCAAATTGCTTTGGCTGTGATCACTGGGCCTACAACTACAATTTTGCTCAACCAGAGAACAGCGATAACAAAGTAACATACATGACGCTGTAACCAAATACACTGCGTCACAAGTTGGTGTAATTGGTAAGACGAGGCGTCACAGTACACTTTGGAGGAGAGGAGGGACAGGGGAGATATGATTCAGACCTTTAAATACTTAAAGAGAAATGATGAACAAACAAAGCTCTTCCAAAGACGGGGAAGCTGTAAAACTAGAGGGCATAACATGAAGCTGCAAGGTGGTAAATTGAAAGGCAATGTCAGGAAATATTTCTTCACTGAAAGGGTGGTGGATGCTTGGAATGCCCTCCCGATGGAAGTGGTGGGGGCAAACACGGTGATGGAATTCAAAACGGCATGGGACAAACACAGTGGATCCCTTTACAGCAACAGGATAAAAGCAAAATAAACGGTACCATCTAACTTCTGAACTATCTAGCGTCTCAACAAATAAGGGTGTCCTACATGGAGTGGTGGGTTTACCCCTAAACAAAAACAAAAACATGGGGAGGGGTGGCCTACACAGAGCGACAGGTGCACCTACTCTTGCCATCTTGCTGGGCAGACTAGATGGACCATGCTGGTCTTTATCTGCCATCACTTACTATGTTACTATGTTACTATTGCTAGCTCTCCCCCAACAACTCAATTGCATACCACATCAGTAGCTACAAATGGATGCAAACCTACAATCTCCATGTTTTCTGCTCCATCAGATAGAAACCTTCAAGACATCATTTCCTCCATAAACACCACTACAGCTCCCAACGACCCTTGTCCAGCATTCTGGATAAAATCCCTGCGGACAGAACTTAGTCCCTTCCTCTCCAAACTCATTGGGCTATCTTTCGCAACCGGGTCATTCCCCAAAAAGCTGAAGCAGCCAGCAATAAGACCGCTGTTAAAAAACAGTAAGCTAGACCCAGCAAAGATGGAATCATACAGGCCAATATCAAGCATCCCTCTACTGGCTAAGATCATCGAGAAGGTTGTACATCATCAACTTCAACAGCATATTGAGATCAGTGCACCCCTTGACCCCTGCCAACACGGCTTCCGAGAATCTCACGGGGTCGAAACGTTGCTAACCACACTAATTAACACCCTAACCATCGGGATGGATAATATCAAACAAGGTTTTGCACTGATTTTCCTGGACATCGCTGCAGCCTTTGACACTGTCTGTCATGAAGTGCTCCTCTCCCGTCTCAGCGAGAAGGGAGTACAAGGAAAGGCCCTCTCATAGTGTACGTCCTACTTGTCTGATCGATGGCAACATGTCCGTTCCGGTCCCTGTACCTCAACACCTTTCCTCCAAGAAAAAGGCGTTCCACAGGGATCTTCGTTGTCGGCCCTGCTATTCAATATCTACATGCAGCCTTTATGTAATCTCATCCGCTCATTCAACGTAAACTGCCTAATTTATGCCGACGATGTTCTTCTCTACACGCCTTTCCTACTAGACAAACCAGACCTATCACCCCTAACCACATGTTTCGATGCAGTTGCAGATTGGTTACATTCACAGAAACTGAGGATAAACTTTAATAAAACGGAGGTCCTCTTCCTCACAAGAGACTCAACTTTCATACCACCCAGCTCCATCAAAGTCAGGGACGCTGAACTCATAAGCAAGCCTACAATTCGGTACCTCGGAGTAATACTTGACCAACAGCTCAATATGAAGGCCCAGATAAGTAATATGGTCAAATCCGTATACAATAAAATAAGATCTCTTCGTCACTTGAGACAGCTGCTTGATCCTAAGGATTTTTGTACTGTGTATCAAGCTCTTGTCACCCCTCATTTTGATTACGCAAATGCCATACTACATGGCCTTCCAAAGAACACAATAAACCCTCTGCAACTAGCCATGAACTCAGCTGCTAGAATTCTACTTGGAGCACCTAGGAGGGACCATATAACCCCCATCCTCAAAAACCTACACTGGCTCCCAATCCAAAGTAGGATTGCCTTTAAAGTATTGACGATGACCCATAAAGCTATTAACAAATGCTCCTCTACTTCACTAACTGACCTCATTCAGCCTACTCCCTCTAACATGGCAAGAAGATCAGTAGCCATCAACACCCTGATACTCCCAAGGCAGATCACGAAATGCTCACAAACATCCAGGAGCAGAGCATTTGCACTGTATGCACCCACGTGCTGGAACGCCGTACCTCCGGCCATCAGGGCTATTAAGGACCTCTACCAATTTAGGAAAGCAATTAAACACCACCTTTTCCTGCAGCGCTACGTGGAACAAGATCACCTTTCACCCCAGTAGCACACACAGACAAAACCTAAGCAACAACCATACAGAATTGAAACTGGGTACTCTAGATCCTGCTCCACCCGACTAATAGCATTTCCCCCACCTGAACCGACTGCAATTCCCAGATAAGCCAACATGTAAATAGTTAACTTCTCCTCAACATAAGTTATGTGTAAAGTAGCTATTCTGTTAAAATTGTATATTTCTGTTATATTGTAAGTTAAAATTGTACATTTCTGTTATATTGTAAGTTCAGTGTAGATTGTCTTCACTGAACAGTTATTGTTATATGTAAACCGCGCTGATGCTGAATAGTGCGGTATATAAGAAATAAAAATAAATAAAGAAATAAATCTTGTCCTTGGACAGCTTATGAAGCCACCCTTGGAACCCTTAGCCACTACATCCCTGAAGTTTCTTTCTTGGAAGGTGAGCTTCCTAATTGCCCTCACTTCTGCAAGATGCATCAGTGAGCTACAAGCTTTAGTGGCTGACCCTCCTTACACAAGGTTCCACCATGATAAGGTAGTCCTTAGGACTCATCCTCACTTTATGCCAAAGGTGGTTTTGCCTTTTCATTTGAACCAGTCGGTTTACCTTCCTGTCTTCTTCCCTAGGCCTCATGCCTCTAGTGCAGAAAGGAATCTTCACACTCTAGATTGTAAACGGGTTTTAGCCTTTTACCTTCAGAGGACTAGGCAGCATAGAAAGGCTTCACAGCTTTTTGTTGCCTTTGAATCCAGTCACCTGGGTTTACCAGTTTCCAAGAGAACACTCTCCAAGTGGATTGCAGACTGCATATCCTTTACCTATGAGAGTAAGGGACTTTCTCTCGAAGGTCATGTCACAGCTCACAATGTGAGAGCAATAGCTGCCTCTATGGCCAACCTTCACTCGGTGTCGATTGACGACATCTGCAAAGCAGCCACTTGGTCCTCTGTCCACACGTTTGTGGCCCATAACTGCTTGGACAAGGACTCCCGTCGGGATGCCTCGTTTGGCCAGGCTGTTCTCCAGCATCTCTCTCAGACTCAAAACTACTACTACCCCCCGTCCTGGGTTTCGATACCAGAGATCCTTGGGAGGAAGCATGACACATCTAAGCCTGGGTTTCGCTGCTTTCTGGGGTCATCTCCCTGGCATCTCTAAGCTTGGGAGTCCCATATGTGAAGACTACATTCCTGCTTGTTCCTGGAGATAGCGTAGTTACTCACCTGTAACAGGTGATCTCCGGGAACAGCAGGAATTGAGTCTTCACAACCCACCCACCTCCCCTAGGAGTTGTATCTCTATCTCTCTCTCCCCTTTTTCTTTCCTTCTCTCCTTTTGTCTCAGCTACAAACCCAACTGAAGAGGGAGAGTTTGAAAGGCAGGAAGTCAGCAGCGCAGGCAAAGTGGGATGCTCCCAAAAGCTTTCCTATAGAATGCTGGGGAGCGTTCCCGTGCGGGCTCGTTGATGCCAATGATACCTATATGTGAAGACTCAATTCCTGCTGTTCCCAAAGATCACCTGTTACAGGTGAGTAACTACACTTTACTTACTAAGGGTTGCTGGGGATAATTATAGTAATAAAATTATATTTAATATGTTTAATGCACTGTGTTCACCTGAAGCTTAATTAATCTCAGGTCCTTAATATATGCTGATGAGAATAAACAGCTGCATCTGAGAGTGAATATGGCACCTCCTTTCCTTTAAGAGGTTTAAGCACCTATAAAGCTGCAATTATCCCAGGGGTGGGTGGGTGTCGAAGGGAGGGAGGGAAAGAATATTTATTAAAAGCTGGCTGCTATACAGTACCCTGTCCTGTGTTTCTAAGGTAATCTGTGACCAATCTCCAGGGAGAGTCCCACAGCCCTTGCTTAGATAGAGGGAGTCTTGGGGTCTAAATGTAACCAGAAATCTCTCTGCTGTGTTTTAAATTTAAACTGAAAGCTCTTTGCTGCTACTAGGCCCTGACTGATTTAACTAATACACTGGGTTCACAGATTAATCAGCTTTAATCTAAATAATTCCTTTTTCCCCAAGATTTAGAAAAATTCCCAGAAGTAAATACTTACAATTGCAGATCTCTCTCCAGAAGTAGCAGTCCCCTTTTGTAGTCCTTCAAGACTCTTGAGAAATTTGTGTTTAATCAGCTTCCCCCGTGCGTTGGATTACCTCCAATTTAGGTTCCATAGTGGTCCTGACCTTCTTCCTTGGGCGAGGTGTTCAGGTGCCTCTTTGGAGACATCGGCTGCTTCACTGGTCTGCCTGCTTTAAGATGGACAAACACCCTTTTCTGCACTGGAAAATCAAGGAGCAGCTGCACCAGCAGTGGCGGTCTCGCCCTTAATTGAACAGGATGCCTCTGAAACTGTCAAAATGGATGATGGTCTCTGAAGTTGCCAGGTAAGGGCTGGGAACTCACTGTCTGGGTCAATTAGGTCAGGGTCTCTGGCTCCCTTGGGAGGCCTTCTGGTCAGTCAACCAGTTGGAGACCAGAGTGAGCCATCTGGCTTTAGAGAGGCACCATCTTCTTCTGGTAGACTAAGTGATCCATGGGTTCTCATTCAGTACCACAGATGTGCTTAAGTAAATAAGCAGGGCAGAACTCACAGTGCCAGAATGGCAGTCAAGGTGATGGAATTATGTCATTGAACAGGGGAGTAGGTGATGGTTCTGTCCACAATCCACTTACCAGCATCGAGATCGTGCAGGTCAGCTTCTTGAGTTGGAAATCCCTCACCACCCCCACAGGTCTCATAGTTCGAAGAGGGAGCTTTCCAGTATTTGACTTGATGGCCACTCAGGAATAAACCAGAGAGAAAAGAAAAAAACAATTTTTGCAGCCGCAGGATAGTGGGCCACCCCTAATGAGTGACTCTGGAGAGACTTCTCTGGGTATTCCCTATGTGGCCTTTGTTGACCCAGCTTCTGCACGGAATTTGGACATACTCCAGCTTGGTGATTCTGGTAGCCCTGAACATGCCACACTGGCTTTGGTACATGAATCTTCAGAACAGGTCGGCGGGGTCCTGTCTTATGTGGCCTCAAGAGAAGAAACTCCTGCAGCAAGGGCCCCTTCTGGTGAAGAATCCTGTTTCCTTTTCACTTATGGTCTAGCTCTTGCAAGGCACAGGCTGTCCAAGAAGGCTATCCTGTCACAGTAGTGAGCACTCAATTTGTTTAAGGCCAGGGAGACCCTGCTTTCTTAGCCTGTGTCAGAGGCTAGCAATTTTTTGTGGGATGGTTCTTCCCAGACCTTGGAGGTCAGGATGATGGACCTTGGGAATCGCCTTGCCCTTCTTACAGTCTGGTATGGACCAAGGGTTGGCCTGCTACGGGGATAGCACTTCAAAGGAATGTCTCTTAGCTGCACACTCAGACATTTCCTGCTTCTGCAGGGAAGTAAAATGGTTCCATCTGTCCGTTTGCCCAACAGTTCCCCAGTGGAATCTCTCATTTCTCATTAACAAGTTTGTTATCCTGCCCTCCTTCATGATGGAAGACTTTAAGGCTGACCCTTTGTGGCATTTTAGCTTTGTCTGTCAACTGCTGATTCCTTTTGGCAGTTGGACCATATCTTTCTCCTCTTCCTTATCCGGAGGAAAGGAATGAATTATTCCAAGGTTAGTACAGTCCGTGTCCAGGTCTATCGTTGCCCACCGAATTAAAGTGGCTTTTGCTTCAGCCTACTGTGGTATGGAAAGCATGTGCCAGAGGGAGTTACCACCCACGCCACTAGGACATAGGTCTCTTCGGAGACCAAGTCTGCTTGGGTGACTCTGGAAGATATCGGTAAGGTGACTACATAGTTGCCTCTGTGTACCTTTGTGTAGTACTATGGGATGCATATGGAAGCTGGAGCAGATGGCTCTGTTGGAAGGGAAATTCTGTCTAGAGCTTTGTCTTCCTCCTTCCCTGGATCTTGACTTCTTAGCTACATCCCACTCATCTGGACTGGTCTAGCAGAATGTTAAGGAAGGAGACATTTTACATACCTGCTCATTTTCTTTCCTTGAATCCTGCTAGACCAAGCCAGTTCTCACCCTGGAAGACATTTTCTACAAGTTTGAAAGCCTGGTTGCCTCTTGGTTGGACTATCAGAATCAGTATCTGATGTGGATTCATGCTTCTCGCCTGCATCGTCAGAGACTGTCCCTGATGGAGTCAGTTGTGGTAAGAAAGCTAGATACTTGTTAATAATGATTGTTATGTTGTTGATTAATAACGTGCATAGTTTCTGATTTTTTTCAGTCTTGCCTGCTGCTTGGGAAGTGTCTTTTGGATTCTCTTTGTGCTGACCCAGAGGTTATACTTAGTGATGACATCACTAAAAGTTACTCAAATCAGCCTCCACCTGATGGCAAGGGAGCATAATCCTCATCTGGATTGGTCTAGCAGGATTCAATAATTATCAGATATCTAAAATTTTTCCTTTGCTGTCAGCCTTTTCCAGAGAGAGAAAGTTTGTTCGCAAAATATTTTGTATTGTACATTCACAAGGTCCTACTCCATTCCTTGAAAATTACAAATTCTTTTCACAAGACAGATTGACTCTTCATGCTGTTTGGTGGGCCACATAAGGGCAAGGCACCTTCTAAATTTGTCCTGGTGGATCAAGGAGGTATCAGTTCAGTATATGTTTTGAACTAGAGATTGACCTGATGGATTTTTTGGTTCACTCTATGAGAGCCCAAGTGACATCCTGGGCAGAGTCCAGGGTGATCACTCTAAGAGACATTTGTAGGGCAGTAATATGGTCTTTCTTATACTCATTTCTCAATCAGTACAGATTAGAAGTGAATACCAGAACAAAGGCACCTTTGGAAAAGTAGCACTCAGGGGGACCTTGTTCTCCATGCTACTGAAATCTTCTTGCCTGTCTGGACTGGTCTAATTTTGTTTCCTTGATTCCTGCGAGACCAGTTCAGGATCCACCTGAGAAAACCATGGCTCAGAAGGTATTCCCCTCAGTTGCTTTTTTTGTATCAGTAGTATGAATTTAGGACTCAGTTTTATCCTTCCAGAGGAATTCTGTTAAATGATTTTCCCTGTCTTCCTGGGGGTTTTCCCCTGTATTTTCATGACTGGAAGGTTGGTTTTTCAAATTTTGTGTCATAGCTTTATCAATAGTATACTAGCAAGTTCCAGAGCTGCACTATTTCTTATCATGGCCATGATTTTATTGGAAAATTCCATGTTCTCTACCTCCATCTGCTAGCAGGATGGCATCCCCCATCTGTCTGGGCCGATCTAGCAGGAATCAAGGTAAGACAACCAGCATATGGGGATAATATATTGGTTGAAACTCTCTGATCAGTATACCATAGTGGTCAAGAATGCAAATAGAATGCCAGGAATCATATGGAAAGAAATGGAGAATAAAACCAAGGATGTTATAATGCCTCTGTATTGCTCCGTGGTGCCATCTTGCTCAGTCTCCTTTTTTCTGCAGAGCCCAACAGACATCAGTCCAATTTTCCCAGAAAAAAATCCTTGCTATATCCTTAAAAAATTAGCTGTTCCTCTTCCCGCCTCAAGCCAACGCTGGCGCTGTTCTTGGCTCCTTTTGCCCTTTTTAGATCGAGGCTCGCCTCGACCAATGTTTGTGCCCTTTTTTGCCCCGGGGTTGTCGACCCCGGCCGGGTGTTTCCCCACCATGTCCCCTGGTGGGTTCAAAAAATGTGACCTCTGCAGTCAAACCATGTCTGTCACCGACACCCATGACTGCTGCCTACCCTGCATTTGGCTGCAGCAATCCAAGGGAGTGATATGATATAGGGGGTGAAGTACTTCTGTTCACAAAAGAAGAGCGGGACCTAGGTGTGATTGTGTCTGATGATCATAAAGTAGCTAAAAAGGTAGAAAAGGCAACAGCAAAAGCTAGAAGGATGCTTGGGTGCATATGGAGAGGAATGGCCAGCAGAAGAAAGGAGGTGATAGTGCCTCTATATAAGTATTTGGTGCAGCTTCATTTGGCGTATTGTGTGCCATTCTGGAGCCCCCTCCTTCAAAAGGATATAAACAGGTTGGAATCAGTGCAGAGGGTTGTTACTAAAATGGTTAGTGGTCTTCATTATAAAGCATATGAGGACAGACTTAAGGAACTTAATATATATACTTTAGAGGAAAGGCGGGATAGAGGTGATATGATTGAGACGTTTAAATACCTCCATGGCATAAATACACAGGAGAGCCTCTTTCGATTGAAAGCAAGCTCTGCTACGAGGTGACATAGGATGAGGGCGAAAGGGGATAGACTCAGACGTTATATGCAGAAATATTTCTTTACTGAAAGAGTGTTAAATGCGTGGAATAGTTTCCCAGTGGAGGTGATAGAGATGAGGACAGTATCTGAATTCAAAAAAGCATGGGACAAACACAGAGGATCTCTAAAGGAAAAAAGGGACTGTTGTAGTGGTTGATATGGAAGGGCAGTCTAGATAGGCCATGTGGTCTTTTTCTGCCATCATGTTTCTATATTTCTAAGTCCCATCTCGCTTCAACCCAGAGTCTGGAGTTCATAGGGGCACAGTTGTACACGCTACAGGTCAAGGCCATCCTCCCAAGATAAAAGGCAGACCACCTCATACAACTGTCAGGAGAGGTACAATGCCGCCAGTCAGTACCGGCTCACCGCCTTCCCTGCCTGTTGGGCCACATGGCCTCAACGGTCCACGTCACACCGCTAGACCGTCTACACATGCAGACAGCCCAATGGTGCCTCCACTCACAGTGGACTCAAGCCATGGGCAGACTATGGGACAGTGTCATTCACCCGCCAACTGCCGGAATCCCTCACCTGTTGGCAAAACCTGCACCACCTACAGGCGAGAATGCCATTCCAGACACCCGCACCGCAGAGGACCTTGACAATGGATGCCTTTCTCCTGGGTTGGGGGGCGCATTGTAGGGAGTGCCACATGCAAGGCAACTGGTCCCAGGAGAAGTCACTCTTGCAGATCAATCTCCTCGAACTTAGGGCAATCTTCCTGGCCCTGCTAGTATTATGCCACTGCCTGCAGCACCAACCTGTACTGATCCAGATGGACAACCAGGTGGCTATGGTTTATATCAACAGGCAGGGGGGCACAGGCTCGTACTCCCTCTGCCAGAGGCAGTGACCCTCCTCTCTTTCGCAGTGCGCAACAGCATGCTCCTCCTTTGCCCACACAAGTGACGCTTGAACCCCAGGGTAACGAAGTAACACTTCCACTGCTGAGGCAGGCCCATGATAAATATTTTTGCCTCCCTGGACAATGTACAACTGCCACACTTCTGTTCGCGCCAGCCGCATCCAGGGAGAATGGCGACAGATGCCTTCCTAATCTCGTGGTCAGAGGGCCGTACTATATGCGTTCCCACTGACCCCCTTGGTTGCCAAGTCCCTCTTCAAGGTCCAGAGTGAGGGGGCATCAGTCACACTGATTGCACCCAGGTGGCCCAGGCCACCCTGGTTCCCTCTGCTGCTATCCCTGTCAGTGGCACTCCCAGTCCCACTGGGCCAGGCCCCAGACGTCATGTCCCAGGAGGAGGGTTCTCTTCTGCACCCCAACCTTGGGTCGCTAATGCTAATGGCACGGCTGCTGAAAGGGTAGCGCTGGCCCCTTTCAGACTTCCATGGGATGTCTAAGAGATCCTACTGGCCTCTCGAAAACCCTCCACCAGATGGGCCTAAGGCTTTAAGTGGAGAAGGTTCTCTGCCTGGTGTGCGGAGAAGGAGAATCCCTTCTCCTGTCATGTGCAACTGGTTCTTCAGTACCTACTGCACCTGTCGCACACCGGGCTGAAATCCAACTTGGTGAGGGTGCATCTAAGCGCCATAGCCGCACACTACCTCCCTATCAAAGGAAAACCCTTCTCTAGCCAGCCCATGGTCTCTAGGTTCCTCTTGTCCAAGCGGAGGGGGGCTCCGCCCTCTGGCGGCAGAAAGGGACCTCAATGTGGTGCATTCCCAGCTCACTAAACCGCCATTCAAGTCCCTAGCCACTTGCCACCTAAGATACCTGTCTTGGAATGTGGCCTTCCTGGTGGCCCTCACATCTGCTCGAAGGGTGAGTGAACTCCAAGCCCTGGTGGCGGACCCACCATATATGAGGTTCTATAAGAACAGGGTAGTGCTCTGCGCACACCCCAAATTCCTCCCGAAGGTGGTATCTCCTTTCCACTTCAACCAAGAAGTGGTCCTCCCCACATTCTTTCTGCGGCCTCACGCCGGCAGGGAGGAATTAATACTTCATATACTAGATTGCAGGTGGGCCCTGTCCTTCTACTTTCAACGGACTCGGGCACATCAGAAATCTCCTCAGCTTTTCATGTCTTAGGACCCCAGTAGACTGGGGCTCCCCATGACTAAGAGAACTCTGTCCACTTGGATGGCAGACTGTATTTCCCTCACCTATGAGCAAGCTGGCCTCTCCGTCAAGCACCGGATCACAGCGTATCGCGTGAGGGCTATGGCCGCATCAGTGGCCAACCTCCACTCAGTGCCTGTGATGGAAATTTGCAAGGCCGCCACATGGTCTTCAGTTCATACGTTCGCAGCTCACTACTGCCTGGAGAGCAAGTCGCACAGGGACAGTGCCTTTGGCCAGGCAGTACTCCGTAATATTCTTGGGGTGTAGGCAACTCCTGCCCTCTGACCTTTCTGTGTTCAGGCTACCGGAATGATAGTGTCGCTCAGTGGGGACTCGCCTTCTGCAACTCACAGCTACCCGATTGATCGCCGTGAGTTGCCTTGGTTCGGTCCTCAGCAGCCTGGAGCTAGGTAGTCCCATATATAAGGACTGACTTCCTGCTTGTTCCTGGAGAAAGCATTGTTACTCACCTGTAACAGGTGTTCTGCAACGGTAATCAGTCCTTACAATCCTCCCTCCTCCCTTAGAGTTGCCTCCCTACCTAGTTTTATTTTTTACTGCTGTCCTAGCTATGCCATCTGATTGAGCAAGATGGCACCCTTGGGTGGGAAGAGGACCACACATGTGTTGGTAGCATATCCCAAAGGCTTTCTTTGAAACTGGGGAAATGCTCCACGCAGGGCTCCATCGGCGCCGACGTCATCCATATGTGAGGTCTGATTCCTGCTGTTCCCAGAGAACACCTGTTACAGGTGAGTAACTACACTTTATCCTCTCACTATAAAGGGATCCACTGTGTCTGTCCCATGCCATTTTGAATTCTGTCACTGTATTTGCCCCCACAACCTCCATCAGGAGGGCATTCCAAGCATCCACTACCCTTTCAGTGAAAAAATATTTCCTGACGTTGCTTTTGTTTACCTCCCTGCTGTTTCACTTTATGGCCTCTAGTTTTACAGCTTCCCCTTCTTTGGAAAAGGTTTGTCTGTTCATTAATACCCTATCTCCAGGAGCAAGCAGGAATGAGTCTTCACATATGGGTACGTCGGTACCGACGGAGCCTGCACGGGAATGCTCCCCAGCATCCAATCAGAAAGCTTTTGGGAGCATCCCTGGCGCCTGCGCGCTCACTTCCCGCCTTTCCCACTGCTCTCCTCAGTTTTCGTTTTTCCGCGGAGCTGATAGGACGTCCCCCTGTCACCGCAGAAACTTTTTTCTTTAAAATTCTTATTTCCTTGTTTTCTTGTGGTCGCGGCTGTCTTTCCCGCCGATACCGGTAACGCCGGTGCTTTATTCTTTTCTTTTCTAAAATTAGAGAGATTTTTTCTCCTCAGTTTTTGTCTTAACGTTTTGGGCCTACCAGGCCTCTCCAACATGGAGCCTTCTTCCCTTAAGAAGTGCCTTCACTGTGGAAGCATAGTTTTCTTTTTAGACTCCAATGCTTGGTGTCTAACCTGTTTGGGTCCTGACCCTTGTTTCCCTGATCCATCAGGCTGTATTATTGGGAGAAGACCTTCCTTTTTTCGAGTTTCCCTCGATGCCGTTTTTCCTCCTGAGGTGAGGACACCGGTTTATTCTTCTCTCCAGGATCAGGTAACCCACAAACAGTCTGTTAAGACTAGCCAATTCTTGAAGGGTAAGTCTCATGCCCAGCATGATGATGGCTCCGGCCTTGCCCTCAAGACCCCATTGGCAATAAAACCCCGGCGGGAGTCTTCGGGCTCCAAAGCATTTACGGTGTTTCAGGTTGTTCCTGGGGCTCACCCCTCACAGAACATACCTGAGCCATGCTCGGGGGTGGTATCCGCTTCGAGCAGTACCGATCCCCCAGCATCAGCACCGGTGTCGAGTATTCCACTCTTCACCAGGGATCGTCATCTGGTGTCCTCGGTACCTTCGGGGCCGATCGATACGACCCAGATTGACTTTCCTGTATCTTCGCCATGCTCGGGGTTGGTACCGGCTTCGAGCGGTACCGATACCCTGACATCGGCGCCGGTGTCGAGTGTTCCACTCTTCACCAGGCATCGTCTTCGGACGTCCTCGGTACCTTCGGAACCGATCGATACGACTCCGATTGACTTTCCTGTATCGGCATCGCCGATACCACCACCAACGTCGGTACCTTCTAGACATGCATCGATAGACTCGCTCCCTTCGATGCCGAGTCTAGAATCGATATCCAGTCTAGATGACTTGGTACCGACGCATTTCGGAACCGATCCATATCGTTTCTGACTATGCAGTACCGAGGATATTCACCAAGGCTCTCTGGCTACCTTGGTACCGCTACAGCAGCCCCCGATTACTGCTTCGATGACATTACCGTCTCCGATACCAGTATCGGTATCGATGTCGATTCCTGCAGTTCCATCGGTGCCATCGATCCTTTCTATGCCTAGCTTGGAATCGATACCGGGCACTGACGATGCAGTACTAACTGCCTCGAATCAGAACTGTCAGTATCACTGTCCATCTAGCAGGATTCTTTTTCTGCACCAGTCCGTCTTCTGGTGCTCAAGCTGCTTCTTCAACCTCAGCTTACCCAGGAATAGTTCCCATTGGAGATCCTTCTTTTCAGAAATTTCTCCTTGACATGGCAACCTTTCTTGCCATTCCTATTCCTGGCTCTACTCTTAACCAAGATCCTGCAGAAAAGGAAAATATAATGCTTCCTTTACATCATTCTTTGCAGGATCTTCTTCTGAGGATGTGGGAATCACCTTTAAAGGTTCCTTCGCCTTCTACAGCCACTAATGCTCTGTATCAGGTGCCTCCCTCTCCGGGGTTTCAAAAAGACCAACTTCCACATCATTCCATTGTAGTGGAATCAGCAATGAGGAAGGTAAGAAGCAAGAAGAAGCATTCTTCTTATCCGCCAGGTCGTGCATATAAAGCACTTGATACCTTTGGACGTCAAACCTTCCAAACTTCTATGCTGGCTTCAAGAATTATCTCATATATTTTTTATATGATTCTGACACTTCAGGAGGTCACAGAGAAATTATCTCTTTTGTCCCCTTTTTTGTCAGAGCCTAAGGCCACTGACTATTCCTTGCTTCTTAATCATAGCAGGAATATCTCTTGGTTTCTTTCTCGTGCTTCTCTAGACTCTTTTGAGTCTGTTAGCAGATCCTCTGCTATTGCCATTGGAGCACGTCGTAAAGCCTGGCTGCAAGCTTCAGACTTGAGCAGATGGGCACAACATACACTGGGTAATTCTCCTTGTACTGGAGAAAATCTCTTCAATAGAGAGGCTTTACGTCAGGTTGCTCATTGCTCCACTGACTTCCCTGGTTCTGGAAACCATCCTAGGCCTCCTTTTTCCCAAGGACGTAGGAAATGTCCTACCAAACCTTCTTTCCCTAAGAAAAGAAGGTTTCACCCTTCTCCTGCCCATCCTCCAGATGTACCCAAGCAAGGGACATCTCATCCTAGTCTGAAGTCTCCAGACTCTAACCAGTCTAATCATAACCAGCAACCATAGGTTCCTGTATGTTGCAATCTACAGTTAAGTTCTTCTTAGCAGAAGTTTATTCTTCAAACTCTACACTGTTTTTTTTCTTTTTCAGTATGCTAAGCTGTTAGGATACTTTTGTCCATGGGTTACAGAATTCTCCCCTTCTTACTACTACAAAGGGAGGTTACAACTATCCCATGATAGTTTCTGTCCCCACATGGACATGTTTTCCTTCAGCTGACTTACCATATGGTAAGTCACCTTCCAACCCCCTCTCTTCCAGGGTTTCCCCTACTTGAGTTGGTACCATACTGAAACACTTCTCTTTCTTTCCAGTGTGGACTTTTCGTTATCCTTCAATACATGCTCTGAACAACTCATCAGACAGGGACGGGAATATCTCCGCTCCCTTTGTCTGTTTTCTCTCTGTTTTTATACAGGAGAATCCCTTCTGCTGTTTTGTTCTGTTGCTGTGCATGCAGGAGTTCCAGTGATTAATTTAGTGCTCATTGCAAGCTACTTTCAACTATCTTGCATAATACTACTCACTGCAGGTTATCTTCTTCTAGCCATATCCTTTCCTAGGATGTGGCAACACACCTGACTTCAGTCTTAATTCTCCTGCACAATGCTCTCTGCAATCTTCAGAGAAGCTTTCTACTATGGGCCCTTGCTACAGAGCATTGAACTTTGTCTCTGAGGGCTTTTCCATATAGTAGAAAAAGCTTATATAATCATTCCATGACTATATGGGTTCTTTATACCCTCTTGTCTCCTGTTGTGATACAGAAGACAAGCTTTTTCTGTGTGAACGTCCAAGGAGTTCCCAATCTTGCAGGAATCTACCCCTTTTTTCCTTACAGCTTGGCATTATGCTTTTCTGCTCCACTTGGACAACGCATACTCTTTTACTATACATGATACCCCTGTGTCCCTTGGCTGGGTCATCCTGGTATCTTAGTCTATGCGTTTTTTTGTCCTTTGGACATGTCAGAGTCCTAAAGTACTCCTGACGTGCTCTTGCCAGACTGCTATTATCCTCTGTTTTTTTCACGCAGCCATACTGGTTATTCCACTGAACTACATTCCTGCACCGCAGAAATAGATTCTCTATATATCTTCAGGTGGTTTTCACCCCCTTATTATGAGATGAATCTTTTCCCATCACATTCCCCATGTGAATGTTTTTGTGGGGCTCAGTTGCAGGCATGTATCCTCAGACTTATATTCATGTATGTATATGTCCTATACATACATATTTCTGTAAGCTGTGTGGGCATAAGTCATGCCCATTACTTCTACTAAATTTACACCTACCCGCATACCTACCTGAACTGATATCTACAACCTGTAAATATGTAAACTATATTTTAACCTGTAAATAGTTTTATCTGTTATAAGCTATATAAAGTTGCTTAAAGCTGTATATAGTTTGTTGATAGTTACCTACTGTTTCTTTGTATTTCACATTTGTTCTCTGTATTTCGACTTATGTTCAATGTAAACCGCCACTGATCTTAGGAAGTGGCGGTATATAAAAATGTTGCAAATAAATAAATAAATAAATCTATATATATATCTATATATCACACATATCTAGACATATATGTACATATATATATGTATGTATCTCCATATATATATATATGTGTGCCCATTGGGAGATGTCCATAGGACGCTATGTATTACCTACTATCTCCCTAACTGTCTGTGCTATAAAGCTTTTACCTTCTTAAGGGATCCAGACAGTCAACTTGCCTATTCTCATACGGCTCAGTAAGTGGGAGCGGTTATACACACCTTTACTGCTGTGATGTCAACAGCTTCTATTTTTGTTATAGATCTCCCTGTCTATGAAGTATCAAACTTCAATGTCTTCCTATCTCTTACCAGCTAGGAAAGACAGTGTACATCTTCAGTATTTTGGAGTACACTTCTGTTCTCCTTGGGAATAGGGGCTTTTTTCCATACCCCCTCTTCCCTTCAGGACTGGGCTAATTCTCCAGATCGGTCAGCCTTCTTCTTTTAGTCCTCAATGTTAATAACTCTGTACCTAAAAGAGTTTTCAGCTTTTTCCCATAAAGCTTTCCATTGAAGACCTGCCGTTCTTCTCCTACCCCAGTTGACACCTGGGTCACCTGCCCATTCCAGGTTTGGAACTTCATCCTCACTGCTGTGAAGTTACCTTGAGGATTCCGCTACTGCATCTACAGTACACTCCATCACAGTTCTACTTCCTACAATCCAGTAGGTAAGCTCTATATTGTACTAGTTCATTAAATATTTTAATGATACTTGACATACATTCTAAAGACTCATTTTTTCTGTAGTCTTTAGATTCGCTGTTCCTCTACAGCTCTTCTCTATTCAACTCCTACCCCCCATCCCTCAGGGGATGCCGGGGATCCAGGTTTGGGAAATGCCGTCCTGTTCCAGGGATACGCATTTTATGGGATCTCCCCTGGCACCCACAGCTAGGGAGTCCCCATCTGTGAAGACTCATTCCTGCTTGTTCCTGGAGATAGCACAGTTACTTACCTGTAACAGGTGATCTCTGGGAACAGCAGAAATTAGTCTTCACAACCCACCCACCTCCCCTAGGAGTTGTATCTATCTATCGGCTTTCCTCTTTCTCTCCTCCTGTCTCAGCTATGAAACTCAACTGAGGAGAGGCAGTGGGAAAGGCGGGAAGTCAGCGCGCAGGCGCGAGGGATGCTTCCAAAAGCTTTCTGATTGGATGCTGGGGAGCATTCCCGTGCAGGCTCCGTTGGTACCGACGTACCCATATGTGAAGACTAATTCCTGCTGTTCCCAGAGATCACCTGTTACAGGTAAGTAACTGTGCTTTACGTATTTAAACATCTGTATCATATCTCCCCTGTCCCTCCTCTCCTCTAGGGTATACATATTTAGGTCTTCAAGTCTCTCCTCATATAACTTCAGGCATAGGCTCCAAATCATTTTGATCGCCTTCCTCTGAACCGTTTCAAGTCTTTTTATATCCTTTGTGAGATATGATCTCCAAAACTGAACATAATACTCCATGAGACCTCACTATTAACTTGTACAAGGACATTAATACCTACTCCTTTCTGCTGGTTATTCCTCTCTATATGCAACTCAGCATCCTTCTGGCTTTGGCCACTGCTTTGTCACATTGTTTTGCCACCTTGAGATCCTCAAAACAATCACTCCAAGGTCTTTCTCTTGGTCCGTGCACACCAACCTTTTGCCCCCTATTACATAAAATTCCCTTGTCTTTCTGGATTTCTGCATCCCAAGTGCATGACTGCACTTCTTCACATTAAATCTTAACTGCCAAGCATTAGCCCATTCCTCCAGCTCTTGTAGATCTTTTTTAATGTTATCCACTCCCTCAGGGGAGTCCACTCTGTTGCAAATTTTCATGTCATCTGAAAAAGGCAGACTTTTCCCTTGAATCCTTCAGCAATATCACTCACAAATACATTGAACAGTACAGATCTCTGGATCGATTCCTGGGGCACACCACTACTCACCTTCCTTTCATCCGAGTGGGTTACTTCTACAACCACCTTCTGTAGTCTGTCAGTCAACCAATTTCTGATCACCACCTTGGAACCCATCCCTAGGCTGCTCAGTTTATTGATAAGCCTCCCATGAGGAAGAGTATCAGGAGTAATCTAAGGAACTATTTCTTTATGGAAAGGATGATAGATGTGTGGATGTGGAATGCTTCCCAGTGAAGGTTGTGGAGACAAGGACTTTATCTGAATTCAAGAAAGCATGGACAAGCACAGAGAATCTCTAGGGGAGAGGAAGGGATTGTAGAACCTAATAGTTGGTATTGATGGACAGACTGAATAGACTATGTGATTTTTATCTGCCCTCATTTTCTTTTTTTTTTTTAAAGCATCCAATTGTTAAAGGAAACATGAGCTAGATACAGTAATTGGGAAAAGAAAGAAAGAAAGAAAGAAAAATACCCATAGCAATAAATCATTTATCTGGCTTGGGGGCAGTGGAACATCTTTTTGGTTTGGAGAGGCTAAACAAACTAATCTCGAGTCCCCCTCCTCCCCCCCAGCTTTCTATTTATGCTGTGCTAGGCAAAATATTGATGGGGCCATGGCCTCTGTCATCCACCCCATTCTACTGTCTATAATCTGGCTCCATTGCAAAATGCAATGTATGCCTTCAAGTCAGTGCTGACTCCTGGTGACCCAGAAGCTTCTGGGTTTTCTTGGCAGTGTGACCAGAAGTAGATTTCCAGGCCTTTCTTCTGAGGCAATGGAGGATTAAGTGACTTGCCCAAGGCCACAAGGAGTGCAAGTGGGAATTAAACCCGTCTCTTGGTTACTAGGCTCCATTAGACTACAATGAAAGAAGAGAGAGGAGAGAGAGAAATATTGGAGAATAATTAAAAGGAAAAAAACAATCAGAAATAAGGTCTAGGTGCAGCCTGATGGATTATTCCTTAAATCTCACTCTTCACCTGCCACATGTGAATTCTTGATTGCTGAAATTGAAACTGCTAACTTCTGTTCTGGGATAAAGAAAGTGTAAGTAATCTCCGAATATTTAACTATACACTTGCAAAGGTATTGAAGAAAAAAAGTAGCGCCAATCACCAGAACCTCCTGAGGCATGGCCAGCAAAAGATTATTATACATCGTAAATTGGAGCAGATGGAGAATCATGCCAGACATTTGAATCTTCATATACTGAATTTCTTCAGAATACCTGGTAAGGTGCCCTTGCAGGCATTTAAGAATTACTTAGTGGATATTTAAAGCTATCTCAGAATGTTGCCCCTGTGAAGATTTATTTTCGACCCTCTCCAAAACATCAATTATTGGAACAAGATCAAGCTCTCGATGTCTTTGCTTTGTTAGAGACATGTATTGTTTACATCCAGAAAAGAGCAACTTTTGTTAGTTTGTTTTGGCTTTGCTTTGGACAAGATATGAATATGGTTCTACACCTTTACTTTAATAATGCTATGGAATGCTTTATGGACAGATATTTCCTGATTTGACTTGTGCCACGCAACATAAATAAAAGTTAATCTTTCACCAAAGAATTGACAATAGTCTGAGAATCTTTTATATCCTTTTCTAAGACATCAACTTTTTCTTGATATTCCAGAATAGAGTCCTGTTTTTAGCAAAATTTCCCACTGTTAGCATAGGGCGCTAAGGTCAGCTGAACATTTAGAAATGGAAGTATCTAGCTTCAATATTGTGACCCAGGTAGCCTACAGGGAGATGTTTGTTTAGTAATTTCTTGATATACAGCCCAGGCTGAAGAGCATCAGAGCAGTTTGCAATCACTACAAGCAGGTACTGGATACATTCCTCACAATCTATGTGTACCTGAGGCAATGGAAGGTTAAGTGGCTTGCCCAAGGTCACCAGAAGTTCCTATGGGACTAGAAACCCCAGTCCCTCTTGGGTTTCATTACCCTCCATTAGCTCATTTACATTCTGGATAGCCAGCGACTTCTTGGCTTCTGGGGCTGGGTCTCCTCCCAGCATTCCTCCAGAAGACCCATTTTAGAGATCTGCTCCCAAAATTGTTCCCACTTCTGAAATTGTTGGTCCTAGGGTTGCAGCAGAGAAGAACACAACCACAGCCTCTAGAAGCATGGAAGAGCAAATTCCCAGCACAACCAACAACGTCTCTGCCTCCTTTGGCACACACTAACTAAGATGCAGCACAGAGTGATCCTGCGGACTAAGAGAAATCTCGCCCCCAAGTGATGATGTCTTTCCACCTGCAACAGGGTACTTGGGATTCACAGTGATTATCTTCCCAGCAGAAAAGTACAGATGCCCATCCAAGTGCTGTTGATATGGTCAGAGTTAGTGGCCTTGGAGAGTTTCTTGCCACCTCCTTCTCTTCTGTTTTGGTAACATAGCAGAAACAAGACACACCTACCCTTATCGAATCCCTTGAGACCAATCTCATCTCTAAAAGTCTATTGAACATGGCGTTTAGTGGACCCAACAGAACCTCTCTGATTTCTCTGAACATGCTAGGATGTTCAGAGTAATCAGGGCCATCTGGTCACATGGCTTTGTCCAATTTCAGTTTTGCTAATTTTACACTAGCACTCTGTTCTGTAAAGGGATGATATCTACCCTTTATTATAAGTACTCTTGCCAAACAATCAACTCTCCTTCTCCATTCCCTTTTCGTTGAATACTGAACAGAAGTATTTATTTATTATTTATACTTTTCTTATGTCCCCCGCCATACATTTCTTTTTTTTCCTCTCAGAATTCCATCTCTGGCCTCCTTCGTTTCACAAACCTTAAATTAACGTTTTGTCACCTTACTTTACCACTTTGACTATCTTTTCTTCTGCTCACACTTTTGCCATTCTACCCTATCAGATATTCTTCCCCGTGCTGCTCTTTCTGAGATCTTATGTGCATTTTGAATATTAATGTTTTGCCCTTAATTTTTATATCACCTCTTTTGAAGACCACAGTGGACACATTTTTCTCTTATTGTTGTTTACTTTTTAAACATAAGGGGCCTGATATTCAAAGGCATTTACACAATTTACAGACCTGCAAACTGTGTAAATACCCCTAAGCGGGATATTCAGCTGAATATCTACAGGTGCCGCCACTATAGCCCCAAAGCTACATGGTTAGCATCAGGGCATTCCAAGGGCAGTACCCAAGGATAACCGGTCAGTGGCAATATTCAGCCGCTATCTGGTTATTCCTCGACGGTGAAAGTTAGGAGCAGCAAAAGCTATTCTAACTTTTGACACCAAAGCTAACTGGGCAGCGGTTGAATATTGCCATTGTCCGGTTAGCTTCTAGCTTCCACAGTTGACCCGGATATTTAATTCCAATGGCCACATATGACCCCGGCATTGAATATCCAGGGATGGCTTAGTGCTGTAATTGCGTTAGGCGTCTCTGCTGAATATCAGGCCCAAAGGTTTTTGCTCCTTTCCGTTTAGCTCATTATTCATCCACTTGACCTAAATCCTCCCACTATGTGAGCACCATCTCTTCTGTGTCACTCTTTACCACCTTGGCTGTTAACATCAATCCAGACTGATGAATACTGTTGCTCAGGTGAATGCCTGCGTAGACTTTAGAATCACTTTCTCCGTTTGTGAGAACCAGGTCAAGTAGTGCCATTTACCTTGTGGATTCCTTTACCATTGGTTTGAATACAACCCAGGAAATTATGTTACAATTTAAAATTTTTGAAAACATTTTTTTTTAATTTTTATGTGCCAAAAACATCAGAATTATTCAAAAGTAGATGTTTTATTTCTCACACAAATAGATTAAATAACAGATAGTGCCGCGGAATATCTTCACAGACTGCAGAAAAGACGTCCCATTAAAACTGGGGCGGTCTGTGGGTGGAGCAGGCGGTCTCGGCAGCTATTCCATTAGCGGCGATATTCAGCCGCTAACTGGATAGCTAAACCACATAAAGTTAGGACAAGTTAATGGCTATCTGGATTGTGCCAAAGTGGTCAATAGGGATATTCAGCAGCACTGGCCAACTAGTACTGCTGAATATCGGGCATAGTGAGGTTTATGCAGTTAGCAGGTCCTGCTAACTGCATAAATTCTTTTGAATATCAGGCTCTACATATTTAGGGCCTCCAGCCTTTTCTCATATGTCTTCTGATGTAGTAGACCCCTTACCATTCTGGTCACTTTCCTCTGTAGGAACTCCAGCCTCTTTTTGTTCTTGGAGAGATATGGCTTCCAAAACTGAACACAGTACTTCAAGTGAGGCCTCCACCAGAGTCCTGTAGAGAGGCATTAGAACCTCCACTTTCCTGCTGGTTATCCTCTCTCTGTGCAACTTAGCATCCTTCTGGCCTTTGCTACCACTTAGTCACAATGTTTAACCACCTTGAGATCTTTAGATACTATCATCTCAAGGTCTCTCTCCTGGTCCATGCACATCAACCTCTACCTTCTATCGCATACAGTGGCACTTTTCGCATTTAAGGTTAACTGCCAGGTATTCAACCAGTTTTCTACTTTTTGTAGATCATTTCTTATTTTGCCTACTCCTTCTGGAATGTCCATTCTGTTGCAGATCTTTGCATCTTCTGCAAAAAGACAATTTTTCCCTTCTAACTCTCTGGCAATATCACTCACGAAGATATTGAACAGAATAGGTCCTGAGGGACTCCCTTTCACCTTTCTTTTTCTGAGTGGATGCTATTTACCACCTTCCTCTGTCATCTGTTAGTCAACCAATTTTTAATCCAGTTGACTATCCTGGGACCCCTCCCAGGCCACTCAGTTTATTTATAAGCTTTCTAAGAGGAACCATATCAAAGATTTTACTGAAATCCAAGTACAGTACATCACATCCATCACATCCAGTCACCCAGTTGAAGAAATAAATCATATCCGTTTGGCACAATCTGCTACTGGCAAAACCATGTTGGTCTGGATCTTGTAACCCACTGGACTGTGAAGAGCTAATTATCCTGTCCTTCAGCAGTGTTTCCATTATTTTTCCACCACTGATGTGAAGCTTGCTGACCTCTAGGTTCCCGTTTCTTCTTTGTTATTTTTATGAAGAGGGACCACATCTGTCTTTTTTTCAATCACATGGAACCTTTCCCATCTCCAGGGTTCTATTAAATATGTTCTTCTGCAGACCCGATAGAAACTTTATGGGATATATTCCATCTGGTCCCAAGGCTTTGTCCACTTCCAGCCCAGCCCAGCAAGTTCTTTACAGACATTCTTTGTTGGGACTGGAACTGTATCTACTCCATTTTGATATGCACGTTTGTTAGTTGTCTATGGTTCCTCTCCAGGGTTTTCTTCTGTGAATACCGAACAGGAGTATTTGTTCAGCATTTTTGCTTTTTTCTTCTCATTTTCCACATATTATTTTTCAGCATCCTTCAGTTCTAGAATTCCTTTCTTCTTTCTTCAATATACCTGAAGAGAAAGTATTGTCACTTTGCTTAACATCTTTTGCCATTTTTTCTTGTTTCCTTGCTTTTGCCCTGATTTTTCACTTCATTTCTCTCAGCTTTACCTGATATTCTTTTGTATGTTCTTCTTTTTGTGATGCTTTGTACTTTGCCAACGCTAGCTCTTTAGCTCTATTTTCTCAGCCACTTTCTTCGAAAACCATAATGGATTTATTTTCCTTTTCCTTTTATATACCTTCTTAACATAAAGATCCATTGCCCTTTTTATTGCTCCTTTCCATTTGACCTACTGTCTTTCACTTCTCTTATCATCTGCCATTCTGCCAGCTTGCCCTCAGGCATTGCCTATTTTACTAAAGTCAGTGTGTTTTAATCCAGCACTTTGAGTGTGGTATATCTAGACATCAATTTAACTTTCATGTCAAACCATACTGTATGATGATCACTGCTGCCCAGGTGGGCCCCTATCTGGACATTAGATACACTTGTCCTAATATACAAACAGCCCAGTATTCAAAAGGTTTGTGCGGTGACCATGGTGCTGACCACAGTATTCAGATATTCAGTGCCAATATTGAGATACTGGTTGGCGTTGAATATCCCGATTGTGCGGCCACTGTCTACATAAGTCTGAAAATTGCTGCTGTATGGATAGGCCAACCAGATAGCTTAGTTCAACAGTAAAGCAGGCTTAAATAGCTATCTAGATAACCTATTTGGATAGTGACCAGCTTCACCCCTAAATCACCCTGGCACTATCCAGACAGTGCTGATGTGCTCTATGGAGATATTCAGCAACATTATCCAAAAACCTAAGAACATAAGATATGTCATACTGGGTCAGACCAAGGTCCATCAAGACCTGTGTCCTGTTTCCAACAGTGGCCAATCTAGATCACAAGTACCTAGCAGTTTCCCCAGAAGGCACAGATTCCACAATGCTTGTATTGGCACAAGCAGTGGATTTCCTGGGTCCCCTTTAATAATGGTTTATGGACCTTTCCTCCAGGAACTTGGCCAAATCTTTTTTAAACCCAGCTACACTAACAGCTTTTACTACATACTCTGGTAATAGAAACATGATGACAGAAAAAGACCACATGGCCTATCTAGTCTGTCCTTCCATATCAAACACTACAACATTCATCCTTTAGAAATCCTCTGTGTTTGTCCCATGCTTCTTTGAATTCAGATACTGTCCTCATCTCTACCACCTCCACTGGGAGACTATTCCACGGATCCACCACTCTTTCCATAAAGAAATATTTCCGCATATCACTCCTGAATCTATCCCTTTTCACCCTCATCCCATGTCCCCTTGTAGCCAAGCTTGCTTTCAATCGAAAAAGGCTCTCCTATGCATTTATGCCACAGAGGTATTTAAACGTCTCAATCACATTACCTCTATTCTGCCTTTCCTCTAAAGTGTACATATTAAGATACTTAAGTCTGTCCTCATATGCTTTATAATGAAGATCACAAACCATTTAGTAGCCATCTGTACCAACTCCAGCCTGTTTATATCCTTTTGAAGGTGCGGTCTCCAGAATTGCACTCAATACTCCAGATGAGGTCGCACCAAAGACTTATACCGAGGCACTATCACCTCCTTTCTTCTGTTGGCCATTCCTCTACCTATGCACCCAAGCATCCTTCTGGTTTTCGCTGTCGCCTATTTACCTATTTTGGCAAAACTAAAGAGTCATGGGATAGGAGGCAATGTACTATTGTGGATCAGGAACTGGTTAAAAGATAAAAAGCAGAGGGTAGGGCTAAATGGCCAATTTTCCCAATGGAGAAAGGTGAATAGTGGTGTACCCCAGGGATCTGTGCTGGGTCCGCTGCTTTTTGACATATTCATAAATGACCTGGAAAGTGGAATAACGAGTGAGGTTATCAAATTTGCAGATGACACAAAACTATTTAAAGTTGTTAAAACCCAAGAGGATTGTGAAAAATTGCAAGAGGATCTTGATAAATTGGAAGACTGGTCATCAAAGTGGCAGATGAAATTTAATGTGGACAAGTGCAAGGTTATGTACCTAGGGAAGAACAACCCAAACTATGGTTACACGATGCAAGGTTCCACATTAGGAACCACCACCCAGGAAAAAGATTTAGGCGTCATTGTGGATACCATGTTAAAACCCTCGGCCCAGTGTGCAGCGGCAGCCAAGAGAGCAAATAGAATGCTAGGTATGATAAGGAAAGGAATGGAAAATAAAACAAAAGATATTATAATGCCTCTATATCGTTCCATGGTGAGACCGCACCTTGAATATTGTGTGCAATTCTGGTCGCCGTATCTTAAAAAGGATATAGCGATTTTAGAAAAGGTTCAGAGAAGAGCCACCAAAATGGTAAAGGGGATGGAAGGATACTCCTATGAAGAAAGGATAAAAAGGTTAGGGCTCTTTAACCTGGAAAAGAGACGGCTGAGGGGAGATATGATAGAAGTCTATAAATTAATGAACGGAGTGGAACGGGTAAACGTAGTTCGATTGTTTACCTTATCAGAATATAGAAAGACTAGGGGACATGCAATGAAGCTACAGGGTAAACTATTTAAGACTAATAAAATAAAATATTTTTTCACTCAATGTGTAATCAAACTCTGGAATTTGTTTACCAGAGGATGTAGTAAAGGCTGTTAGTGTAGCTGGGTTTAAAAAAGGTTTGGACAAGTTCCTGGAGGAAAGGTCCATAAACCATTATTAAGAAGTGACCGAAGATATCAATGCTTGACCCAGTACAAGCATTGTGGAACTTGTGTCTCCTGGGGAAACTGCTAGGTATATATGACCTAGATTGGCCACTGTTGGAAACAGAATACTGGGCTTGATGGACCTTGGTCTGACCCAGTATGGCATATCTTATGTTCTTATGTTCTTATTTAGCTACTTTAAGATCATCAGACACAATCACGCCTAGGTCCCGCACTTCTTTAGTGGACAAAAGTACTTCACCCCCTTCTAGGGCTCTCCCTCGGTCCAACCCCCTGGTTACCCAGTCAAAGAAATCAATCAGATTTGTCTGACAAGACCTGCCTCTGGTGAATCCATGCTACTTCTGATCCTGTAATCCGCTGGATTCCAAAAACCTCATTATTTTCTCTTTCAGCAGTGCTTTCAATAATTTACTCACCACCAAAGTTAAACTAACCGGCCTGTAGTTTTCAACCACATCCTTACTTCCCCTTTTATGTAAAGGGGCCACATGTGCCTCTCTCCAGTCCTTTGGCATCACTCCCGACTTCATCGAGGCATTGAAAAGGTCAGTCAGTGGAGCTGCTAGAACGTCCCCAAGTTCCCTCAGTATTCTAGGGTGTATCCCATCCAATCCCATCGCTTTGTCTACTTTAGGTTTAGCTAGTTTCTCAAGAACACAATCTTCTGAAAATTGTTCAAGATGCCCCTCACTTCTGTTCCTGTTTGTGGGTGTTTTCTGAGGTCCTGTTTCTGGTTCTTCATCTGTGAACACAGAAGAGAAATATTTGTTAAGCAATTCTGCTTTATCCTTATCAGTTTCTACATATTCCTCCCCTTCACCCTTGAGTCTGACAATACCACTTTTGCCTTTCCTCTTCTCACTAACATATCTGAAAAATGTCTAAACCCCCTCCCCCCCCATTTTACTGCATTGGCTATTTCCTCCTCTTTTTAAATCTTTGCTTTCCTGACTACTTTGCTAGCTTCTCTAAGTTTTTCTAAATATACTGTAGATGTCTGTCTTCCTCTCTCCGTGATCTCTTGTAGTTCATGAAATCCTCCCTCTTTTTCTTCACCTTTTCAGCTACTTCTTTCAAAAGCCAAAGCGATCTCCTTTTCCTTTTATCTTTATTTACCATTTTAACAAAAGGTTTGGTTGCCATTAAAATATCCCCTTTCAGTTTTGCCCACTGTTTTTCTATATCCCCCAGCTGTTCCCATTCTGCCAAGGACTCCCTGAGGTATTGGCCCATCTTGGCAAAGTTAGTTTTCCTAAAGTCTAAGATCCTCGCTTTTGAATGGATTTTAACAGCCCTAGTCCTAATACCATCTGGTAATCACTGGATGCAAAATGATCTCCCACTATCTGAAACACTTTCACCATTGGTAAACACCAAGTCCTGTATGGCCTCTTCACGTGTGAGTTCTGTTACCAGAATTCTGAATTCCAGAGTTTGATTACGCATTGAGTGAAAAAATATTTTCTCTTATTAGTCTTATATGGGTTACACTGTAACTTCATTGCATGTCCCCTAGTCTTTCTACATTTTGATGGCCTAAACAATCGATCTACGTTTACCTGTTCCACTCCATTCATTAATTTACAGACCTCTGTCATATCTCCTATCAGCTCTCTCTTTTCCAGGTTGAAGAACCCTAAAAAGGTTGTGAATCACTATTCTAGATGATCTGCTTTAGGACTAAGAGCCTCACGGATATTAAACTGAATAATTCTCATTGTACCAATGTACTTTTTGTGTAACACCCATATTATTGTAAGGACTCCAGAAAATCACTTAGAACAAGATCTGACCTCTACCTATGGAAGGCTTTAAGAAAGGCAGAGATTGGACCTTATGGGTGGATGTCAAGTAGGATGAAAGGCATTTTAAGTGACAACAGCTTTTATAATTCAGACAAACTTTTATGTGCTGATACAGTTAGCTATAGAGCCCAACAAAGACACACATGGCAGTGAGTAACTAAGTACTTTTCCCATAGATACAAAGAGGGTAATTTTATAAAGAGCTATGTAAAGTTGCACACCATCTAGGCATGAAAGTCATGATGTTTTGATGGTTTACGTAAGTTATTGAGCTTTTATGCATGTACTTTTGCTGGTGTTATTCTGTAAGTACATGCATAAGCCCAATGGCATGTACTTTCACTGTGGGCATGGCATGGGTGGAGTTTGGTTGGAGCACATAAGTATATATCTAAATTATAAAGTACTATAATTTATGCATGTTTTTAACAAATCTAGGTAAGGCATTTTCCTTATCATCCCTCCAGTCCAGTCCCGAACCTCTGGGTAGTCAACTCCTTCCAGCAGCCTGGAGACTAAATACATCACATTCTTTAGAATGGTAGTAGTAATATCCCTGGCTCCTCCCATATGCTCCCAGTACACTCAGTCTCTAAGCAGCTGGAGGATGTGTGAGTCCAGGTTCGGGACTCACTGAAGTGACAAATAAGGACTTTTCAGTGTTTTTTTCCTTTTAGTTTAATGGTATTTCATTTGTTTAGTTAGTGCGTGTTGATAAAGTTTAAAAAAAAAAAGGAAGTAAGCCGGGCAGCACTTGGAGGTGCTTCTTTCAGCTATTTAAACCTTTTATTTTTTGTTTTTAAATTGCAGAGTTTTGATCCCGGCGCTTTGGCGGCTCCCGATCCCGTCAGCGGGTGAGGAGCCGCCATCTGATCTTTCAGCTCAGTTTGTCGCTGGTGCTGTTTTTTGTCTCCCTGACGCCGAAGCCGTTTGCCGGCTGAGCGTGGGAGCTTACACAGACCGTTTCAGCTTGTACCTACTTATTTATGTTTCTTTTTGCGATCGAAGGTAGGTCTTTTTATTTTTGTTTTGATTTCTTGGGCTGCGGCTTTATTTTAACTGCCAGATTGTCTTTTAAATCTCAGCTTCAATTTTAACACAGTTTTTTGCCTTAGGGTGTTTAAAGTCCGTGTGAGGAGACGGTTGGAAGTTGTTTCCAGTGTTCTTTCCTCTCAGGTTTCTTAGGGTCTCCATTTTGATAAGCTGTATTACTGTCTGAGGCTCACTTTTATATATTATATATTTTCATTTAATTTTATTTTATTTCAATTTTTTTTTCAGTGTCTGAGGACCGCTAGGATTTTATTCAATGCCTGCACGCCCACGGTGTTTGCTTTGTGGTACCAGGAGGGGACACCTGTCAGAAGCAGGAGTATGTCACTCCTGTACTGCAGCGGCCTCTGATATGGAGCATTCGCTTCTGGAGAAAGCCAAAGAACCTCTTCCTTCAACATCTCAGGTTCCGCCAGGCCCTACAGAGCCTCTACTTCTCACTGAAACACCGTTTTATTCCGGTGAGTCTGGTTCCGCTGTGGCAGACCCATCAGCATCTCTCAATTTGGGAACGATGACTTTGGGAGGTGTTTCGCCAGAGTTTCTGCGTCTTTTGCACCAGGCTTTCTGTTTAGGCCAGCAAGGGGGCAGTACAAGTTCCACTACCACTTCTACCATGGTCGTTTCCTCCGGCTTCCAAAAGGAAAAGCTTCAGGGTCCATCACTCTCTAAGAAGGCCAGATTGGATGAAGATTATCCAAATTATTCTGATGATGACATAGATTTCGAACCAGATATGGAAAACGAGGAGCTGGAGGAAGGTGAAATTTTAGAGCCCAAGGATCGTTCGCATGTTGTGCGGGTGTTTCGGCGAGAGGAGCTGCCCGCTTTAATTGCAGAATCTCTCCAAGCACTTAATTTACCATCTACTTCTGTAGTGGAGGACATTTTAAAGGATCCTCTCATCCAAGCGGTGCGGACATCACAAGCAGTCTTTCCCGTGAACCGTGTGGTGAAGCAGATGATACAGGATGAGTGGGATTTCCCAGAAGCAGGCCTGAGGGGTGCTAGGGCATTCTCTTGTCTTTATGTTTATGTTTATTTCGCTTGATAGACTGCCCTTCTGTGGTAATCAGAGCGGTTTACAATACAATAAATTAAAAAAAAAAAAAAAGGAGAGGCACAAGGCCAGGAAAATGGAAAAAGAATTTACAATCCTTGACAGAATAGGGGAGAAAAGAGGAAAATAGGACAGTAAACGTAGAAGGAGAGACTCACACGAAAGGGGAGGGAAGATTAAAGGCCAAGGAAAAGAGGTGGGCCTTTAGGTCACATTTAAAGTTGGTATGATGGGGTTCTAAGGGAAGGGAAGTGGGGAGGGAGTTCCAGAGGGCAGGGCCTGTGAAAAAGAAAGCTGAGGAGCGGGTGGACTGGAGGTGGGCAAGGGAGGGGGGGGGGAAGTGTAAGGCGGTTAAAGTGAAATGAACGGGGGGTATGTCTGGGCATGTGAAAGTGGATGAGATCTGCCAAATATTGTATGGTGTTAGTATGAAGTGCCCTGTGGACAAGGGTGAGCAGTTTAAACTGGGTGCGGAAGGAAACGGGCAGCCCTCTTTCGGATCAGAAGCGGGAGATGTTTCATTCTCCTTGCGTGGATGCAGCTGTTTCAGCTGTAACAAAGAAGACTACCATTCCAGTAGAGGGCAATGCAGCCCTAAAGGAGAGTCAAGACAGAAAGTTGGATATGCTTTTGAAATAGGCATTTGATGTTAGTGCCTTGTCATTGCAAGTTTTCATTTGTGGTGCCTGGGTAGCCAGAGCTTGCCTTCGATGGTCTCAACGGCTTCAACAGCCAGAGGGAGCGTCTTTGGAGCATACCGCTGATGGTGGTAGATTGGAATCAGGAGCCGCTTACCTGGCAGATGTCCATTATGATCTCATTCACAGTTTGGCGTGCTGTATGGCTTCAATGGTGGCTGCTCGTCACTATCTATGGCTGCGTAATTGGGCAGCAGATTCTTCATCTAAGTCCCGGCTTAGTAAGCTTCCCTTTAAGGGGAGGCTTCTTTTCGGGGAAGACTTAGATAAATTAGTCAAGGAATTGGGTGAGTCCAAGGGAGGATGCCTTCCGGAAGATAAATCTAAGCTGGTGCATACCCTGGTACCGTCTCATGGGCAGGTACAGGATTTTCATCGCTTTCGTACCTTTTGTCATTTGGGGTTTCAAAGGGGAAGATTTTCTTCCCGGGGTCAAGCATTCAGAGGTTTCCGAGGTGCAGGTAGAGGTTTCTCTGCTCCCTCAACTTTTGGTTTTAAAAAGACACAATGAAGAACGGATGGTCCAGGCGGAGGTGCAGCCCGTGGGAGGTCGACTACGGGACGTTTAATCTGATTGGACCCGAATAACCTTTGACCAATGGGTTCTGGAAATTATTCACGAGAGTTATTCTCTCTAGTTCGCAAAACCCATAACCAGCTTTTTTATCCAGTCTCCCTGTGGAGTGTCGGACAAGGCCCTGGCGGTAAAGGATACTCTAACAAGGCTTCTGCAGTTACGAGCAGTAATTCCAGTACCCAGAAGCCAATACGGCTGCGGTCGGTACTCGATTTATTTTGTAGTGCCAAAAAAGGACGGTTCCTGGCATCTGATTCTGGACCTCAAGGGAGTAAACCATTGTCTGCGGGTGCCACATTTTCTCATGGAAACTTTGCGATCCGTAATAGTTCCGGTGAGAAAGGGGGAGTTCTTGACATCCCTAGATCTCAAAGAAGCGTATCTACATATACCTATCAGGGCCGCACATCAGCAATTCCTGTGGTTTGCGGTTCCAGTGGGGCATTTTCAGTTCCAAACATTACCGTTCGGTTTGGCCACGGTGCCCAGGACTTTCACCAAGGTTATGGTGGTAGTGGCTGCGGCACTGAGAAAGGAAGGGGTGTTGGTTCACCCTCATCTGGACGACTGGCTCATCAGAGCAAAATCCAGACAAGAAAGTGTAGGAGTCACTGCCCGAGTGGTTCAGATTCTAGAAAGTCTTGGTTGGCCAGTCAATCGGACCAAGAGCCAACTGCTTCCATCCCAGAGTTTGGAGTACTTAGGAATCCGCTTTGATACACAAATAGGGGCAGTTTTTCTGCTGGACCGCCTAGTATGCAGTTTATAACATCTGGTTCAGTCATTTTTAAAGATCGAGTCTCCCACTACTTGGCGGTACCTACAGTTATTAGGCACAATGGCAGCAACACTGGAAGTGGTACCATGGGCGAGAGCAAATATGCACCCTTTACAGAGGGCTCTTCTTCGACGATGGTCACATCAGACACTCTCTAACACAGCAGCTCCCGTGTCTGCGTGAGGTAAAGGCAGCTCTTTATTGGTGGCTCCAACGAAAGAATCTAACTGCAGGCATGCCTCTCGAACAGCCGGATTGGATTCCAGTCTTAACTGATGCCAGTCTGTCGGGCTGGGGAGCGCACTGCAGGGGGCTCTATGTTCAAGGAACTTGGAGCAGGCAGGACTCCAGTTGGTCGATCAACAGATTAGAGTTGAAAGCGATGTTTTTGCGCTCAAAGCCTTCAAAAAGATCCTCTTGACCCAGTCGGTGAGAGTCTTATTGGACAACGCGACGGCAGTAGCGTATCTCTATTGTCAGGGAGGCAGCGTACCGCTCGAAGACCTGGCAGAGAAGTTGTTTATCTGGGTAGAACCTCGACTCCAAGCGTTATCGGCAGCGCACATTGTGGGAATAGACAACGTGGCAGCGGACTACCTCAGACAACTTTGCATAGATCCAGGAGAGTGGGTACTTCATCCAGAGGTATACTCTCAGATTGTCCACAGATGGGGAGTGCCGCTAATGGATCTGATGGCAACCTTCAATTCCGCAAAGACCAGTCGTTTCCACAGCAGAAGGCGAGAAAGAATGTCGGAGGGCATCAATGCCCTGTTGCAGCACTGGCCGACGGAGGGAATTCTCTACGTGTTCCCACCATGGGCCTTGATAGGCCGTGTAGTTCAGCAGATTGAGGAACAACATGGATATGTTATTCTAACAGCTCCGGATTGGCCAAGATGTCCTTGGTACACGGACCTAATGCGAATTCTGGTGGATCGGCCATGGCGTCTTCCACAGCGCAGAGACCTGCTTTTGCAGGGTCCTCTGTGTATGCCCCAGGTGAGTCTTGCTTATGGTTTGGCTCTTGAAAGGGCAAGGTTGAGACGGAAAGGTTATTCACTGCAAGTCATTTCAACCATATTAAATGCCCGGAAAGATCTACTTTGCTCGCCTATATACGCGTTTGGCGCTAGTTTGAAAGGTGGTGTTTAGGTCAACAATTACAGGCTGCTTTGGCAACGGTTCCTCATATCTTAGCCTTTTTACGGGATGGCTTTGATAAAGGGTTGGCGTCTAGCTCATTATGAGTGCAGCTCGCGCTATTGCTTGTTTTTGCGGAAAGGTCAATAAGGAGCCTCTGGGTTCGCATCCAGATGTACTGCATTTTCTTCGGGCAGTAAATCATATGCGACCACCTTGTCGGGCCTTAGTTCCATCTTGGGATCTCAATTTGGTTCTCAGAGCGTTAACTAAAGAGCCATTCGAGCCCTTGTCTCGGGCTTCATTGAAGGATTTAACTTTGAAGACAGTTTTTCTGGTAGCAATTTGTTACTCACAAAGGATTTCTGAGTTGCAAGCTTTGTCTTGCAAAGAGCCCTTTCTTTCCTTTTCTCGGGAGAAGGTGGATCTCCAGGAACAAGCAGGAATGAGTCTTCACATATGGGTTTCGTCGGTACCGACTGAGCCTGCGCGGGAACGCTCCCCAGCGTCCAATCAGAAAGCTTTTCGGAGCATCCCACAGCGCCTGCGTGCTGCCTTCCCGCCTTTCCCAACTGTCTCTCCTCAGTTCTTCTTTTTCCGCGGAGCCAGCAGGTTGTGTTCCTGTCATCGCAGAAGAATTTCTTTATTTTTCTTTATTTCTTTTGTGTCGCGTCTGCCTTCTTCGACGCTCCACCGGTACCGCCGGTCTTTTTCTTTTCTTGTTAAAAAAAAATATATATATATATATATATTTTTTTTTTTTCCGTTTCTTTTTTCTTCAGGTGCACTTGCGTTTTGGGCCTTAGGCCCAAAACCTTTTTTCCTTAACATGGAAAAGCCTGCCTCAGGATTTAAGAAGTGCACAAAATGTGGCGGTACAATTTCCGTCACCGACACCCATGACTGGTGTCTAAAATGTTTAGGTCCTGACCATTCCATCACAGATTGTATGTCCTGTTCTATGATGTCTAAAAGAGGTCGGCAGAACCGAGCTGCCAAGCTCAGTACCCTGTTTCCCTCTGATGTGGCTTTGGTGGCATCGACGTCTTCCAGAGCTGCTTCTTCCTCACATGGATCTCAGGTAACTAAACATAAATCCAGCCGGTCCTCAAGGGTAGATCTCCTTCTAAGCATCGAGATGCCTCTGGCGTTGCCCTCGATGATTCTGCACAGGCAAAATTACCCCGGCGGGAGGCTTCGGCCTCTAAAGCATCATCGGGGTTCCAGGATGATCTCGATGGCGTGGACTCGACAGATCTCCTGGTACCATGCTCTGGGGTACCGGTGGCTTCCACCGGTACCGACTTCCAAGCATTGGCGGCGTCGATGGATCAGAGGATTCTGTCCATAGAACGCAGTCTGGTGGCTTTCCTTGTGGCATCGACTCCTGTGGTACCGCAACAGACTACCCCACTGGTACCGGCTCTAGCATCGCCATTGGTACCGATACCATCGACATCGGCATCGGTGTCTGCTATGCCGGTACTCTGTCCTCTGAAGCCCTCCGGTACCGATACCCCAGTACCGGTTATTCCCGATACCGATCCCAGTCGGTACGGGTATCGGGCTTTGCAAGAGCATCCGGACAGACGATACTTCGATTCCTCTGAAGACTCTGAGGATTCTGAAGAGTCGGTCGATGCAGTGATGCTTCTTCCACAGGGGGAGTCCTCTCCTAAATGAAGGATGTCTCCTCCAGAGGACTTGTCTTTTCAAGACTTCATTAGGGAGGTGGCTTGGGGCCTTTCCATTACGGTGGCCCCTGAGACAGAACCCAGAGCCAAGGAGTTAGATATTTTACAATATCCTAAAACTCCTAAGGAGGCAGCTACCTTGCCTGTTCATGAGAGTTTGTATGATCTCATGTTAAGGATGTGGGAAGCACCTCTGACCACCTCCCCTCATTCTCCCAGGTTGGATACCATGTATCGTGTTCCTCCTTGTCCTGGTTTCCATAAAACTCAACTTCCTCACCACTCTATTGTGGTTGAGTCTGCTATGAGAAAGATTAGAAGTGCCAAAAGACATGCCTCTAATCCTCCAGGACGTGAATGTAGAACCCTGGATGCTTTTGGAAGAAGAGTCTTCCAAGCTTCCATGCTTGCTGCGAGAATTAATTCCTATAGTCTTTACATGGGAATGTTCTTAAAAGAAGTCACTGATCATTTTCAGACTTTAAGTCCTTTCATTTCTGAAGATAAAAGACAGGACTTTCTCACTTGGCTTAAACATGCCCAAGATATCTCCAAATTCTCCAACCGTGCAGCTTTCAACTCCTTTGAATGTGTAAGCAGAGCCTCAGCTATTGCCATAGGTGCACGTAGAATTGCTTGGCTTCAAGCATCTGATTTGGAGATCTGGGTTCAAGATGAATTGGGAAATATCCCTTGTACAGGTGAGAACCTGTTTGGTAAAGATTGACAAGCAAAAGCCAATCAGATGGATGCTGAGAATTCTGCCTTGGATAGACTATCCAAATCCACAGCTGCTCCTGCTAAGAAAAGGTTGTTCAAGAAAGCACCTTTTTCTAAAAAGGGAAGATTCTATCCTGCTTATGGTAAGCGGGCATCTTCTTCAGCTCAGTTCCCTACCAAACGTCAGCAATCATCCAAACAGAGCAAAGCAAAGGCTGCTAGGCCTCCACCGACCCAGCAACCTCAGCCCCCTCAGGGCCTTTGACTTTCTGCTAGAGAACTTAGCCTTCCTGGCTCTGGAAGAACCAGAAACCTCCACCATTCCAGGAAGGTTATGTCATTTTGCTCCCAGGTGGGAGCAAATTACAGCAGAGCATTGGACACTCCATCATAAGAGAGGGGTACAAACTTCATTTTTCAAGCTTGCCCCCTCACACAAGAGTGCACCAGTTCAATTCTCCAACCTCCCTCCTCAACCTGTTGGGGCAGGAGGTTGCCACCCTTCTCACCCAGGGGGCAATAGAAGAAGTGCCTCTTCAACAACAGGGCACAGGTTTCTACTCCCCCTATTTTCTTATTCCAAAGAAAACAGGGGGCTACAGACCCATCTTAGATCTCAGAGAATTGAACAGATTCCTAGTCAAGGAAAAATTCAAAATGATTTCTCTGGGAACTCTGCTGCCATACCTTCAGAGTCAGGATTGGCTTTGTTCTCTAGATCTCAAGGATGCGTACACCCATGTTCTCATCCATCCAACTCACAGAAGGTTCCTTCGGTTCCTTTTTCAAGAGAAGCACTATCAATACAGAGTGCTCCCTTTTGGTCTGGCCTCTGCACCAAGGGTGTTCACAAAATGCATGGCAGTGGTAGCTGCATTTCTGCGCACTCTGGGAATATTTGTCTTCCCTTATTTGGACGACTGGCTCATTCGAGCTCCCACTCAGTCAGAGGCCAAGAGTTCTCTAGCCTGCACAATGAGTGTCCTTCAGTATTTAGGGATGATAATAAACATCCCAAAATCCAATTTAACCCCTACTCAGTCCCTGGAATTTATAGGGGCGTTGCTGGATACCACAAAGGCAAGGGCCTATCTCCCCCAGGCCCGTTGCCTTCGCTTGGTGCAGTTAGCTCCTCAAGCAGAGTTGAAGCCTCACTTAACTGCTCGAGAGATGTTACAGTTACTAGGCCACATGGCATCCACCGTGCATGTGGTACCATATGCTCGCCTTCACATGAGAGCAGCTCAGGGGACTTTATCCACCAAATGGACCCAGGCATTAGACTGCCTGTCAGACAAAATAGCAAACACAAGTCGCCTCATTTTGTCCCTCCAGTGGTGGACGTCCCCTCAAAACCTGTTACTGGGGTCCCCGTTTCATCAGTCTCTACCCCAAGCAACTCTCACAACAGATGCTTCGCCAATGGGGTGGGGAGCTCATCTACAAGACCTCTCCACCCAGGGCATCTGGTCCCCACAGGAGAGTTGTCTACATATCAATCTCTTGGAACTCAGAGCAATCTTTCTTGCTCTGCGGGTGTTCCACACCCTGCTCAGCTGCAAGACAGTCCTTATCCACACGGACAATCAGGTAGCTATGTTCTATGCGAACAAGCAGGGCAGAACTGGCTCTCTGTCACTTTGCAACGAAGCTTTGCGACTGTGGGCCCTCGCCAGAGAGCATCAGATTCATCTTCTGGCAGTTTATCTTCCAGGCGTTCAAAACTCTTGGACAGACAGGCTCAGTCGAGTTCTGCTTCCACACGAGTGGTCCCTACATGTGGATGAGGTGGCCAGGATTTTTCAGATTTGGGGAACCCCGGACATAGACCTCTTTGCAAGTCCGTGGAATGCCAAACTTCCCTGGTTCTGTTCCAGAACTCCGGCTCAGGGGACTCAGGCAAGGGATGCTTTCCTCCTTCACTGGGGTCAAGACTTCCTGCATGCCTTTCCACCCATTCCCCTAATTCCCAAAACCCTGTTCAAGCTTCAGAGAGGCAGAGGCCACATGATTCTCATAGCTCCACATTGGCCACGGCAAGTGTGGTACCCTCTGCTTCTACATCTCTCTCAAGCTCCTTCCCTCGTTAGGGTCTGCTCAAGATCTCCTATCTCAAGAGGACGGAAAGTTATGTCATCCCAATCCCCAGTCTCTGCATCTCAAGGCTTGGTTGCTGAAGGCCTAGATCTCCAGGATCTTCATCTTTCTCAACAGGTGAAAAATGTTCTTTATGCTTCCAGAAAACCTTCCACTAGACGTTCTTATGCTTTCATGTGGAAGAGGTTTACTATCTGGTGTTCTGGGAAGGGTCTTAAACCCCTTGCCATACCTCTGGAATCTTTGCTGGAGTATCTTCTCCATCTGTCTAATGCAGTCCTTAAGACAAATTCAGTAAGGGTGCATTTGAGTGCTATTGCAGCTTCCCTTAAGCCTCTAAATGGACAACCTATTTCCTCTCATCCTCTTGTAGCAAGGTTCATGAGAGGCCTCCTTTTAACAAAGCCTCCCATTAGACCACCTCCGGTGGCATGGGACTTGAATCTGTTTCTTGGTCAGCTTATGAAGCCGCTTTTTGAACCTTTGGCTACCACCTCCTTGAAATACCTTTCTTGGAAGGTCATCTTTCTCATTGCAATCACATCAGCACATTGTATTAGTGAATTGCAAGCACTCGTAGCTAATCCACCTTATACAAGGTTCCATCATGGCAAGGTAGTCCTTAGGACTCATCCACACTTTATGCCTAAGGTGGTCTCGCCTTTTCACCTCAACCAGGAGGTCTACCTACCTGTCTTTTTTCCAGGACCTCATGCATCAAGTGCAGAGAGGAATCTTCATACCCTGGACTGTAAAAGAGCTCTGGCTTTTTACTTACAGAGGACATAGCAGCATAGAAAGTCCTCTCAGCTCTTTGTTGCCTTTGACCCTTCTCACTTGGGACTACCAGTCTCCAAGAGAACACTATCTAACTGGATTGCCTAGTGCATTTCTTTCACCTATCAGAGTAAAAACCTGAGATCCATGTGGGGAAGTGCAGCCCTGTCCCAGGGACACACAACTTCTGGGGTCTCTCCCTGGCATCTAAAGCTAGGGAGTCCCCATATGTTAAGACTCATTCCTGCTTGTTCCTGGAGATAGCACAGTTACTTACCTGTAACAGATGATCTCTGGGAACAGCAGGAATAAGTCTTCACAAGCCACCCACCTCCCCTAGGAGTTGTATCTCTCTATCTCTCTTTCCTTTCCCTCTCTCTCTCTCTCTCTCTCTCTTTGTCTCAGCTTTAAAACTGAACTGAGGAGAGACAGTTGGGAAAGGCGGGAAGGCAGCACGCAGGCACTGTGGGATTCTCCCAAAAGCTTTCTGATTGGATGCTGGGGAGCGTTCCCGCGCAGGCTCCGTCGGTACCAACGAAACCCATATGTGAAGACTTATTCCTGCTGTTCCCAGAGATCACCTGTTACAGGTAAGTAACTGCTTTCTCCGCCCTGTTCCTTCTTTTCTGCTAAAGGTGTTTTCAGCATTTCATGTCAATCAGCCAGTTTCTCTGCCGGTTTTGGACTGTTTGGATGGGTCTTCTATTGGGCATGACCTGCATCGGTTGGACGTCAAAAGGACCCTCAAGTGTTATCTGAAGAATTCCGAAACTTTTTGCAAATCTGAGCATTTGTTTGTTCTTTTTGGCGGACCACGTAAGGGAGAAGTGGCAGCTAAGGCCACCATATACAGGTGGATTCGGGAAGCCATCGCTTCTGCATATATTTTGCAGGGGTGTGTAGTTCCTTTAGAGCTCCGTGCGCATTCCACTAGAGATAAAGCTGCTTCTTGGCCGAGTATAGTTTTATTCCCCCAGTGGACATCTGTGGGGCGGCTACTGGGTCTTCATTGTATACTTTCAGCAGACATTATCGCCTAGATATTCAGGCGACTGGGGACGCCCGTTTTGGTTTGGTGGTTTTACATGCTGGATTAGCGGGTCCCATTAATTAACTGCTCTGTTACATCCCAGAGGTTCAGGACTGGACTGGAGGGACGATAAGGAAATTGAAATTAGACTTACCTGCTAATTGTTGTTCCTTGAGGAACTCCAGTCCAGTTCTGTATCCCACCTGGGATGTTCAGTGATGCTATAGATCTGTCTTTCGGTTTTGGTGTCGCTTTGCTCGGTATTGTTCCGCTTTATTGCAGTATATGTTAAGTGTCACATTCTTATCTGGTAGTTTATACTTTTGAGTCTATTACGAGGTTTATTGTTCTTGGAGAATCCTCTAGTAGGCTTCTTTTTATTTATGTTTCTCTTATTTTCCCTTTCTGAAAGGTTAAAGGAAGTACCTCCTTTAGGAGTGGGACATATAGATTCTCCTTTAGGAGTGGGACATATAGATTATCTAGTTAATTGTTTTTTTCCTTGTTGGAAATATGTTTACTTATTTGTTGCTCCTCTGAGTTTGCTTTGTCAATAGGTTACTGGGAGCATGTGGGAGGAGCCAGGGATATTACTGCTACCATTCTAAAGAATGTAATGTACTCAGTCTCCAGGCTGCTGGAAGGAGTTGACTACCTAGAGGTTCGGGACTGGACTGGAGTTCCTCAAGGAACAACAATTAGCAGGTAAGTCTAATTTCAGTATCTCCAGGAACAAGCAGGAATGAGTCTTCACATATGGGTACGTCGGTACCGACGGAGCCTGCACGGGAATGCTCCCCAGCATCCAATCAGAAAGCTTTTGGGAGCATCCCTCGCGCCTGCGTGCTGACTTCCCGCCTTTCCCACTGCCTCTCCTCAGTTTTCGTTTTTCCGCGGAGCCGACAGGACGTCCTCCTGTCACCGCAGAAACTTTTTTTCTTTAAAATTCTTATTTCCTTGTTTTCTTTTGGTCGCGGCTGTCTTTCCCGCCGATACCGGTACCGCCGGTGCTTTATTTTTTTCTTTTCTAAACTTAGAGAAATTTTTTCTCCTCAGTTTTTGTTTTAACTTTTGGGCCTACCAGGCCTCTCCAACATGGAGCCTTCTTCCCCTAAGAAGTTCCTTCACTGTGGAAACATGGTTTTCTTTTTAGACTCCAATGCTTGGTGTCTAACCTGTTTGGGTCCTGACCCTGTTTTCCCTGATCCATCAGGCTGTATTATTGGGAGAAGACCGTCCCTTTTTCGAGTTTCCCTCGATGCCATTTTTCCTCCTGAGGTGAGGACACCGGTTTATTCTTCTCTCCAGGATCAGGTAACCCACAAACAGTCTGTTAAGACTAGCCAATTCTTGAAGGGTAAGTCTCATGCCCAGCATGATGATGGCTCCAGCCTTGCCCTCAAGACCTCATTGGCAATAAAACCCCGGCGGGAGTCTTCGGGCTCCAAAGCATTTACGGGGTTTCAGGTTGTTCCTGGGGCTCACCCCTCACAGAACATACCTGAGCCATGCTTGGGGGTGGTATCCGCTTCGAGCAGTACCGATAACCGGGCATCGGCACCGGTGTCGAGTGTTCCACTCTTCACCAGGGATCGTCATCTAGTGTCCTCGGTACCTTCAGGGCCAATCGATACGACCCAGATTGACTTTCCTGTATCTCCGCCATGCTCGGGGTTGGTGCCGGCTTCGAGCGGTACCGATACCCCGGCATCGGCATCGGTGTCGAGTGTTCCACTCTTCACCTGGGATCGTCATCTGGTATCCTCGGTACCTTCGGGGCCGATCGATACAAACCAGATTGACTTTCCTGTATCGGCATCGCCGATACCACCACCACCATCGGTACCTTCTAGACATGCATTGATAGACTCGCTCCCTTCGATGCCGAGTCTAGAATCGATATCCAGTCTAGATGACTTGGTACCGACGCGTTTCGGAACCGATCCATTTCATTTCTGTCTACGCAGTATCGAGGATATTCACCAGGGCTCTCTGGCTACCTCGGTACCGCTTCAGCAGCCCCCCATTACTGCTTCGATGACATTACCGTCTCCGATACCGGTATCGGTATCGATGTCGATTCCTGCAGTTCCATCGGTGCCATCGATCCTTTCTATGCCTAGCTTGGAATCGATACCGGGCACTGATGATGCAGTACTAACTGCCTCGAATCAGAACTGTCAGTATCACTGTCCATCTAGCAGGATTCTTTTTCTGCGCCAGTCCAGTATGTCTTCTGGTGCTCAAGCTGCTCCTTCAACCTCAGCTTACCCAGGAATAGTTCCTATTGGAGATCCTTCTTTTCAGAAATTTCTCCTTGACATGGCAACCTTTCTTGCCATTCCTATTCCTGGCTCTACTCTTAACCAAGATCCTGCAGAAAAGGAAAATATAATGCTTCCTTTACATCATTCTTTGCAGGATCTTCTTCTGAGGATATGGGAATCACCTTTAAAGGTTCCTTCGCCTTCTACAGCCACTAATGTTCTGTATCAGGTGCCTCCATCTCCGGATTTCAAAAAAAGCAACTTCCACATCATTCCATTGTAGTGGAATCAGCAATGAGGAAGGTAAGAAGCAAGAAGAAGCATTCTTCTTATCCGCCAGGTTGTGCATCTAAAGCACTTGATGCCTTTGGACGTCAAACCTTCCAAACTTCTATGCTGGCTTCAAGAATTATTTCATATATTTTTTATATGAGTCTGACACTTCAGGAGGTCACAGAGAAATTATCTCTTTTGTCCCCTTTTTTGTCAGAGCCTAAGGCCACTGACTGTTTCTTGCTTCTTAATCATAGCAGGAATATCTCTTGGTTTCTTTCTCGTGCTTCTCTAGACTCTTTTGAGTCTGTTAGCAGATCCTCTGCTATTGCCATTGGAGCACGTCGTAAAGCCTGGCTGCAAGCTTCAGACTTGAGCAGATGGGCACAACATACACTGGATAATTCTCCTTGTACTGGAGAAAATCTCTTCAATAGAGAGGCTTTACGTCAGGTTGCTCATTGCTCCACTGACTTCCCTGGTTCTGGAAACCATCCTAAGCCTTCTTTTTCCCCAGGACGTAGGAAATGTCCTACCAAACCTTCTTTCCCTAAGAAAAGAAGGTTTCACCCTTCTCCTGCCCATCCTCCAGATGTACCCAAGCAAGGGACATCTCATCCTAGTCTGAAGTCTCCAGACTCTAACCAGTCTAATCATAACCAGCAACCATAGGTTCCTGTATGTTACAATCTACAGTTAACTTCTTCTTAGCAGAAGTTTATTCTTCAAACTCTACACTGTTTTTTTCTTTTTCAGTATGCTAAGCTGTTAGGATACTTTTGTCCATGGGTTACAGAATTCTCTCCTTCTTACTACTACGAAGGAAGGTTACAACTATCCCATGATAGTTTCTGTCCCCACATGGACATCTTTTCCTTCAGCTGACTTACCATATGGTAAGTCACCTTCGAACCCCCTCTCTTCCAGGGTTTCCCCTGCTTGAGTGGATACCATACTGAAACACTCCTCTATCTTTCCAGTGTAGACTTTTTGTTATCCTTCAATGCATGCTCTGAACAACTCATCAGACAGGGACGGGAATATCTCTGCTCCCTTTGTCTGTTTTCCCTCTGTTTTTATACAGGAGAATCCCCTCTGCTGTTTTGTTCAGTTGCTGTGCATGCAGGAGTTTCAGTGATTACTTTAGTGCTCATTGCAAGCTACTTTCAACTGTCTGGCATAATACTACTCACTGCAGGTTATCTTCTTCTAGCCATATCCTTTCCTAGGATGTGGCAACACACCTGACTTCAGTCAGTTTTATCTCATAATTCTCCTGCACAATGCTCTCTGCAATCTTCAGAGAAGCTTACTACTATGGGCCCTTGCTACAGAGCATTGAACTTTTATCTCTGAGGGATTTTTCCATATAGTAGAAAAAACTTATATAATCATTCCATGACTATATGGGTTCTTTATACCCTCTTGTCTCCTGTTGTGATACAGAAGACAAGCTTTTTCTGTGTGAATGTCCAAGGAGTTCCCAATCTTGCAGGAATCTACACCTTTTTCCTTACAGCTTGGCATTATGCTTTTCTGCTCCACTTGGACAACGCATACTCTTTTAGTGTACCTGATGCCCCTGTGTCCCTTGGCTGGGTCATCCTGGTGTCTTAGTTTATGCGTTTGTTTTTTTTTTTGTCCTTTGGACATGTCAGAGTCCTAAAGTACTCCTGACGTGCTCTTGCCAGACTGCTATTATCCTCTGTTTTTTCACGCAACCATCCTGGTTATTCCACTGAACTACATTCCTGCACCGCAGAAATAGATTCTCTATATATCTTCAGGTGGTTTTCATCCCCTTATTATTAGATGAATCTTTTCCCATCACATTCCCCATGTGAATGTGTTTGTAGGGCTCAGTTGCAGGCATGTATCCTCAGACTTATATTCATGTATGTATATGTCCTATACATACATATTTCTGTAATCTGTGTGGGCATAGGTCATGCCCATCTCTCTCTCTCTCTCTCTCTCTCTCTCTCTCTCTCTCTATATATATATATATATATATATATATATATATATATATATATATATATATATATAATATATCACACATATCTAGACATATATGCACATATATATAGATATGTATGTCTCTCCATCTATATATATATATATATATTTATACATATATATATATATGCCCATTGGGAGATATCCATAGGACGCCATGTATTACCTGCTATCTCCCTAACTGTCTGTGCTATAAAGCTTTTACCTTCTTAAGAGGTCCAGACAGTCAACTTGCCTATTCTCATGCGGCTCAGTAAGTGGGAGCGGTTATACACACAGTTACTGCTGTGATGTCAACAGCTTCTATTTTTGTTATAGATCTCCCTGTCTATGAAGTATCAAACTTCAATGTCTTCCTATCTCTTACCAGCTAGGAAAGACGGTGTACATCTTCAGTATTTCTGAGTACACTTCTGTTCTCCTTGGGAATAGGGGCTTTTTTCCATACCCCCTCTTCCCTTCAGGACTGGGTTAATTCTTCAGATCGGTCAGTCTTCTTCTTTTAGTCCTCAATGTTAATAACTCTGTACCTAAAAGAGTTTTCAGCTTTTTCCCATAAAGCTTTCCATTGAAGACCTACCGTTCTTCTCCTGCCCCAGTTGACACCTGGGTTACCTGCCCATTCCAGGTTTGGAACTTCATCCTCACTGCTGTGAAGTTACCTTGAGGATTCCGCTACTGCATCTACAGTACACTCCATCACAGTTCTACTTCCTACAATCCAGTAGGTAAGCTCTATATTGTACTAGTTCATTAAATATTTTAATGATACTTGACATACATTCTAAAGACTCATTTTTTCTGTAGTCTTTAGATTCGCTGTTCCTCTACAGCTCTTCTCTATTCAACTCCTACCCCCCATCCCTCAGGGGATGCCGGGGATCCAGGTTTGGGAAATGCCGTCCTGTTCCAGGGATACACATTTTATGGGATCTCCCCTGGCACCCACAGCTAGGGAGTCCCCATATGTGAAGACTCATTCCTGCTTGATCCTGGAGATAGCACAGTTACTTACCTGTAACAGGTGATCTCTGGGAACAACAGGAATTAGTCTTCACAACCCACCCACCTCCCCTAGGAGTTGTATCTATCTATCTCCTTTCCTCTTTCTCTCCTTCTGTCTCAGCTATGAAACTCAACTGAGGAGAGGCAGTGGGAAAGGCGAGAAGTCAGCGCGCAGGCGCGAGGGATGCTCCCAAAAGCTTTCTGATTGGATGCTGGGGAGCATTCCCGTGCAGGCTCCGTCGGTACCGACGTACCCATATGTGAAGACTAATTCCTGCTGTTCCCAGAGATCACCTGTTACAGGTAAGTAACTGTGCTATACTAGCCATAGATTGTCCCTAGATTTACTGCACTATTTCAACCACTTATGCCTCTGTTTTATAAAGTAAAGTAAACATGCACTTTACACAGAAGGAATGAAATATACGCAGAAAAATATGTATTAACTACACAGAAAGTTATAAAATTACCCTTAGAGGAGGCAATGATCCAAAGTACATGCATTGGTGCAAACTCTGTAGGTACTCTTACCAGAGAGGTTTATACCAGTAATGATGCAGAAGTCTTCACATGCTTTTTCTTTGATAAATGCTTCTGAGAAATACATGTGTAGTTTTGATTATCCAAACTACAAATGTATCTCCAATCTCCATCCCTGCTGTGCCTCTGGCGCCACCTCTTCACTCAGCAGGTAAATACTTTAACCTGCGGACAGGCTGAGCAACAATAAAGCTCTTGGGGACATATTCAAAAGCATTTATGCAGTTTGCAGACCTGCCAACCAAATAAATGCCGCTGACCTGGATATTCAGTGGCACTAACCCGGTTAGTGACACAGAATATCCCTACCTAAACCAGTTAGGTTCAGGGTGGAAAAGAGGTGGTAGCTTTCGTTAGCCAGTCGGCGGCAATATTGAGCCACTAATCAGCTAACTAAAATGTCTAAAGTTAGGACAGAAATGTGGCTGTTTGAACTTTAGGCATTTTAGCAAGTTGGCCAGCGGCTGAATATCGCCACTGACCAACTAGCTAAAACGCTATCTGGACAAATCAGATATTCAATCTCAGTGGCCAGATGTGACCCAGCACTGCAGTAGATTAAAGCGGTGACAGCTGGCTACTTTAACAGTGTTGGCTGCCACCACTGAATATGAGAGTAAAATGTTATTTTACTCTTGGGAAGAGCTTTGGTTGTTCTCTTAGTGGAGAAAGGGTTTTAGTAAATAAGGTTAACAGCAGAGAAAAATCCACAGTAAAAGTTTTAAACAAAAAGAGAAATTATTTTAGCAAAGTCTTATCTTTCTAGGAGCCACCAGTCCTAGGCAGAAGCATGCAAGGAAATGCAACGAGGTTCCTTATTAGCCAGGTAACTCCATTTCTTTTTACATTTAGTATTAATAATACAACTAATGGAATTATTCACAAAATAAGATTAGTAGGCAAAGGTGGTATATAACACAAACAGACAACTATCAAGCAAAAGAGCAAAAAAGTAAATTTATACAGTACCTGAAGTCCACAATAACAGGAAGAGAACCAGATTCCAGGACAAGAATAAATAAATTACATAAAAGGAAAATAGTCAGCATATTAGCTAGGCCTGCCTTAACTAATTGTACCCCCAATATCCACCCACAGTTCAATCTAAAGGGATCAAATAGGCCCACTAATTAATGCCTGGAACAATCTGAAGTTGCAGAAGAATTTTCCATTGAGATGATTCAAAGAAAACAAGGGGCATGTTACTAAAGGTTAACTTGCATTAACACATGATAATGTGCATTAAATGCTGTCACGGCCCTTTATTTTCTATGGATGGAGCGGCACTTAATGCGTGTTAATGTTTGTTTAGTAAATATGCCCATAATCTCTCCCTTTACATTTAATCAAATGCTTCTTAGGATTTTTTGAGAAACAAGCTGTGCCTAAATGCAAAGCTTTAGGGTTTAATTGTAAAAATTCCCTCAGGACCATGTGTGTCCTAGGAGAAACATCAGGAAAAATATATATCTTATGTTCATGAAATGTAGAAAATCTGTTTTTAAAAGACTTTCGTAACCATAACACTCTTTGAGGCCAACATAAAGGTAGCTACCAAGGCTGCCCTTTTGGAGGTTTTGTGAATAGAGGTTTCAAGCAGAGCAGTTAAAGTACTAGTACTACTACTGATCATTTGTATCAATTAACTTGCTGTGAATGATTTGATCCACCCTTTCCAAGTTACTTCACTGGACCATGTATATGATAAGGAGGAAGAGAGTTGGGATCAAAATGCAAAATATCTACAAAATATTGCTTATGCATTTCCAGTGGTGAGATCATATTACATACAGGAACATTTTAAAAAAGAGGTGTCACTATTCAGAATCCTTGCCAGACAGCCAATGGTAAGCTGGATAAGGGTGCAGACCATGATATTCAGTGGCATTCTCCAAGTAGTGCCACTGAATATCTCCGCAGACCGGCCTGGCAAATCATAGTCAATGAAGAATAGTATCAGTGGTATAAAAATGAATAGAACCGCTGTGAAAGAAGTATCAAGACTCACCGTATATGCGCTGTGTAACAGACTTTGTCATCCCTGAACAAAAGAGAGTCTATGCACTGACTGCTATTATATTTAGACACAATTTATAAACAATGTGGTTTTGCTAGGTTTTTAACTACATATATTCATGTTGTATTTTTATGTTACAATGATTTTATACTAAGACACAATTTATACACAATGTGTTTTTGTTAGGTTTTTAAATGCATATATTTTTAGTTCACATGGATACCTGCATGTGTCAGCCTTACACATTTCTTAATATACTTACACACTTTTTAAATATACTCTATTGCATGTGTGTACCTTTATTATTATTATTATTATTATTATTAATTTTAATGTACTATATCCTTGGTTTTTATTTGTTTAAATGAGTATTTCCTTATCGTTCCTCCAGTTCAGTCCTCTACTCCTGGGTTGTCAACCTCCTCCTGCAGCCTGGAGACTGGTATGTCAGAATGATGACATCACTGGATATAGCCTGCTGCTCTCCACCTTCCCTTCCAGTGTTACCAGTCTCCATGCAGCAGGAGGACTTTGTGAGCCCGTGAGAGGGTTCACTGGAGTAACAGATAAAGAGAGATTAGGTTTAGCCTAGTGTAGTTAATTTAATTGGATTTAGAGGGGTTTTTTTTTTTTTGGAGTGGATGTTCCTTTAATAAGCAAAAAAAAAAAAAAAGAAACAGACCCGGGGAGCCTGATTACTTAGCTTGCTTTGCCCCCTGCCTGTTACCAGATTCACAAGTGGCGTTTGCAGGGGAAGGACTTGAGCCTTGGCAGCAGGAGAATCTCTCCCCCTGGACTCTTCGGGGGAGAGCCCTCTCTGACCACGCTGTGCTCTGACGGACCGACGAGGCTGCTGATTTCGGCCTCGCGCGTCTCTGTGGCTGCAGGCAAGTTGTTCTTCATTTTCTTCAGCGTTCGGGGCTGCACATGCGGCTCCGGAGCGCGGACGGGAGTTCCGCAGACCTGCCCGGTCAGCTTTTCACCGGCGGCAGGCTGCAGTGATAGCAGAGGCGGCCCCGGGCAGTGAAAGCGCGCTGGTGCATTTGGTGCCCTTTTCATTCTGAGCTCCCGGCGGCCATTTTAAGCAGCACGAGAAACCGCGTGGCTGCTCAGCGTCACTGTACAAGGAGCAGGTAGGCCGTCTCCGGGTTTCTTTGGGCCTTTATTTTGGGGGTGCAATTTTCCCTCCGTGGATTTAGTTGGTGTACAGTTCCTTTCGGTTTCAGGCGAGGCTCAGGGCCGGCCGCTGAGGGAAGGGGGGGGGGCTCTTTCTCGTGGCTGCTACAGCCCGGGCTGTTAGTCAGGTGTAGGGACAGTGTAGTTTGTAGCTTGTAGTTTGTCCTGTTCTTTCAGCTAGCTGTGCTTTCAGTTTAAAAAAAAAAAAAAAAAGAAAACAAGAGAAGAACACAGAATGACACTGCTGACAGCTAAGAACATTTGAGCTGGTCACATTTATGGTGGGGCGCCCCCAGTGTGTAATCTGTGGTACCCGAAGAGGCACTGTGGCTGAGTCAGGGGTGTGCCGCTGCTGTGCCTCCCTTTTGTCCACAGTGGAGCAGCAGATGGACCTTAAAGAGGCTGTGGAGATACCGGGGGGCCTGGAAGGGGCTCTGGCTGAGTCGCCTCTTGCCCCACTGCAGGAGTGTCTCGTGGAAGAGCTGGCGGGGTCTTCGGCGGCGCTACCAGGAGAGCGGGCGGAGATTCCCGCGGACTTTTGTCCAGAATTCATACTGATGCTTCATAAGGCGTTCTGCTTACGGCGCCAAGGTAAGGCGACGGACGATTCACCCCTCACCAGACCGACGACACCAATCGTGGCCTCTGACGATGCCGGTGAGGGCCCCTCGGCGCCTAAAAAGCCTAGGGTCAAAGCCTCCCCCGACTATGGAGTCTGAGTGGCTGGACGTCGAGGAGTATGACTGCGAAAATGAGGAGGGGCTGCAGGATCTAGAGGAAGGGGAGATTCTGGAGCCTGAGGAGCAGTCTAAAATCATCAGGGTCTTTCGTAGGGAGGAGCTTCCGGCGTTGATTACAGAGTCCATGCAAATGTTGAAGCTGGCAGCTCAGCCATCCCCCGAAAGAGGACGTCGAAGATCCCATCATTCAGGCGGTCCGGCAGACCCAGGTGGTGTTTCCAGTCCATAAGGTGGTTGATAAAATGATTCAGGAAGAATGGGACCAGCCAGAGACGGGGCTCCGAGGCGTCCGCACATTGAATAGGCTGTACCCTCTGGCCGATAAGGACAAGGAGCAGTTTCGGATGCCCCGAGTGGACGCGGTGGTGTCGGCAGTCACCAAGAGGACGACCATTCCAGTAGAGGGCAGCGCAGCGCTGAAAGATGCCCAGGACCGTAGGGCTGACGGTCTCTTCAAGCAGACCTTCGAGGCTGACTCTCTGTCCTTGCAGATATCTATATGTGGTGCCTGGGTGGCTCGGGCGTGTTTGCGCTGGGTGCAACGGTTGCGTCTTTCCCCTCATTTGGATTTAGAGGAGCTCAAGGAGCTGGGGTGTCTTGAGTCCAGAGCAGCTTATTTGGCGGATGTCCACTATGATTTGATCAGGGCACTCGCAAATAGCATGGTGTCCATAGTAGCCGCCCGCAGATCAGTGTGGTTGCATAATTGGGCGGCGGACAGTTCTTCTAAGTCTAGGCTTAGTAAGCTTCCGTTCAAAGGTAGGTTGCTGTTCGGTGAAGATCTGGATAAGTTAGTGCAGGACCTCGGGGAGACAAAGGCGGGTAGACTCCCAGAGGACAGACCGAAGCAAGGAAAGTTCGCAAGGGTTTAGAAGCCAGTTTCGGGATTTTCGCAGGTTTCGGTCACCGCACTACGGGTCCTTTCAGAGGGGTAGATTTGCTTCCCGAGCGCAGAGTTTTCGGGGGTTTTGAGGAGCTAGTAGAGGTTTCTCCTCCAGCTCCGCCCCAGCAGCTCGCAGGCCGCAATGAGATGAGGCGGGTCCCGGCGGAGGAACCGTCCATAGGGGGGAGGCTCCGGGAGTTTCTGTCCTCCTGGACCCTTATCACGTCCGATCAGTGGGTTCTAGAGGTGATTCGTCAGGGCTATGCTCTGGAGCTCACGCGGCCCATACGAGATTCTTTCATCATGTCTCCTTGCAGGGGTCGAAGGAAGTCTTTGGCGGTCCGCAGCACTTTGATACGACTGCTGCAGTTAGGGGCAGTCATGGAAGTCCTGAAGGCGGAGTACGGTTTGGGTCGGTATTCCATTTATTTCGTGGTGCCAAAAAAAGGTGGAGCGCTGCGGCCTATCTTAGATCTCAAGGGCGTGAATCGCTGTCTCCGGGTGCCTCACTTCCGCATGGAAACATTACAGTCGGTAATCGTGGCGGTGCGTCAGGGGGAGTACTTGACGTCATTGGATCTGACAGAGGCTTACTTGCACATTCCCATCCGAGAGGCACATCAGCGGTGGCTAAGGTTCGCTTTGCCCTGGGGTCATTACCAGTTCCAGGCGTTGCCCTTCGGTCTCGCGACGGCTCTGTGCACATTTACCAAGATCATGGTGGTAGCGGCGGCGGCGTTGCGCAGAGAAGGTGTCTTGGTGCACCCTTACCTGGACGATTGGTTGATTCGGGCGACGTCCGAGGCGGAAAGTCGTCAGGTAACTGGCAGGGTGGTAGAGTTTTTGCAGAGTCTTGGTTGGGTGGTCAATCCGACCAAAAGCCGTCTCCAGCCTTCCCAGGTGCTAGAGTACTTAGGCGTGCAATTCGACACTCTCAAAGGGCAGGTGTTTTTGCCGGTCAGGAGGGCACAGGCTCTCCGCAGTCTGGTGCGCAGCTTCAGAGCTACTCCAGCTCCGACGGCATGGATGTATCTTCGCGTCCTCGGAACAATGGCGGCGACACTGGAGGCGATACCTTGGGCCAAGGTGCATATGTGTCCCTTGCAGAGAGCCTTGCTCCGGCGTTGGTTGCATCAGTGGGACCCCTTGAGCAAGCGACATCCGTGCCCGTTCAAGGTGAGGCAGTCGCTCCGGTGGTGGTTGGTTCCGGCCTCGTTAGCGGCCGGGATGCCCCTGGAACAGCCGGAGTGGATTCCATTGATGATGGATGCCAATCTAGCAGGATGGGGAGCTCACTGTGAGGGCCGCTTCTCACAGGGGCGTTGGTCCCCCCTGGAAACGACATGGTCGATAAATCGTTTGGAGTTGAGAGCGGTAGTCAGGGCCCTGCAGGCCTTCGAGGACTTGGTGTTCGGGCATCCAGTTCGAGTGCTATCCGACAATTCCACCACGGTCTCCTACATAAACCGTCAAGGCGGCACAGGGAGTGCAGCAATGGAGGAAGAGTCGGATTTGCTGTTTGCCTGGGTGGAGAGTCGGTTGACGGCGATTTCAGTGGCGCACATTGCAGGGAAGGACAATGTGATGGCGGACTTCCTCAGCAGAGTTCAGGTGGATGCCGGGGAGTGGGAGTTGCACCCCGAGGTATTCGCACAGTTGATACTACGCTGGGAGCTGCCCATCATGGACTTGATGGCGTCCTTTTGGTCAGTAAAGGTCACGCGGTTCTTCAGCAGGAGACGAGAAAGAATGTCCGAGGGCATAGACGCACTCTTACAGCGGTGGCCAACCGGGGGTCTCCTGTACGTTTTCCCGCCGTGGGCGTTAATCGGTCGGGTGGTTCAAAAGATAGAGAGACACCAGGGCAGAGTGCTTCTGATTGCGCCCGACTGGCCCCAGCGACCATGGTATGCAGATCTGGTGCGCCTGCTCAATGGGCGACCTTGGAGACTTCCAGTACGGCCGGACCTGTTGCGGCAAGGTCCCCTCTTCATGCCCCAGGTGGATCGGTTCTCGCTTACGGCATGGCCATTGAAAGGGCTCGGTTGAAGAAGAAGGGCTATTCGGCGTCTATTATTTCTACGCTACTGAGAGCGCGCAAGCATTCCACGTCCTTAGCTTACGTGCACATCTGGTGTATTTTTGAAGATTGGTGCTCGCGCAAGCAGATCCGGGCGGCGATGGTCTCTGTAGCTTCGGTCCTCAGCTTCCTGCAAGAGGGCTTTGAGAAGGACTTGGCAGCTAGCTCTTTGCGGGTGCAGTTAGTGGCGCTGTCATGTTATCGCGGCAAAGTTCAGGGCATAGCGTTGGGGGCTCATACTGATGTGTTGCGTTTTCTGAGGGCGGTGGCTAGGATGCGCCCCTCGCGTAGAGTGACGGTACCGTCTTGGGATCTTAATTTGGTTTTGTCAGCTTTGGTTGAGCCTCCCTTTGAGCCCTTACATCGCTCGTCGTTGAAGGATTTAACTTTGAAAACGGTGTTTCTGGTGGCGATTTGCTCAGCGCGGCGTATTTCAGAGTTGCAAGCTTTGTCTGCTAGAGAACCGTTTTTGGTTTTTTCAAAAGAAAAGGTGGTTCTTCGGCCAGTTCCGTCGTTTTTGCCCAAGGTGGTTTCTCCCTTTCACTTGCAGCAGTCCGTGTGCCTGCCGGTTCTGGGGTCCTCGGAGGGTAATGCGGGGGACCGCAGCTTACGGAGGCTAGATGTCAAGAGAACGCTGCGTCAGTATTTGAAAACTACGGAATCTTTTCGCAAGTCGGATTGGCTATTTCCGTTGTTCAGTGGTCAGCGCAAGGGGGAGGCAACGTCTAAGGCGTCCACTGCGAGGTGGATTCGGGAGGCGATCTCCTCCGCCTATTTGCTCCGAGGTCGTGCAGCTCCGGCAGGATTACGGGTGCATTCCACCAGAGCGCAAGCGACTTCGTGGGCAGAGCATGGCTTGGTGCCTCCTAGTGAAATATGTCGGGTGGCCACTTGGTCATTTCTTCATACGTTCAGTAGACATTACCGTCTTGATGTGGCAGCGTCTCGGGATGCTTGCTTCGGGGCTGCGGTGTTGCGTTCTGGCTGGAAAGGTCCCTCCCAATGATTACTGCTCTGGTACATCCCAGGAGTAGAGGACTGAACTGGAGGAACGATAAGGAAATGATAATTACACTTACCTGGTAATTGTAGTTCCTTGAGTGACGACAGTTCAGTCCTCCATCCCGCCCAGATGTTTTGTTTTCAGTGAAGGGGCAGCCAGACAACACGTGCACTGTTGTTACAGGTAAGTCAATATCCTTGTTTGCGCTGCACGTACGCATCTGCCTGGTGGGTTTGGTGACAGGGCACGGTGTACGCAAGCTTGGTTTGTAAACGGTTCTCATACCATAGTTATCTTGAGTTAATTGTTTACATGAGTTAAAACTACTTATTTGTTGCTCCTTTGAGTCTGCTTTGTTAATAGTTTACACTGGAAGGGAAGGTGGAGAGCAGCAGGCTATATCCAGTGATGTCATCATTCTGACATACCAGTCTCCAGGCTGCAGGAGGAGGTTGACAACCCAGGAGTAGAGGACTCTACTGTCGTCACTCAAGGAACTACAATTACCAGGTAAGTGTAATTATCATTTAATCATAGATATGTATTATTTTATTATTTACATGATGTAATTTATATTATGATAAGTTCTCATTCCTTATCGGTCCTCCAGTTTAGTCCTCCACCTCTGGGTGGTACACCTCCTCCTGCGGCTTGGAAACTGGGCATGTCACAAAAATGTGACATCACTGGATGTAGTCTACTGGTCTCTCCCATCATCCCCAGTGTGTCCAGTCTCCATGCAGGAGGAGGACGTAGTGAGCCTAAGTGCTGGGCTCACTTGAGAACAGATAAGGAGCAGTTAGATTAGGTTTAGCTAATTTTGGGTTAATTTGTCCCTGATCTTATATTTTGTCTATTTTTGGGGGGCTGTATCTTTAAAAATAAATAAATAAATAAAAAATAAAAAAAGTAAAGTGCTGTTTTTGTGCCTGGTCCTGCTGGCCCTGTTAGTCTTTATTTTCTTCTGTCCAACTCATTACCGGCGCAGATCTCTCCTCCCTGGTCAGTACGGGGGAGGGCTCAGGAGCAAAGAGAGGTAGTTCGCACTTCGGCTGCATGGAGCTGCTGCAACTCTGCAGCCTCACTGTTTTTTGTTGCCGGAAACCTGCCCGTCGGCTCCCCGCTTGTTTATCAGCGGAGCGGAGCCTTGTGGGCTGCAGCACCACGATAGCAGGAGCGCGGCTCGCAGCTCGTCGAGTGACCCGGTGCAGTGAGTATGGGCAAAAGAGCTGGATTTTGACCGGGGAGACGGCCGCAACTCGCCAAGCGGGGACTGGAAATTTTGGCGCCTTTTATTTCGGCCTCTGACAAGCAGCGACGGCCATTTTGTCAGCATGCCTTCTACATGCAGGCAGCTGAATGCCGCGGCACTCAATTCAATTTTTGGATGCAGTTCCTCTTCCTAGAGTCCTTAATTCTCCCTCTAATTTTACTTTACTTTACTTTGCTTTACTTTAATTTATTTTGAGTTGCTTTTATGTTAATATGGATGATATTAGTGGAAACTGTATTGCCCGGGGAGTTATTGGTCAGGCAGATCAAGTTGGATTCCTGAATCAGGTGGCAGATCCACTTCATTTGGGGTTCGGGTTAGGATCCTATTGGTTGACTGTCTTGGCTGCTTTAAAAACAAAAGAAACAAACAAGAGAATACTTCAAGAATAATTAGAGAATAATTTAAGTAAAAAAAGAAAAAGAAAAATTAAGAGGCAATGGCGTCACGGCCTCAATGTGTAGTGTGCGGTACCCATAGAGGTGCTATCGCCGACTCTGGCATTTTCCGGGGCTGTACGCAAGTTTCTACCAGCGTGGAGCAGCAAATGGAGGTTAAGGTAGGACAGGACCTTTAGGGGTCCTTGGCTGGATTGGACGCAGAGGTGCTACTGCCCACTGCACCAGGGGCCAATCTTGAGGTGCCAGCCGGTCCCTCTGGGGCCCTTTTGACTTTGGGACCGCAGCCTGGAGATTTTTGCCCTGACTTTGTTTTAATTATGCATCAGGCATTCTGTCTGCAACAGCAAGGGAAGGTGCCGGAGGCTCTGTCGCTGTCTGTGGCTTCTCAACAGCCAGGCCCAGCTGAGACACGTGCCAGTTTTTTGAGACCGCCAAAATGAGCAAGGACTCGGGAGCCTTCGATTTCTGAGTTGGAGGGGCAGGAGTCGGAGGAAAACGAGGTCGACCTGGAAGGTGGAGATGAAGAGTTGGAAGAAGGAGAGATTCCTGAGCCAGAGGATCAGGCGAAAATTATTCGGGTGTTCCGGAGGGAGGAGTTGACAGCGCTTATCATGGAATCCCTTCAGACGCTTAAGCTCACCACGGAACAGCCTGTGGAGAACGATGATGGGAAAGACCCAATTATTCAGGCGGTGAGACAAACGCAGGTGGTGTTTCCCGTTCACAAGGTAGTTGACAGAATGATACAGGATGAATGGGATCATCCGGAAGCAGGGCTCAGAGGCAAGGTGGTACAAGAAGTACGGCCATGGAAGAGGAAGCAGAGGCGCTGTTTGCTTGGGTCCAACTTCAGCTGCAAGCGATTTCGGCCGCACACATTGCCGGGAAGGACAATGTGACGGCGGATTTTCTCAGCAAAGTCCAGGTGGATGCCGGCGAATGGGAGTTGCATCCCGGAGGTCTTTGCACAGGTGGTGCACAGGTGGGGGCCACCGATAATGGATCTCATGGCGACCTTTCACTCACCAAAAGCCAGTCGGTTCTTCAACAGATGGTGAGAAAGGATGTTGGAGGGGATCGACGCCCTGCTGCAATGTTGCCGGTGTCAGGTCTTCTCTATGTATTCCCTCTGTTTGCGCTCATAGGTCGGGTGGTACAGCGTATCGAGGCTCACCCGGGGAGAGTGTTGCTGGTGTCTCTGGACTGGCGAAGATGTCCGTGGTATACCGATCTCATCCGCCTCCTCGACGGGGAGCCGTTGAGATTGCCGACGTCAGACAATGTGTTACTTCAAGGGCCTCTGCAGATGCCCCAAGTGGATCGGTTCTCGCTTACGGTCTGGCCATTGAAAGGTGCGTTTAAAGAGAAAAGGTTACTCAAGAGCAGTCACTGCGACCTTACTTAAAGGGACCATTGCGACCTTACTTAAAGGGAGGCATAGCCTAGTGGTTGGGGCAAGATACCACAGGCCGGAAGGTAGGTGGTTCAAATCCCACTAGAGGACAGCAACCTTGGGCCGGAAGGACTGGGGTTTCTAGTCCCACAGGTGCTCCTTGTGGTCTTGGGCAAGCCACTTAACCCCCCATTGCCCATGTTCCCTGTAAGTATTAGTGTATGTGTGTCATATCCCCTCGTGTTAAATGTATCCCCCAACCGCTTTGACCCGGTGAAAAGCGGGATATAAATGCAGCTAAATAAATAATAAATAAATAAATAAAGCACGGAAGTCGTCTACGTCTCTGACATATGTTCGCATTTGGCACATATTTGAGGATTGGTGTTCCAGGAGGCAAGTGCATGCGGCGACCGCGTCCATTTCAGTGGTTTTAAGCTTCTTACAGGACGGTTTCGAAAAGGGCCTGGCGGCCAGCTCCTTGAGGGTACAGTTATCCGCGCTGGCTTGCTATAGAGGCAAGGTGCAGGGAATAGCTTTAGAGGCACATGCTGACGTGTTGCGTTTTCTCAAAGCAGTAACCAGGTTACGTCCCTCTCGTAGGATTGTGGTTCCTCTGTGGGATCTCAACTTGATTTTAGTAGCTCTGGCTAGGGAGCCTTTTGAGCCCTTATGATGGGCATCTGTGAAGGATTTGACGTTGAAGATGGTGTTTTTGGTGGGCATTTGCTCAGCGAGGCGAATTTCTGAGTTAGAGGCGTTGTTTTGTAGAGAGCCATTTCTGTCTTTTTCTAGGGAAAAGGTGGTGCTTCTGCCGGTTCCCTCCTTTTTGCCCAAGGTAGTTTCTCCATTTCATATAAATCAGACGGTTTCTCTTCCGGTGCTGGGTTCGTTAGAGGATATTGCAGCAGACCAGGGATTGCGCCTCTTGGACTTAAAGCGAGTGTTGCGTCGGTATTTGAAGGTCTCAGAGGGTTTTCACAAATCCGACCGTCTGTTTGTTCTGTTCGGTGGATCCCTTAAGGGGGAGGCGGCGGTGAAAGCCTCCATTTCTTGATGGATTAAAGGGGCGATTGCTTTGGCATATCTGTTGTCGGGGCAACAGGTTCCAGCTGGATTGCGAGCTCATTCTACCAAAGCACAAGCGGCTTCATGGGCGGAACACAGTTTGGTGTCGCCTGTGGAAATTTGTAGGGCAGCTACTTGGTCATCCCTTTACACTTTCAGTAAACACTACCGCCTGGATGTCTTGGCAGCAAAGGATGCTGTATTTGGAGTGGCGGTGTTGCAAGCTGGCTGGAAGGGTCCCTCCCAATAAGTACTGCTCTGTTACATCCCAGAGGTGGAGGACTAAACTGAAGGACCGATAAGGAAATGGTAATTACACTTACCTGGTAATTGTTCTTCCTTGAGGGACGACAGTTTAGTCCTCATTCTCACCCGGGGTAGTATGCTAAGCAGTGGAGGTTCAGCCGGGAGGTGAGATTACCGGTAGGTAGATGGTTATCTCCAGGAACAAGCAGGAATGTAGTCTTCACATATGGGTATCGTCGGTACCGACGGAGCCTGAGCGGGAACGCTCCCCAGTGTCCAATAGGAACACTTTTGGGAGCATCCCTCAGCACATGTGTGCTGCCTTCCCGCCTTTCCAACTGTCCCTCTTCAGTTCTTCGTTTTCTGCGGAGCCGACAGGATCTATTCCCTGTCACCGCAGAAAATTCCGTCTTCAAATTTCTTTTCTTGTGGTCACGTTTGCCTTCCGCACGACGCCTACCGGTACCGCTGATTTTTTTTCTTTTCATTAAAAAAAAAAAACCAAAAAACTGTAGACTGTTTCTTTTCAGAAACTTTTCTCTTTGGTGCTAGGCGCCATTTTGGGTACTAGGCCCCATATTCCTAAAACATGGAAAAACCAACTAGTGGTTTTAAGAAATGTACTAAGTGTGGCGGTACCATCTCCGTCACTGACACCCATGATTGGTGTCTGAAATGTTTAGGACCTGAACATTCTCCAACTGAATGTCTCTCCTGTATGGGGATGACTAAAAGAGGAAGACAGAACTGGGCTGCAAAGCTCGGTACCCTCTTTTCTTCGGATGCCAGATCCATTGCATCGACATCGTCAAGGGCCTCTTCTTCCTCCCATGGATCTCAGGTAACTAAACATAAAAGCCAGTCCTGAAAGGGTAGCTCTCCTGCTAAGCATCGAGAGGCCATTGGCATTGCTCTTGAGGGAACCACACCAGCAAAACAGCCCCGGCGGGAGGCTTCGGCTTCCAAAGCATCGATGGGGCTTCAGGATGTTCTCGAGGCCTCAACCTCGCAAGTACTACCTGTGCCATTGCTCAGGGATTCCAGCCGTCCTTACCAGTACCGATACCCAGGCATCGGCAGCATCGATAGACCAGAGGTCCCTCGCTATCGAGCATAGCATTGCAGCTCTTCTTTCAGCTGCGGTACCGGTGGTCCCACACCGACATCGACACCGATGCCAGTACTGACACCGGTACAGACACCGGTACCGACACCGACGATACTGGTACCGATGGTACCGGCCATGGTGGGAACTCTTCCCATGCCATCTCTGGCTGGAATTGACAGAGCGGTACCGGGTCAGCTCGGTACCGACTTCGATCGGTACTGGGATCGTGCATTGCAAGAGCATCGGAGTCAGGAATACTTTGATTCCTCCGATTCCGAAGACTCTGACAATTCTGCTGGCACTAGAGGGTTTCTCCTAGAAGATCCCTCTTCTCCCCAACGCAGAATGTCACCTCCAGAGGACATGTCATTTCAGGATTTCATCTGTGATATGGCAAAAGGTCTTTCAATCACAGTTGCTCCTGAAGAGGAACCCAGAGCAAAGGAATTGGAAATTCTCCAATATCCTGAAGCTCCTAAGGAGGCAGCCACTCTGCCTATCCATGAAATTCTGCATAGCTGGATGCTCCGAATGTGGGAGACACCTCTGACTACTTCTACTCACTCTAGGAGACTTGATACTATGTATCGAGTTCCGCCATGTCCTGGATTTCAGAAAACTCAGCTGCCACACCATTTAATGGTAGTGGAAACAGCCATGCGTAGGATGAAAAGTGCAACGAGGCATGCATCCAATCCTCCAGGTCGTGAATGCAGGACTCTGGATGCTTTTGGGCGCCAAACATTTCAAGCTTCCATGCTTTTGGCTAGGATCAGTTCATATATCCTATATATGGGAATGTTCCTCAAGGAAGTCACCGGAGACTTGGAACTTATGAGCCCATTTCTCCCAGATGACAAGAGACAAAACTTTCTTACTCTAGTTAAGCATGCTCAAGATGTCTCCCAGTTTGTTAATCGTGCAGCCTTTGACTGCTTCGAATGCATCAGCAGAACCTCTGCTATTGCCATTGGCGCACGACGGATTGCCTGGCTACAGGCATCAGACTTGGAGACTTGGGTACAGGACAAGTTAGGCAACATTCCTTGCACGGGGGAGAATCTCTTCGGCAAGAACTGGCAGGAAAAGGCTAACGAGTTAGATGCTGACAATTCTACCTTAGATAGATTGTCAAAGTCTACAGCCACTCCAGCCAAAAGGAAACCTTATAAAAAACCCTCTTTTAATAAAAAGAGGAAGTTTTATCCTTTCTATACCCAGCAGAGTCAAACTCAAGGTCGGCTTGCCCAAAAGTGACAAACTAGACAGCAAAAGAAGCCAAAAGGCCCGAGAGCCCAACCAGCTCTCCAGGTTCAGCCCCCTCAAGGGCTTTGACTCCTTCCTAGAGAGCTTTGCCTTCCTGCCTCTGAGGGGTCCCCAACCTCCCAATATTTCGGGCAGGTTATGCCACTTTGCCAACAGATGGCATCAGATAACAGCAGAAGATTGGACTTTGTCCATTGTAGGAGAAGGGTACAAGCTTCATTTTCACAGCATGCCCCCTCCTACAATTCTAAAGCAATTCAATTCTCAAACCTCTGCAGACAATCTGCTAGATCACGAGGTCTCCACACTTCTTACCCAAGGGGCAATAGAGGAAGTACCCATTCCTCAATGGGGTGCAGGATTCTACTCCCCCTATTTTCTTATTCCACAGAAAACAGGAAGACACAGACCCATTCTGGACCTCAGAGAACTGAACAAATATCTGTTTCGAGAGAAATTCAAAATGATTTCTCTAGGAACTCTTCTACCATACCTTCAAAACCAGGATTGGCTTTGCTCTCTAGATTTAAAGGATGCATACACTCTCACATTCTCATCCATCCAGATCACAGGAAATTCTTACGTTTCTTTTTCAGGGGAAAACATTTCCAGTACAGGGTTCTTCCCTTTGGTCTGGCTTCAGCACCAAGGGTATTCAGGAAATGCATGGCAGTAGTAGCTGCATTTCTACGAACCCTGGGGATTTTTGTCTTCCCTTACTTAAACGACTGGCTCATTCGAGCCCCTACAGTTGCAGAGGCCAGCACTGCACTGTCCCATACAATGCGAATCCTCCAATACTTGGGACTGGTAATAAACTTCCCAAAATCTCAAATAGTTCCTTCCCAATGCCTAGAATTCATAGGAGCCTGTCTAGATACCAGACAGGCAAGGGCTTTCCTTCCACAAGCCCGGTGTCTTTGCATATTGCAACTAGCTTCTCAAGCAGTAGGCAAATCCTCCCTCACTGCTCGAGAGCTACTGCAGTTACTGGGACATATGGTATCCACAGTTCATGTAGTCCCATATGCTCGCCTCCACATGTGAGCAGTTCAGTGGACCCTCTCCACACAGTGGACACAGGCCACAGGTCATTTGTCGGACAAAATAATAATCTCTCAACAACTAATTTTGTCCCTCCAATGGTGGCAATCACTAGAAAATCTGACAGTGGGGTCTCCTTTTCATCAACCCCTCTTTCAGGTCACCCTAACAACAGATGCATCACAGGTGGGTTGGGGAGCACCCCTGAATCATCTCTCTACCCAGGGCACCTGGACTCCACAGGAGGTTGGTTTACACATAAACCTCCTGGAATTAAGAGCAAGCTATTTAGCTCTTCGAGTATTCCAAGCCCAGCTCAGCTACAAGACAGTCCTAGTCCAGATGGACAATCAAGTAGCCATGTTCTATGTGAACAAGCAGGGCGGAACAGGCTCTCTGTCGTTATGCAATGAAGCTTTATGACTGTGGGCCCTCGCCAGAGTGCATCAAATTCACCTTCTAGTGGTATATCTTCCAGGCATTCAAAACCTTTGGGCAGACAAACTCAGTCGAGTACTGCTGCCTCACAAGTGGTCCCTCCACCTAGACCAGATGGCAAAGATATTTCATCTCTGGGGCACTCCAGACATAGACCTCTTTGCAAGTCCACTGAATGCCAAACTTCCCCGGTTCTGTTCCAGGATTCTGGCTCACAACTGTCAGGCAAGGGATGCCTTCCTCCTTCACTGGGGTCAGGACTTCATTTATGCCATCCCACCCATTCCCCTCATCCCCAAATCACTCTTCAAGCTTCAGAGAGACAGGGGACGCATGATTCTCATAGCACCACGATGGCCCCTCCAAACGTGGTATTCCCTGCTTCTACATCTCTCTCAAGTGGCACCTCTGGAGTTAGGTCATGCTCCGGATCTCCTTTCTCAGGAGAACGGGATGCTATGGCACCCGAATCCCCAGTCCCTGCACGTCACGGCCTGGTTGCTGAAGGCTTAGACCTCCAAGATTTCAGCCTGTCCCAACAGGTAAAAGATATCCTTCAGGCTTCTAGGAAACTTTCCACAAGAAGATCTTATGCCTTCAAGTGGAAACGTTTTACCATATGGTGCTCCAAGAAGGGATTAAACCCCCTGGTCATACCCTTAGAATTGATACTAGAGTATCTCCTTCACTTATCGAATTCTGGTCTAAAGACCAATTCGGTAAGAGTCCATCTTAGTGCAATTGCAGCTTCTTATAAGCCTCTGAATGGACAACCAATTTCTTCTCATCCACATATCAAGATTTATGAGGGGCCTTCTATTAACCAAACCTCCCGTCAAGCCACCACCGGTGGCATAGGATCTAAATCTAGTTCTGGGGCAGCTCATGAAGCTGCCTTTCAAGCCTTTATCTATTACAGCCCTTAAGCTTTTGACCTGGAAGGTCATCTTCCTAATTGCAATCACCTCTGCACATCGCATTAGTGAATTGCAAGCTTTAGTGGCTGATCCTCCTTATACTAGATTTCATCATGATAAGGTTGTTCTTAGAACTCATCCACACTTTATGCCAAAGGTGGTTTCGCCTTTTCATTTAAATCAATAAATTTATCTTCCTGTATTTTTTCTGAGGCCTCACGCCTCTAATGCAGAAAGAAACCTTCATACTTTGGAGTGTAAAAGAGCCTCAACCTTTTACATACAAAGAACACAGCAACATAGAAAGTCCTCACAACTTTTTATAGCTTTTGACCCTAGTCATTTGGGACTTCCAGTCTCCAAAAGAACTTTATCTAATTGGATTGCCCAATGCATATCCTTTGCTTATGAGAGTAAGGGTCTTCCTCTTCAGGACCATGTCACAGCTCATAACGTGAGAGCCATGGCAACTTCTATGGCTAATTTCCACTCTGTGTCTATCGATGACATTTGTCGAGCAGCCACCTGGGCTTCGGTACACACCTTCACAGCCCACTACTGCCTGGATAAAGCCTCCCATTGGGATGCCTTCTTTGGCCAAGCTGTTCTTCAAAATCTCTTTCAAACCTAAATCAACTCCTACCCACCAACCCTGTTGGAATGCCAGAGATCCATGGAAGGAAGGATCCCACCTTCTAGGTTGGTACCTTCCTGGGGCTATCTCCCTGACATCTTCAGCTAGGGAGTCCCCATATGTAAAGACTACATTCCTGCTTGTTCCTGGAGATAGCGTAGTTGCTCACCTGTAAGGTGATCTCTGGGAACAGCAGGAATTTAGTCTTCACAACCCACCCAGCTCCCCTAGGAGTTGTCTCTCTATTTTTGTCTCTTTCCTCTCTCCCTCTATCCTTTCACTCAGCTACAAACCTAACTGAAGAGGGACAGTTGGAAAGGCGGGAAGGCAGCACGCATGTGCTGAGGGATGCTCCCAAAAGTGTTCCTTTGGGATGCTGGGGAGCGTTCCCACGCAGGCTCCGTCTGTACCGACGATACCCATATGTGAAGACTAAATTCCTGCTGTTCCCGGAGATCACCTGCTACAGGTGAGTAACTATGCTTTCTGGGATTCTTTGTCTCTTCTGGTTCTTTCTTGTCTATCTTTCTGGTGCAGGTGGAAGGAGAAGGCACAAGAAGAAAAGCCTATCTTCCGAGACAAGAAAGTCTCTTGTATAAAGCAGTTGTTATACGTTCACTTAAAATGTTTTTTATTAGCTACTTATTTTTTGCTCCTTTAAGTGTGCTTTGTGAATAGTTCACTGGGGATGATGGGAGAGACCAGCAGACTACATCCAGTGATGTCACATTTTTGTGACATGCCTATTCTCCAAGCTGCAGGAGGAGGTGCACAACCCAGAGGTGGAGGACTAAACTGTCGTCCCTCAAGGAAGAACAATTACCAGGTAAGTGTAATTACCATTTTTTACATTGTATTATTCTTTGAGGTTTTTGAAGAAGAAGGCCGGTGGCTGAAATGCGTTGGGCTCAATAAAAGACGGGTTCTCAATACCTGAAAATCCGCCAGTCTTTGGTACCAGCTCTGTTTTGTCACTACTTTGTTGCTGCAGGTACCCTGTGCTCTGTTTTGTTTAAGTTTTTCTCCAGTACATTATTTCTCTTTTCCACGACACACAATTAGCAGCCTCCAACACCTCGTTTTCTAAACACACTCCTGCATTACTCTCTTCTGTTTCCCTAAGTCTCCTTGAGGGGTGGAGAGTTTCTCCACTGTGTCTCCTGAAAACTTACACAGTTGGAAGAGACAGCCCAATAATGCAGCTTTCATCTTAGCGATTACCAGCTATATTTCCACACTGATTGCTTCTCTAAGAGTATTTACGGCTAGGAGCTCCTTCATTCCAGAACACCCTGAAAATTTAACCAGCTTTAAAGGATTATGTTGAACGGACAATATGCTCATCCCCACATATCAAAGAGGGCTTTCCAACAACACCCTTGGTTACAAGAGAAACTTCAAGACTATTTAATTTAAGTAATGAATTCTCCCCCATGTACTTTATAATAAGTGAATGAGCCTGGCTACAAGTCTCCAAGGTAGCTCTGAGTTCTCCACATTCCAGAGCTGAAAAAGTCCAAGTCTACTGATATTGTGGGTGGAAGAGGAGGCGAGCAAGGAACTGGACCCGGAGAAACCTCTTCTGCCAATATATACCCCTCAGCATCACGGGAGATAGGCAAGCCACTCCTTAATTCTCAGAACACCCAGTCACCACAAAAGAATCCATAGAGCCTTATACAAGTTTAGTCTCCATACCTTCTTTACATTCCACTTCATCTTACTTATCAGAATCATCCAGAGACCTCAGTTATCACAATAATCCTCAAAGGCCCCTCTGTTGTTTCCAAAACGGTTCCATAAAGGCCAGTGCCCTTTCAGACATGCATTCTTGGCCACGTATTGTGGCACTTCCACTCTCATAAGCAGAGCCAGAAACCTCAAATATGGTGAGAAAACAATCTTGCCCAAAAGGTAGGAAGCTAATACTGCCTCTGTCTGCCCCTCCCAACATTATTTCAAGTCTCTCTGATTTGGCTCTCCTCCAGCTAACAGCAGCACTCCCAGTTTTTAAGTAGACCCGCTGGCACTTTTGAATGACATCACCTGAAGCTGGAAACTTCGGGTATGGTGAGGAAGCAATCTTGCTCAAAAGGTAGGAAACTCATGCTGCCTCCCAACTCTGTAACAGACTTTCTGATCTGGTTCTAATCCCAGGTAGCCCAGGTTTAGATTTATAGGAGGTAATTATAAAATTAAGTCACATCTAAAAGTGTATACAGTGCACTCAGGAGCATAATTTTAGAGTAGGAGTTGGGGCAGAGCATGGCCAGACTCAAAATTTATGCATGTGCTTTATAAAATGCACACGTACTTTAAATGCTAATCTTACACCTGCTCCTGTGTTAGGTATAAATGTTAGCACACCCAATCTAAGCCCTATTTCTGCGAGATCTGTATTTAAAGATAGACGCCTATGTGTCTTATAAAATAGGCTAAAATAGGTGTCTTCTCCACTTCCAAACCTAGGCACCCTGTTATAAAATGACTCTTTTAGCGGATAATTTTATAAAGGGGCATCATGTGAAAATAGGCACCTACTTAGGCACTATGTTATATAGAAAAGTAAGCACTTGCTTTTCTTTATAAAATACTAGCATAAGTGGTAGAGATTGTGCCTTAAGGTTGATGTAAATGTCCACACCTATATTTTTCAAGTATGCCTGTAAATTATAGTATTTTGTAATCTATGCACATACTTGCACACTTTGCCCAGACTCTGCACATGTGCACACTGTGATGAAGCAGAGGCCAGTGAACCTACGGAGATGCACTCATGCATGTCACATTCCCAGACTGATCACTCGCAATCACACCTTCCCCTCCAACCACCATGAGAAACGTATGCAGTGCCGCATAACTCATTATATTGTTGCATAAAGTAGACTGTATTTATTCATCGTGTCTCCTTGTTAAGGGACTGGTTATTTATACCCTATTTTACCTGTTATACCTGCTTAATGCATACCCAAGTTTAATTTTCCTGTTTAATGTATACCCAAGTTATTATACCTGTTTCACTGTAAGCACAAATCATGAAATTGAGATGTGCAACTCTTATGTTCATTGTAAACCGCACTGATGTCGAATAGCGCGGTATAAAAGAGACTGCAAATAAATAAATAAAATAAATTGCTAACGTCTTTGTGTTTTTGTTTAGTACAAGAGGAAATTAATTTATAGTTTTATTTCTCCAGTGTTGTACTTCCAACTTTGGCCTTTGGTGTTCCCAGTTTAATTATTGTCTTTCTATTTCTAAATTGTGATCCCTTGTTCTTTGTTTGATGGCGGTCTATGTTCTGCATGTGTAACCGAGCCTAAAGCATTTTGTTTTTGTAGTTTCTATTTGACCATGCCACTTGTTCTCTTTTCCCAGTAAAAGAAGAATTGGTATTCTCTGAGATGTATTGGTTTAATATTTACAGTGTTGCCTTTTTGATAGGTAGGGTTTGGTGCTTTGTGAGTCCTGGTAGTGCTGTTATGATACGGCAGGTTTGCTATGGGTTCTAAATGGGCAGTGTTTCCTTATCGTCCCTCCAGTCCAGTCCCGAACCTCTGGGGTTTAGTACCTCCTCTATTAGCTTGGAGACTGATTGACATCATTTTCTTGATGACACTGGTATGAATACACGAGGGACCTCCTCTTGGCTCCAGTTATTTCAGTCTACAAGCAGCTGGAGGTTGTATGAGCCCAGAGGTCCAGGGCTCACCTGAGGGATGATTAAGAAGAGAATTCAAAATTTGATTTAATTTAATTTAATTTAATCTGTCTAGGCTTAGGAAGAAAAATTTATGTTGGAAATTTAACATGAGGAATCTGAGGTACGCCCCCCTCACCTCCTCCTCTCCCCCTCCTCTTTTTCAGAAAAAGGAACTGCAACAGTGACGGGGGAAAGACTCTGACTTCCGAACCCACCTATTTGGGTGAGGAGCTGGTAGTCGCAGTGGCCGCACAGATAGGCACAGCTCCTTCTTCAGAGTCTCAGCCGCGGCACAAGGATCACAGCCACGGCAGAGACGGAGATCACTAAAGCGGCATTGCTGAGGGGAAGTCCGTTCTCGCCCTCATAGCTGAAGCCGCACTTCCGGCTGAGCCTGAGGGGAGGCGGACATGGCAAAAGCAGCCGAAACGGAGGTAAGAGGCCTGTAGTTCAGCAGGGCTGTGTTTTTCGGCGCCATTTTGCTGACTCGAGCTGTGCAGTGCAGGCCGGGCTGCATGGCATTTGAGCGGGAAACGGCTGCACTGTGGTTTGAGGGGAGCACTGCTGAGGGAGTTACCTTGTCTAGGGTGTATTTCGATTTACACCACACAGCACCGGAGGTTGCTTGGGAGGTCAAGATTTAGGTTTGACAAAAAAAAAAAATTGAGATTTAAAGGGATAGTTGCTAGCACACAACGTTGCTGACAGCAAGTTCAGAGCTCTAGTTTTTCGTCAGAGTCTGAGGTACTGCAAAGAGATACACGGAGACGGAATGCCTTCTAGGCCATAGTGTTTCGTTTGTGGCACTAGAAGGGGAACGGTGACAGACGCAGGAGTGTGCAAAGGCTGCGTCCAGGAGGCAGCTTCTCTAGAGCAGGCTTTAGAGGGAGGTGACTGAGGACAGTCAAAAAGGGACTGCTTTACCCCTGCTGGAGCCAGTAGGAGGTCCATCCTCGGTTCCAGATGGCCCCCCGACCCAAACACTTTTACCAGGGGTGTTGGGGGTGTTGTTTTCGCCACAGTTCGTCACGCTACTTCAGCAAGCGTTTGGTGACGGTCTGAAAAATATGGAAGCAAGTTCCACAGGGGGAAGTCCAGGTGGGAAGCGCTCGGGGGCCCCTCTAGACTTAGGAACAAGTGCGGTTCCTTCCAAGAGAGCTAGGTGCGGGAAGGACAGGCAGGAGCAATCGATGACCTTAGAGGAGGTTCATTCCAAAGAGGTAGAGCCGGATTTTGATATGGAGGAAGAGTTAGAGGAAGGCAAACTCAATGAGCAGGAAGACCAAGCGAGAGTGGTTCGAGTTTTCAGACGGAGCGAGCTGCTGGCACTGATAGCGGAGACGCTCAAGGCGTTAAATATGCCGGCCATTGATCCGCCTGAGGATTCCACCTTAGAGGATCCGTTGTTGCGGGCTTTTAGGAAGACTCAGAGGGCCTTCCCGGTGCACAGGGTAGTGAGAGAAATGATCCAGCAGGAATGGGATATGCCGGAGGCAGGTCTTAAGGGGTCCAGGGTTATGGGCCATCTGTACCTTTTGGTGGACCAGGATCGGGAGTTGTTTAAACCTCCCAAGGTAGATGCAGCAGTCTCTGCAGTTACCAAGAAGACTAGAATCCCAGTGGAAGGTAGTGCCGCTCTTAAGGATACTCAAGATAGGAAGCTGGACACCTTGTTGAAACAGGTGTTTGATGTCAATGCTTTATCCATTTAAGCATCTATTTGTGGAGCATGGGTAGCCAGAGTCTGTCTTCGCTGGTCCTAGCGGATTCAGGGAGAGCAGATGGATAATGAGGCTACAGAAGCATCTGGGTTAGAATCCGGAGCGGCTTATTTAGCGGATATTCATTACGATCTGATACGAGGGCTGTTTAAAAGTATGGCTTCTGTAATTGCAGCTAGGAGGTATCTCTGGTTGTGGAATTGGGCAGCAGATGGTTCCTCCAAGGCGAGACTGGGTAAGCTCCCCTTCAGAGGGAAACTTCTGTATGGTGAAGATTTAGAAAAGCTGGTAAAGGATTTGGTGGAGTCCAAAGGCAGGAGGCTACCTGAGGACAAGCAGAAGCAGGGGCATCCAACCAACTAGGGGTCAGCAGAGAGACTTTCGTTGTTTCCGCTCCCCACGGTTCGGTCAATTTCAGAGAGGCCGTTTCACGTATAGGAACCAGGGGTTCCGGGGATTTTGAGGGGCAGGTAGAGGATTTGCCGCCTCGGCTTCCTCGAACCTTAAAAAGTCACAATGAAGCCAGAGGACTCCAGGCAGAGCAGGTACCTGTAGGGGGGCATCTGCAGGAGTTCCACCCTGCCTGGGTTCAGATCACTTCGGATCAGTGGGTATTAGAGGTCATTCGCGAAGGTTATGCTCTGGAGTTTCAACGCCCTGTACGCGAATCTTACATTCAATCTCCTTGCAAGGCTCGAGTCAAGCGCAGAGCAGTATGGGAGACCTTGCAAAGACTTTTGGACTTGAACGCCATAGTACCGGTGCCACCAGACCAGTGTAGTTGCAGTCGGTACTCAATATATTTTGTCAAGCCGAAAAAAGCAGGATCTTATTGACCAATTTTGGATCTCCAGAAGGTAAATCGCTGTCTTTGAGTGACTCATTTTCATATGGAAACGCTGAGGTTGGTCATTATGGCGGTTAAAAGAGGAGAATTTCTCACATCGCTAGATCTGTCCGAAGCTTACCTACATATTCCGATTCAACAAGAACATCAGAGGTTTCTCAGGTTTGCGGTGCCCATGGGACATTTTCAGTTCCCGGTGTTACCGTTTGGATTGGTGACAGCTCCATGAACTTTCACCAAAGTGATGATGGTAGTGGCGGCGGCATTACGGAAGTAAGGGGTGTTGGTCCATCCTTACCTGGACAACTGGTTGATTTGTGCAAAGTCCAAGGAAGAGAGCAATTTGGCAATAACGAGAGTAGTGGAAGTACTACAAAGTCTCGGTTGGGTGGTCAATGTGGCAAAGAGCCAGTTGAGCCCGTCACAGACCCTGGAATACCTGGGAGCTCGCTTCGATACAAACGTAGGAAAGGTGTTTCTCCCTCAGGCTCAAGCACTGCGGTTGAGAAGTCTGGTGCGCAGTTTCCTGGGGAGAGCGAATCCCACCGCATGGCATTATCTTCAGTTGCTCGGCACGATGGCAGCGACACTCGAGTTAGTTCCGTGGGCAAGAGCGCACATGCGGCCTTTGCAGAGAGCGTTGCTCAGAAGATGGTCTCATCAAGAGGACCCTCTGTCTCAAAGATTGCCCTGTACGCCAGAGACGCGGCAGGCGCTCCTACGGTGGTTGCAGCCGGGAACTCTCGAAGAGGGGATGCCATTGGAGTCGCCGGCTTGGATGCCGTTAACGACAGATGCCAATCTGATAGACTGGGGAGCTCACTTCGAAGGACAGTTTGTTCAGGGACAGTGGTTGGAGACAGAAAGGATGTGGTCAATCAACAGGTTGTAATTAAGAGCGATAATGCTAGCATTGCAGGCGTTTCAACCGTATCTTCAGGGAAGGTCCATTCGAGTACTTTCCGACAATGCGACAGCGGTGGCCTACATCAATCGGCAAGGGGGCACGAGCAGTATCACTCTGGAATCCGAGACCGAACAGCTTTTCATTTGGGCCGAGGCAAATTTGCCGGCCGTGTCGGCCTCACATGTTACAGGGGTGGACAATGTAGAGGCCGATTTGTTTTTGAGTCTGGTCAAGGTGGACCCAGGGGAGTGGGTCCTCAATCCGGAGGTGTTCAAGATGATAGTGAGCCGTTGGGGAACGCCAGTAATGGATTTGATGGCGACTTTCCAGTCAGCAAAGGCCAACAGGTTCTTCAGTCAGAGGTGAGAAAGAATGTCAGAAGGCCTGGATGCTCTCATTCAGAAGTGGCCGGAGGAGCAACTCTTGTATGTGTTTCCGCCGTGGGTGTTGATAGGTCGGCTTCTACAGCGAATAGAATTACACAGAGGACACATAATACTGATAGCCCCGGATTGGCCAAGATGGCCAAGATATGCAGATCTAATGCGACTCTTAGTCAACCGTTCATGGCACTTACTGATTCGGCGGGATCTGTTATTGCAGGGTCCGTTACGCATGCCTCAGGTGGATCGATTCTCGCTTACGGTTTGGCTCTTGAAAGGGCAAGGCTAAGAGCAAGAGGATATACCCCTGAGGTGATTGCCACCTTGTTGAGATCAAGGCGGAGGTCGACCTCCTTGGCGTACATTCGGATTTGGCGAATATTTGAAGCATGGTGTGATGGTAAAGGGGTACAAGCATTGAGAACTATGGTTTCCCAAATTCTATCATTTTTGCAAGATGGATTTGGGAAAGGTTTAGCTACGGCGTCAATGAGAGTTCAGTTGGCAGCACTTTCCTGTTATAGAGGGAAGATTCACAGAGAGGTCCTTGGGGCACATCCAGATATTAGGCGTTTTTTGAGGGCGGTTTCTCTGTTACGGCCGCCCTGTAAGCCGATGGTCCCGACGTGGGATTTGCATTTGGTTCTGGAGGTGTTGAGCCACGAACCATTCGAGCCTTTGTCAAGAGCATCGTTAAAAGACCTTACTCTCAAAGTGTTTTTTCTAGTGGCTATATGTTCGGCGCAGAGAATTTCAGAATTACAGGCTTTGTCCTGCAGGAAGCCTTTTTTGGCCTTCTACGATAAGAAGGTGGTATTGAGGCCTGTCCCATCCTTTTTACCCAAGGTAGTGTCGACTTTTCATGTGAATCAGGTGGTTTCTTTGCCAGTCTTTGAGTGTGGAGGCAAGGACACAATTTCGGGGCAGCTGCATCTCCTAGATGTGTGGAGAGCATTAAAGAAGTATTTGCACAGGACAGTGGAATTCCGCAAGACTGACACACTATTTGTCTTGTTTGGTGGAGCGAGAAAAGGAGAAGCAGCTTCCAAGGCGTCAATTGCCAGATGGCTCAAAGAGGCTATAGTGTCGGTCTACCTGTTGAAGGGCAAAACAGTACCGGAAGGGCTTAAATCTCATTTGACGCACGCACAAGCGGCATCGTGGGCCAAGTGCAGTTTAGTGTCGGCTGTTGAGATCTGTAAGGCCTAAAATCTAAATCAAAAAAGGAGTGTCAACATCTAATAGAGCAACAAATGTGTAATTTTTTGTCGGAAGGTTGGCCATGAGGTTGAAAGCCACAAGGTTAAAAGCCTCTCGAAGCCATAACTTCCATTTTAATCAGTATAAGCAGTCCCATCCAAAGCTCACATTAGAGCCAAACCTTACTGATTAAAATGGAAGTTAGATGTTGACACTCCTTTTTTGATTTAGATTTTGTGCGAGGAGTGGTAGTTGTTTTGATTTTTGGTTTGAGATCTGTAAGGCGGCTACTTGGTCGTCTTTGCATTCCTTTGTCAAGCATTATCGACTTGACATTCAGGCGGAAAGAGATACGTGTTTTGGATCAGCGGTACTTCAGGCTGGGGTAGCTGGTCCCTCCCGTTAAGAATTATCACTGCTCTGTTACATCCTCAGAGGTTCGGGATTGGACTGGAGGGACGATAAGGAAGGTGAGATTAGACTTACCTGCTAATTGTTGTTCCTTGAGGAAGTCCAGTCCTGTATCCCTCCCTAATATTCTGTGTTGTTGACTAGAGTTTGAAGCAAACAGGTATGGTATTTCATATGGTAAACGACAGAAGTAATAAGGCTTAGAGTGCATAAGGGGTGGGATGATTATGTGTGGAATCTAAGGAACTGGTCTTCCTCTATTTTGGAGGAGGGCACACCTTAGCAGAGCACAGTGATTAGAAATTCTGTTTCAGTTAAATTTACAGAACATGTACATTTTCTTTTGCTAAATTAATATTTTTCAATTGTTAAAAAGGTTGATAGTTATTATGGCTACTTAATTGTTGCTCCGGTGAGTCTGCTTTGTCAATAGGTTACTGGAACCAGGAGGCGGTCCCTCGAGTATTCATACCAGTGTCATCAAGAAAATGATGTCAATCAGTCTCCAAGCTGCTAGAAGGGGTACTAAATCCCAGAGGTTCAGGATTGGACTGGAGTTCCTCAAGGAACAATTAGCAGGTAAGTCTAATTTCACCTTTTTGTACTTCCTGTGCCTGGCTGTTGGCACTGGAGTATAGTAATGTAGAAATCTGGTAGTCTTTCTTTATCCATACACTCATTAAGAAGCATGTTTACTAAACGTTAGTGCATGTTAACATTATGCAAATATTGATGCAAATGAGGCTCTGCAATGAGTCTTCACACATGGCCCTGCACGCCCCCTTGGGTTGCCTTTGCCCACCGGTGGGCACCACGGTCATTTGAGATGGATGCTTGGTCCCTGCTGAGGGGGAGTCTGGCAGGGTAGCCTTAGTCTCTAGTACATTGACTCCTAGAGGCCAGCTGGGTCCTCAGGGGCCCCCTTTTTCTACCCACTTGAGCTGTACTTCCTGAAACCACACACAAGTTGATTTCAATCTCATCTAGTTGTATGACTGCCCCCTTTGCAGGTGTTCGAAGCCCAGGCCTTCCCTATGGGGCGACCCAGGGTCTCAAGTGCCTCTGTCACAGGTGGTAAGGGGGGTAAGCATCCTCCTTTGCCCCTTCGCTCATCCGTTCCTCTGGGAGCCTTGAACATAAGAACATAAGATATGCCATACTGGGTCAGACCAAGGTCCATCAAGCCCAGTATCCTGTTTCCAACAGTGGCCAATCTAGGTCATACGTACCTAGCAGTTTCCCCAAAAGACACAAGTTCCGCAATGCTTGTACGTGGGTCAAGCATTGATATCCTGGGTCCCTTCTTAATAATGGCTTATGGACCTTTCCTCCAGGAACTTGTCCAAACCTTTTTTAAACCCAGCTACACTAACAGCCTTTACTACATCCTCCGGTAACAAATTCCAGAGTTTGATTACACGTTGAGTGAAAAAATATTTTCTTTTATTAGTCTTAAATAGTTTACCCTGTAGCTTCATTGCATATCCCCTAGTCTTTCTATATTCTGATAACGTAAACAATCGATCTACGTTTACCCGTTCCACTCCGTTCATTAATTTATAGATTTCTATCATATCTCCCCTCAGCCGTCTCTTTTCCAGGTTAAAGAGCCCTAACCTTTTTAGCCTTTCTTCATAGGAGTATCCTTCCATCCCCTTTACCATTTTGGTGGCTCTTCTCTGAACCTTTTCTAATAACTCTATATCATTTTTAAGATACGGCGACCAGAATTGCACACAATACTCAAGGTACGGTCTCACCATGGAACAATATAGAGGCATTATAATATCTTTTGTTTTATTTTCCATTCCTTTCCTTATGATACCTAGCATTCTATTTGCTCTCGTGGCTGCTGCTGCACACTGGGCCGAGGGTTGTAACATATCCACAATGACGCCTAAATCTTTTTCCTGGGTGGTGGTTCCTAATGTGGAACCTTGCATTGTGTAACCATAGTTTGGGTTGTTCTTCACTAGGTGCATAACTTTGCACTTGTCCACATTAAATTTCATCTGCCATTTTGATGCCCAGTCTTCTAATTTATCAAGATCCTCTTGCAATTTTCCACAATCCTCTTGGGTTTTAACAACTTTAAATAGTTTTGTGTCATCTGCAAATTTGATAACTTCACTCGTTATTCCACTTTCCAGGTCATTTATGAATATGTCAAAAAGCAGCGGACCCAGCACAGATCCCTGGGGTACACCACTATTCACCTTTCTCCATTGGGAAAATTGGCCATTTAGCCCAACTCTCTGCTTTCTATCTTTTAACCAGTTCTTGATCCACAGTAGTACACTGCCTCCTATCCCATGACTCTTTAGTTTTGTCAAAAGTCTCTGATGAGGGACCTTGTCAAAGGCTTTCTGAAAGTCCAGATACACTGTATCAACCGACTCACCTTTGTCCACCTGTTTATTCACACTTTCAAAGAAACATAACAGATTAGTAAGACAAGATCTTCCTTGTCTAAAGCCATGTTGGCTGTCTCCCATTAGGCCATGACTATCTACATGCTGAGTAATTTTATTCCTTATGATGGTTTCTACCATTTTTCCCGGTACTGACGTGAGGCTCACCGGTCTGTAGTTTCCCGGATCACCCCTGGAACACTTTTTAAAAATTGGTGTTACATTGGCGATCCTCCAATCTTCAGGTATTAGAGATGATTTTAATGATAGTTCACAGATTACTAATAGCAGGTCTGCAATCTCATATTTCAGTTCTTTCAACACCCTTGGATGTATACCATCCGGCCCAGGTGATTTGCTACTCTTTATTTTATCTAATAGTTGTAATACATCTTCCCGGTGTATCGATATTTCCTTCAGTTCTTCCGCACCTTTAAATACCACTTCAGTCATGGGTAACATCCCTACATCTTCCTCAGTATAGACCGAAGCAAAAAATTCATTCAGTCTCTCCGCTATCGCCTTGTCGCCTCTTAGTGCCCCTTTAACTCCTCTATCATCTAATGGACCAACTGACTCTCTCACAGGTTTTTTGCTACGAATGTACTTGAAAAAATCTTTATTTCGCGTTTTTGCTTCCACAGCAAGCTTCTTCTCAAATTCTCCCTTTGCCTGCTTTATCAATGCCTTGCATTTGATTTCCAGGTTTCGTCGTTTGGCTCTTTTTTCCATTTCCTGAAAAATGCTTTTTTGGCAACAACAGCCTCTCTGACCTCACCTTTAAACCATGCTGGCAGTTTTTTGGACTTCCTTCCACTTTTCTTAAAGCGTGGAATACAGGGGGGCGGAGCCCGATGTCCAGCGGGATGGTCGCATAACGCTGAGGCTCCCGAGAGGCCTACTCAGAATCCTGAATTAACACCGGACATACTTGAACTTCTGCTCTGATCTTACCGGGGCACATTGGTGAGATGGCGGGGACCAAACCCACGCGCCTGGAATTTGGATCTCCAGCGGCTTCTCACGGCAAACGCTCCAAAACTGAACCCCCGTCCCCGCAGAAGGGGCTGGCTTTGCGCGAGGGCCCCGAAATGCAGCAGGAAATCCTCGCAGAGATTAGAGGGGTTAAGGACCTCGTGCAGTCAAACGGTGAAGCACTCCGAGCGCTGCGGGAAGATCTTGGTGTACTGCAAGGCAGGCTAGAGGGGCTCTCTTCGCGTCAGGACAAAATGGAGAGCATATTAGACTCCCATGCGGCCCGGTTGTCCAAACTCGACAAAGTTGAACGTCAGGTACGGGCCTTGCAGAAAGAAGTGGAAGATGGCAATAATAGAGCGCGCCGCAACAACCTACGACTCGTGGGCATACCGGAGGGAGCGGAATCGGGAGACATGAAAGAGTTTTTATGTAAAATCCTCCCTTCCCTGCTCCAAATCACCTTTATCAAAGAATTGGAGATCGATCGCGCTCATCGTGTACCCACAAACATAACGCTCAACAGGAAGACCCCGCGGCCTATCATCTTTCGACTTTTGAGATATCAACATGTGGAGCAAATTCTCAGTGCCTCTCGGGCAAAGGGCCATATGGAGTTTGAGAGCCACAAGATCTCCTTCTATCCTGACTTGGCTAAACCCACGGTCGACCGCCGAAAGCGCTTTCTAGAATTCCGGCCGAGGCTTCAACAACTACAAGCACGCTATGGCCTGATGTATCCGGCCAAGCTCCGAGTCACGCTTCACAATCAGACAAGAACATTTGAGGACCCTGATCTACTAGCGGAGTTTTTGGATTCTAAAGAAGCCGACTTGATGCGCTGACTTCCAGAATATTCCTGCAAGTATTCTCATAGCCGCTGTACCTGCCATATTGGATTTGCCGCGGCTCAGCAAAGAGTCTGGCGAGGGCGGTTTGTTGCCTTATTTTGATGATATCTGTGACCCGACTCCATCTACCCACAGTAGCCTCGATGAGTATCAGAGACAGTGTTAATTATGGACTCTGGTGTTTCTTTTCTTTTTTCATGTCTCTATCTTCCTCTCTAGGGCCTCCTCCCGCAGACATATGGTCGCCATATTCATTGGGGGTTTTGCTTCTTCTCTAAGTTACTTTGGTACATACTTTTCAATATGGGGTGTATTAGCCAGCATACTCGGTGATTATGTCATTGTTGCACAGATTCTGATTATGTTGTATGTTTTCAAGCGCCCTTACCTAAAATGTCTATTACCGATTGATGGCACCATGTAAGATTTTCTCATTGAACGTAAAAGGAATCAATAATCCGATAAAACGGAAGAAAATCCTAAGCTATCTAAGTCATGAAGCTGCGGACCTGATTTTTCTCCAAGAAACGCATTTAAATTCGAAGGAAACTCTTAAACTCAATATTAAACCTTACATGGTGGCCGCCTATTCCCCAGCCGTTTCTAAGAAATGTGGGGTTGCCATACTGGTTAGGAAATCTCTGCATGCTACTATTATTGCGACTAGCTCAGATACAGCAGGTAGATGGTCCAGAGTTCACCTCAAGATAGGTAGCCTTGAAGTTACATGTATATGCCTTTATGCTCCTAATGTGGATGACCCTGCCTTTTTTGCTACCATTGCTCAGGTTGCGCAGGCCTCTGCTAATACTTCATTGATAATAGGGGGGGATTTCAATTTAGTTCTTGATCCCCTGATTGACAAACAGCCGCCTAGGACAAGTGGTCCCCCCAAGAGTCACACCACGCTTACCTCTTTGATCAAAGATCTTGCTTTAGTTGATCTATGGAGGTTACTACACCCCAATGAGCTTGACTTTACCTTCTTCTCTTCCCCTCACAAATCCCAGTCTCGCATAGATTTCTTTCTAATATCAAAACTGTTAGTTCCTCAGGTGGACACTGCAAAGATTCACTCCCAACATATTTCAGATCATGCTGCTATTTCTTTTCAATTACACACTACTGCACCCCAGGGGAATTCTAAGAAGGGTCGCTTTCTCCTTGATTTCATGCTGGGTATAGCCATATGTTTAATCACGAGGAATTGGAAGGATAGCTCTCGACTTACTGTCAATGAATGGTGGAACCTCGTCTGCTTATATAGTAAATATGAGCAGATATCTCGGAGAGCTATTCCCCATACCCAAACTCACTCTAGCTTGTCTAAATGGCAGATGCTCAATGATTATGTACAATCTGCTCATTGTTTCGACATGACTGTTTAATGTGCACTCATCATGTTTCAGATCACCGTTAGGTTTTGTAACACAATAATGTCAGTACACGCCCGCTTCGGGAATGATTAGTTTTCTAGAGAAGAAGCAGGGGGGAGGGGGGTGGCAGGGGTTTACTTTGGTGTATGTATCACATTCTATGTATCTGTCTTTTAGCTGTATGTCTTCCTTTCCTTTGTTGTTATAAAACGAAAATAAAGAATTAAAGCGTGGAATACAGCTGGTCTGGGCTGTCAAAATAGTATTTTTCAACAACACCCAAGCTTGATGTAAGTCTTTAACCTTTGCAACTGCTCCTTTTAGTTTTTTCTTAACTATTTTCCTCATTTTATCATAGTCTCCCTTTCGAAAGTTAAAAGGTAGTACTGTGGATTGCCGTTCTATCCCTCCTCCACTAATTAAATCAAAGGCAGTCATGCTATGATCACTATTGCCAAGTGGCCCCAACACCCTTATCTCTTGCACTAGATCTGGTGTTCCACTAAGGACCAGGTCTTATATGGCTTCCCCTCTGGTCGGTTCATGAACCAGCAGCTCCAAGAAGCAGTCATTTATGTCATCTAGGAACTTTATCTCCCTAGCATGTCCTGCCGTGACACAAACCTTTGTAATCAGGTCTCAGGCCTCCTGGGGGTAGTGTGGATCTGAACACATCAACAGCAGCAGGTACCATAACACCAGGATGAATAACAGACCACTTTGATCAGGTCTCAGGCCTCCTGGGTGTATGGTGGATCTGAACACAGCAACAGCATCAGATACCATGATACCAGGATGAATAACAGACCACTTTGATCAGGTCTCAGGACTCCTGGGAGTAGGGCAGATGTGTGAACCTGCAACTGCATACACTACCATACTGACAGGATTTATTACAGACCTGTGTAATCAGGTCTGGACCTCCTGGGAATAGGGCAGATGTGTGACCTGACCCTGCATACACTACCACAATATCAGGATTTATTACAGACCTTTGTAATCAGGTCTCAGAACTCCTGGGGGTAGGGTGGATTTAGACACATCCACATCAACACCTACCATACCATCAGGATCTATAACAGACCTGTGTAATGAGGTCTGGGCCTCCTGGGAATAGGGCAGATGTATGACCTGACCCTGCATAAACTACCATACTAACAGGATTTATTACAGACCTCTGTAATCAGGTCTCAGAACTCCTGGGGGTAGGGCAGATGTGTGAACCTGCAACTGCAGAAACTACCATATCAGCATGCTGTTTACAAGACCTCTTTAGGCAGATCTAAGGCCTCCTGGGGTTAGGGTGGATTTACACCCATCAACAGCAGCAGGTACCATAACACCAGGTTGACGACCTCTGTGATCAGGTCCTTAGCTTCCTGGGGATAGGGCATACCTACAAACAGCAGCATACACAGCTACATTCAGCACTGGATGGCCCAAAGACTGGTGTCTCTACCATGTTGTACATGTATGATGTGTGTTCATTGCTGGATAATGTGTTGCACACCTTGCATTGTGTGACCTGTCCCCATACACTTACCTCACGTGGGTAGTCCGCAATACGATTGTACTGCCTCGTGACGCGCTCCCATGCCCTCCTAACGCGGCAGAGGTCCTGGCGTTTGGAGGAGCCTGGAAAATGTTTGTGCTGCCTAGCGCAGATTAGTCCTGCAAGGTATCGCAGCTCCCGGCGGGTGAAGGCAGGCTTCCTTGACCGTGTCACCTTTTTCTCCGATGCCTTGCTGACACATGCACACATGTCTCATATGCGCTGCCACACATAAACGCATGCTGCTGAGCATCACTATGGTGCGCTAGCTATGTGCCAGTGCCACGGCCGGTCCACAGCAAACGGTGGCACTGCCAAGATACGCGGCATAGCAGGCTTTATGCCCTTTGTCCTGGCCGCTTCCTGGGGTGCCTTATCACGCACTTCCCACCACGCCATGCTGTGAGGCACCTTGGGGTACATGGCTACGGTGAAAAGAGTTATGCTGCAGACACACATTGCAGAGATGTGTCTGACTATTCTTACCACAATATATGTCTTAGGCATTTATCGTGATGTTGCTGCACTGTGGTCTCAAACCCATCATCACTGGCTGTGACGACATTGTATTAACCAGTGTGCTATGCCTTTCAACATAGCAATGGCTGGCTACACAGCAACACCAGGTCATCTGCACACACTTTCTGCTCTGCTTACCGGGATAGTGTAGGGCCACAGCTAACGCACTTTACAGGGCACCTTAGTTTGGGCAACTGAGCTGAGGGTGCTTTGGGGTGTGCACACTGATTTCAGTTCAATTTCAGACTGTTAAAGGCATAGACGGCCGTAGCCTCAAACAGTTTTACTGACAGACACACTTTGTGTATAGCTCACCAGCTAATCTAGCAACCTGCAGCCCACACCACTCTTCCAACATACCCACTGCATGTGACTGGCCACACTTGTAAAAATGTTTCATGTGGTAAAATGCTCAGATATAATGATAATACGGTATATTATATCCATCCAGATAAATCAATATACAGGCCCACTAGGGTATTGAACCCATGACCTCTCCCACTGAGGTCATTATGTTAACCATTGTCCTACATCAATAATGGTTGCAATTAAACTATGGCTAGCTACTAAACCAGTGCATGTCACCATACACACTTTCTGATGTGGCTACCAGGATAGGTTAGCACCAAGAGTACCCATGATACAATTCACATGCAGAACAGCAGTCTACATCTGCTCACCAGATGGGGTTTGCACCTCTGCAGCACGTCAACTGGGTAGGGGGACTGACCGTGCGTGTTACTGGCACAGTGTGCCTACTGACCATGCCATTGTGCGTGTTCTGTGATCACTCTGAGGGTAAAGTCATGTTGACAGCACCAGGTCCACAGTACCCACGTTGTTTGCAGTAGGTTTTGCTGCAGTTCACCATCAATGCCAATGTGTGAGGTATTCTTTGCAGACAGCCTTAGGAATTTTCTATGTCCATTTCTATTTGCCAATAATGTGTAGCACATATGGACCATGATGCTTGCAACATAATGCATATTCAGTGAGGTTGCCATGGACACCAGTTTTTGGAGCAGGGGCGTGTCTGGACTCAAATGATGTAGCAAGCCTGCCCTCTGTGTGTCAGGGTAAGGTATATGACCTGTGAACAACAGACACACACTATCACCGTTTGCAATAGGGCCAGTTGAGGTAAATGATGACAGACTGTGGCACCAGCAACCCCTGGACAACTGGCAAGCAGAGAGCTGATGCAGATCTGCACATGGAACTGGACCACTCGCAGACAGGTAGTGTACCTGGTCAGCTCAGCTGCCCCCCACTACGATCTGACATTCCCCAGCAGAGGGCAGTCAGTGTGCACCTGCTGCATCCTGCAAGGTGTTCCAGCCATACACCTGCTAACTGCAGACAGTCTGCTAGCACATACATAGTGCATGTTCCAAAAGGAACAATGTGCACCCAGGCGTGGGATCTGGTACACACACACACCAAGCAGGTTTGTCAGTGATTGGGCCCCAAAAATGGGAACCCACAAATATCAATTACAGAAACACTGTATAGCATTATGTGGGAACCTGGACATGCTGTGGTCACTGTGCCCTTGCAGGTGGTGGATGCGCACTACAATATCCCAGCTATTGCCCTATGCCCTGTACACATGCATCCTGCCTAGACCGCCCTGTCTGGCCCATACCCACAATACCTTGGCCCTCATTATGCACAATGGCAAGCTAACGCTGGAAACTGTGCAAGCATAGTGGGCTTAGTAAGGTGTGGGCAGTCGCAAAACACTGTATAGACATATACACACTCCAACACCTATTTCTGCATTGTGCAACGGTGGAGGTGGCTGCCAGCCCTGGCCGCCACACCAGTCCTGGGCACTGTGCAGGCAGTGCGACAGTATGCAATACTATTAGGGTCACTCTCTGGGGTGGTAGACAGTGTTGTAAACACATATGGCAGCACACTCCACAGATATCAGAAAGGTTGGTATGATGAATCTCTTTTAGCAAATATTTTTAAGTTAGGACTTGTGATCTCACATTGATCATAGCAAGCTTTTGATACATATATGGAACGTGTTTCCATGGTTCTGACCGCATTGCTATGGTATAGAGGTGCAGGTGGTGGTAGTTGCTGCTCTGCACATGGCCCAACAGCCTGACTCTCCATGAGGCTTTGTATAGTGTGGGCCGTGGGTGTGGGTGTTTGTGCGTCTGTTGGCCGCAGCTCTGGTGCAGAGGGTCCAGACTCCGGTCCTTGTGGGCCAAACACAATTCTGGTTTCCTGGATGTCACTAATGAATATGCATGGATACATTTGCATACAATGGGGGCAGTGCATGCAAATGCATCTCATGGATATTTCTTAGGGACATCCTGACAACCTGATTGGTGCTTGCACCTCCGGGACTGGGGTTGGGAACCTCTGCTCTAGGCAGTGGACATGTTTATGTTGTCTGCACTCTATAGGATAAAATAGTGGGACATGGTCTACAGGGGCTCCAGCTGGGACATGAACCTGTGACCTTCTGCCTTTGGGCATACTGGCTGTGTGTACTGCACCACATTGTTACCACACAGGCAGGTTGTTCCCTGGGGATCCCATGACTGTTCCTCAGACTGACCTTATCTGTTGCACTGCATGCCACCCACCTATACAGGGCTTGGCCTTGCTCTGCTGTGGGCAGCTGCCGCTACCTCCTCCGGTGCTGGCACCCCCTCCACCATGCTGACATGCCCTTATGCCAGTGGTGCGCAGTCCCATGCCATCCAGTGTGCTGCTAGGTGGGTGCCTATGGTGTGGGGTCTGGGGTAAGGGTGCTGACATGGACAACAGCACATCCCCCCCGGCACCGCCTGTCAATGTTCTGTGCCCTTAGGGGTACCTGCTGGGTGCTATCCCCTGGGACACTGTGGGTCGCACACTCGTGGCCATATTGGACCCTGGTCAGTTGCTGTCTTGCTGCTTTTCAGTTTCTGCATTCCTATGTGCCAGGTGGGCATCTGCCTAGTCCACACTGTGCCCCAGCTGGCCCACTGCATGTGCTGCCTGCAGCCCCCTGTACCCCAGTTACACCATCACCATAGTGCCCTTTCCCACGTGCCCACTCTGTTGTTGCTGCACATGTGTAAGCCACAAAGGCAAGCTACCCCATACATACCACAGAAAACCCTCATCGGCACTATTTCTATGTTGGCACATTCACTTTGTGGAGGGACTGTGAATTGACCCTTCCAAAAGTGAGCTCGTCCTTTTTCTTCTTTATAGGTTGTGTTCATTACCGCTTGTCATTATTTGTTCTATTGGCCAGCTCAGTGTTTTGGATTTCAATTTTTTGTTCTGGTCATTATTTATGTTTTTTGCCTTTTTGGTTGCTGCGGATGTATCACTACTATCACTTTTCTGGGTGTCCCTGCCTTTGCTGTACATTGCTTACTGAAATGGTTTCTCTGTCCTGCAAATATGCCTAGCACGAGATTTTCACTGGCGCTAATTTTCAGAGCTTCATTCCACAGCATTAGTGTGCATGGAGCCTCTCCCCACCCACTCTCTGCCCATTGACCCTCTTCTCTCCGCCCCTGGTGAGCCTTACTCCACCCTCTGGGAAGCCTTACTCCACCCTCTGCGCACCTTAACGCCGCCGCAGACATTATTGCACGATACACGACGTTCTCACACGGCAATGTGCCATTACCACGCGATAATGTCACGTATCGTGCGATAATGTCACAGCTGCTACGTTTGCGCCGTTTAGTAAACATACCCCTAAGATTCCTAATGAACAGCAAAAGCTTGCACAGAATTCAGATTGGATTCCTTCCAAAACACAGAATCGCTGACCACATCTTTGCCTTACAGAAACTCATCTTTACCTTACAGATACTCATTAACAAACACGTAAATAACACTCCTTTGGGAAGAATATTTTCATGTTTCATTGACTTAAGATTACAATTTTTGATTTCAAAGGCATTAGTGGAAGTTATAAAGATTGCTAACTTGCATTGCATAGGAATTATTATGTCCCAATAAGGACTTACCCAGAAGCTCTATTATCAACTATTTGGAATCCATGGTAATTTGTTTAGGCTTCTCCCGATGAAATTCAAATGTCAATGATGTTACTATAGATGAAACCTGAGGCACAGAGTCTACACGCACGGTTCCTGCTACAGCCATATTAAGGGCAGCACATCCCTGCACTTTGAGAGTCCTACTCCCTTCGCTTCCAAGCCCTACCACAGGGGTAGATGACTCCATGATCCTCTTTTGTGCCGCAGGTGTCTCCACTCCCACAGATAACCATTGCAGGTACCGCAGGATTGGGGGGGTGGCTTTCACCTCCTTGGGAATCAAGGTAGTTTTTACAGCCGAATGCCAATATCCTTCCCACCAGCAACACACCCGGGAAGTATAGGGGAGTCTTTGGTTCAAAGAATGTAAAAATCCATCAAACCCATAGAGACATGGGGTTCCAATATCAGTGAAGACTAATACATTTTATCCTTCCTCTTTCTGCTACAGCCTTAAATGCTGTCAGCTCAGGCATTGTTGATCCTCCATCTTCTTGCCTTATCCCCTACAGGGTTTGGTGAGGATGCTGTAGAGAAATTTTTTCTACAGAAGTTAAATCTGAGGAGGATGGGATGATTACCTTACTGGAAGTCTACGATCTCCAGGATCTGCCTATTTCGCAGAAGGGACCATCCTATGCCCTTTCAGGGTACTATGGTAGCTCTGCATATTGTATAGCAAGCTCTCTGATGAGGTTAGCAGGTGGACCCTCTGCTGGAGGGTATCTGGCCTCTTACTGCATTTATTCCTCTACTTGATCTTATGTAGCTGCTCATATTTTCTTAGAGAGTAAACCCCCATGCTGGGCCCCTGGGGCCCTGAAGTCCTGTCTTGGCAGTACCCTTGGCCCCAGGGCTAGCTGAATTAGCATTTTGGGCTCCTGTGATGATGCCATCATTATGGTAGTTTAATCAACACTTATGGTAGTGGCAAATCGCATAACAATCCTAGTAGAAGGGGGGGGGGGGTACCATGCTCAAGGAGTCTAATGATAGATGGGTTGAGGCCCAGAGATGTGGAGACTGGAGTCTGGTACACAGTGATAGTAGTGACTAGGCAATGGCTTCGTCTCTACAATTGGCAACTGATGGCTGCCTCTAAGATATGGCTAAGCAAGCTCCCCTTTAGGGACAAGTTGCTCTTTGGGGAGAACCTGGAGAAATTTGTGAAAGGTCTATGTGAGGTTTTCCCTCAGAGGCTCCTGGAATATAAGTTCAGAGGGGCTAGAAGGGGCCTTGCATGGAACATGGCGATGCCCTCAGACTACTAAGAGTTTGGGTAGAGCCTATTCATCCTGTGGGCATAAGCCTTTTTTGAGGCTCTCGATGTCCTTGAGATTTAGCGGCAGCCCCTGCAATGAGATCCTGCATGTCCCTTCTAAACTTAAACCAATTGAGGGACATCTCCGTCTGCTGTTCATGGAATGACCTTATATGACATCAGACCACTGGGTCCTCAAGACTCTCGGTCAGGGCTATGTGTTAGAATTTGCAGTTTCACTACAGGATGCCTTTGTGGAGTATCCCTACAGCTTCCTGCTCATGTAGGCAGTAATAAAGGAAAATCTACAGCATCTCCTGGAGTTGCAGACTATTCTACTTGTGCCCTCTACCAGAGCAGGGCCCCGGGGCACTATTCCATCTATTTCTGGTGCCCAAGAAGGAAATTTCCTTCCTGTCTATCCTAGGTCTAATGCTTGGAGACCATTGGGTAGGACATTACGTCACAACCAGCAGGCAGAGTTTCTTATCTCCCTGGATCTCACCAAAGCCTATTCCCTATTCTCATCCAGGAGCAACACCAGTGATTTCTTTGCTTCTATGTCCTGAGCCACCATTTCCAGTTTCAGACTATGCCCTCTGGCCTGACCAAGGATCCTTGCACCTTCTCAAAGATCATGGTAGTGATGGCAGCGTTTCTGCGCAGGCATGGGATCTGTGTTCACCTGTACCTGGATTACTGGGTGCTTGGTTTGACTTCCTGGAAAAGTCCAGGGTTGACACAGCTCTGGTGATTCATTATTTGGAGGGATTGGGATTGGTGATCCATTATCCCAAGAGCAGTATCTTGGTGTATCTTGGTGCTCAGTTCAGCACTCTCCTGGTTTGAGTTTTCCTCATGTTAGAGAGGTCTGTCAAGCTTCAGAGTCGATATGGGGCTTTTTCTGCTTTTCATCTCCCTGGGTTAGGGGCTACCTCCAACTCTTAGGATCCATGATTTTGACCCTGGAATTGGTCCCTTGGGAAAGGAATCATAAACATAAACATCTGCTGTCTCTGTGGTCTCCCTGTTCTCGGAGAACAAGTAGGAAGTCAGTCCTCACATATGGGTGATGTTGGCGCTGACGGAGCCCGTGCAGTAACCTCTCCTCAGATTTCAAAGAAAGCCTTTGGGAGATGTACCACGCATGCATGGCACCTTCTTGCCCAAGGGTGCCATCTTGCCTCAGTCTCTTTTTTTCCGTGGAGCCCCTCGGATGTGTGTCTGTTTCCCACAGAAAAAGTTGATTTTGTTTCTGTCTTTTTGTCTTGAATTTTTCTCCGGTCACATACTGGTTCCCTCGTGTTCCCGATTTTGCTTGCCTACGGCATTGTGTTTCTTTTGGGTTCCTTTTTCTTTTTTCCTTTTGGGGGTCCTTTCTCTGGTGTGCTGGTTTTCGCGCCCTTTCTGGCCGGGCCTAGAGAGTTTGACCTTGCAGGGACAGTCTTCCCTGCCATGGCCTCAGTCAGTGGCTTCAAGCTGTGCAACTGCTGTGCTCATAACATGTCATGCACAGACCTGTATGGTTGATGCCTTCAGTGCCTTGGGCCAGATCATGATGCCTTGGTGTGTGGTCTCTGCCAGCAGATGACTCCCAACGCCCTACGAGGCTGCAAGAAGCAGCACAAGTTTTTTCTTAAGGCCCACTCAGCCCCAGAGTCATCTGCGCCTTCAAAGATTGCCATGGAGGCTCCCTCTTCATGCAGTGACCATGCGGTCTCGGAACCTCGAGGACACAGAGTGCTGAGCTGGGGCTCCCTCAAGGAGGGTGCCCCTTGAAGATCCTGATATCATCTCTGTGGCCTCGGATAATGAGTCCAAGACCGTGGGGAAGTCCCACAGCACCCGGCCTTGGAGCCCTCAATGTGAGGCCGAGGTAATGGCCAAGAGCAGCCCTCGAAGCTGCCCCAGTGGGAGAAAGCACCCTCAGTGTCCAGGGATTGATCCTCTGAGGCCATCCTCATTAAGGATGTCCCCTTGACATCACCAGCGTCAGCACCGAGGTCCTCGGTACCAGCATTGGTGGCTCTGGAGCCTTCGGGCATTGAGGCCAGGATGGTGGCCTTAGAAAGCAGTCTGTCTGCCTTCATGGCCCAACAGTGAGCCCTGATACTCAGTTCCTTTGGGTCGTCAATCATGACCACTGGCCCCTCCACAACGATAGCCTCCCCAGAGGTGGAGCCAATCCTCGAGCGCCACCGGCCTCAAGACTTTCCTCGGGCTTGGTCTCAGTTGGGACCGAGGACTTCCTCACACAGCGCACCCGACTCGGGGCACAGGGGCATTGGGACTCCCGGGGCCATTGGGGCTGGGGTTCCATCCCGAGGCACAAGGAACCTTCGAAGTCTCCTTGGACTTCAATTCAGACTAGGAGACAAAGGATGACGAGTCCCCAGACACCTGGCTCCATAGGGATGTGCTCTCGGATCTTTTCCTTCCGGAGACCTGGTGCTGGTCCCCACCCGAAGACCTAGCCTTCCTGGACTGCATGAGGGACATGGCAAAGGCCCTTGTCTTCACCACCGAGGAGGAGCCTTGGATGGAGGCTCTAGAGATCCTCTAGTATGAGGCTCCCTCCAAAGAGGCCGTAATGGTGCCAGTTCCTCCTGTCCTGGAGCGGCTGCTCTTCAGAATGTGGGAGACCATGGCCTTATTTATTTATTTATTTAACAGCTTTTATATACCGCACTTTTGATATCAGCGCGGTTTACATTTTAACAAATTTTGTACTTAAACATAAAACGAATGTTAAGTTTACAGAGAACAGGGAATAAAAACATGGATAACAGGGATTAACAATTCGTGAGCAGGTGGCTGGACTCAATGTACCGGGTCTGCCAGAACCCTGGCTTCCAAAAAACTCAACTTCCCCATATCTCCATGGTGGTGGAGTTGGCCATGCGGAGGCTTAAGAGCCAGAAAATGCACTCCTTGGTGCCCCCATGTAGGGAGCTCATAACATGGGCATCCTGGTCAGGAAATGTTTCCAGGGTTCTATTATCAGCTGGATCCAGGCCTCCCAGCTGTACATGGGCATGTACTTGCAGGACACGGCGAAGGAAGTCACCGGGTTCTCGGCTGGTCTCTCTAAGGAACCTTTTCAGTGGATCCGGACCCTTCTCTCCATGGTCCGTGAGTGCTCCAAGTTTGAGTCAGGCAGTCTATGACAGCTTCGACTCTGGCTAGAGTAGCAATGGTGGGCAATAGTGCCTGCTGCCAGGCCTGGCTACAGTCTTTTGACCTGGATCAATGGGTACAGGACAAGTTGGTCGATGTTCCTTACCAAGGAAAGAACCTCTTCGGCAAACCCATGATGGAAAAGGCCGCCAAGCTGGAGTCCGAGTTCATGACCAGGACCAGGCTTTCCAAGAAGACCGTTGATCCTTTCTGAAGGAAGGCTTTGGATAAAAAGCCCTTATATCCGAAAAAGAGGAAGGCTTATGGAAACTACCCTCAGCACTCAACCTTCCCACCTTCCCAACAGTGCCAACAGGCCAAGAAACCAAGGGCATGACTCTCGTAAGCTTAAGGTTCCCAAGCCCCAGCCTGCACCTCAGCACAACCTGGTGGTGGTGGGGATTGACTCCTGGGGCAGAGCCTGCCCCACAGCACACTGGGGGGTGTCTGGTGTTTTTCATCACCACAGATGGGTGGGCTTTGCAGGTGGTGGAGGGGTACTTCTTCCACCTCAAACAGATGCCTCCGCCATTCTTTCCAGGAGAGCTTCCAATGCAAATCTTATCCGGGACCTGCTTCAGCAGGAACTTGCAAATGTTATGGCAGACAGGGCAGTGGAACTCATTCCCTCAAACTCAGAGGCAAACGGTTCTACTCCCCTACTTCTCCAGGACCAGCAGGAAGTCAGTCCTCACATATGGGTGACGTCGGCGCCGACGGAGCCCTCGCGGAGCAATTTCCCCAGCTTTCAAAGAAAGCCTTTGGGAATTGCAGCGTGCATGCGCGGTCCCCTTCCCGCCCAAGGGTGCCATCTTGCTCAGTCTTCTTTTTTTCCACGGAGCCCTACAGACGTTGTTTGTGATCGCCGCTGAAAAAGTTGATTTTATTTAATATTCTTTTCTCGGTTCGACGCCGGATCCTTTTCCCGCCCGGGCCCGATACGCCGGTATCGAGTCCGTTCTTTCTTTTTTCGTTTTTTGTCCTTCGTGACTAGCGTTCGCGCCATTTTTTTTTTTCACTGGCAGCCCTGTCTTTTGACCTCGCAGGGGCCCTTTTTCCCCCGATGGCTGCCAGCGGGTTTAAAAAGTGTGATCGGTGTAAAACTTATGTCTCTTACCGACACACATGACTGCTGCCTCCGCTGCCTCGGACCCGATCATGACCCGATGATCTGTGGTCCGTGTGGCAAAATGTCTTCAAAAGCGTTGAGGAGTCGGCAGCATTAAAAAGAACGAATCTTCTCTGACTCCGCGTCCGGCCGGGCCCGGACCTCGACAGAGGCTTCGACGTCCCGGGACTCCGGTCCTGAGCATCGTCGGAGTTCCTCTGAGCGGGGGTCTCCTGCCCGGGAACATCATAGGAAGAAAAAACCCGCGAGGGCGTCGTCGGTGGATGCTCCTGATTCCTCGAAGGCCAGGTCGCATAGCCCCGATAGCCGTCCCGGGTCCTCGGAGTCGGAGAGGTCTTCGAAACATCCTCGTCTCGAGATGGAGTCTCCTGGACACGTGAGTACTGTAGTCCTCGTGGACTCGCCTCCGAAGGAGCCGACGTCAGGCCCGACGCTGTCGGGACCCGAGTCGGGGGCTGCTGGGTCTCCTGAGCTCGGACTCAGGTTGACGGCCTTGGAGAGCAGTTTCACTGCCTTCATGGACCAGCAGCGGGCATTGATCGCTGGCCTTGCCGGTGCATCTGCCCCGACCACCGGGATGTCGACGTCCAAGTCGACCCCAGAGACCGAGCCGATCCTCAAGTCCATGCGAGCTTGAGTCGATCCTCGGTCACGGTCTCCCTCCGCCTCCCGTTTGGGACCGAGGTCGTCGACGCCGGCCTCAGCGTCGGGGCGGAGGGCATCAGTGCCCACCCGACCGGAGCCGCTCGATTCCTCCTCCGAGGAGTCGGGCTGGGAGACGGAGGATGAAGAGTCACCAGGTACTTTTCGGACTCGGTGCGTCCCATCAGACTCGCCCGAGTCCAAACCTCGGAGACGGTCCCCCCCCCCGGAGGACACCCGGTTCTCGGACTTCGTGCGGGATATGGCCAAGGCCTTGGCATTCCCCACGGATCCCGAGGAGGAGCCTCGAGCTGAAGAGCTCGATGCCCTCCAGTATGACTCTCCCCCGAAGGAGGCCTTTACTGTACCGGTTCCTCCGATGCTGTAGCGACTTCTCTTCCGCATGTGGGAGAGCCCGGCGTCGGCGCCGGTGTTAAGCAAGCGGGTCGATTCCATTTATCGAGTCCGCAAGAGCCCCGGGTTCCAAAAGGCACAACTACCGCACCATTCCATGGTGGTGGAATCCGCCATGCATTGACTCAAGAGTCAGAAGATGCACTCCTCGGTGCCTCCCGGCCGGGAGGCCCGGAACCTGGATGCCCTCGGTAGGAAGTGCTTCCAGGGCTCTATGCTTGCTTGTCGAGTCCAGACCTACCAGCTCTACATGGGCATGTATCTCCGGGACCTGGCAAAGGAGATTGCCGGGTTCTCTGCTGGTCTCTCCGAGGAACCTTTGCAGAGGTTCCAGGCCTTGTCCACTGGTATTCGGGAGTGCTCGAAGTTTATCTCTCGAGCAGCCTACGATGGCTTCGAAGCATCGGCTCGGGTAGCCGGAGCCGGCATCGGTGCCTGCCGACAGGCTTGACTTCAGTCATCCGACCTCGAGCCATGGGCGCAGGACAAGTTGGTCGATGTCCCCTGCAGAGGTGAAAACCTCTTTGGCAAGCCCATGGCTGAAAAGGCTGCACAGATGGAGACCGAGACTCTGACCAGGACTCGGCTGTCCAGAAAAACCTCTGCCCCTTCTCAGAAGAATAAGGGCTCGGGAAAAAGCCCTTTTACCTGAGGAAGGTGGCTGCCTATAAACACTACCCTCATTATCAGGCCTCAGCAGCTCCCCAACAGGATCAGCAGGCCAAGGGATGGGGTAATGGGTCCCGTAGGCAGCAGGCCCCCAAGCCCACAACACCGGCCCCTGCTCAGCAGGGTGGGGGCTTTTGACTCTGTCAGCATAGCCTCTTCCCCTCCGCTGGTTTCTCTCAGCACAGGAGGCCAGCTGGTCCACTTTGCCCACAGGTGATCAGCCATCACATCAGATACCTGGGTGCTTCATATAGTTCAAAAAGGCTATCTTCTACACTTTCACCAGGTACCTCCCTCCTACTTTCCAGGGGAGCCTCCAAGACTCCCTCCACACAGGAACCTACTCCTTCAGGAGTTAGCAAGTCTTCTTCAGGAACAGGCTGTGGAACCGGTGCCCCACCACCTGAGAGGTCACGGCTTTTATTCCAGGTACTTTCTGATACCAAAAAGAACAGGAGGCCTCAGACCCATCCTGGACTTGTGAAACCTCAACAAGTTCCTGGAAAGGGAAAAGTTCAAGATGCTTACCCTTGGAATCCTGCTGCCCTACCTCCAGCAGGGAGATTGGCTATGCTCCTTGGATCTAAAGGATGCTTATACTCACATCCTTATTCATCCGGACCACAGACAATATCTCAGGTTTGTAGTGGGAGGAAATCATTTCCAGTACTGCCCTTTGGCCTATCCTCCGCCCCCAGGGTGTTCACCAAATGCCTAGCTGTGGTGGCGGCTTATCTAAGACTTCAAGGCCTTTTTGTGTTTCCATACCTGGACGACTGGCTCATCAGAGCCCAGTCTTCCCAGGAGGCCACTCAGGCCACTCATCGCACTGTGACTCTACTCCAGCACTTGGGATTTGTCATAAACATCGCAAAGTCCACTTTGCTCCCCTCTCAAAATCTCGAATTCATAGGCGCCAGGTTGGACACTCTTCAGGCGCGGGCCTTCCTGCCTCTGGACAGGGCCCACAGGCTCATGGATCTTGCCAGCCACTTTCACAGCAATTCCCTGGTCTCTGCCAGGCAATTCCTGAGACTGCTCGGCCATATGGCTTCCACGGTCCACATAACCCCCAATGCCCGCCTGAACATGCGTCCTGCTCAGTGGTGCCTTCGCACTCAATGGCATCAGGCCACAGGAAGCCTGGCGGACTCAGTACTGATATCCGACCTGCTGGTCTCTTCTCTGCGGTGGTGACTTCATCTGCCAAACCTAGTGCTGGGAGTGGATTTTCAATCTCCTCCGCCTTCTCAGGTACTGACATCCGATGCTTCTCTCCTGGGTTGGGGAGCACATTGCCAAGGGACATGTACTCAAGGCCTCTGGACCCCTTGGGAGTCTGCTCAGCAGATAAACTTCCTGGAGCTCAGGGCCATCCGCCTAGCTCTGAGAGCCTTCTCCCACCTCACTTCTCACCAGTCTGTGCTGGTCCAGACGGACAATCAAGTTGCAATGTTCTACGTGAACAAACAAGGAGGCACAGGCTTCTTCCTTCTCTGTCAGGAGGCGCAAAAGCTGTGCTCTTGGGCCGTCGGCCACGGCATCCTCCTCAAAGCTGTCTATCTCCCAGGTCAGGAAAATTACCTGGCAGACAAGCTGAGCAGGATCCTCCAACCACACGAGTGGAGATTGGATCTGTTGGTGATTCAAAGGATCTTTCTCAAATGGGGCCTCCCCACCATGGATCTGTTTGCCAGTCCTCAGAACCGGCAACTTCCCAGATTCTGCTCTCGACAACTGCATCCTCTCAGAGTAGCGGCGGATGCTTTTCTGATTCCATGGTCCACAGGCCTCTTGTATGCCTTTCCTCCCATGCCACTAGTGTCTCGGACGCTCTTCAAGGTTCTCAGAGATAGAGCCTCGATGATCCTGGTGGCTCCCCGGTGGCCGAGACAGCCCTGGTTCCCGCTTCTGATGCAGCTGGCGGTGGACACTCCTCTTCCTCTGGGATTTCAACCCGATCTCCTGTCACAGGATCAGGGGACTCTCCTACACCCCAACCTCCGGTCCCTTCATCTGATGGCCTGGCTGCTGAAAGGGTAGTCCTTGCGCCCCTCCTACTGCCTCGGGAGGTGGAAGAGGTCGTCTTGGCCTCCCGACGGCCATCCACCCGGAAGTCCTACGCTCTTAAGTGGCGTCGCTTCTCCATATGGTGTACTCAGCAGTATGATAATCCCTTCTCCTGCTTGGTGGCACTGGTCTTGCAATATTTGCTTTACCTCTCCAATATGGGCCTTAAGTCCAACTCTGTCAGGGTCCACCTCAGTGCTTTCTCTGCGCATCACGCGCCAGTGGACGGCAGGCCTCTTTCCAACCACCCTTTGGTGGCTCGTTTTCTCCGAGGCCTCCTTCTCCTTAAGCCTCCTTTGCGCCCACCAGCCCCTGAATGGGATCTGAATGTGGTCTTACAGCAGGTTACTTGTCCGCCCTTTGAACCTATGGCTACCTGCCCTCTTCATTTTCTTTCCTGGAAAACCTTATTTTTGGTAGCCCTTACCTCTGCTAGGCGCGTTAGTGAACTGCAGGCCCTAGTGTCTGATCCTCCTTACACTAGGTTCTACAGAAATCGGGTAGTCTTATGGACTCACCCTAAGTTTCTTCCAAAAGTGGTTTCTCCTTTCCATCTCAACCAGGAGTTGGTTCTTCCGACCTTCTTTCCCAGGCTGCACACCAGCCGGGCTGAAAAATGGTCCTGCATACCCTGGACTGTAGGAGGGCCTTGTCCTTCTACCTTGACCGTACACGGGAGCATAGGAGGGCTGTTCAGCTCTTCGTTTCTTTTGACCCCAATAAGTTGGGGCTACCTGTCTCCAAGCGTACTTTGTCCATATGGGTTGCTGACTGTATCGCTTGGGCTTATGGGGCAGCCGGCCTCTCGTTGGAGGGTCGAGTCACGGCTCATCGTGTTAGGGTGAAGGCTGCGTCAGTGGCTCATCTCCGCTCTGTTCCGTTGGCAGACATCTGCCGGGCCGCTACTTGGTCTTCAAGCCAGACCTTTGCGGCCCATTACTGCCTGGAGAGGGAGTCCCGCAGGGACAGTGCTTTCGGACAGGCAGTCCTCCATAATCTCTTTGAGGTTTAGGCAACTCCTACCCTCCGGCCCTGGTGTTGGGCTACCGGTCGGGGGCGTTTTCAGAGAAGATTCCTTCCTTCTGTGCTGCTGAGCTACAGGGAGCTCATTTTTCTGCTTGAGGTCTCCGGTAGCCTTAAGCTTGGGAGTCCCATATGTGAGGACTGACTTCCTGCTTGGTCCTGGAGAAAGAGTAGTTACTCACCTGTAACAGGTGTTCTCCAGGAGCAGCAGGAATCAGTCCTCACAACCCTCCCTCCTCCCCTTGGAGTTGCAGTCCTATGATTTCGTCTTTGCTAATTTTTTTGCTGTCTTTTAGCTGTGTCATCAGACTGAGCAAGATGGCACCCTTGGGCGGGAAGGGGACCGCGCATGCTCCGCGAGGGCTCCGTCGGCGCCGACGTCACCCATATGTGAGGACTGATTCCTGCTGCTCCTGGAGAACACCTGTTACAGGTGAGTAACTACTCTTGCTCCTTGGATCTAAAGGATGCCTAACTGCACATCCTTATCCACCCTCTTCACAGGTAGTAACTTGGCTTCATGATGAGAGGCTACCACTATCAATACAGGGTTCTTCCCTTCGGCCTGGCCTCCGCCCCAAGAGTCTTTACCAAGTGCTTGGCAATGGTCACCGCTTTCCTGCATCTCCAGGGGGGTGTTCATCTTCCAGTACCTGGATGACTGGCTCATAAAGGGCGTCTCTCAGCTTCCATTGGTCACAGGCAGTGGGGTGCCTATGGGACAGAGTGGACGTGACCCTCTCTCTGGCCGACTCCCTCAACTGGTGGTGGCAGCTCCAGCACTTGCAAGCCGGAATGCCCTTCCAGGCCCATGTCCCTCAAATGCTCCTCACCACGGATGCTTCCAAACTGGGTTGGGGAGCTCCCTGCGACAACCTCCGCACTAAGGCAGCTGGTTGCAGGTGGAGAGCCTCCAGCAGATCATCCTCCTGGAGATCCAAGTGGTAGCACTCGCCCTCCAGGCCTTGCAACACCACCTACAGCATTAAGCGGTCCTGATCCAGACTAACAACCAGGTGACAATGTTTTACATCAACAAGCAGGGAGGGACGTGGTCATTCCTCCTGCGCCAAGAGGTGGTGAGCCTCTGCACGTTCGCCAGCAGCAGCGGGATGCTACTATGGACAGACTACCTTCCGGACCAGGAAAACGTCCTGGCAGACTGGCTTAGCTTGAGTCCTCCAAACGTATGAGTGGCAGCTGGACTCCAAGGTGGCCAGTTGACTGATCTGTTGCTGGGGGCTCCTGCAGATGGACCTCTTCGCCAGCCTAATCAATGCTTAGCTGGCCCACTTTTGCTCCAGGCAGCTGCATCCCTTGCGGGTGGCAGCAGATGCATTCCTCATCCCGTGGACAAAGGGCCTCTTCTATGCCTTACTGCCCAGACTGCTGATCGCCAAAACCCTGTTAAAGGTCCAGCTCGGCAGAGTCACATTGATACTAGTTGTCCCTCGTTGGGCCTGGCAGCCATGGTTTCTGCTGCTTCTCTGCCTGTTCCAGGTGCCCCCGATCCCTCTGGGGTATGACCCGGGTCTGCTTTTGCAGGAGGACGGCTCCCTCCTGCACCCCAACTTGGGGTCCCTATCTCTGAAAGCTTGGTAGCCTTGGTCCATTTTGATCTCTCCAGAGAAGGTGGAAGCAGTTCTCTTGGCTTCACACAAACCTTCCACCCACCGGGCCTACTCCTTCAAGTAGTTAACGTTCTCGGTCTGGTGCGCAGAGAGGTGGATTAATCTCTTTTCCTGATCGATCCAGCTGGTACTCCAGTACCTGCTCCACCTGTCCCAGGTAGGACTGAAGCCAAACCCATCAGAGTTCACTTCTGTGCGCTTTCAGCTCACCATCATCTGGTCGAGGGCAAGCCCTTCTCCACCCAGCCCATCGTAATTCAATTCTTGAGGGGCCTACTTCTCTCTAAGCCACTCGTCTGCCTCCCCGGCTGCAGTGGCACTTCTTCTGTTGAAACTCAATGGGCCATCATTTGAGTCTCTTGGCTTGTGCCACCTCAAGTATCTCTGCTGTAAGGTGGTTTTCCTCGTGGCGCTCACCTCAACCCGCTGGATCAGCGAGCTCCAGGCCCTGGTGGCTCACCTACCTTTCACAAGGTTCTACAATCATAAGGTCATGCTCCACACGCATCCCAAGTTTCTCCCAAAAGTGGTGTCTCCATTCCATCTAAACCAGGAGGTGGTACTTCCCACATTTTTTCTGCAGCCCCATGTGCCAGTAGGGCTGAAACTGTTCTCCACACTCTGGACTGTAAGCGGGCCTGTCCTTCTACCTGGAGCGTACTCGGGCCCACCCCCGCTCCTCATAGCTCAAGTAGGCTGGGTAGTGGACTCTAAGTGTACCCTGTCCATTTGGGTGGCAGACTGAATTGCCTTTGCTTATGAGCAGGATGGTCTTTCACTAGACCGCCCGGTTACAGCACACAGCGTCCAGGCCATGGCAGCATCTGTGGCGAACTCGTGCTCTGTCCCCTTGGCGAAGATCTGCTGGGCCGCCACCTGGTCCTCTGATCATACCTTCGCAGCTCACTACTGCCTGGAGTACTGCTGGGACAGCGCCTTCAGCCAGGCAGTACTCCGTCATTTGTTTGGGGTGTAAGGCATCTCCTGCCCTCTGGCCCATTGGTGTGTTCAGGCTACCAGAGAACTGGTTCCTTGCTGGACACTTGAGCCACTCGTGGGTCTGTTGTCTCTCGACTCAGTTGCTGCTTCTCTTGGCTCACATTTTCTGGTCACCAGTGACATTTTACGTTTTTTTTCAGTAGCCTGTAGCTTGGTCATCTCTTATGTGAGGATAGCGCAGGGGAGGAGTCTGCTGTCTTTGTACATGTTAGTACCAATGACATAGGAAAATGTGGTAGGGAGGTTCTGGAGATCAAATTTAGGCTTTTAGGTAGGAAGTTGAAATTAGAACTTCCAAGGTAGCATTCTCTGAAATGCTTCCTGTTCTATGCGCAGGACCCAAAAGGCAGGCAGAGCTCCGGAGTCTCAATGCATTGATGAGATGATGGTGCAAAGAAGGTGGTTTTGGATTTGTTAGGAACTGGGGCACATTCTGGGGAAAGGAGGGGCTTTTCTGAAGGGATGGGCTCCACCTTAAGCAAGATGGAATCAAGCTGCTGGCATTAACCTTTAAAAAGTGGTCTAATGTGTTCTAAAAAGTGTTCAATGTGTTATAATGTTTCAATGTACTCAGTTGAAATATACTGTCTGTTATGTTCTTTGTAAACCGTCTTGATTTGTAGAAAGTCGGTATATAAAATCTGTTAAATAAATAAATAAAAGGAGATAGAGAGATCACGTGAGCACATGAGTGGGTGAGGAGGTTCCTTGTCGCGCTCCTGGGCCTCCCCGCTGTTTTGCTTATAAATCCTACGGAACAATCTAAAACTCAGGGGGTGTAAGCGGCCAGCGTATACTAGAGTGAGTACTGGTGGTGAGAGGCTTTGGGCTGGTGGAGTGGCCAAGTGCTCGGCGGCAAAAAAAGAGAAGGTGCACATAACTCGTGAGGTCAAGATGGCAGCTGCACTACACGCCTGCAATGCGCCGGACTCCCCGGGGAAGGAGAGCGTGGATTCTAGCTCGAAAGAGATGGTGCAGGAAGTAGTTAAGCTTTTGGAACCTAAGTTTGACACTGTAATGAAGAACTTGGACAAAATAGGAGAGACGTTTGCTGAAATATCATGTAGAGTGGAGGAAGTGGAACAGCGAGTAACAGCATTGGAAGACAGTGAAGTGCTCCTTGAACGGGAGACACAGAAGCAGCAAAAGCAGATTTAGGCGCTCATTGTAAAGGTGGATGATCTGGAGAATAGGTCCCGAAGGAACAACCAGAGGCATGGATGGATTAACAACTGCCGAGGCTATTTGAGGAATGGCTACCGAAAGAGCTAGGCCTAACAGACATACAAGGGAAGATTAAAGTGGAAAAAGCGCATAAGCTGGGTCCAAAAGTGGATGGCAGAGAGCGCCTTAGGCCGGTGTTAGCCTGGATCTTAAACTTCCAGCATAAAGCTCCGCTATTGCAGGCCTACCGGAAACATCGTGATTTACGCCTAGAAAATAAATCCATCTTAAAGTTTCAGGACTATTCTGCTGCTCTCACGGCAAAAAGGAAAGAATTCTTGCCAAGTAAAACGCGAAGTAAAGACCTTTTCAAGTACATTCGTAGCAAAAAACCTGTGAGAGTCAGTTGGTCCATTAGATGATAAAGGGGTTAAAGGAGCACTAAGGCGACAAGGCGATAGCGGAGAGACTGAATGAATTCTTTGCTTCAGTCTTTACTGAGGAAGATGTAGGGATGTTACCCATGACTGAAGTGGTATTTAAAGGTGTGGAAGAATTGAAGGAAATATCGATACATCGGGAAGATGTATTACAACTATTAGATAAACTGAAGAGTAGCACATCACCTGGGCTGAATGGTATACATCCAAGGGTGTTGAAAGAACTGAAATATGAGATTGCAGACCTGCTATTAGTAATCTGTGAACTATCATTAAAATCATCTCTAATATCTGAAGATTGGAGGATCGCCAGTGTAACACCAATTTTTAAAAAGGGTTCCAGGGGTGATCCGGGAAACTACAGACCGGTGAGCCTGACATCAGTACCGGGAAAAATGGTAGAAACCATCATAAAGAATAAAATTACTCAGCATGTAGATAGTCATGACCTAATGGGAGATAGCCAACATGGCTTTAGACAAGGAAGATCTTGTCTTACTAATCTGTTATGTTTTTTTGAAGGAGTGAATAATCAGGTGGACAAAGGTGAGTCGGTTGATATTGTGTATCTGGACTTTCAGAAAGCCTTTGACAAGGTCCCTCATCAGAGACTTTTGGCAAAACTAAAGAGTCATGGGATAGGAGGCAGTGTACTATTGTGGATCAGGAACTGGTTAAAAGATAGAAATCAGAGGGTAGGGCTAAATGGCCAATTTTCCCAATGGAGAAAGGTGAATAGTGGTGTACCCCAGGGATCTGTGCTGGGTTCGCTGCTTTTTGACATATTCATAAATGACCTGGAAAGTGGAATAATGAGTGAGGTTATCAGATTTGCAGATGACACAAAACTATTTAAAGTTGTTAAAACCCAAGAGGATTGTGGAAAATTGCAAGAGGATCTTGATAAATTGGAAGACTGGGCATCAAAATGGCAGATGAAATTTAATGTGGACAAGTGCAAGGTTATGCACCTAGGGAAGAACAACCCAAACTATGGTTACACGATGCAAGGTTCCACATTAGGAACCACCACCCAGGAAAAAGATTTAGGCGTCATTGTGGATACCATGTTAAAACCCTCGGCCCAGTGTGCAGCAGCGGCCAAGAGAGCATATAGAATGCTAGGTATGATAAGGAAAGGAATGGAAAATAAAACAAAAGATATTATAATGCCTCTATATCGTTCCATGGTGAGACCGCACCTTGAATATTGTGTGCAATTCTGGTCGCCGTATCTTAAAAAGATATAGCGATTTTAGAAAAGGTTCAGAGAAGAGCCACCAAAATGGTAAAGGGGATGGAAGGATACTCCTATGAAGAAAGGCTAAAAAGGTTAGGGCTCTTTAACCTGGAAAAGAGACGGCTGAGGGGAGATATGATAGAAGTCTATAAATTAATGAACGGAGTGGAACGGGTAAACGTAGATTGATTGCTTACCTTATCAGAATATAGAAAGACTAGGGGACATGCAATGAAGCTACAGGGTAAGCTATTTAAGACTAATAAAATAAAATATTTTTTCACTCAACGTGTAATCAAACTCTGGAATTTGTTACCGGAGAATGTAGTAAAGGCTGTTAGTGTAGCTGGGTTTAAAAAAGGTTTGGACAAGTTCCTGGAGGAAAGGTCCATAAACCATTATTAAGAAGGGACCCAGGATATCAATGCTTGAACCAATACAAGCATTGTGGAACCTGTGTCCCTTGGGAAAACTGCTAGGTACATATGACCTAGATTGGCCACTATTGGAAACAGAATACTGGGCTTGATGGACCTTGGTCTGACCCAGTATGGCATATCTTATGTTCTTATGTATGTTCTTATGACTTAGTAAAGAACGGCATATGATTTGCACTGAGTTACCCTGTCCACCTTAAGGATCTACCACAAAGGCGCAGTGCATGCCTTCGAGCAAGCCCCTGCTGCAAGGAAATTTATAGCTGCTTTACAGCAAGAGTTGGGACAAGCTAAAGACCAACAGTGAATAATAGGAGTTGACAAGTAAAAATACTCTGGAGGGCAAGTGACCGTTTAGTGTTTCCCGACTGTGGGACTCACTCTGTGACTGCAGTCTATGACGTACAGTGGATATACATATGACTGGATAGTTGTGTTTGGCCTTCTTAGGCTGCACCCCCCCCCCCTGCTAGGGGTGTGGCCCGGAAGTGTGGACTAGTGATCTACCCCAACATTGGGGTCTTTTGCTGTGGCAAAGTGGATTATTGAAGGTTGGGGGGAGGGGAAGGAGGGAGAAGGTAATGAAGATGGGATTGCATGTTTGGTTACTTGTTTTCTGGATCATGTGGGTTGTAATGGAGGGCGGGGAGATGAAGGATGACAAAAGGGGGGTGTAAGAGGGATGTGAAAGCAGGAGGGATGAAGGAGGTTAGGGTGGGAGGATGTGCGGGGAGGGACCTTGTAAGGGGGGGGGGGGTTCTTGCAGCACCAAGGTAGATGTACCCTGCTAGAAAGAATGAGTATAGCTCTGGGGCTGAGGCTGGGCGGCTCCTGGAGGGATTTCAGATAAGTGATGCACTCATAGGAGACCCTTTGGTAAGGTATGCTGCCTAGTGTTAAAATAGTCTCTTGGAATGTGGGGGGGATTGGCTCACCTGTTAAGCATACCAAAATACTCCAAGCCCTGAAGCGTAAGGGAGCACAGATTGCGTTGCTGCAGGAGACCCACTTGAGTTCTGCAGAGCATGACAAATTGACTTGGGATTGTGTGCTGAAAACGTATGGGGCATCATCAGGGACTAGGAAGGCCGGGGTGCCGGTGCTTATAAAAAAAGGGCCTACCACTAGAAGTGATTAAGTGTGAAGCTGATCCAAAGGGGAGATTTATTTTCCTACAGGCAAAGTTATAAACAGAGGAACTCTGGATAGGAAACATATATGCTCCAAATGTGTATGATCATGGTTTCTTTCAAGTTCTGCTGAGGTTTGTCTTGAGAGCAGGGCCAAAAAAGTTGATCTTAGCAGGGGATTTTAATTGCCCGCATGACCCACTGCAGGATAGATCGGGGACAGAAGATACAAGGGCATGGTCCAAAAAGGGTATCGGTTATCTGTGCAGTATGGGGGGGTCTAGTGGATGTATGACGTGCCCTCCACCCTGGGTCCCGTGAATACACCCATTAATCTAGGGCACATCTGACCTGGTCCCGCATTGATTATATTCTGATGAATGAGGGAGTGTTTGCGCAGATCTCGCAAGCGGAGATTGAACCTGTGATGATTTCGGATCATGGTATGGTCTGGGCGGTTTGGGACACTTGGGGCGTGGCCAAAGCAGGCTGGAGGTTCCAACATATTTATGGGAAGACAAGGATTTTAGAGTGTTTCTTGAGAAGCAATGGGATGAGTATACATTGTTCAATGATAGTCCTCACTGTACCCCGCTCCTATTTTGGGAAGCGAGTAAAGCAGTGGTGAGGGGTGCTATTATTGCCTACACCATTCAGAGGCACAAGCATTTGGATCGTGGTCTCCTTTTGTTATAGCACACCTTGCAATCGTTGCAGAGGAGACGTGGTAGGGCTCCGGATAAGGGCACTCACCAAGAATATCTTAGGGTGCAAGCAGCCCTCAATGATTTACTTCAAAGGCGAGCCATTATGTTACTGCAATACTACAAGCATCAGTTTTATAAATTTGGAAACTGGTCAGAGAGGCTGCTGGCTTGAGTAGTGAGGGACTTGGGGGGGGGGGGTGCGCACTTTGTCCCTGTTAAGGGCGAAGGAGGTGCAATGCATAATCAGCCAGACCAGATTGCAGAAATATTTTGGTCTTTCTATGCTGAATTGTATTCAGAGCAGGTAAGGAATCATAGAGCAGGCCAGGATTTCTTGGCTGCCTTGAACCTCCCGAGGTTAAAAGAGGAGGAGTCTTAGTCTATTTCTGTGAAAGGGTAGGCGTGCCCGCATCTCCCTACGGGCCCTGAAGAAGAGTCTGGAGGAAGGGGGATTGGAATGGCCTCATTGCGTAATTACAATCTTAGGTATATAGTGCGGCACCAATCTGGCTGCTGACAGTTGAAGGGGGATGCGCTCTGGTGCAGTAACTGAATTGGCTGTTTGCCCCCATCACTGTTTGTATATTCTGCATTCAGTAAATCAGTCTGCCTGTGGAGTTACATGGGGTGGTGTACGTGGAGGCACTGAGGGCAGCTTGGCGTGCCTTATGCAAACGCTTCTCTTGGAATTGGAGATGTTCCCAATTGCTCCCCCTGGTGGGTAACCCAGAATTTCCCCCTGGATTATCTTCTACAGTTCTTCAGAGCTGGGCCCAGAAAGGTATAATTTGTATTGGGGATCTTTGTATGGTTGGGGGAGAGGGGCTGGACAGCTTTCAAAATTTATGTGCACAATATTACTTAAATAAGCATGAGTTTTTTTGCTACCTGCAGATATTGCATTATATTAATAGTGTGATGGGTCGGGCCCCTGAATTAGTTAAAACTCGGGGACCGAGGGTCCTGCTTGTGGAACTGGTGGAAGGGGGTGCCCGAGCTGGGGAGCAAAGGGATTTAGTTTGGCCTCTATGTGACCATAAATATTTAGTCTTACTTGCAGGGAGTCACGGATCGTATGGATGGGGTTACCCCGGCCAGGACTATTGCAAACTGCTCTTCTTAGGATTACCTCTAGCGTAAAGTGGGTCTATCTGAAGGAACTTCAGTATAAATTTATATGGACAGCCTATACACATGACATGTGGGCTTACAAAGCAGGTTTACGGAAGGATCATAAGTGTAGGTGGTGTGAGATAGCTGTAGGGACATTAGGCCATAAATTTTGGCATTGCCAGGTGGTGCAGAACTTGTGGCAGCGGGTCTACGCCAGATTGGGTGAGATATTATGGATCTCGGTGACCCCGTTGGTGGAAGTATGCCTCTTTCACAGCTGGGAGTTGGAGGGACATTTGGTAGTCTCCCAACACAAGTCACTCTTTGAAAGAGGTTTCCTAATGGTCAAGAGGGTATTGCTGTGCCATTGGGTGAAGGGAGGGCCTCCGGGAGTGGGGCAATGGGAGCAGGTACTTATGGACCTAATGCACATGGAGAGGTAACGGCAAAACAACTTGGGGGGAAAACACTGGGAGCTCTTTCTAGAACTATGGATGCCATTCATAGATGTCTTGGCCCCAAGGGAGAGGAATGCATTACTAAATATCTGAGAAGCGCCCCCCTCCCCCCATCTGGGAGTGGGGAGGCTCTGAGCCATTTTGAACCATCTTGGAGCCATATTGGAAAGGCTGTTTTCCTTGAACATGGTAGAGGCAGAGTGGGGATGGAGTGGAACAGGGGAGAAGGATAGTGCTGCTTGGGGGGAAGAGAGAGTACAGGGTGGAGGGAGGGACAAGGGATAGGTGGAAGAGTGAAAAGTTCCCGGTATAGTAGTGGACGAGGAATAGGGGTGGGAGGGTTGGCTGAACTTGGGGTTTGTAGGAGGGTCTTTGCGTTGGTTGGTTTGTTATATTTTTCAGTGTGTATAATTCGGGATATGTTTGGGGAGCTGGAATAGAAGCTATTTGTTCAGCTCGTTCTAAGATATGCTTATTATGTGCAAAACCAATAAAAAAAAGATAGAGCAGCTTTTAAACTAGATAATAAGGGAAAGCCGACATTCGCCCAAGAGCACATAGTTCGGATCAATGTATCCATGAAGGATACCAGCAAAAAAATTGAAGTTAGGGCATATCAACAGAGAGGTTCCAATAAAGATAAAAATAACCCAAATGCCCATAAGTACCAAGCAGACAGAGCTTAAAGATTCCAAATTACCCCTGCCTACAGATAACCAGGTTAATATAAATAAAATATGACCTCTAAAATGCTTTTATGCAAATGCTAGAAGTCTAAAAAATAAGATGGGAGAGATAGAATATATAGCAGTAAAAGAGAAATTAGATATGATTGGTATCTGAGGGACCAGGTAGAAAGAGGACAACCAGTGGGACACTGTGATACCTGGGTACAATTTATGTTGCAATGATAGAATAGATCAAATTGGTGGAAAGGTTGTGCTCTATGTTACAGAGGGCATTGAGTTACACTGGATTAAAGTTTTGCAGGAAACAAAATACACGGTAGAATTTCTATGGATTGAAATTCCATGTAAAATGGGGAAGGGGGAAAGCAATGGCAGTGGGGGTGTACTACTGACCGCCTGACCAGAATGAACAAATGGATGATGAAATGCTCAAAGAAATCAGGGAAGCTAACAAAAGTTACAATACAGTAATAATAATGGGTGATTTCAATTACCCCAGTATTGAATGGGTCAATATCAGGCAGGACATGCTAGGGAGATAACATTTCTAGATGAAATAAATGACAGCTTCTTGGAGCAGTTGGTTCATGAACCAACAAGAGGGGAAGCCATTTTGGACCTAGTCCTTAATAGAACACAAGATCTGGTGCAAGAGATAATGTTGTTGGGGCCACTTGGCAATAGTGATCATAGCATGATCACGTTAGATTTCATAAATGGAGGAAAGACAGCAAGGAAAATCCACATTACTGCCTTTTTATTTTCAACAGGGAGACTATGATAAAATGAGGAAAATTGTTAAGAAAAACCTAAAAGGAGCAGCTGCAAAAGTTAGATTTACATCTAGTAGGGGCGTTGTTTAAAAATACTATCTTGGAAGCCCAGACCAGCTGTATTCCATGCTTTAAGAAAGGTGGAAGGAAGTCCATAAAACTGCCAGCATGGTTTAAATGTGAGGTCAGAGAGGCTGTTGTAGCCAAAAAAGCATCTTTCAGGAAATGGAAAAAGGAGCCAAATGACAAAAACTGGAAAAAACATATGCACTGGCAAGTTAGATGCAAGGCATTGATAAGGCAGGCAAAGAGAGAATTTGAGAAGAAGCTTGCTATGGAAGCAAAAATGCATAATAAAGTCTCTTTCAAGTACATTTGTAGCAAAAAACCTGTGAGAGAGTCAGTTGGACCATTAGATGATATAGGGGTTAAAAGGGGCTCTAAGAGGGGATAAGGCCATAGCAGAGAGACTGAATGAATTCTTTGCTTCGGTCTTTACTGAAGAAGATGTAGGGAAGTTACTCATGACCGAAATGGTATTTACAGGTGATGCATCAGAAGAATTGAAAGGCATATTGATATATGATAAACTATTTGATAAACTAAACAGTAGCAAATCACCTGGACCAGATAGTATACATCCGAGGATGTTGAAAGAACTGAAATATGAAATTTCAGACTTACTATTAGTAATCTGTGAACTATCATTAAAGTCATCTGTAGTACCAGAAGATTGGAAAACGGCCAATTTAACATCATTTTTTAAAAAGGGTTCCAGGGGTGAACCGGGAAACTACAGTCTGATGAGCCTGATGACATCAGTACCAGGCAAATGGTAGAAACCATTTTAAAGAACAAAATTACTGACTATGTAGATAGTCATTTTTAATGGGAGAAAGCCAACATGGCTTTAGCCAAAGAAGGTCTTGTCTTACCAATCTGTTATATTTTTTTGAAGGTGTGAATAAACAGGTAGACAAAGGTGAACTGGTCGATTATAGTGTATCTGGATTTTCAGAAAGCCTTTGACAAGGTCCCTCATGAGAGACTCTTGGCACAGTTAAAAAGTCATGGGATAGGAGGTAGTGCACTACTGTGGATCAGAAACTGGTTAAAAGATAGAAAGCAGAGGGTAGGGCCGAATGGAGAAAGATGAATGATGAAGTACCTTAGGGATCTGTGCTAGGTCCGCTGCTTTTTAACATATTCGTAAATGACCTGGAAATGGTAATAATGAGTGAGGTAGTCAAATTTGTAGATGAGACAAAATTATTCGAAGTTGTTAAAACCTAAGAGGATTGTGAAAAATGGCAAGAGGACCTTGATAAATAGGAAGACTGGGCATCTAAATGACAGCTGAGATTTAATGTGTACAAATGCAAAGTTATGCATCTAGGAAAGTACAACTCAAACTATGGTTACAGGAAGCAAAGTTCCATATTAGGAACCACCACCCAGAAAAAAGATTTAGGCATCATCATGGATAACAAGTTGAAACCCTTTGCCCAGTGTGCAGCAGTGGCCAAGAACATCAACTACCATATCTACGCGGATGACATCATGCTCTACACACAACTGGACACCGCTGACCCCAATTATTCACAGCTCGAAAGCTGCCTTGATGAAATGTTGCTATGGCTACAGAAAAACAACATGGCTATTAACCACAAAAAAACAGAGGTCATGTATATGTCCAACAAACCGACCTTCAAGCCCCCAGATACAATCACCCTGTGCAATAACACGTACAAAGCAAAGGATAAAATCAAATATCTAGGAGTCACTCTAGACTGCAATCTAAAAATGGAAACCCACCTGCGAAAAACGAATAAAGCCATCTTCCATAAACTAAGAATAATACAACCTCTAAGGAAAATACTAGAACCAAATGACTTCCGGACCATAGCCCAAGCTCTCATCATGCCACACTTGGACTACTGTAATGCCATCTTACAAGGTCTCCCCAAGAAATCATTAAATATCCTTCAAATGGCCCAAAATGTGACCGCCAGAGTCATAAAGGGTGCAAGGCTTTCAGATCACATCACCCCAATTTTAATCGACCTACATTGGCTTCCAATAGCAGCTAGAATACAATACAAGATGCTAGTAAACCACATTCAAACTGATCAACAACATATCCCCCTCTTTCCTGACCTCACTTATCGCAACACAACCTGCAAATAGGGACAGAAGAACTGCCAACTTAGGCACCCTACAGGTCCCCACCACCATCAGAACTGTGAAAACAGGTACATCTAGAAGAGCCTTTTCATTCTCTGCACCAACCATATGGAACCAACTCCCTGTTGAACTGCGATCAGTCACGGACATTACAAGATTCAGGAAAGAGATAAAAACATACCTCTTCAAATGCCACTACAATCAGCCATGACCCTCAAGTTCCAGGAAATCATAGCAAAGACTGTGGATAATTATACGCATTTGGATACACTTTAAGTAAAATATGGAAAATATAAACACAAAAATACAAAACCCAACTATGTAAATGTAAAACTGCGTAAAGGTGTAAATGTTCAATAGTAGCCAGCAATATGTAAATACGTATGTATAAATGTAAATATGTATATTTTCCCCCTAGACACTCAACATGTGTGCTGTGACTTCCCTCCAATCCCATGTAATCACTGTACCCTCCCAGTCCTGATTTGACACCCCAAATAGATGAATCAAACCGCTGCTGATCGCTGGAAGCGGCGGTATATAAGTGTGTATTAAATAAATAAATAAATAAAATAAAATAGAATGCTAGGAATCATAAGAAAAGGAGTGGAGAATAAGACACAGGATATTATAATGCCTCTGTATCATTCCATGGCGCGACCGGACCTTGAATATTGTGTACAATTCTTGTCATCATATCTTAAAAAGAATATAGCGGAATTAAAAAATGTACAGAGAAGAGCCACCAAAATGGTAAAGGGGATGGAAGGATACCCCTATGAGGAGAGGCTTAAAAGGTTAGGGGGTCTTTAACCTGGAAAAGAGATGGCTGAGGGGAGATACGATAGAGGTCTATAAATTAATGAATGGAGTGGAATGGGTAAACATAAATTGATTCTTTATGCCAATAAAAAAATAGATAGACTAGGGGACATGCAATGAGGCTACAATGTAACCCATTTAAAACTAATAAGAGAAAATATTTTTTCACTCAACGTGTAAACTTTATTACTGGAGGATTTAGTAAGAACTGTTAGTGTAGCTGGGTTTAAAAAATTTTTGGACAAGTTCCTGGAGAAAAGGTCCATAAACTATTATTAAAGAGGACCTGGGTAATCCACTGCTTGCCCCAATACAAGCATTATGGAACCTGTGTGTCTTTTTGGGAAACTGCTGGGTACTTGTGCCCTAGATTGGCCACTGTTGGAAACAGAATACTGGGCTTGATGGACTTTGGTCTGACCCAGTATGGCATTTCTTATGTTCTTATGACTTCCTGCTTATTCCCGGAGAAAGCGTAGTTACCTGTAGCAGGTGTTCTTCAGGGACAGCAGGAATCAGTTCACCTATCCCTCCCTCCTGCCCGTGGAGTTGCTTTTCTTTTTGCCCTCTTGTGCTATGTTTTCTGACTGAGGCAATATGGCACCTTTGGATGGGAATGGGACCACACATGCGGGGTACATCTCCCAAAGACTTTCTTTGAAAGCTGGGGAGAGGTTACTGTGCGGGTTCCATCGGCGCCGACGTCACCCATATGTGAGGACTGATGTGTCCCTGGAGAACACCTGCAACAGGTGAGTAACTATGCTTTCCCAGTAGTGCGGCCAGACCCTTCCTCTCCCCCGAGAGATCAAATATCAGTTAATGTGATACTTGCATTCTCTCCATCTGTTGATTGGAAATCCTCTGGATTGGGGAATAACCACTACAGATGCCAGACTGAAAGACTGTCTTAGTCTCCTGGTTTATTAACCACTTGGTGGCCATGCTAATCCACTTGGCTCTGGAGAAGTTGCAGTCTCTCCTGATTGGTGAGGCAGTCCACATCTTTTTGGACACTGCTATGGCCTTGCTTTATTCCAACAGTCAGAGTGAAAAATACAGTGTTGGGATGGCTCTCGAGGTAGCGGAACTATGCCATTGGGCAGTAGAACAGCTGATGGTACAGCCCACATAGCAGGTATTGACAATGCACAGATCGACTTTTTGAGTTGGTTCCCGTTGAGTGAGAGTTAAGTCCTTAAGTATTGAACCTCGTAGGGCAGAGGTAGGACCTGCCAGTATTATTGATGGCCATTCATGAGAATTCCAAAATTGAAATATTTTTCAGCTGCTGAAAGGACTCATGGGCAGGCTTGGATGTTTTGTTGTAGGACTGCCCTTGTAGGGGCTCCTATATGCAGGGCCAGCCTATCCAATGGGCAAACTAGGTGGCCGCCTAGGGGGCCGGCTCGGTTGGGCGGCGGCAGTGGCATACATGGGTGGCAGCGGCAACAGAGCACATGGGTGGCTACTCCACCCCGCCCCCCAGCTGCTGTCGATTCCGTTTGGGGGAGGAGGCGGACAGTGGCAGTATTTCTAAAAATGGCAGCCAAAAGCCGCTGCTTTTGGAAATACTGCCACTGCCGCAGACCACCTCCCCCTCCTGAGGTGGAATTGGTGGCAGCTGGGGCAGGCGGCAGCAGCGTGGAGGGGGGGGGGGGGCAAGACCAGGCATTCTGCCTAGGGCAACAGAAACCCTTGGGCCAGCCTGCTTGTATGTCATTCCCCACTTGGCCCTTGGTGAGCCATCTTCAGTATAGGATTTGGTCTCATCTGGGCCTGATGATTCGAGTGACTCCAAACTGGCCATGTAGACAATGATATGCGATTTGTTGGGCCTGTTTGCGGAGTCTCCTCTCATGTTTTTGATTTATGATTTATTGTACTTGATATACTGCTTTTTGCAAGCATCTAAAGTGGTTTACATCTCTCATGATTAAAAACAGAATGAAATGAAATGAAATAAAATAAGATAAACAAAAATAATATAAAGATTAAAAGAACTCTATTACTGACAGAAAAGAGGTAGTAAAAGGGATTCGAACAGTTTGGGTGGCTTGTCTCAGGAGAGAGGCCTACTATGGAAGGAGCCTCTAGTGAAGGAAGCTCCTGTTCTCTAGTTGTTTACAGCTTGATCCTTGAGAGGCATAGGCTGTTCAAAAGGGTTACTCTGGGGGGAAAGTGAATACCCTTCTTAGGGCCCGGTGGGCTTCTACCTTTTAGGTTTATGTGAGAGTTTTTGAGAGAAAGTGTTCCTTTCAAGCTCTGGAGTCAATAAGGTGGTCATAGGGGCTGTTTTTTGCCCTTTTTGCAGACTGGTCTTGATCAGGGTTAGCTCTGAACTCTCTCAGGATCAGGGTTGGGCATGTTCAAGTGATGTTCTTGACTTCAAACCCTGATGTCTCCCATTTCCTTAAGGGAGTGAAGTAGATCTGTCCACCAGTGCATCAAGTGGTCCTTCAGAGGAGTCTTTCCCTGGTATTGAAGGCACTGAAAGTGCCCCCCTTTGAGCCCATCATGCTGCCTCTCTTAAAGATTTGACTCTCAAGGTGGTTTCGTAATGGATAATTGTGTCTGCCAGGCAGGTGGCAGTGCTGCAGGCCTTGTCCTACAGGGAGTCTTTTTTGGTCATCTTGATGGCTTCTGTTGTTTTGCAAACTGTGCCATCCTCCTCCTAAAGATGTTGTCCCCTTTTTCACCCAAGCCAGACTGTTATCCTCCCTTCCTTCACTGAGGAAGATCTTTTTTTTTTGGCGGAGGGCGGGGGGGCCTTCTCTAAACTATGAGAGGTGAGGAGGGCTGCTTGGCTGACTGGGCTACACAGTATTTTTTTTTATTTTAGAAATTTAGTAGTTTTTACTTTTTTGTATATTTTTGTATTTTCTTGGTTTGTTGATTTGTTTGAATATTGTAATCTGTTTTTATGTGTATTGTAAACTGCTTTGTTTTTTAACTAAAATGCAGTATATCAAGTTCGAAATAAACTAAACTACATCTGGTAGACATAAGGAGGTTTGGTCAAATACATAGAGGTTACTAATCTCTTTAGTCACTCAGATCATCTCTTTGTCCTTTTCAATGGTCCAATGAAAGGACAAGCAGCAGCCCAAGTCCTCTGTTACCTACTGGATTAAGAAGGCTATTGGTTTGGCATACCTTTTGGCTGGAAAACATATTCCAGAGGAAGTCAGAGCTTATTCCACAATGGCACAGGCCTCCTCTGAGTGGAGTCCGCCTCAGGGTCTCCAGGCAATATATGTAGGGCAGCTACCTGGTTGTCTCTGAGCACCTTTGTGAAGCATTACAGGTTGCATGTGGGAGCTGGAAAAGATGGCACCTCTGACAGGCCAGTTCTATCCAGAGTGTCACCTTCCTTCCACCCTGGGTCCTGATTGCTTGAGTACATTCCACTAGTCTAGACTGGTCTAGCAAGATGATAAGAAAGGAGAAATTGTGTTTCTCCAGGACCAAGCAGGAAGTCAGTCCTCACTTATGGGTGTCATCGACGCCGATGAAGCCCCAGCAGAGCATTTCCCCAGCTTTGCATGAAAGCCTTTGGGAATGCTGGCACGCATGTGCGGTTCCCTTCCCGCCTAAAGGTGCCATATTACCTCAGTCTCTTTTTTTTTTTTTTTCCGTGAAGCCCATCGGACGTGTGTCCTGTTTTCCCGGTTAAAAATAGATTTTTTTTCTAGCGTTGTTTCGCTTCTTTTCTTCGGATTCGACGTCGGTTCCCCTCCCGCCGGGATCGGTACACCGGTATCGAACCCCCTTTTTATTTTTCGGTTTTTGCCCTTAGTGGCTAGGCGTTCGCGCCTAAACTTTTTTCTTTTCCCTGGAAGGCCGGTCTTTTGACCTCGCGGGGACCCTTTTTTCCCCCATGTCTTCCAGTGGTTTTAAAAAGTGTGATCGGTGTAAAAAGATTATGTCTCTCACCGACACACACGACTGCTGCCTTCGGTGCCTGGGCCCGGACCACGATTCTAAAACATGCGGACCATGTGGAAAAATGTCTTCCAAGGCCCTCCGAAGTCATCAGCAGCAAAGTGAAAGGCTTTTCTCCGACTCGGCCTCTGCTCGTGCCCGGACCTCGTCTGAGGCTTCGACACCTCGGGATTCTGATCCCGAGAGGCGTCGGAGCTCCTCGGACAGGGGGTCCCCCGAGAGGGAACGTAAGAGGAAGAAGCGGCTCGCGAGGGCGGCGTCGGTGGAGGTCCCTGGACCCTCGAGGTCCAGGTCTAAGACCCCCGACCGTCATCCCGGGCCCGTGGACCAGGAGAAGCCGACCAAAGTTCCTCATATAGAACCGGAGTCTGCTGGACACGTAAGTCCTGTTGTCCTCAAGGACTCGCCTCCCCGAGTACCGACATCGGGCACGGCACCGCCGGGGCCCGAGTCGGGGGCTGCTGCGTCACCCGAGCTGAGTCTCAGGTTGACAGCCTTGGAGAGCAGAATGTCTGCCTTCATGGATCAGCAGTGGGCATTGATGGCCAGCCTGTCTGGCGCATCTGCCCCGACCACCGGGACATCGACTTCCAAGTCGAGCCCGGAGACCGAGCCAATACTCGAGTCCCTTGCGGCTCGAGGTCGTCCTCGGTCGAGGTCTCCCTCGACCTCCCGTTCGGGACCGAGGGTCTCGACGCCGGTGCCTCCGGCGTCGGGGCGGGTGCCCAGGGGCCCTGCGGCGTTGGACCCCGACTCGGCTTCGGACGAGTCTGCATAGGAAACCGAAGATGAGGAGTCTCCTGACACCTTTAAGACTCGGTGTGTCCCTTCGGACTCACCTGAGTCTGAACCCCAGAGTAGATCCCCTCCGGAGGATACTAGGTTCTCGGAGTTTATCCGGGATATGGCCGCTGCCCTGGCTATCCCGGCTGGCCCCGAGGAAGAGCCTCGAGCCTCGAGCCGAGGAGCTCGATGCTCTGCAGTACGACTCTCCTCCGAAGGAGGCCTTTACTGTCCCGGTTCCTCCAATGCTGGAGCGGCTCCTCTTCCGGATGTGGGAGGCACCGGCCTCGGCGCCGGTTTTGAGCAAGTGAGTCGATTCCATTTATCGACTCCGCAAGAGTCCTGGCTTCCAGAAAGCACAGCTGCCGCACCATTCTATGGTTGTGGAATCGGCCATGCATCGTCTGAAAAGTCAGAAGATGCACTCTGCGGTGCCTCCCGGTAGGGAAGCCCGCAGCCTTGATGGAGTCGGCAGAAAGTGTTTTCAGGGCTCCATGCTTGCTTGCCGTGTCCAGACTTACCAGCTGTACATGGGCATGTATTTACGAGACCTGGCCAAGGAGTTGGCCTGGTTCTCTGCTAGTCTCTCCGGGGAACCCTTGCAGAGTTTTAAGTCCTTGTTTTCGAGGATACAGGAATGCTCTAAGTTCATGTCCCGCGCCACCTACGATGGCTTCGGCCCGAGTTGCGGCTGCCGGCATCGCGGCTCGACGCCAGGCGTGGCTGCAGTCATCGGACCTCGAGCCATGGGTTCAGGACAAGTTGGTCGATGTCCCTTGCCGAGGTGAAAACCTTTTTGGCAAGCCTGTGGCCGAGAACGCACAGCTCGAGACTGAGCACCTCACCAGGACAAGGCTGTCCAGGAAGACCTCTGCCCCTTCACATAAAAAGAAGGGCCCGGGTAAAAAGCCCTTTTACCCGAGGAAGGGCACTGCCTACAAACAGTACCCACATTATCAGGCTGCCCAACCTGCCCCACAGGGTCAGGAAGCCAAGGGCTGGGTAATGGGCCCCATAGGCAGACTGCCCCCAAGCCTCCGGCCCCTGCTCCCACTCAGCAGGGTGGGGGTTTTTGACTCCTTGAGTACAGCCAAACCTCCCTTGCAGACCCAGCCCTGCACAGGAGGCCGCCTAGCCTTGTTCGCCCACCAGTGGCCCCTGATAACTCAGGACAGTTGGGTGCTGGACATAGTCCATCGAGGCTATGCCCTGCATTTTCACCAACTACCTCCACCACACTTTCCAGGGGAGCCTTCCAGGCCTCCCCTGCATACAGCCCTTCTCCTCCAGGAGCTCAGGGGTCTGTTGCTGGACAAGGCGGTGGAGCCTGTGCCTCCCCACTTCCAAGGTCACGGTTTTTACTCCAGATATTTCCTGGTACCAAAGAGAACCGGTGGTCTTCGACCCATTTTGGATCTCAGAAACCTAAACAAGTTTCTTGTGAAAGAAAAGTTCAAGATGGTTACTCTTGGAACTCTTCTGCCCTACCTCCAGCAGGGAGATTGGCTATGCTCTTTAGATCTAAAAGATGCTTACACTCACATCCTCATTCATCCATACCACAGAAAGTACCTCAGGTTCATTGTGGGAGGAAACCACTATCAGTACAGGGTACTGCCTTTTGGGCTGACTTCCGCTCCCAGAGTCTTCACCAAGTGCCTGGCAGTGGTAGCAGCCTACCTGAGAAATCAGGGCATCTTTGTCTTTCCCTACCTGGACGACTGGCTCATCAGGGGCCAGACGTCTCTCGAGGTCCAGCAGGCCACCAACAGAACCATAGACCTGCTCCAAAAGGTGGGCTTTGTCATCAACTTCGCAAAGTCCACTTTGCTCCCCTCCCAGAACTTGGAATTCATAGGGGCAAGGTTGGATTCTCAGCTGGCAAGAGCATTCTTACCAGTGGACCGAGCACAAAGGCTCATGGACCTTGCAAGCAAGTTTCTGCACAGGTCCCTGGTCTCCGCCAGACTCTGTCTCAGGCTTCTAGGCCACATGGCGTCCACAGTTCAGGTGACCCCCAATGCCAGGCTCAATATGAGGCCTGCCCAGTGGTGCCTTCGGACTCAGTGGTCACAGGCCTCAGGCAGCCTCAGAGACAGGATCAGAGTGTCCCACCGTTTTCTGACCTCCCTCAACTGGTGGTTACACCCCCACAATCTGCTGGTGGGGGTGCCCTTTCAGATACCTCCTCATACAGTGGTGCTGACCACCGATGCCTCTCTGTTGGGTTGGGGAGCACACTGCCTAGACAAGTGCACCCAGGGTCTGTGGTCTCCTTGGGAGGCGTCCCAGCAGATCAATCTCCTAGAGCTCAGAGCTATCCGCTTGGCCCTCAAGGCCTTTACTGCTTCCCTGGCCCATCAGTCTGTCTTGATCCAAACAGACAACCAGGTAGCCATGTTCTATGTGAACAAGCAAGGAGGGACTGGTTCCCAACCCCTTTGTCAGGAAGCACAAGTCCTCTGTTCCTTTGCCCTGAGACACAACATGCTCCTCAAGGCAGTCTACCTTCCAGGCCAGGAGAATTTCCTGGCCGACAAATTAAGCAGGATTCTGCAACCACATGAGTGGCAGCTACATCCTTTAGTGGTTCAAAAGATTTTCTTGGAGTGGGGTCTTCCCTCCATAGACCTGTTTGCCAGCCCTCTAAACAACCAGCTGCCACGGTTCTGCTCCAGGCAACCGCATCCTCTGAGGGTAGCAGCAGATGCTTTTCTGATTCCCTGGACTCAGGGCCTACTCTATGCGTTTCCTCCCACCCCCCTGGTGGCCCGGACACTGTTCAAAATTCTCCAAGACAGGGCCTCAGTCCTCCTGGTGGCTCCCAGGTGGCCCAGGCAGCCTTGGTTCCCCCTCCTGCTTCAACTGGCGGTGGATCTCCCTCTGCCTCTGGGATTGCAGCCCGACCTTCTCTCTCAGAATCAGGGCTCTCTACTGCATCCCAATCTCAAATCCCTCCATCTGATGGCATGGAGGCTGCAAGGGTAGTGTTGGCTCCCTGGGGCCTGCCTAAAGAAGTTGAGGAGGTTCTCCTAGCTTCTAGGAAACAATCCACAAGAAAAACCTATGCTCTCAAGTGGAAGAGGTTTTCTGTGTGGTGTCAGTTACGTGCAGAGGATCCTTTCTCCTGTGCTGTGTCTGTAGTGCTTCAGTACCTGCTGCACTTGTCCAATCAAGGTCTCAAGTCCAACTCTGTTCGGGTCCACCTCTCTGCTTTGGCAGCTCACCACTCCTTAGTAGAGGGCCATTCCTTGTCTGTGCACCCTTTGGTGTCCAGGTTTCTCAGAGGTTTGTTACTGTTCAAACCTCCCATACGTCCTCCTGCTCCTGAGTGGGAGCTGAATGTGGTCTTGCAGCAGCTGACTCGACCACCTTTTGAGCCTATGGCTACTTGCCCTCTACGCTTCCTCTCATGGAAGACTCTCTTTCTGATCGCCCTTACTTCGGCTAGGAGAATGAGTGAGCTTCAGGCCTTGGTCTGTGATAGACCTTACACCAGGTTCTATAAAAACAGGGTAGTCCTCCGGACTCACCCTAAGTTCCTTCCTAAGGTTGTCTCCTCTTTCCACCTCAGCCAGGAGATGGTTCTTCCTACTTTCTTCCCTCGGCCTCATGCAAGTCAGGCTGAAACAGTTCTCCATACCTTGGACTGTAGGAGGGTCTTATCCTTCTACCATGAACGTACACAAGGTCACAGTAAGGCTTCTCAGCTCTTCCTTTCTTTTGACCCCAATAACTTGGGGAGGCCTGTGTCCAAGCGTACCTTGTCCATCTGGGTGGCTGACTGTATCACCTGGGCTTACAAGGCGGCTGACCTTCCTTTGCAGGGTAGGGTCACGGCCCACTGTGTGAGGGCAATGGCTGCATCAGTGGCTCCTCTCCGCTCTGTTCCATTGCAAAACATCTGCAGGGCTGCTACTTGGTCTTCAAGCCAGACTTTTGCAGCCCACTACTGTCTGGAGAGGGAGTCCCGTAGGGACAGTGCTTTTGGCCAAGCAGTACTCAGGAATCTCTTTGAGGTCTAGGCAACTCCTGCCCTCCTGCCCTCTGGTTGGGCTACCTGTGGAGGTTGTGTTCTTGAAAAGCCTTTTCTGTGTTGCTGAGACTAGAGGGAGTTCTCTTGTTCAGCCTGGGTTCCTGGTAGCCCAGAGCTGGGGAGTCACCCATAAGTGAGGACTGACTTCCTGCTTGGTCCTGGAGAAAGAGTAGTTACTCACCTGTAACTGGTGTTCTCCAGGAGCAGCAGGAATCAGTCCTCACTACCCTCCCTCCTCCCCTTGGAGTTGCAGTTGTACATAGTTCATTTTTCAATTTTTGTGTGCTGTTCTTAGCTATGTCATTTGACTGAGGTAAGATGGCACCTTTAGGCGGGAAGGGAACCGCGCATGTGTGCCAGCATTCCCAAAGGCTTTCATGGAAAGCTGGGGAAATGCTCCGCTGGGGCTTCATCGGCGTCGATGACACCCATAAGTGAGGACTGATTCCTGCTGCTCCTGGAGAACACCTGTTACAGGTGAGTAACTACTCTTTCCTTCAAGTCTGCTAGATCTGTCTAGAACCTGCTCTGGAAGACTTTTCCTACAGATTTGGGAGTCCTGTTGCTGCTTGATTGCATGGTCAAATTCAAACCCTGACGCAGCATCAGATGTGATAAGATAGCCAAATACATGTTGCTATTGATTGTTCCCAACTATAGTTGTTGTACAATTTCTGAGTTTTACTGAGTTATTCAGTCTTACCTACAGTATTGTTTCAGAAGTGTCATACTGCCTTCTCTCAGTGCTGCATCAGAGGATATACCAAGTGATGACATCACTGAAAACGGCTCGTCTGTCTCCACCTGCTGGCTGGGGAGCATAACCCACTTGTCTAGACTGCTCTAGCAGGATTCAAGGAAAGAATTATCAAGTATGTAGCATTTATCCATTTGTTAATGGAATTCTCTTTAACTCTTGTAGCTTTAAGAAAGCCAATCTTGTTCTTCCTCTAATATTGTCTGGTTTTGTTTGCTTGCATGTGTCTTTATAGTATTTGTTATTATCTCATCTTTCAGCGTATTGGAAATCTTTGTTAACTTCCATGACTATCTCTTTTTCCTCTGACTTTAGCTTTTCTGCATTTCTGAGCAGATTTCAGAGTTTCTTTAGTCATTCATTTTGGCTGTTTTTGCTTTTTCACCTTTTGCATAGACTTCACTTTCTTTAAGCACAACATCCTGCTATACCAATCCAGACCAGGGCCGGCCCGTCCATTGAGCAAGAATGTTTTTTGCACAGGGCCCCGCGCTTCGGGGGGCCCCGCACAAAGAACATTCTGCTTTTTCTTAATTGAATTTAAAAAAAAAAAAAAAGCTGGCCGCTGCGGCATGGAGTGTCCCGCGGGGCTCCCTCTGCCCGGCGGAACTCTCCCGGCGCGGCTGAGCCCCTCTCTGCCGGCTTGCAGATACGCGAAGGGAGAGAGTCTCCCTCGCGTCTTTGTTAAGCCCGCAGGGGCAGATGGGAAATTTCCCATCAGCCCCTGCTTCCCATCAGCCCCTGCGGGCTTAACAGAGACGCGAGGGAGACGCTCTCCCTTCGCGTATCTGCAAGCCGGCAGAGAGGGGCTCAGCCGCACCGGGAGAGTTCCGCCGGGCAGAGGGAGCCCTGCGGGACACTCCATGCCGCAGCGGCCAGCTTTTTTTTTTTTTTAATTGCCATGAGCCGAGGGGGGCGGGTAGGACTGTCAATGGGCGAGGGAGGGAGGGAGGGAGGGGGTTAAGACTGGCAATGGGCTAGGGAGGGAGGGAGGGGGGTTGAGACTGGCAATGGGCTAGGTGAGACTGGCAATGGGCTGGGGAGGGGGGTTAAGACTGGCAGTGGGCTATGGGGGGGGTTAAGACTGGCAGTGGGCTAGGGAGCGGTAGAGACTGGCAATGGGCTGGGGGGGTTAAGACTGGCAATGGGCTGGGGAGGGGGGTTAAGACTGGCAGTGGGCTATGGGGGGTTAAGACTGGCAATGGGCTATGGGGGGGTTAAGACTGGCAGTGGGCTAGGGAGGGAGGGAGGGGGGTTAAGACTGGCAATGGGCTAGGGAGGGAGGGGGGTAGAGACTCTCAATTGGCTACGGAGGGAGGTGGGTTGAGACTGGCAATGGGCTACGGAGGGGGGGTTAAGACTGGCAATGGGCTAGGGAGGGGGGGTTAAGACTGGCAGTGGGCTATGGGGGGGGGTTTAAGACTGGCAGTGGGCTAGGGAGGGGGGGTTAAGACTGGCAATGGGCTGGGGGGTTAAGACTGGCAATGGGCTGGGGAGGGGGGTTAAGACTGGCAATGGACTATGGGGGGTTAAGACTAGCAGTGGGCTAGGGAGGGAGGGAGGGGGGTTAAAACTGGCAATGGGCTAGGGAGGGAGGGGGGTTAAGACTGGCAATGGGCTAGGGAGGGAGGGAGGGGGGTTAAGACTGGCAATGTGCTAGGGAGGGAGGGGGGTTAAGACTGGCAATGGGCTGTGGAGGGTTAATTCTGGCAGTGGGCTATGGGGGGGGGGTTAAGACTGGCAATGGGCTGGGGAGGGGGGGTTAAGACTGGCAATGGGCTATGGGGGGGTTAAGACTAGCAATGGGCTGTGGGCTGATGAGGGCTGGCAATGGGCTATGGGGGGGTTAAGACTGGTAATGGGCTATGGGGGGGGTTAAGACTGGTAGTGGGCTGAGGGGGGGGTAGGACTGATAATGGGTTACGGGGGGGCTAGGACAGGAAATGGGCTGATGGGGAGGGGTTAGGACTTGAGGTGGGCTGATGTGGTTAGGACTGGTAATGGGCTGTGGGCTGTGGGCTGATGGGGGGGGTTAGGACTGGCAATGGGCTATGGGGGGCTGACTGGAAATGGGCTGATGGGGGGTTAGGACTGGTAATGGGTTATAGGGGGGCTTAAACTGAAAATGGGGTGATGGGGGTTAGGACTGGAAGTTGATTGACGGGGGGCTAGGACTGGTAATGGGTTGGGGGGTTGCTAGGACTGGAAATGGGCTGAGTGGAAGGGGAGACTTAAACTGCAAATAGCTGATGGGGAGGGGGCTTGGAATGGAAATGGGCTGTGAGGGAAGGGAGCTAGGACTGAAAATGGGCTGATGGAACAGCTAGGATAGGACTGGAAATAGGCTGTTGGGGGGAGCTAAGATTGGAAATGGGCTGTGGTGGGGGCTTGAATTGAAATGGACTCATGGAGGGGCTAGAACTGGAAGTAGGTTCATGGGGGGGCTTGGACTGGAATTGGGCTGAGTGGAGGTGAGCTATGATTTGACATGGGCTGATGGTGGGGCTAGGAAATGACTAGAAATGGGCTGATGGGGGGGCTAGGATTGGAAATGAGCTGATGAAGGGACTTGGACTGGAAATGGATGGGGGAGCTAGGACTGGAAATGGGCTGATGGGGGGCTAGGACTGGAAATGGGCTGATGCAGGGACTAGAAGGGAATGGATGCTGGGTGAGACTGGAACTAGAAGGGAGCTGATGTTGGGGAGGATTAGAATGGGATGGGGCTGGGAGATTAAAATGGAGAGGGGAAAATATTTTGTGTAGGAGGGATGAAAAATCTACAATTGGCCAGGTATTGGGAGAGTAATTGGGGATTGAGGATGGAGGGGTAAAATTTGTGTGGATGAAATAGGAATGAGGAAAGAGCAAAAGGAGAAAGATTAGTATGTTAAAGCAGATGTAGAGAGAGAGAGAATGGAAAAAAAAACTAGAAGAGAGAAGAAAGGACAAATGGACAGCAGACGATGGAGAGTTAGCAGAAAACATGAAGAAACCAGAAGAAAGTGGCTGGACCAATTGCAACTGAAAAAAAAATGCACAAAAGGTAGAAAGATATCTCTTTATTTTGAATTTATTAACTGGAATATGTCAGCTCTGGGAAATGTGCATCATTAACATCTGCGCTTTGTTTGGTACAAGAGGAAATTAATTTATAGTTTTATTTCTACAGTGTTGTTGTACATTCCAAGTTTGGCTTTTGGGGTTCCCAGTTTAATTATTGCCTTCCTGTTTCTAAATTGTGATTCCTTGTTTGGTGATGGTCTATGTTCTGCATGTGTAACTGAGCAGAGGTATTCTGTTTATGTAATTCCTATTTGACGTTGCCACTTGTTCTCTTTCCCCAGTATTCTCTGAAATGTATTGGTTTAATATTTGCAGTGTTGCCTTTTGATAGGTAGGGTATGGTGCTTTGTGAGTCCTGGTAATGCTGTCAGGATACGGCGGGTTTGCTATGGGTTCTAAATGGGCAGCGTTTGTAGTAGTTCCTAATGTGCCTGGCGGTTGGCACTGGATTATAGTAATGTAGAAATCTTTTAGTCTTTCTTTATCCATACACTCATTAAGAGACATGTTTACTAAAAGTTAGTGAATGGTGGTAACATTATGCAAATATTTATGCAAATAAGACCACTTATGCAAACGAGGCCCCGCACCGAGTCTCCGCACATGGCCCCGCACCCCCCTTGGGCCGCCCCTGATCCAGACAAGTGGGTTATGCTCTCTTGCCAGCAAGTGGAGACAGATTTGAGCAACTTTCAGTGACATTATCCTCTGGTGCAGCACAGGGAGAAGTCAATATTTCTCCATGGACAAGCAGGATAAAAAGTCCTCATAATTGGGTGATGTCATCCAATGGAGCCCTACGCTGAAGCTTTCTAAGCTCCTTCTAAGAAGCTTTTGGAAGGTCGACCGTCCATATACACACCTTCCTACCTGCCGCCACGGTGCCTTCTTAACCTGAGTCCTTTTCTTTCTGCAGAGCCTCTTGAGGATTTTTAGATTGCACTGCCGTGTTGCACCTGAAAGATATAAGATTTATTTATTATTTATTTATTTATTTGAACAGTTTTTATATACCGCCATTTCCAAGGATCAACAGCGGTTTACACATAAGATGGGCCTTTCGCTGATCCAACCAGACTCTGACACTTTCTTAGAGTAAAAGTTTACGTCTTTATTATAAGTAATAAAAATGTCTAGAAGGAGTACAGCTTCCCTTGCAAGCAATATCACAAATTTAATAGATACAGAGCATGGGTTAGAAGAGAAAGGATGACCACTGTCAGGTTACTCACTGACCATAGACAGATGGAAGAATTTCATTTGTCTCCTCTCCACTGACTGTCTCTGTCTTTCTAATTATATACATTTCTTTTATACAGATGCTTCCTGTTTTTCACAGAACAAAACTGCAGTTACACAAGCTTCTATAAGCCTATATGTATGCATCAGCACTTTTTCTTGCTTATTTCTTCCTTATTTCTGTCTCTGACCTTTTGCCATCAGTCAGAGTACTCTTCTTACGCAAAAGCCACAATGCTTAGGAAAGAATGTGTCTCAACCAACTGTCACTTACATCTCCTGACCTGCCTGACCAAGCACAACTGCTCTCTGAAATCTGCCCAGCAACAAGTCAGTGGCCACATTTAGCTAGGCTTTCGCTACAGGACTGCTTCAGGTCATTGTGCACAGAAAAGGTATGAACTGAATAACACAAGGAATGCTTAAGGTTGTAGCATGAAATGGGGTTCACCCACCTTGATACCATCATTCCCCCCTTGAAGCCCACTTCATCAGTGCTCACAATGCCATAGAGCCACTAGCTGAAAGCCATCTGGAATGACTAGGCCATCATACTAGGTAGGATCTTTATTGCTGGGAGTAAGAGTGGTGTATCAGGCAGAACTATCGGAGGGTGTAACAGTCATGATAGTAGTAGACACTCTTGTCAAGTATTTCCAACAACAGCCCAGGATAAAGGAATATACACAGCATCCTAACAAGACAGCAATAACGAGGCCAAAAACATTAGATAATAAACCTTTCAGATCAGAACCAAAGCTAGTAAACCAGTTAGTAAAAGTATCCAACCAGTTTCCAACTTGAATACCACCTTTAAAGTCTTGAACATCTAAATCAGATAAATGTTGTATGCGATCTATTGCACTAGTAATAAAGACAGAATGATTGGCAATAACAGTATAACAATTGGATTCATTAAGGAATTGACAAACAACTCCACTATTAGACAACATGAGGTCTAAACCATGGCAATTTTGCAGTCATATAGGTATTTTGAGCAACAGTTTCATGTAGCTTATCCAACACACAAGTTATCATATGCATTTGAATATGTAGCAGGCATTGTAGGCGGCAAATGGCCATGCCTAATTCAGCAGTTATAGCAAGGGTCTGAAAGATAGGAATCCAAGAGGTAAGAACATAAGATATGCCATACTGGATCAGACCAAGGTCCATCAAGCCCAGTATCCTGTTTCCAACAGTGGCCAATCTAGGTCATAAGTATCTAGCAGTTTCCCCAAAAGACACAGGGTCCACAATGCTTTTATTGGATCAAGCAGTGATATTCCAGGTCCATATTAATAATGGTTTATTGACCTTTCCTCCAGGAACTTGTCTAAACCTTTTTTAAACCCAGCTACACTAAGAGCTTTTTACTACAACCTCCGGTAACAAATTCCAGAGTTTGATTACACGTTGAGTGAAAAAATATTTTCTCTTATTAGCCTTAAATAGTTTATCCTGTAGCTTCATTGCATGTCCGCTAGTCTTTCTATATTCAGATAATGTAAACAATCGATCTACATTTACCCGTTCCACTCCATTCATTAATTTATAGACCTCTATCATATCTCCCCTCAGCCGTCTCTTTTTCAAGGTTGAAGAGCCCTAATCTTTGTAGCCCCTTCATAGGGGTAGCCTTCCATCCCCTGTATCATTTTGGTGGCTCTTCTCTGTACCTTTTCTAATAACGCTATATCCTTTTTAAGATACGGTGACCAGAATTGCACACAATACTCAAGAGTGCGGTCACACCATGGAACAATACAGAGGCATTATAATATCCTTTGTTTTATTTTCCATTCCTTTCCTTATGATACCTAGCATTCTATTTGCTCTCTTGGCTGCCGCTGCACACTGGGTGGAGGGTTTTAACATGTTATCCACGATGACACCTAAATCTTTTTCCTGGGTGGTGGTTCCTAATGTGGAACATTGCATTGTGTAACCATAGTTTGGGTTTTTGTTTCCTAGGTGCATAACTTTGCACTAGTCCGCATTAAATTTCATCTGCCATTTGGATGCCCAGTCTTCCAGTTTATCAAGATCATCTTGCAATTTTCCACAATCCTCATGGGTTTTAACAACTTTAAATAGTTTCGTGTCATCTGCAAAATTGATAACCTCACTCGTTATTCCCTTTTCCAGATCATATATGAATATGTCAGAAAGCAGCGGACCCAGCACAGATCCCTGGGGTACTCCACTATTCACCTTTCTCCATTGGGAAAATTGGCCATTTAGCCCTACCCTCTGCTTTCTATCTTTTAACCAGTTTCTGATCCACAATAGTGCACTGCTTTCTATCCCATAACTCTTTAGTTTTGCCAAAAGTCTCTGACAAGGGACCTTGTCAAAGGCTTTCTGAAAGTCCAGATACACTATCTCAACAGACTCACCTTTGTCTACCTGTTTATTCACACCTTCAAAAAAACATAACAGATTAGTAAGACAAGATCTTCCTTGTCTAAAGCCATGTTGGCTCAACCATTACGCCATGACTATTTACATGTTTAGTAATTTTGTTCTTTATTATGGTTTCTACCATTATTCCTGGTACTGATATCAGGCTCACCGGTCTGTAGTTTCCTGGATCACCCCAGGAACCCTTTTTAAAAATTGGCATTTCATTGGCCATTCTCCAATCTTCAGATATTACAGATGATTTTAATGATAGTTCACAGATTACTAATAGCAGGTCTGCAGTCTCATATTTTAGTTCTTTCAACATCCTTGGATGTATACCATCTGGTCCAGGTGATTTGCTACTCTTCAGTTTATCAAATAGTTGTAATACATCTTCCCAGTGTATCGATATTTCTTTCAATTCTTCCACAGTATCACCTTTATATAACACTTCAGTCATGGATAACATCCTTACATCTTCCTCAGTAAAGACCAAAGCAAAGAATTCATTCAGTCTCTCCACTATGGCCTTGTCCCATCTTAGTGCCCCTTTTACCCTCTATCATCTAATGGTCCAACTGACTCACGTTTTTTTTGCTATGAATGTACTTGAAAAAGTCTTTATTACATGTTTTTGTTTCCATAGCAGGCTTCTTCTCACATTCTCTCTTTGCCTGCCTTATCAATGCCTTCCATTTAACTTGGCAGTGCTTGTGCTGTTTCCAGTTTTCATCATTTGGCTCTATTTTCCATTTCCTGAAAGATGCTTTTTTGGCAACAACAGCCTCTCTGACCTCACCTTTAAACCATGCTGGCAGTTTTTTGGACTTCCTTCCACTTTTCTTAAAGCGTGGAATACAGCTGGTCTGGGCTTCCAATATAGTATTTTTAAACAACACCCAAGCTTGATATAAGGCTTTGATCTTTGGAACTGCTCCTTTTAGGTTTTTTTAAACTATTTTCCTCATTTTATCATAGTCTCCCTTTCGAAAGTTAAAAGGTAGTACTGTGGATTTCCTTACCATTCCTCCTCTATTAATTAAATCAAACGCGATCATGCTGTGATCACTATTGCCAAGTGACCCCAATACCCTTATCTCTTGCACCAGATCTGGTGTTCCACTAAGGACTAGGTCCAAAATGGCTTCCCCTCTGATCGGTTCATGAACCAGCTGCTCCAAGAAGCAGTCATTTATTTCATCTAGAAACTTTATCTGCCTAGCATGTCTAGCCGTGACACTGACCCAGTCAATTCCGGGGTAATTGAAATCTCCCATTATTATTACTGTGCTGTAACTTTTGTTAGCTTCCCTGATTTCTTTGAGCATTTCATCATCCATTTGTTCATTCTGGCCAGGCGGTCGCCTTCCCCTTTTTGCATGGAATGTCAATCTACAGCAAATTTTGTTTCCTGCAAAACTTTAATCCTTTGTGACTCAATGACCTCTCTGACATAGAGCGCAACCCCTCCACCGATTTGATCAGTTCTATCATTACGATATAGTTTGTAACCAGGTATCACAGTGTCCCACTGGTTGTCCGCCTTCCATCATGTCTCTGAGATACCAATCATATCTAACCTCTAATTTACTGCTTTATATTCTAACTCTCTCATCTTATTTTTTAGACTTCTAGCATTTGCATACAAACATTTTAGAGACTGTATATTATTCATATTAATCTGGCTATCGGTAGACGGGGTAATTTGGAATCTTTAAGCTCTGTCTGCTCCGTTCTGAAGGGCATTTGGGCTACTTTTGTCTTTATTGGAACCTCTCTGCTGATATGCCCTAACTTCATTCTTTTGGTAGTATCCTTATCCAGAAACAAGCAGGAAGTCAGTCCTTACATATGGGTGACGTCGACGGAGCCCCCATGCGTAGAAAATCCCCAGCTTTTGAAAAAAGCCTTTGGGACTCCATCACGCATGTGCGGTCCCCTTCCCGCCCAATGGTGCCATCTTGCTCAGTCTCCTTTTTTCCACGGAGCCCAACGGACATCATCCCGTTTTCCCCGTGGAAAAAGTAGTAAAAGTTAGAAAATTGTGTTCTGCTTTGCCAGTTCGATGCCGGTTCCCTTCCCGCCTCCCCTTCCCGCCTTGGGACGGGACACTGGTATCGAGTCCGGTCCAATTTTTCGTTTTTGTCCTGAGAGACTTGCGTTCATGCTCTTTTTTTTCTTTCTTTTTAGCTGGCAGTCCGGTCTTTTGACCTTGCAGGGGTCCTTTTTCCCCTGATGGCTGCCAGCGGCTTTAAGAAGTGTGATCGGTGCACGAAACTGATGTCTCTCACCGACACACACGACTAATTTCTCCGTTACCTCGGGCCCGACCATGACCCCGTTGTCTGTGGCCCGTGCAAGAAGATGTCTTCCAAGGCCTTGAGGAGCAGGCAGCAGCAACATGACAGGATTTTTCCTGAGTCCGCACCTGCCTGGGCCCGGACCTCGTCAGAGGCATCGACCTCTCCAGAGGCCTCGACCTCTTGGGAGCTGTCTGATCCCGAGCAGCGTCAGGTGTCCTCTGAAACGGGGTCTCCCTCGTGGGAACATCCTGGAAGGAAAAAACCGTGAGAGCGGTGTCGTCTGAGAGCTCCGAGCGGCCTGGTCCCTCGTGGGCTCGGTCACGGAGCCTGTTGCACCACCCCAGATCCTTGGAGTTGGAGAGGCCTGCCAAACTCCCTCGAAAAGAACCGGAGACGCTGAAGAAGGTAAGCCCTGTCCTCGGCATGGACTCTCCTCCAGGAGAGCCGTCGTCGGGACCTGACCTGGGGGCTGCAGATCCTCCTGAACTCTGTCTCAGGTTGGCGGCCTTGGAGTGCAGCGTGTCTGCCTTCATGGACCAGCAGCAGGCGCTGATGGCCAGTCTCACACATCTGTCTGCCCTGTCCACCGGGACTTTGACGTCCAAATCGACCTCGGAGGCTGAGCCGATCCTCGAGACACTAAGAACTTGAGTCGATACTCGGCCGAGGTCCCCCTCGACCTCCCATTCGGGACCGAGGTCGTCTACGCCGATTCCCTCTGTGTCTGGGTGGTCGAGACTGAAGCCCTCGAGGCCGGAGCTGCTCCTTCAGAGGGGTCCAGTTGGGAGACGGAGGACGAGGAGTCTCCGGACACCCACCATACCAAGTATGTCCCGTCAGACTCCCCGGGATCTGAACCTCGGAGAAGGTCATCCTCGGAGGACACCCGGTTCTTGGACTTCGTCCGGGATATGGCAAAGGCTTTGTCTTTCCTGGTAGATGCCGAGGAGGAGCCTCGAGCTGAGGAGCTCGAGGTCCTGCAATATGACTTTCCTCTGAAGGAAGCACTTACTGTACTGGTGCCCCCCATTCTGGAACGGCTGATGCTCCACATGTGGGAGACACCGGCCTCATTCCCAGTCCTCAGCAGGCGAATCAATTCCATCTATCGAGTTCGCAAGAGCCCTGAGTTCCAAAAGGCACAGCTGCCGCACAACTCCATGGTTGTGGAATCGGCCATGCACCAGCTCAAAAGCCAGAAGATGCACTCCTCGGTGTCTCCTGGCCGGGAGACCCGCAACATAGGTGCTCTTGGCAGAAACTGTTACCAGGGTTCAATGCTGTCGTACCGAATTCAGATGTACCAGCTTTACATGGGCATGTACCTACGAGACCTGGCAAAGGAGATTGCCGGGTTCTCAGCTGGTCTCTCCGAGGGACCTTTGCAGCGCTTCCAAGTTTTTTCCACTGGGATCCAAGAGTGCTCGAAGTTTATAATTCGAGCAGCCTATGACGGCTTTGAGGCTTTGGCCCAGGTAGCTGCGGCCGGGATCGGTGCATGATACCAGGCATGGCTACAGTCATCAGACCTGGAGCCGTGGGTTCAGGACAAGTTGGTCGATGTCCCTTGCCTGGGTGAAAACCTCTTTGGCAAGTCCATGACTGAGAAGGCTGCCGAGATAGAGTCCGAGTACCTGACCTGGACAAGACTTGAGAAGAAGATATCTGCCCCTTCCAAGAAGAAGGGCTTGGGTAAGAAGCCCTTTTTCCCGAGGAAAGGATCAGCTTACCAAAACTACTCCATGTATCAGGCCTCCCCAGCAGGGGCAGCAGGCCAAGGGATGGGGGCAAGGCCCGCGTAAGCAAAAGGTCCCCAAGCCCCAGGCATTGGCTCCGGCCCAGCCTGGAGGAGGCTTTTGACTCCTAGCGCATAGTCCCTCTCTTAAAGGATGCAAGGCCCTGCACAAGAGGAAGGCTGACCCTGTATGCCCACAGGTGGCCATCCATCACAACAGACACCTGGGTTCTCCATAGTCCAAATGGGCCATTGGTTACATCTCACCCAGGCGCCTCCCCTCCCTCTTACTTTCCAGGGGAGCCTCTCAGACCCCCTCTCCACAGAGACCGCCTCATGAAAGAGTTAGCAGGTATTCTCGAGGATCAGGCAGTAGAACCGATGCCACACCACCTGCAGGGCACAGGCTTCTACTCCAGGCACTTTCTGGTACCAAAAAAAACTGGAGGCCTAAGACCTATCCTCGACCTGCAAAACTTAAACAAGTTCCTGGTGAGGGAAAAGTTCAAGATGCTTTCCCTTGGAATATTGCTGCTTTACCTCCTCCAGGGAGACTGGTTATGCTCCTTAGATCTCAAAGATGCATATACGCACATCTTGATTCATCCAGATCACAGACAATATCTAAGATTTGTAGTGGGAGGAAACCATTTTCAGTACAAAGTACTTCCATTTGGCCTAGCCTCGGCACCTAGGGTATTCACAAAGTGCCTTGCGGTGGTGGCGGCCTTCCTAAGAACTCAAGTGGTATTTGTCTTCCCCTACTTAGTTGACTGGCTCATCAGAGCCAGTCAGCTCTAGAAACCCAACAGGCCACGTCCCCCACTATCCAGTTGCTCCAGCACCTGGGCTTTGTGATCAACTACACAAAGTCCACTCTGGTTCCCACTCAGGGACTGGAGTTCATAGGGGCAAGGTTAGACACCCTTCAGGCAAGGGCTTATCTATCAAAATACAGGGCACAAAGACTTGTTGCCCTAGTACTGCAAGTGAATCGCAAATCCCGAATCTCAGCAAGACACTTTCTGTGCCTCCTTGGGCACATGGCCTCCACAGTGCATGTGACACCCAATGCCCGACTACACATGAGAACAGTTCAATGGTGCCTCAGGGACAAGTGGACACAAGGCACAGGTAGACTCAGAGACAACATCAGGATGTCCCAATGCCTGGTGAAGTCGTTGAAATGTTTGCTTCAGCCTCACAACCTTCTGGAGGGAGTGCCTTTTCAGCCTCCCACGCACTCGAGGGTGCTGACTACAGATGCATCCCTGCTGGGATGGGGTGCTCATTGCCAGCACATCTGCACTCAGGGTGTGTGGTCTCCGTGGGAGAGCGCACAACAAATCAATCTCCTAGAGCTTCGAGCGATCCGTCTAGCTCTTCGGACATTCTGCCAAACCATTGCTCATCAAACTGTCTTGATTCAGACAGACAACCAAGTGACAATGTTCTATGTGAACAAGCAAGGGGGTACAGGCTCTCGCATCCTATGTCAGGAAACCCTGGACCTATGCTCCTTTGCGGTCAGCCAGGGTATGTACCTCAAAGCGGTTTACTTGCCAAGTCAGGAGAACTTCTTAGCCGACAAGCTAAGCAGAATTCTCCAGCTGCATACATAGCCCAACAGCTCTTCCAATGCTGGGGGCGCCCATCCATGGATTTGTTTGCGAGTCCACTAAATCACCAGTTGCCTTGTTTCTGTTCCAGACAGCCACACCCACACAGGGTGGCTGCAGATGCTTTTCTAATATTATGGTCTGTGGGCCTCCTATATGCGTTTCCTCCCACGCCCCTGGTAGCTCAGACCTTATTCAAGATCCTTCAAGACAAAGCTTCGGTCATCCTTGTGGCGCCCAGGTGGCCAAGACAGCCATGGTTTCCGCTGCTCCTGCAGCTGGCGGAGGAGGCTCCAATTCCTCTGGGATTACAACCCAACCTCCTGTCGCAGGAGAGGGGCTCTCTTCTGCATCCCAACCTCAGGTCCCTCAACCTGATGACATGGCTGCTGAAAGGGTAGTCCTTGCACCACTTCTCCTCCCTAAAGAGATAGAGGATGTGCTGCTAGCCTCTAGGAGGCAATCGACTAGGAAAACCTACGCATTTAAGTGGCGTAGATTTGAGGTGTGGTGTGCTCAGCAGAGTGAGAACCCATTCTCCTGCCAGGTGGCAGTGGTGTTGCAGTATCTGCTTCATCTTTCAGATTTAGGCCTTAAGTCAAACTCGGTCCGAGTTCACCTGAGTGCTTTATCGGCACACCACTCTCCAGTGGAAGGACAACTTCTCTCTGTACATCCCTTGGTGTCCAGGTTCCTGAGAGGTCTGCTTCTGCTGAAGCCCCCAGTCCACCCCCCTGGTGAGCAAGTGGGATTTGAATGTGGTCTTAGAGCAGCTTACTCGCCCACCTTTTGAGCCGATGGCTACCTGCCATCTCCGCTTCCTGTCTTGGAAGGCGCTTTTCTTGGTGGCACTCACATCAGCCAGACAAGTGAGTGAGCTGCAAACTCTGGTGTCCGATAGACCATACACACGGTTCTATAGGAACAGGGTGGTGCTTCGCACGCACCCCAAGTTCCTTCCGAAAGTGGTCTCCTCATTCCACCTCAACCAGGAGGTGGTGCTTCCGACCTTCTTTCCCAGGCTCCGTGCCAGCCGGGCAGAAGCAGTTCTGCATACCCTGGACTGTAAGAGGGCGTTGGCCTTCTACATGGAGCATACACGGGGACATCGAAGAACTCCTCAGCTCTTCATCTCTTATGACCCCAGTAAGCTGGGGATGCCAGTCTCCAAGTGTACGTTGTCCACCTGGGTGGCAGATTTCATTGCCTGGGCATACAGGGTGGCCGATCTCCCGTTGCAGAGTCGAGTCACGGCCCACTGGATCAGGGCTAAGGCCACATCAGTGGCTCACTTCCCCTCTGTTCCGCTGGCAGACATCTGCAGGGCTGCAACCTGGTCTTCAAGCCAGACTTTTGCAGCCCATTATGCCTGGATAGGGAGTCTCAATGGGACAGTGCTTTCAGTCAGGCTGTAATCCGTAATCTGTTCGAGGTTTAGGCAACTCCTACCCTCCGACCCTTTGGTGTCAGGCTACCGGAGTGTTACGTTCTCGGATGAACTCCTATCATGGCTGCTGCAGCTCGTCTAGAGGGAGCCTATTTTTCAGTTATGGGTTCTCGGTAGCCTATAGCTAGGGAGTCCTATATGTGAGGACTGACTTCCTGCTTGTTCCTGGAGAAAGCGTAGTTACTCCCCTGTAACAGGTGTTCTCCAGGGACATCAGGAATCAGTCCTCACGACCCTCCCTCCTCCCTCCTCCCCTGGAGTTGCAGTCCTTTGATTAAATTTTATCCTTTTGCCGTCTTTTTAGCTATGTCATTTGACTGAGCAAGATGGCACCCTTGGGCGGGAAGGGGATCGCGCATGTGTGATGCAGCCCCAAAGGCTTTCTTCGAAAGCTGGGAATTTGCTCCGCATGGGGGCTCCGTCGATATCACCCATATGTGAGGACTGATTCCTGCTGTTCCTGGAGAACACCTGTTACAAGTGAGTAACTACGCTTTCAAGGATACATTGTTCCGAGCCATGCGCTCTTGGGCGACTGTCGGCTCTCCCCTATTATCTAGTTTAAAAGCTGCTCTATCTTCTTTTTAAAGGTTAATGCCAGGAACCTGGTTCCATTCTGGTTAAGGTAAAGCCCATCCCTTCGGAAGAGCCCCTTCTTTCCCCAGAATGTTCCCCAGTTCCTAACAAATCCAAAACCATCATCCTTGCACCATCTCATCCATGCATTGATACTCCGGAGCTCTGCCTGCCTTTTGGATCCTGCGCTTGGAACGGGGAGCATTTCGGAGCCTACCTAAAAGCCTAAATTTAGTCTCCAGAACTTCCCTACCACATTTTCCTATGTCATTGGTACCGACATGTACCAAGACGACAGACTCCTCCCCAGCACTATCTAAGACCTTGTCTAGGTGGCGCGTGAAGTCTGCTACCTTCGCACCAGGCAGGCATGTTACCAGGCAATCCTCACATCCACCAGCCACCCAGCTATCTACATGCCTAATGATCGAATCACCAACTATAACGGCTATCCTAACCCTTCCCTCCTGGGCACATGGCCCTGGAGAAACTTCCTCGGTGCGAGAGGGTTTTACATCACCTGGAGGACAGGTCCTAGCTACAGGATCACTTCCTGCCACACCAGGGTGATGCTCTCCTGTCACGTGACCTCTCTCCTCCATGGCAACAGGGATGCTGCCAGACTGGAGATGGGACTTCAATACTATATCCCTGTAAGTCTCGTCTGTGTACCTCTCTGTCTTCCTTATGTCCTCCAAGTCTGCTACTCTAGCCTCCAGATATCAGACTCATTCCCTGAGAGCAAAGAGCTCCTTGCATCTAGTGCATAGGTGGCACTTAAAGGATCAAGGCAGACCTTAGTGAGAGGGTATGTAGAAATTATATAAGCATAAGAAAGTTTTATAGCCTCATCCTCTTCGGTATCATACTGTGGGGAAGCACGATGTTAGTGTCTGGAATGATGTGAATGGTTCAGAGGAATTATAACAGAAAAAGGAGAAATTCCTACAACTGAGCAAGGTAAGACATCAGAAGCATTAGTAAACTTAAAATAGAGGCAGTAATCTGAGCAGAGGAAGGCAAGTCCAGCCTGAGCTTCAAGATTAGATGTTGAGCCGTCCCATCGAAGCTGATTACCTAGCCAATTTTGATTAGAGGGAACATAGTAAGACATAAATGAGGCTTGACAAGCCATCATAACATTATAGAGTTTGATGAGAGCAGTAATGTTTTTCTTGCAATGCTGGGCTATAAGATTATCACAGGACCAGGGCAGTGGTTGGGAACCTCCCCAAGTAGAAAAACAATTAGCAAAAGTGCAGTGTACTTGTGTTTCGTTGGTAATAGTGATGGTAGCATTAATTGATGTCTTTGAGGAAAGAAAAGAACCAACTGAGATATTAAACTTATGAGTGGTGGGATCAAATGTATAATTTACAAGAAAAAGTAGTTTGATTAAGGGGGCCGATACATAATACTGTGTAATCTATTGTACAGGCAAGGGACTCACCAAATATTCCTGTAAGGTTTCGGTGTGTCCATGTGTCCTTGCAGAACTTTGATTTCATGGCTGTGTCCGTCCACGGGTTAGGATGAGCAGTTCCTTCATAGAAAGTAATTGTGCAGCAAGAGGCAACTGGCCTATAGCTTGCACAACTGGGGTACAAATGAAGCAATCTGACAGAATAAGGAGACGAACACCTTCTAACACAGTCTGTTTCCATGTGTTCACTCTATTATTCAGAATCATATTCTGTATCTGTGACACCCATGAGATGGATCTAACATGAAGTAAGTGCGATGTATTGAAGTATTCAATGAATAGGATAGAGTAGAGAAAAGAAAAGAAAAGAGAAGGGACAGAGCAAGAAGCAGGATGTAGAAGAGTAACATTGGTATCAGGAGAGAGTGAAGAAGTAAGAGAAAGGAAATAAAAACTGTAACTAACAGTAAAATTATTTTAATTTGCAAGTAGGACATAAGGGATTATTATCTGGAGTCATTATGCAATTAAGTGTCCATTCAGTCTCTGTTATAGTTGGAATAGCAGTTGAAGGAGCTGGCAAAATATCTCTGCAATGGACCCACATTGAAACACCGTTCAATTGTACTGCTGTGGCAGTAACAGCTATCACTGTATGAGGTCCAGTATACAATGGCTGGTCCCAATACATTCGCACCGGGATTTTTCAGTAACCAAATCAGAGCTGAAAGGTGTTTGGTAAAATGTCAGTAGGTGGCGCTCGTAGATCAAGTCTTTGCTGGATCAGTGAGACAGTAGTTTGGAGTCCTGAAATAAAAGCAGAAAATACATCGGGTAATGTTTTGTTATCCTGAAATGGAACAAGGTATAATATGTTCCATGAATACCTGTAAAACCTCTGCTGCTGTTTCCTTTTTGAAAGTGAATGCTTCTACCCATTGTGAATATGGACATACCAGCACAAGTAGGAACCTCCTTACCCCTACATGGTTTTTGCTTGTCAGTAAAATCAATATGCCAGGTCATAAAAGGGCCTCAGGTTTAGGAATGGTTTCATCGGGTGTGCATCCCTTCTTGTGTGGAGTATTGGTAAAGCAAAGATGACCACAGTGTGGATTAATTTTCTCATATCTGGGCACCAAAATTGTTCTAAGGATAACTGAAGCCTAGAACAGCTATCATGGTTAGAAGAGTGCATTAGGGTTGTTAAATGCACTAATGATGTAGCTGAAATACACATTTTACCCGAAGGATGCACCCATATTCCTTTTTCCTTGGTACAACCTGTTATTTTCCACCTAGCTAATTCATTCTGTACAACATTCTCCTGTAACTCTGTTACCTGGACTTGGGATTGAGTTGATCATGTAGTTACCATGATGGCTTGAGAATCAAAATGGCTTGAAAATCAAATGTGGTTTCTTGTGCTAGTTGATCTGCTACTGCATTCCCATACTGCTCCCATGTCATTACTTGCTGATGTGCAGCGACCCATTCGCATGCAGTCAAATAACCTTTGCTACTTCGTTCAATTAATTCTTCAAATATTTCTGTCAAGTCTTTGGATGACAAAAAACATCTCCTAGCCCAAAGCGCACTATAAGTGTGCAATGAGCAGAAAACATACTGTGAATCTGTATATATTACTAAATGTTTATTCTGATTCTGCCTTAGCACCTGGGCTAGTGCTGCCAACTCTGCTCCTTGTACACTGTTTCCAGCAGGCATCAAGTATTGGGCTTCCTGCCTAATTTCTCCCTGTAAATTCAACTGGCACAATGCAAACCCAGAAACATTCTGTCTTTGGGACCCATCAATGAACCAATATTCAGTATCCTTAGGAACATCACTCGAAGGACAAGTCCCAACCTGGGCCTGCTTTCTACTTTAGGCATTTGTAAGCAGTCATGTACAAGTAGTCGCTTCTAATATTTCTTGTAAAGAACTGAAGGGATCACTAGCTGGCATTTTTCTGTGCTCTATATGACTACGCAGTGAGTGAGCTATACAATCTCCAACCCTCTCAGATAGGAAATGTATCATTTTGGACTTTAAAATAGCATACAGTTGATGATGATTGTTCAACACCATGTTCAGGGGTGTCATATATGATTAAAGTTTTTCTATAGTATGAATGCAGCTACTATAGCTTGTTCACATTCAGTAAATCCTCTTTCTACTGTGGAGAAGGTGCCAGACAGATATCCCACAACTTTTCCTCCTTTCTTTGAAGCTACTGCTGCCCAGCTAAAAGAATTATGAACGCAATGAACTTCTATGCTTTTGTTATGATCTGGCAGGACCAATCCTGGTAACTGATCTAAATCTTCAATAAGCTCAACTAAAGCCTGAACCTCTTCAAACTGTAACTGTAATGGCAGACTGCCCTTAGGATTCCCTTTCAAATGTTTCCTGAACGCTGCTATACGTGTACTGTATGCTGGAATCCAAAATCTACTGTAATTTAACAATCCTAAAACTGCCTTTAATTCTTTAACAGTTGTGGGTTCAGTAATTTGTAATAAAGCCTTCTGAAACGACGGGTCCAGTAATTTCTCTTCTTAAGTGTCATTCCTAGAAAGGTTACTTTTTTCTGACTAAACTGTAATTTCTGCTTGTTCACCTTGTAACCTCCAGGAACCTGTAAAAGTCCTCATTTTCTGCTGTTAACAACAAATCATCAACATACTGTATTAATGCAACTGTAGAGGGCAGCATTTGTTTAAATTCCATCAAATCTTTTTCTAAACACCTTGGGGGCCATTCCGTACAGTATATCCAAGCCCCTTTGTGCCCATTCGGAATCAGATGCAAAGGGTAAACATTAATCTCCAGGAACAAGCAGGACTGTAGTCTTCACATATGGGTATCGTCGGTACTGACAGAGCCTGTGTAGGAACGCTCTCCAGCGTCCAATAGGAACGCTTTTGGGAGCATCCCTCAGCACATGCGCGCTGCCTTCCCGCCTTTCCAACTGTCCCTCTTCAGTTCTTTGTTTTACGCGGAGCCGATAGGTCACATACCCTGTCACCGCAGAAAATTTCTTCTTTAAACTTGTTTTTCTTGTGGTCGCGGTTGCCTCCGCTCGACGCCTACCGGTACCGCCGGTTCTCTTTTCTTCTTTTCAAAAAGAAAAAAAATATATATATATATACTTCTGAAGTGTTTCTCTTCAGAAACTTTTTCTTTTTGGTGCTAGGCGCCGTTTTGGGCATTAGGCCCCATTTACCTGAAAAATGGAAAAAACAGCTAGTGGTTTTAAAAAATGTACTAAGTGTGGCGGTACCATTTCCGTCACCGACATCCATGACTGGTGTCTCAAATGTTTAGGCCCTGACCATTCTTCATCGGAGTGTTCCTCTTGTATGGGGATGACTAAAAGAGGAAGACAGAACCGAGCTGCAAAGCTCGGTACCCTCTTTTCTTCAGATGCGATGTCCATTGCATTGACATCTTCTAGAGCCTTGTCTTCTTCCCATGGATCTCAGGTAACTAAATATAAGAGCCAGTCCTCAAAGGGTAGATCTCCTTCCAAGCATCGAGAAGCCATTGGCATTGCCCTTGAGGAAACTATACCGGCAAAACAGCCCCGGCGGGAGGCTTTGGCCTCCAAAGCACTAACGGGGCTCCAGGATGTTCTCTAGGCCTTGACCTTGGCAGAACTACTGGTGCCATGCTCAGGGGTTCAGGCTGCTTCTACTGGTACCGACACCCAGACATCAGCAGCGTCGATAGGCCAGAGATTCCTTGCTGTCGAACGCAGTCTTGCAGCTCTCCTTACAGCTGCGGTACCGTTACCGCTACCGACAGTTCAACGGGCACCAGTTCTGATACCTATACCGGTGCTGGTACCAGCACCGAAGGTACTGGCCCCGGTGGGAATTCTGCCCATGCCGACTTTTTCAGACATTGACAGATCAGTACCAGACCAACTCGGTGCCGACTTCGATCGATACCAATACCGTGCTTTGCATGAACATCTGGATCAGAGATGCTTCGAATCTTCCAGTTCCGATGACTCGGATAACTCGGTTGGTACCAGAGTACTTCTTCCGGAAGACTCTTCTCCTCAATGCAGAATGTCTCCTCCGGAGGACATGTCTTTTCAGGATTTTATTCGTGATGTGGCCCAAGGCCTATCAATCACGGTAGCTCCTGAAAAAGAACCTAGAGCCAAAGGAATTGGAAATACTCCAATACCCTAAGGCTCCCAAAGAGGCTACCCTGCCCATTCATGAAATTCTTCATGATTTAATGCTCAGAATGTGGGAAACACCTCTGACCACATCTCCTCATTCTAGGAGACTCGATACCATGTATCAAGTTCCACCATGTCCTGGTTTTCAAAAGACTCAGCTGCCACACATGGTAGTGGAATCAGCCATGTATAGGATGAAAAGTGCAAGAAGACATGCCTCCAATCCTCCAAGTCGTGAATGCAGGACCCTTGACGCCTTTGGGCGTCGAACATTTCAGGCTTCCATGCTTTCAGCTAGGATCAGCTCATATATTTTATATATGGGAATGTTCCTTAAAGAAGTCACAGGAGACTTGGAGCTTATGAGCCCCCTTCTCCCTGATGACAAACGACAAGACTTCCTTATGCTTGTCAAGCTTGCTCAAGACGTTTCCAAGTTTGTAAATCGTGCAGCCTTTGACTGCTTTGAATGCATCAGCAGAACTTCTGCTATTGCCATTGGTGCACGTCGGATAGCCTGGCTTCAGGCATCAGACTTGGAGACTTGGGTACAGGACAAATTGGGAAACATCCCTTGCACAGGAGAGAACCTCTTTGGCAAGAATTGGCAGGAAAAGGCTAATTGGATAGATACTGACAATCTCACTTTAGACAGATTGTCAAAATCTACAGCCACTCCAGCCAAAAAGAAACCCTGTAAAAAAACCTTTTTCAGCAAAAAGAGGAAGTTTTATCCATCCTATACCCAGCAAGGGCAAGCTCAGGGTCAAGTTGCCCAAAAGGGACAACACAAACAATCCAGACAACAAAAGAAGCCAAAAGGCCTGAGAGCTCAACCAGATCCACAGGCTCAACCCCCTCAAGGGCTTTGACTCCTTCCTAGAGAGCTTAGCTTTCCTGCCTCTGAAGGGTCCAGAACCCCTAAACATTCCAGTCAGGTTGTGTCTTATTGTCAACAGATGGCACCAAATAACAGCAGAAAATTGGACTCTGTCCATTGTAGGGGAGGGGTACAAGCTTCCTTTTCACAGCAAGCCCCTTCCTACAATCGTAAGACAGTTCAATTCCCAAACCTCTCCAGGCAATTTACTGGATCAAGAGGTCTCAACACTCCTTGCTCAGGAAGCAATAGAGGAAGTGTCCATTCCCCAACAGGGTACAGGATTCTACTCATCCTATTTTCTTATTCCAAAGAAAACAGGACCTCAGAGAATTTAACAAATATCTGTTCCGAGAAAAGTTCAAAATGATTTCTCTGGGAACTCTTCTGCCATACCTTCAAAGTCAGGATTGGCTTTGCTCTCTAGATCTAAAGGATGCATATACTCATATTCTGATCCATCAAATCACAGGAAATTCTTGCGATTACTTTTCAAGGGAAAACACCTCCAATACAGGGTTCTTCCTTTTGGTCTGGCTTCGGCACCAAGAGTATTCACAAAATGCATGGCAGTAGTAGCTGCATTCCTGCGAACCCTAGGGATATTTGTCTTCCCTTACTTGGACGACGGGCTCATTCGAGCTCCCACGATTCCAGATGCCAGCTCTGCACTGTCTCGCACAATGTGAATTCTCCAATACTTGGGATTGGTCATAAACTTCCCAAAATCCCAACTTGTTCCTTCTCAGACCCTGGAGTTCATAGGAGCTTGTTTAGATACCAGACAGTCAAGGGCTTTCCTCCCACAGCCCCGCTGTCTTTGCATAATGCAACTAGCTTCTCAAGCACCGGGAAAGTCCTCTCGAACTGCTCGAGAACTGCTTCAATTACTGGGACATATGGCATCCACAGTTCATGTAGTTCCATATGCTCGCCTCCACATGTGAGCCGCCCAGTGGACACAGGCCACAGGACGTCTGTCGGACAATATATCAAATTCACAATGATTGATCTTGTCCCTACAATGGTGGCAATCATTGGAGAATCTTTTAGTGGGGTCTCCTTTCCAACAACCCCCATTCCAGGCCAGCCTAACAACAGATGCAAGTGGGATGGGGAGCACACCTGCACCATCTCTCCACCCAGGGTACCTGGACTCCACAGGAGACTTGTCTTCACATAAACCTCCTAGAACTAAGAGCAATCTATCTAGCTCTTCGAGTATTCCATGCCCAGCTCAGCTACAAGACAGTCCTAGTCCAAACGGACAATCAAATAGCCATGTTCTACGTGAACAAGCAGGGCGGAACAGGCTCTCTGTCATTATGCAACAAAGCTTTACGACTATGGGCCCTCGCCAGAGAGCATCAAATTTACCTTCTCGTGGTATATCTTCCAGGCATTTAAAACCTTTGGGCAGACAAACTCAGCCGAGTACTGCTGCCTCACGAATGGTCTCTTCATCTAGACCAGGTGATAAAGATATTTCACATCTGGGGAACCCCAGACATAGACCTATTTGCAAATCCACTGAATGCCAAACTTCCACGGTTCTGTTCCAGAATTCCGGCTCACAATTGCCAGGCAAGGGATGCCTTCTTCCTTCACTGGAGTCAGGACTTCCTCTATGCATTCCCACCCATTCCCCTCATCCCCAAAACACTCTTCAAGCTTCAGAGAGATGGAGGTCGTATGATCCTCATAGTGCCATGGTGGCCATGACAAATGTGGTATCCCCTGCTTCTACATCTCTTCAAGCTGCACCTCTGGAGTTAGGGTGTGCTCCAGACCTTCTCTCCCAAGAGAACGGGATGCTATGGCACTCGAATCCCCAGTCCCTGCATCTCAGGGCCTGGTTGCTGAAAGCCTAGACCTGCAGGATCTTAACCTTTCCCAACAGGTAAAGGATGTCCTTCAGGCTTCCAGAAAACCTGCCACAAGACGTTCTTACGCCTTCAAGTGGAAACGCTTTACTATATGGTGTTCTCAAAAGGGCTTATATACCCTTGTGATACCTTTGGAATCGGTACTAAAGTACCTACTTCATTTATCAAATTCTGGTCTAAAGAAAAATTCAGTAACAATCCATCTTAGTGCAATTGCAGCTTCCTATAAGCCTCTAAATGGACAGCCAATTTCCTCTCATCCACTCATTGCAAGATTTATGAGAGGTCTTCTATTAACAAAGCTTCCCATCAGGCCACCACTGGTGGCATGGGATTTAAATCTAGTTCTCGGACAGCTCATGAAACCGCCCTTTGAATCTTTAGCCACTACAACCCTAAAGTTTTTATCCTGGAAGGTCATCTTCCTAATTGCAATCACCTCCACACGTCGCATTAGTGAATTGCAAGCTTTAGTGGCTGATTCCCCTTATACAAGGTTTCACCATGATAAGGTTGTTTTCAGAACTCATCCACATTTTATGCCAAATGTGGTTTCGCCTTTTCATTTAAATCAATCGATTTACCTTCTTGTATTTTTTCCGAGGCCTCATGCCTCTAATGCAGAAAGGAACCTTCATACTTTGGACTGTAAAAGAGCCTTGGCTTTTTACCTACAAAGAACACAGCATCATATAAAGTCTTCTCAACTGTTTGTTGCTTTTGATTCTAGTCATTTGGTACTTCCAGTCTCCAAAAGGACTCTATCTAAATGGATTGCACAATGCATATCCTTTACTTATGAGAGTAAGTGTCTTCCTCTTCAAGGCCATGTCACAGCACATAATGTGAGAGCCATGGCAGCTTCTATGGCTAACCTTCATTCTGTGTCTATCGATGACATCTGTCGAGCAGCCACCTGGGCTTCGGTGCACACCTTTACAGCCCACTACTGCCTAGATAAAGCCTCCCGTCGGGATACCTTCTTTGGCCAGGCTGTTCTTCAACATCTCTTTCAGACTTAATTCAACTCCTACTCACCAACCCTGGTAGGATGCCAGAGATCCATGGGAGGAAGCATGGTCCACCTCACTATAGGTGGCAGCTTCCTGGGGCTATCTCCCCGGCATCTTCAGCTAGGGAGTTCCCATATGTGAAGACTACATTCCTGCTTGTTCCTGGAGATAGCGTAGTTACTCACCTGTAACAGGTGATCTCTGGGAACAGCAGGAATTTAGTCTTCACAACCCACCCACCTCCCCTAGGAATAATTGTCTCTCTATTTCTCTGTCTCTTTCCAATCTCCCTCTATCCTTTCACTCAGCTACAAACTTAACTGAAGAGGGACAGTTGGAAAGGTGGGAAGGCAGCGTGCATGTGCTGAGGGATGCTCCCAAAAGCGTTCCTATTGGACTCTGGGGAGTGTTCCCATGCAGGCTCCGTCGATACCGACGATACCCATATGTGAAGACTAAATTCCTGCTGTTCCCGGAGATCACCTGTTACAGGTGAGTAACTATGCTTTCTGATCCCGCAGGCACGTATGTGCAGGCTGGGACTTGATTCCCATCGGCCTGCACGTACAGGCCCCTGCCCGGCTAACTCAGTCAAGGCCTCCTGCCTGGCCATCGACGACTTTCTCTTTTCCCAGCAGCCCGACCCCCAATCTGGCCTCCCATAGGAATCTCCTGCGGGGAATCTCCTGCACCCACCTCACCTGCTTTCCTTGGCCGGGCCTCCCGTCCCCCAACGTCTAGAGGGACATTCCACCTCCAAGGTGGAATAAGTCCCCCATCCATTCTGCCGGCCCCAGACATACAGGGCCGATGTCAGAATCGGCCCTGTATGTCTGGGGCCACGGACTGCCCACTGCCTGCCCTAACAATGCCTCTGTACCCCCCCCCCCCCTTTCCACCCCTGTCTAAGCCTCCCCATACAAACACCATCTTCATACAGGGAGGTTAGTAAGGGATGGCAAAGGGGGCCGAATAATGTGGTTCAGAATGCCTCCTCTTGTGAATATGGGGGGACTGTCGGTATATCCTTGAGGAAGTCGTGTCCACTATTAGTGTTGTCCATTATACTGAGATACCAGAAGGGGCCTACTATTGTGATGAACTGGGATACCGACATGCATTTGAAATATCCAGGACATTGTTAAATTCTTTTAAAGGATTCTGCTTTAGGAGGGTGGCAGGGTTTGCTACTAACAGGAATTCTGTCTCCACTACTGAACTGAGTCCTCTCAAATCATGCACTATCATTTTCCATTTGGCTTTCTAACAGGAAATAAAGGCGTATTGTAGGGAGAGATACAGGACTCAATTATCCCATTTTCTAACAAAACCTGTATCTCTTCTTGTGCTCCTGCCACTGCCTCGGGTTGTACTGGGTATTGAGGAACTTTAGATTCCTCACAACTTGTATGCAGCTTTATTTGTAGGGGCTCTGCTGACTGAATCTTTCCAAAGGGTGTTTTTGCATTTGCCCAAAACTCATCAGAAACGTGATCTAATACTTCCTGTCTCTCTAATGTGCTACTCTGTAGAGGGAAAAAGATCATTTGGACCTGGAAAGCAGTTAATAAATTCCTACCCATTAAATTCACAGGGCAATTAGGGACATAAAAGAAAGGATGGCACACTCTCTCATTCATTCTATTTACTTCTAATGGGACGGTTAACTGGGTATTATTAGGTGTGCCATCGAACCCCGTAGTCATAGATGTCTTATTTGATAATTTGACACCTGGAGGTAATTTTCTTAACATGGAAGATCTTCGCCCACTATTTTGTTTCATGTTCTATATCTTGCCATGTTTGCTCTAACGCCGCAACCCTTGAAATTTTCTTAGCTAATTGTTTAACCTCAGGAGCTTCATAAACATTTGCAACTAGGGGCTTATCTTCTTTTCCCTTATTCAGGACAGGATACAGCCTGGTATACCACTTATTTTTAGTTGTTTCAGGCTGGGGAGCAGTAGGCAGTTTGTTATAAGGTGGAAGTGGTTCTTGAATGCCATCTATCCCCCCCTAAAGCACATCGTGTCTGTTGCCATAAATCAAAATGCTATAAGCGTTTCACTAGGTTCTGCCCCTTTTTCTAATTTCCAATATGATCTAACAATTGACGCATTTTGTGGGAGTCCAGGGAGCCATCCTGTGGCCACGAGAATGCAGCATCCTTGGAAGCCCACTTATGCTGATTATACTGATCTATTGTTTTCGCTAGCAAGGGAAATTTCTCCTTAACCTGTTCTATGGGACTCTTATTCATTTTGCTAAATACTAGGATACTAAAATGCGACTTAATTAACAGTAAGAGTATATAATAAAGAAAATAACTGCTTCTTACCAAGCCTTCTGCAGAAATCCAAAAATACTCACGCATCTTCTCTTCACTTCATTCACTTGTCTTCGTTTTTGCCACAGTCGACCAGCAACATAAGGGCGATGATGGCATATCACGTCAGGGTCACCAAATATCTTGAGGAGTTTTAGATTGCGCTGCCGTGTTGCATCTCAAAGATATAATATAGACCTCGTACTGATCCAATCAGACTCTGACACTTTCTTAGATTAAAAGTTTACGTATTTATTATAAGTAATAAAAATGGCTAGAAGGAGTACAGCTTCCCTTGCAAGCCCACTCGGAACCAAGAACATATAGATTTCCTGAATATCAATCATCCATCAATGTTCCCTTAATGACGAGGAAAGATTCAGTTGAGGGATATGCACACATGAAAGAACACTGATAAAGTTATTGCTAAGAGTTCCCCTGAAGCAGTGCTCCAAGGGAATCTGAAACATGAATTCATGTCAGGGCAGCTGGATGGGATGATCAACAGCTATTTGAGATAAAGATAAGTGATTTTAAATGCAAAAATAAATATCTATAAAAAATGCATTTTTATAGAGACCGATGATGGTACTAAGAGTTACAGTATGTGTTTGATATACACACTAATGCCCAAACTGAGGGTCTCTTTATAAAATAATTTAAAGTTACATTCTTTCATAAGTGTTACATGACAAGGTGACGTGATAATTGTGGGACTGGATTATATGTATACTTAGTTCATTGTGGGATTACTCCTGCTGAAGATCATACTATATTGTTGTTTTTGTCAAGAAGCAGGTGTAAATTCAGACATGGTAAATTTTGGCCATAAACATGCATCCCTTATATGACATATGGGGTATATATGTATCTTTTTGCCCTGCCTAGATTATTCCTCTGACACCTCCCCATGTAACTTGTACATGATTGAGGCAGACACATGCAAAATGGAGCCCTTCTAAAATGGATTTTTGCACATGAATATAATTTGCATATGTGTATGCCGCCACATCCATGTGCAAAACACATATAAGGTTTCTAGAATAACCCCCTTAGTGTGTTCTAATTAGCACACGCTGAAATACTTGTTTCCTTGGTTGCTCAGGGTAATTGGCATTCACTTATCTCCATGGCTTTTGACTATTTATTTAGCTTCTTTTATATAACGCTTTATCTAAAAGTCAAAACGCTTAACAATTTAACTGGAACACTGACTTTACAATGTAATATAAAATCAATACAGATGCAAAGTACTGTTAACTTCTAACTTAACATCAACTAAGAACTAGGTACATAACTCCTACAGTCTAAGGGTACTGTGCTTTGTTATGATTAACTTTTTTTTAGTAAGAAAACATACTTAGCTCTCTCTACTGAAGTGTTTGATGAAAAGATGAGTTTTCAGCCTTTTTTAGAACTCTGCTAGATCAGGAATGGCATGTATGCTCTCTAAGCGTGTATTCCAAATGTCTGGTGCATAGAGCGAAAAGGCTCTGTTGGAAGCAGTTTGGCTGCTCTTCACATTCAGAATGGGGATGATGAATGTGTTCTGCATATTGGTTCTTCTAGATCTGTTATTTTATGTTCTTTATAATAATGATTGGAGGTACACCAAAGAAAAGTCATGGGATATTTTTAATATTATCAGTATAGCCTTGTATTTAGTTTATCCTATAACAGAAAGCCAGTGTAGCTGTTTCAGAATTGGTTTATTTGGTTTGCTCTGGGTGCCCTGTAGAGAATACGGGTGGCAATATTTTGAGCCATCTGTAGAGGATGAAGTGCATGCATACTTTGGTAAGTCTTGGAAGAGAATATTACAGTAAACAAGGTGTGGGAACACTAATGCTTGAAAGACTGCGCGGAAGTCTCAGACATTGAGTAATGGTCGTAGGTGCTGAACTGTATATTAGCCTTATGATGTTTCTGATGTGCAGCTGTAAGGTTAGATGCTTGTCTAGAGTTACTATATTGGCCTTTTAAAGCTAGGAAAATTGGTGAAGAGGAATTCTGTTCAGTGTTTGGTATTCTAGTTTGCTTAAGACCTTGAAAAAGGCGAATAAGCAGCTAAAATGAGCTTGCTGATGATCAAGTTGCAATAAGGAATACAAAAAAGAGTTATATGAATCTAAAAAAGATAAAATAAAATGGCTTTGGGAAGGCTAACACTGTTCTAATGCCAAAATGTTTCAAGAATAAATTCAGTCATACTTTACTAAGTCTGCGTCACTGAGAAGAAAAATGATGCTTAAAATTGTTTATTCGCTCTAGTTTTCAGTTTAAACTACTGGGTCAGTACATATGACCTCGACTTCAGAAATGCTAAGGGAAGGGATCTCAATTTAAACCATAAATGACTAAAATACATACACATCTTTGACTGGATTTGTGATAAATCTATGTTTTGTTTACTTGCTTTTCATGCGAAACGATTAGAGGCCAATTCCAAGTTGTGCATCCCCAGGCCATCTGGATGGCTTGGGGATGCATCCGATTCTGCTCCCGTGGGGCTAGATGTCCCCGTGGGAGAAGAATCGTGGCATAGTGGCTGCACATCCAGGATATACCCCGATTCAGGAACCCTGGTCGTTCAGCCAACTACCCGCCTAGCTCAGCCAGGCTCCTGAATGGAACTGTAGCGCTATGTGACAAGCTGCAGTGTAGACACTGAATAAGGTCTGAAATGAATACTAATGCATAAATAGTCATTTCTTGCTTTTTGTTTCATACTACTTTTTTAATGAATTGTATTTAAATTACCCTTTGGCTGATTTTTAAACTGTTAAACAAAGATGACAGGTGAAATATTATCAAGGTCATATACGGTTGTGGTGAACATTATTGGCAGCCTTGCAGTTCAATCCCTTAATGTCCAAGATATCCTAAAAATTTCATCAACATCTCTTCTGCTTTTGACATGGTATCACATAACATCCTCTTAAGCAGACTAAAAGACATAGGCCTATGCAACACCACCAACAAAAGGTTCCTAACATACCTCAGTGCCAGACAGCAGAGTCAAAGTAGACACACACACCTCTGCTCCATTCCACACAACGCAAGGGGTCCCCCAAGGATCTTCCCCTCTCCTTCTGCAAGACCCCTTTTCTGCTTGTATGCTTCCTTTGTCTAGTATGCCTGTTCTTTTCTTTATTGTCCTATTAATATTGTAACTTCTTTTCCTTTTCCCGGCTACTGGCCAATTACTTTTGATTTTTGACTGTGTGTACACAGAAAGGCAGTATATCCAATTTAATAAACTATAAACTCTCTGCTCTTCTTTTTAACATTTATATACAGCCAGTCTGCAATATCTTCAAAAAGCACAATTTAAGATACGCTATCTATGCCGACGACATCATGGCATACACCCCTATCAACCTGGACTCTCCAGACTACTCATCCATGACAAATTGTCTACAAGAGATATCCACATGGCTTTCCAAAAATAACTTAAACATAAATATGAATAAAACTTAGGCACTATTCATCACACGCAATACTCTGTCCAACTTCCCTACCTCAATAGCAGTGGCAAACTCTATCATTCCAATTAAAGATGAAGTTCGTTACCTTGACTGTTCGTTACTCTTGACCGTCATCTAAACCTACAACCTCACATCAATAAAATCACTAAGAATGCATTCTACAAGCTTGCCACCATATGTAGACTTAAGCCCCTCCTCAAACAGGAACACTTCAGATCAGTTTGTCAAGTAAGCATAACTCCTATCCTGGACTATTGCAATGCCATCTATCAAGGTTTACCTAAGCAAGCTACAAAATCTCTACAATTAGCACAAAATACTGCTGCCAGAATCATCACTGATTCAAATAAGATCACGTAACACCCCTGCTTCATCAACTCCATTGGCTTCCAATTACCGCACGAGCCAGATACAAATCTGCCCTGACTATATTCAAAATAAGAAACAACATGTCAGCGGGAGTCCTAGAGGAGATGTTCTGCACCAGTCACAGCAACAGGCCTAAGAGACAAAGCATGAAAGACACCATTCCTACACCCCCAGCATACAACGATTCAAGAGAATCAACCACAAAAAGAGCATTCTCCTATGCTGTACCTGCTATCTGAAACGTGCTCCCTGCGAAACTGAAGGACTTCAGAAAACAACTAAAGACCTTCCTCTTTTCTAATCAACTCAATGAACCCACTTAGCTCTTGAACAGTTGAACCACCACTTAATACTTTAGAGTTCACAAATTACCTATGTAAATATGTTCTCTGTAAATTTCATTCTCTGTAAATAGGTTTTGCCTCAATGCATCTCCCGCATGTCCCCCCCCCTCCTTATAACAAGTTTTCTGTAAATGTGTGTTTTATAAAGAGTTCCCTGTAAACATCTGAGTTATAATGTAAACTGCTTTGATTTAATGAGAAAGCGGTATAGAAAAACTGTTAAATAAATAAATAAATAAATATGCACCCATATTTGACACATAAAGGAATCAAATAAAACAAAACTAATTTAAAAAAGGAAATAGTATAAAAACTGCAACATTGTTAGGACAAGTAGCCTGAGGAAGAGCTGAAGAGTGGCGCGGCTTGAAACACTATTAGTGTCGCGTGAACCCTACATTTTTCGGCGTTTTTGGGGGAATGCTGTTTTCGGCAGTGGAGTTTTGAGCCATAATCATTTAATGGCCAGAAGCTATGAAGATGCTTTGTTCCGGCCGAATTAAATCCTCCTTCTTCATTACATCAGTGGAGCTAAGTACTTAATCTCTCTGTTGCTTCATTCATTACAGGGAGTTGGACTGAGTATTCTAAATAATTTTTGTGCACATAAGTTCTTGTTTCATCAATGAGACCTTTGACTAACTAATAGTTTGGTTCTGACGGCGACGGGTGTTGCTTTGTCAGGTTTTAACTGCCGATGGGAGGCTGTTATATAATGATTAAAATGGAGGGCTCACTTCGAGAACAGGAAAGTTCCTTTACACGGTGAGTGATCTGACAAAAAATTGGGGTTTAGAGTCTGGAGGTAGTTGGATGGTTTCAAGAGCATGTTTCACAATTGGTATATGAGGAGTTAGTGTTCAGTTCCAGTGATAGACAGAGTGAAATCAAGATTTATTTTGATGTTTTGGGGGTTGATTTCTGTGGGTATAGAGTATTGGAGGACATGATTATTTGCATCCTTATAAGCAATTTCCATTGCAGTAAAATTTGATGCACCTGTGATCAATTGTCAGTACTCACACTGGTTGATTTGAATCAACCAATGAATGATTGCTCTAATGTTAAAAATGACCACATTCACTCCCTGTTCCATTTTCACAATGGTGAAGACAAGAAAGCTGCCTGAGACCATCAGAAAAGCCATTATCACCAAGCATCAAACTTCAAAGGGGTACAAGGCCATCTACAAACACCTTGGTATTCCTGTGTCTACAGTTCGCAATGTTATTAAGACGTTTTCTGCTTATGGAATTGTCAAGAACCTCCCAGGACGTGGTGGGAAGAAGAAAATTAATCCAAGAAGTCTTTGAAGATTAGTGGAAACTGTTGGAAAAGGACCACATACAACATCCAAAGAGCTTAAGGCTGACCTGGAGCAATCTGGAGTGGTGATTTCAACCGCACCAAATGTAGTGCACTAAACAAAGAAGAACTTCATGGGCGAAGGTCAAGGAGGTCCTCACTGCTCAAAGACAGACATAAAAAGGATCTTTGCCCAAACCCACCTTGAGAAACCACAGTCTTTCTGGGAAAACGTTCTATGGACAGATGAAACAAAACTTGAGCTCTTTGGAAATGCAGACCACTTATACATTTACAGGCGAAGAAATGAAGCTAGTAAGGAAAAATTCACCCTTCCTACAGTTAATTATGGTGGAGGTAACATAATGTTGTTGTTGTGGGGCTGTTTTGCTGCCTCAGGAATTGGAGACCTGGAAAGTATTAAAGGAATCATAAAGTTAGAGGACCACCAAGGTATTTTGAAGTGAAATGTGCTACCTAGTGTCTGAAAGCTAGGTCTGGGTCGAAGGTCTTGGGTCCACAAATGGACTGTTTTAAACTGGCCAGCAATAAGTCCTGATCTCAATCCAATCAAGAGCCTTTGGAAAGAGCTGAAATCTGCCATTGGTAAAAGGAATCCATGAACCATTCATGAACTGGAACAAATTGCAGTTGAAGAGTGGGAGAAGCTACCAGCAGAAAAGATGTATGAAACTTATAGATGGCTACAAGAAACGTTTAGAGGCTGTCATCACTGCCAAGTATTGTGCAACCAAATATTAGTGAAAGGTTCCATTAATCCTATCCAGGTCATATTTTGTGTTTTTTCTCAGAAATGTCTAAATTTAAGTTGCACAGATGTCTTTTTTTTGTTGTATACCTCTGAACATACTATTAAAATATTATGATGACATACAGTTGGAATATTTCCAATTATTTTTCAAGATATTGTACACAACATACCTAAAATGCAAAGGTGCTAATAATTGTGACCACAACTGTATATGGCAACCATAAACACATGAAAATACCTAGGTTTATAATAATTTTTTGATTAAAACTCTGCTACCAACACACTATGGCCCGATTCCCCCCCGCACAGAGGGAGTTGCGATTCTGATCCCGCAGGGCATGTCTAGCCCCGCGGGATCAGAATCACAAACAGGCCTGTACATGCAGGCCAGGACCCTGATTCCATCCGGCCTGCATGTACAGGCCTTCCCTGGCTAACTCAGTCAGGGCTCTTCAATGGAGCCACGGTGCCATGGCGTACAGTTGCCATGGCAATGGAGCCGTGATCCCCAGCCACCGGCTCCAGCAGTGATTTCCCCGCAGCCTGACCCCCGGTATGACCTCCTACGTCTGCGGGGAATGTCCTCGGCCCCCCTGCCCATCCACACCCTGGGCCCGCTGATCCCTGCAACTAGGGGAACTTATTCTACCTTGGAGGTGGAATAAGTTCCCCGTGCAAGTCGCTGGCCCTGGATGTACAGGGCCGACATTAGAATTGGTCCTGTACGTCCAGGGCTGATGACCGCCCTAATGCCGCCCCTGATCTACCAATTTCCCCTCCTCCCCCGTCCACCTTGTACGTACAAGACGCAGGGAAGGTAGACGGGACCGGGAAAGGCATGTTGGGTTGTCCATCCCTGCTATTCGTGCCACAGAATGACCCCATATATATATATACACATAAAATGGAACAGCTTAGATATTTTGGAGACAGTTGCCAATCAGCAGTTTTAATTGTCATTTTTGAATTCAGCGAATCAAAATCCTAATAATTGGCAAATTTTGTCTCTGAAACAAAGAACTTAAAAAAAATTGTAGACCAGTGATTTGTTAAGAGGAGTCTTGCTGTCTCACGATCACTGTTGTGGGTACCTGATGGTGACCAATTTGCTTTTATTTTTCAGCAAAAGGTGAACTCTCTAGGAGTTCCAGTGGCCTTAGTCTCTACTTGGGGCCCAGGAAAGATTCCACAATGGCCAAGGCCGCTGTAGAAATAGAAATTCATCTAGGGAAGCTATTTGTTTGTGGCTTCCTGTTTGATTCTCTTACAAGGGAGCTTGATTTTTCATCAGATTCTCCTGGGAAAGATTTCTTGCTGCATTATTAGTGGCATGGGAGGATTTTGCTGAGGTTTCAGTTAATGAAATTAAATCTTGAAGATTGGTAAGGCTCAGAAGATCTCAAAAGGAAAAAAGGGGTCTATAGTAGTTGATGTGGCAGGGCAGACTAGACAGACCATGTGGTCTTTTGCTACCATCATGTTTCTGTGTCATTAAGACCCTTGTCTGGATGGGTATTTATCTGAGGCTAATGAGAATTCATGATTGGCCATCAGCTTTTTTCCAACTCACTTGAAATTACTATTACTACTACTGATCATTTGTATAGCGCTACAAGGTGTACGCAGTGTTGCATAGAGACATGTAAAAGATGGTCTCTGCTTGTCAGAGCTTACAATCTAGTCAAGATAGATAGCACAACAGTTGAGGACAAGGATACATCTAGGGGAATAGTAAGGAAACACATAGGAGACTAAGTGGATCAGTATCCAAAAGCAGCCTCAAAAAGGTGAGTTTTCAGCCTGGATTTGAAAAGGGCCAGAGATATGAAGCCTGACGTCCAGACTTAGATAGTTTGTTCCAGGCATAAGTGCAGCAAGGTGAAAGGATCGAAGTCTGGAGTTAGGAGTAGAAGAGAAGGACACAGGTAGAAGCAATCTGCCAGAAGATCGGAGTTCCTGAAATTGGCCATTATTACTCCCATGTTGAAAAATAACTAGTTGGATTTTTCATATTGTGCTAACTACTGACATATCAAATATATGTTTCCTGGCTAAACTAGTAGAGTTTGTGGTAGCTTATCAAATGCAGATTACCTAGAACAGCACCCAGTTCAAATAAGGTTTCAGATGAGGTTTAAACACAGATGCTGTTCTGTTACCCTTGCTGGATGATCTATATCTGCATATTGATGAAGGTGGGGGAACTAGTTTTCTGATTCCTTTGAACTTATCAGTTGACCTTGACTTGGTTAATCATGCTCCTTTTAGGAAAATTGAGCTCTATGGGAATTAGAGTCACAGTGGCAGATTGGTTCTTATCCTTTCTTACTGATCTCAAAGATTCAAAATGGGTGCTTAGGAATCTTGGGCATGGACAGTGCCTTATGGGATTTCCTAGGCAAATGAGTTTTTTGACCCATTTTGTTTAATATTTTTGTACAGTCTTTAAGTTCAGGCAGAGTTTGAGCATTACAGCTCTGCTGATGAGGTTTCATTGAGTTTTAGGGACTATGTGCTGTCCTCATTCGCTTCTTATCTCTCCCATTGCTTTTTCAGTGTTTCCTCTGGTGGTTCTTCCTCTACTGCTATCCATCACTCAGTTGGTGTACCCCAAGGTTCTGTTCTGGGCCCTCTCCTTCTCTATCTCTACACCCAGTCCCTTGGTGCTCTCATCTCCTCCCATGGATTTCAGTATCATTTTTAGGTCAACAGTACTCAGATCTATCTTTCTACACCTGATATCTCTTCGACATTTCAGACCTGCATCTCTGCCTGCCTCTCTGACATCACCACCTGGATGTCTCTCCGCCATTTGAAATTAAACATGGCCAAAACCAAACTTCTTATTTTCCCTCTAAACTTTCCCCCTGCCTCTGTCTCTGTTGATAACACTCTTCCTCAGCCCATAACCTTGGAGACATCTTTGACACCTCCCTTTCCTTCTCCTCACCTATCTAACAGATAGCTAAAACCTGCTGTTTCTTTCTCTTTAACATTAGCAAAATTTGTCCCTTCCTTTCTGAATACACTACTAAAACACTTGTCCACGTTCTAATTACGTCCCGTCTCGACTATTGCAACCTCCTTCTTGCTGGTCTCCCTGTGAGCTCTCCCCTTCAATCTGTTCAGAACTCTGCTGCACGACTAATATTTTGCCAGCCTCGATATAATCACATAACCCCTCTTCTTAAATCACTTCATTGGCTTCCCTTCCGTTTCCATATCCAATTCAAACTTCTCCTTCTGACCTATAAATTCATTCATTCTTCTGCCCTTCTCTACCTTTCCTTTCTCCTCTCGTGAACTCTGCTCTTCTCCTGGCTTGCTTCTCTCTTTGTTCTTTTCTTCCACTGCCAACTCCAGACTTCAGTCCTTTCACCTTGCTGCTGCTTATGCTTGGAATAAACTTCCTGAGTCTTTGTCAGGCATCATATCTGCCCCTTTTCAAATCCATAATAAAGGCTCACCTCTTTGAGGCTGCTTTTGGATCCTGATCCCTTGTTTCCCTCGTGTCTCTTTACCCTCCCTATTCTGCCATTATTCTTTTCTGTAGTTTTGTCTGTCTTGATTAGATTGTAAGCTCTGATGTGCAGGGACCATCTTTATATGTATCTGTGCAGCGCTGTATATGTCTTGTAGTGCTATATAAATGATTATTAATAGTAGTAGAGATTGTGGACCTGTGAAAGAGTCATTTCCTAATCGTACCTCCAGGCCAGGCCAGCTGCGCATGGGTTGTTGCCGCCCACTAGCAGCTGAGGGCTGAATATGACAGAATCCTGACATCACTGTATAAGTACCTGATCAACTCAGGCACTAATGGTGAACTGCTCCACCGCCAGTAAAACTTTCTAACCCTTTGCGGCAAACTACACCAATGCCGCAGACAAAAAGGGAAGAAAGGAGAACAGTAGTTGGGAGCCCCCAAGGAGAAAAGACTTCAACCACCTCGGCATCCCTCTGGCTTTTTCCAGCGAAGACACCTTGGCCAGAACTCTGAGCAGCATCTCTTCTTCCTTGCCCTGCAGACTCTCCTGCCTGTAAAACAGTGAGCAGTGATTTGGGGATTCCCCACAGCCACAGCCTTCTTTCTGCCTTTGTGCATGCTGGCACACTGCATCTTTCTTCATCCAGACAATGGCCACCTTCATATTCTCTGATGGTGAAAGATGGGGTCCCTGCCAGAAAGTTACTGCTTTCTTTACTATGACCCTGAAACGGTCACCTTAATTTTCTCTGCCAGTGGATGCAGCAGCTCCTGCACCACCGACAAACCACTGAGGAACTGCTGGGCTGTGCAGGGGCTGTGCTGCAATGGTCTTTCTCTCTCTGCTGGTGGGAGATGGTGTTCTCGCCAGCAGATACTTGTCTTGGTCACTTCTCTCTTTTTCTCTGCCTGTGCGAGCTGGGTGATAGGGTCCCCACTGAAAGTTAAAAGTAGGGCTATCTGCCTGCTTACCACTCATTGAAATGTAGAAGGTTGTTTGCACAAGCACAACTGTATGCATACGGTCAGACAAACTCAAAAACAAAGTAATGAATGGAGCCTCCCCAATAGGTGCTATCACTTAGGCAAAATGAGACTAAAAAGAGGCATACAGGGGTATTTAAACAGTTTTTGTAAAGGAATGTTGAAACACTTGATTACCATGGATCAGTGTTTGGTTCTACTTGTATTCTGGACTTTGTTTGTATTTGACTCTTATGTCAGAAGGAGAAAATAAGAATCACAAAAAGAAAGAAATAAGAATCATAAACAGTAAAAACAAAATTTAAAACACCGACAAACGGATTCCTGGTCAGTCAACAAGGTACCTATAGGTCCCATTTTAGATAGGATATCCAGGTTGTAAAGGGACATTTAAGCTGGAAAGTTCACACTAGCAGTAGTGTTTCACAGAAGGTGTGCTGAGCATTCACCCTTAAGTAAAAATACATGCTCCTCAGTAATGGACATCTACAGGGAAAAAAAAGCTTCTGTGGCAAGTACACACCTAAGTGGTACAAAATACTGCCAGTTGTATGTGTAGATGTTGCCACCACAAAAGTAGTGGCAAGATGTGCAAGCTGCCGCGGAGCACCACCATGGAGGTGGTAACCAGCCACTGCTTTGATGTCCAGGGACTGCTCTCCTGGGGTGCCATATACACATGCAAGGGATACTATTTTGTGATATTTCTATGTGTGACAGTTTACATATGTAAGTGTCAATTTTCCAGCCCTTGCAGGTGCCTTCCTTCTATCTTGTAAACCTTGGGAATGGACAGGTGATGCTCTCTAATGAGGACACTTTGTTTTGCCCAGGTGGCCAGCAGTGAGATCATGCTGCAGCCTAGGGCCTAGGAGAGTATACAATGGACTCTGGCAAGGTAAGCAGCAGTTATTCCCCCATGTACTTTACATAAGAACATAAGAAATGGTCTGGTAGAGATGTATATCTCTATGGTTAACTTTGAGGATACCACTTTAGTACCTTGCAGGTGGCATAGGTGTAGGATTTTAGAAACACATAATTATGTTTATTAAGATTCTTGATATACCGCGCTTTATTGATCCAGGGCAATTTACATAATTTGCAAAACAAAGAAAAGTGGCTGCAGGCCATGGGAAAAAGAAAAGGAACTCCATCAAGTGATAGGACAGAAAAAGAAAAGTGGTAGAGAATATAGAGAGCGGGGAAAGGTAGGGAATAGGGGGAGCTGAGAACGATTATTGTAGAGAGCAGGAGCAGGAGGTGATCAGGAGATGGTGAGTTGCAGGTCAACAGCAGACTGGAACAGATGTGTTTTCAGGAGGGTCTTGAATTTTGGGAATACTGGCTCTTGGTGCAGTATGGAGGGGAGAGAGTTCCAGAGGGAGGGGCCCAGGAAGAAGAAGGCAGACTGAAGGCGAGCGTGAGAGAGGGAGTGGAGCACCAGCAGCTAACATGGATTGAGCGAAGGCTGTGGGAGGGGATATTTAAATGCAGTAAATCAGCCAGGTATTGAGGGGTGTTGGAGTAAATGACATGATGAATTAAAGTGAGAACTTTATATTGGAAACGGTAGGCAATAGGAAGCCAGTGTAGTTTAATGAGAATGGGTGTGATGTGGTCCCGGTGAGCAGAGTGAGAAATGATCCGAGCTGCTGTATTCTGTATCAGTTGTAGGCAGTGAAGTTGGGCCTTGGTGATACTGGAAAAAGCCAGGTTATAAAAATTCAGACGGGACATTACCAGGGACAGGAGAAGGGTGGTCAGAGCTTGAGGGGGTAGAAAGGGGCAAACGGCACATATCTGACGGAGGTAATAGAAAGACTGGTGGGAGAGGAATGAGACGTGTTCTTGGAAGGAGAGCATGGAGTCGAGGGTCAAACCGAGATAGCAGATTGTAGTGACTAAGGGGATAGTGACGTTGGCAAGGACTAGGGCAACTGTCGGACAGGGGCTACTGAAAGGGAACCAGATGATGAGTGTCTTAGATTGATTAAGGTATAGGCAGTTGGAAGAGAGCCAGGTGGAGATGTATTCTAGACAGACATTGAGTGCAGAAATGTCAGGCTGTTGGGGAGGGATATGATGGAGAAGGATGATGTCATCTGCATAGTAGTACGCAGATAGGCCAGACTGTTAGATGAGGCGGTCGAGGGGTGCAAGAAAGATGTTGAATAGAAGAGGGGCTAGAACAGAGCCCTGGGGGACACCATAGCAGAGAGAGACTGGGTCAGAGGAGGTTGCACCTGAGCGCACAGAAAAGGAGCGTGCAGATAGAAAGGAGTGAAACCATCGATAGACTGTCCCATGAAGCCCAGAATCCCGTAGTCCAGAAAGGAGAAGAGAATGATCCACTAGGTCAAAGGCTGCAGATAGATTAAGAGAAACCACCAGAGTGATGTCGCCGCATTCGTGAGCTGTATGCAGGTCATTGAGGAAAGAAAGCATGATGGTTTTGATACTGTGTCCAGGTTGAATCCAGATTGACGGGGGGGGGGGGGGGGTGGAGCAGGTGAGTTGAGTCAAGGTGTTGGGAGAGCTGGGAGAAGACAGCTTTTTCTAAGATCTTAGATAGAAATTGCAAGTTAGAGACTGGATGGTAGTTGATGGGATCGAGGGGGTCAAGGAAGGATTTCTTCAGGAGGGGACGGACTAATGCATGCTTTCAGGTGGGGGGAAGACGCCAGATGATAGACTGGTGTTAAGGATGGTGAGGATAATCGGAGGAAGTGCTAAGGACGGTTTTAAAAGACAAGCTGAGGGAATGGGATTTAGTAAACAAAGGTTTTTTTGGGAAGTGGAGAGCAATTTGGAAAGCTTGGTAGAGGTGAGCGGATGGAACATAGACCAAGTGTGAGAGAGAGAGGGGGATGAGACTGAGGAGGGTGGAGGGGGGAAGACTGTATAGGGGGAGGACAGGGGTTAAAAGATGAGCAAAGTGATTGATTGTATCTTAGAATCGAAGAAAAGTGCCAGTTCCTTATCGTCCCTCCAGTCCAGTCCTGCACCTCTAGGGTAGTGTACCTCTTCCAGCAGCTTGGAGGCTGAGCCTGTCATCTTTTTGATGACACTAGTGTACATATGCAGCTGGCACCGCCCACCAGCCCCAGTATACTCAGCCTCCAAGCAGCTGGAGGAGGTTGTGAGCCAGGGTGCTGGACTCACAGAAAGGACAACTAAGGAGATAGGTTTAGTTAGAGTTTGCTTTTATTTCCCCTGTTAAGGTGCAGGTTTCTTTGTTTTTAAAGGCAGAAGTAAAAAAAAAAGAAAAAAAAAAAAGAACCAGAAGGAACAGAGAAGACAACAGGACTGAGGGGAGAATATTCCTTCTTCCCCCTCTCCCCCCAGGATTTCAGGGGGAGGGTTCTGTGGGGGCCTTCCTCAGTCCGAGATTTCTGGCTGCTCCCGAACCTATTGGGTGAGGAGCCGCTGCAGTTGCTTGACAGGAGTGAAAGCTGGCCACCCCGAGTCACCCCCCCCCCCCAGCGCCGAAGCCAGGAAAGAAGGCTAAGCGTGAGGGGTAGAAAAGCCATGCGGCAAAGAGGCTCCAAGGTAAGAGTGGCGGGGGGGGGGGGGGGAAGACGGCAGAAACCTCTAGCAACCGCCAGAACATGAGGAGACAGGAGCGGCCTGCAGCAGTGTGGAAAACGTCCCCTGCTGCATTTAGGTGCGATTTCTTATTCAGGCCCGCGTGTGTTTAACCCCCTACTGTGTTTTGGGTGCCTGGGAGAGGCAGCCACTGGAGAATAAAGCAGGACAGAGTAGCCTCTTCCTAGGGGGCCATTTACAGTTTCTTTTTCGTTTCAGTTAATTAGATTTTATTTTATTTTAGTTCAAGTACTCTGGTGCTCTGTGCCCGAGCCTGTGGAGGTGCACTGTGCTGGGGATCCTGTTACATACCCGGGTACAGATTGAGGGAGTTCCTGAGAGGTGCCCCCAGCCCTTCCCACCATGCCGGCCAGACCGCAGTGCCTGGTATAGAATGGTATCAAGGGGTGTGAACTCCACTTAATCCTTAAGCATTCCTTGTGTTATACAGCTCAAAATTTATTCAGTACACAATGACTAGATGCAGACATGTGGGAAAGGCCTAATCAGATAGGCCATTGTTTGTTGCTGGGCGCATTTCAGAGTGCTGTGTCCTGTGTACCTGGTCAGGTGATCTAAAAGAAACAATGTATCAACCAACTGCCTTTCCCCTGAGAAGGGTCTGATAGAAAGTCAGGGAGAGGAATAAAGATGTGTTTAAAAAAAATACTGCATATAGGTTTGTAGCAGCTACAGCTCTGTGGAAAACAGGAAGTACCTGCATCCAAGAAATGTATGTAATTTGGAAGTGGATAGGAAGCAAATGAAATCCTTCCATCTGTCTGTAGTCGGTGAGTAACCTGACATGATCATCTCTTGTCTCTTAGCCCAGATTAGGTACCTATTAAATCTGTAGTATTGCTTGTAAGGGAAGCTGTACTCCCTTATAGCCATTAGTAGTATTCGAATAAAAACGTAAACTTTACTCAGAGAATGTGTCCGTTTTATCGGATCAGAGCAAGGTCCATTTCATATCTTTAAGATACAACACTGCAGTGCAATCTAAAAATCCTCAAGATGTGCAGTCCCTGATGTGATGTGATCTCAGAGGCAGGTGTCTTCCTAAACTGCATGCAAGAGGAGGTCATGGGAGCAGGACCTGAAGGATGAGATGAAGCAGGAGAGTCACTCCCAGTTGCAAGAGACTCTGGGGGCGGGGGGTGCCATGTTACCTTCAACGGATTTGGCACCCAGTCCCTGCATGATGCCCGGACCATCCACCCCTCAAACCCAGGGAGCGATAGGGCTCCTGGGGGAGTTCTCACTGGAGTTTGTCTTTCTTTTACATAAGACGTTTTGAGTGCCAAGTGGCTCCTCGGCCCCGTAACACAGGGCTAAGAGGATGTCAGATGCAAAAGAGCACGAGTCAGGAGCAGTGGCATCTAAGCGGGCTAGAGGCTTAGAGGAGTGGCAGCAATCACCGCTGTCGGGGGGGGGGCTGGATGGGGAAGACCTTGACACGGAGTTAGATCTGCAGGAGGAGTTGGAAGAAGGAGAGAGCCCAGAACAGAAGTATCAGAGCCGAATTGTTCTGGTTTTCCACCAGGAGGAGCTACCAGTGCTTATCTTTATGCTTATGTTTATGCAATTTCTCGATATACCGCCCAGGCCGAAGGCCATCAGAGCAGTTTACAATCACTAAAGGCAGGTACTGATACAATTCCTCATTCCCAAAGGGCTCACATTCTGTGTGTACTTTGGTGACCCTCAAGGCCCTGAATATGCCTGCTAACCTCCCGGCAGAGGAAGAGGCGCTGTAGGATCCGCTGTTCCAGGCGGTACGGAAATTGCAGAAATTCTTACCAGTTCATGGAGTAGTTGGACAGATGATCCAGGATGTGTGGGATCTGCCCGAGGTTGGCCTTAAAAGGGTGCAAGCCATAACGCCCCTATACCCACTGCCAGAGCAAGAATGAGCTCCTTTGATTGCCCAAACTGGGTGCAGCGGTGTTGGCAGCAGTAGAAGAGGCCTTGACTTGTCTCCTGCAGCAGAGAGACGTGGAACTGGTTCCACGAGACCAGTACGTCTGCGATCGATGCTTCATGTATTTCATTTTGTCCAAAAGGAAGGTTCCTTTCGCCCAATTCTCAACTTTGAGGGCATGAACTACAGTCTCCAGATACCGCATTTTCACAGTAGTAATGGCGGTAGGAAACAGATTTTTAGTGACACTCGATCTCACAGAGGCGTATCTGCATGTTTCCTTCCATCCAGAACATCAGCAGTTTTTCGCTTTGCAGTGCCAAGGGGCCATTTCCAGTTTCGAGCGTTGCCCTTCGGTCTGGCAACCACCCCCGTACCTTCATCATGGTCATGGTGGTGATGGCGGCAGCTCTCCACAAGGAAGGGGTTCTCGTCCACCCGTACCTAGATGATTGACTAATCCAGGTGAAGTCCAGGGACAATAGCGAAAAGAGCAACAGCATGGGTAGGAGAGTTCCTTTAAATTCTCAGTTGAGATCAACCTGGTCAAGAGCCAGTTACGGCTGGCCCAGGAGCTAGAGTATTTGAAAGCGTGCTTTCATACCTGTGTGGGCAGGAATTTCCTGCCAGTTCGCCGGGCACAGGAGCTACGACCGTTGAAACTGCAGGTCCTGAAGAGGGCAAAACCATCAACGTGGTATTTGCAGGTTCTGGGGACCATTGCGGCCACTCTTGAGCTAGTCCCATGGGCAAGGGCGCATATGCAATTGCTGTAGAGGGCTCTTCTCCGTCGTTCGTCCCATCAGAGTCAACCCCTGTCCCAAGTACTCTCCTGCCCACGCAGCGCCAGGAGAGCCCTCAGTTGGTGGCTGCATGTGGAAGGAGTCCCTGGTGTGGGTTCCTCAGATGACCAGCCTGTCAGGTTGGTAAGCCCATTGTGAAGGACGCTTTGTTCAGGGACGAGAGTCTGCAGGAGGCTCTGTGGTCGATCAACAGGCTCGAGATGCGAGCGGTGACCTTGGCGCTAGAAGGTTTCGAGCCATGGTTGCAGGGGAAGGTGGTCCAAGTCCTCTCAGACAATGTGACCACGATGGCTTACATCAACCGGCAAGGAGGCATGGACAGTGCAGCCCTGGAGGAGGAGTCTGAAGGTCTGTTCGGATGGGCAGTGATTCGTCTCCAGGCATTATCAGCAGCGCAGGTAGCAGGAGTTGACAGCGTGATGGCAGACTACCTCAGCTGAGTGTGCATGGACCACAGAGAGTGGCAGCTCAATCAGGTGGTGTTTGAGCAGGTGATACGCCAATGGGGCACACTGGTCATGGACCTAATGGCAGTGTTCGAATCGGCCAAGGCCTGCCAGTTTTTCGGTTGAAGAAGAGAAGAAGTCCAAGGGCCTGGATGCTCTAATTCAGCAGTGGCTCGAAGAGGATCTTCTCTGTTTTTCCCCGTGGACGCTCATAGGCCGGTTAGTGCAATAGCTAGAGGTGCACCGGGGATTTGTGATTCTGGTGGCACCAGACTGGCCGAGGTGTCCGTGGTATGCTGACCTGATTCGGATACTGGCGGATTGACTGTAGTGGCTTCCAGTTCAGAAGGACCTCTTGATGCAGGAGCCGCTTTGCATGCCCCAGGTGGATCAATTCTTGCTTATGGCATGGCTCGTGAAAGGGCGAGGTTGAAGAAGAGAGGATAATCAGGCTTGGGGATAGCGACCTTGCTACAGGCCCAGAGGTGTGGTCTACGAACCTGTCGTGCATCTGTGTAGGACGCATCTTTGAATCATGGTGCAGAGAGAGGCAACCGTGCCCTTCCACTGCCTCCGTCCTGGACATCTTGGCATTCTTGCAATCCGGTTTTGATAAGGGTCTAGCTGCCAGTTCCTTGAGGATGCAACTGGCGGCGATTTTCCGGTTATCGCGGGAAAGTCCATGGGGTGCTGTTGGGTACACACCCAGACGTGCTGAGCTTTCTAGGGGTGGTGACCCACCTCCATCTGCCAAAGAGGGCAGTGGTACCGCCTTGGAATCTCAATCTGGTGCTGTCTGGGGAATCCGTTGAGCCATTGAGTCAAGCTTTCCTGCAGGATTTGGCTCTGAAAATGGCATTCCTTGTGGCGAGTTGCTCGGCACCCAGGAATTCGGAGCTTCAGACCCTGTCATGCCAGGAGCCATTCCTTTCCTTCTCCAAGGAGAAAGTGGTCCGGCACCCACTACCTTCATTTTTGCCAAGGTGGTGTCAACATTTCATGTACATCAGGCTGTTTCCTTACCGGCTCTGGCGAGTGCGGATGTGGGCGAGAGTGGGTATGGGCCATGCCACTCCACAGCTGTGCCACCTGGATGGTAAGAGTCCTGCGAAGGTATGTGAAAAGGGCATTGTCCTTTCGGAGATCGGACCGTCTGTTGGTTCTGTTTGGCAGGTCGCGCAAAAGTGAGGTGGCAGCTAAGCCTCCATTTCCAGATGGATCAGTGAGGCAATCACCTCAGCATACATCTTGAAGGGTAGAACAGTGCCAGTGGGATTGCAGATGCATTCCATGAGGGCTCAGGCAGCCTCATGGGCAGAGTATACTTTAGTTCCGCCGGTAGAGATCTATAAGGTGGCATACTTCTCTGAACATTTTCGCCTGGATGTCCAGGCGGTGGGGGATGCTCTTTTTGGATCGGCAGTGCTTCAGGCTGGTTGTGCAGGTCCCTCCCATTAGTTTAACTGCTCTGATACATCCCAGAGGTGCGGGACTGGACTGGAGGGATGATAAGGAAAGAGAAATTAGACTTACCTGCTAATTATTGTTCCTTGAGGAACTCCAGTCCAGTCCCAGAACCCTCCCTGAGTGCTTCTTGTGATGATCTGTGCACATCCCTGTCCTGAAGCTGGTTCCCTTGTTGGAGGAAGTGGCCAGGAAGAGCCGGGGAGGGATGTGTAATCAGTGTTTGGGGGAGGGGCAGACCAGAAGAGCTGTTGGTTGCTCACATCCTGCTGGTTGGAGTTGCTCAGGCGCTCAACAGGTAGGCCTCTTCATCCTGGAGTGGTGGACAGGGTATCCTTCCCAGGGGATGGAGGGGGTACTCGTTTATTTAGATGTAGAAGCGTTTGTTTCATGTTTAACTACTTATTTGTTGCTCCTCTGAGTCTGCTTTGTCAATAGGTACTGGGGCTGGAGGGCGGTGCCAGCTTCATATGTACACTAGTGTCATCAAAAAGATGACAGGCTCAGCCTCCAAGCTGCTGGAAGAGGTACACTACCCCAGAGGTGTGGGACTGGACTGGAGTTCCTCAAGGAACGATAATTAGGAGGTAAGTCTAATTTCTCTTTGGGAAGCTGGTGGGGTGTTAGGAGTGCAGGAAGGTGACGAACAGAGCTGTAAGGATATGAGAAATTTCAGAACAGAGTAAAGACATCGTGAGGAGTTGGGAGCTGAAGAGATGATGGTGGAAAAATGTGTACGCTTGGCTTGGTGGACCTGTGAATGATAAGCCTGGTGGGAGGTTTTGAAGTGTTGTAATGCTGTGGGCGTGTGGTATTTACACCAAATTTGTTCAAAGTGCCGTAGCTGGGAGCGAAGGAGGCAGAGGTCGGGATGAAACCAAGGTTGACGGGAGTGTGTTGAGGGCAGGCAGGGCAGTGGACACATAGGAGCTACTCGATCAAAGGCTGTAGAAAAAGAGGAGGTCCACAGTGAGACTTGTTAATCTGTCATTAATGAGAGGAAGTTGGGGGGAAATAGTTGATCAGCAGTGGGGAAACATTCCAGCGTCTGAGGTGTAACATGGCGCGAGCAGCAGTGCGTCTGCTGAGAGCGGGACGGACGTGGTAAACAGTGTGTGGTGAAGGTTGTGGTGGCAGATTCATGCGAATATAAACATACAGATGGTCAGTCCAGGAGAGTGGGGTTACTACGAAGTTTGAGAGCTGGAATAAAGAAGTAGAGGAAATTAATACCAAGTCGAGGGTGTGACTGGCAGCATGAGTCGCCGGAATAACATGTTGGGAGAGGGCAAGATCGTGAATCAAAGTTACAAAGGAGAGGCCACATGTGGAAGATGGTGAATGAAAGTGAATATTCAAATCTCCCAAAATGAGCAATTGGGGGAACTGGAGGGTGACATCAGTTAAAGTGGCGATTAGATCGTCCCATAGCTGAGGGTGCATTTGTGGAGGGGGAGTAGATTAAGAGAAATAATATGGGAGGGAGAAGTGGAGGCAGAGCAAAAGAGCCTCAGGGTAGCGAAGGGAAGGAGGGTGGATTTGAGAGACCAATAAGGACGAGTGATGAATAACCTGTGATAGTCTATCCATTACATTAATTACTGTGCCAGATAAGGCTGTACAGGAGAACCATGGAGTAACAGGGCCTAAGACTACAGGTGCAGTCCTCTCAATCATTTCACTTGACAATTCCCTCTCCATTCCAATTTAAACTTGAATTGGCACATACAGTGCTATTTCGTTTTCTATGCCTGGAAAGTTCCACCAGGAAATTCAAATTAGGTATTAAAAGCTTGCTTGTTTGGAAATCATTTGGTGATGATTGATCCAAGATTTCTTCCTTTCCTTTAATTTATTTATTGGGGTTTTATATCGCTTTATCATTTTAGTCAAAGCGGTTTACATTGTAACTTAAACTTAGTAATGTTCATTCTCCAGGACCAAGCAAGAAGTCAGTCTCACATATGGGTGATATTGGCGCCGATGGAGCCCTCGTGCGGAGCATTTCCCCAGCTTTCAAAGAAAGCCTTTGGGAATGCAGCGCGCATGCGCGGTCCCCTTCCCGCCCAAGGATGCCATCTCGCTCAGTCTTTCTTTTTCCGCGGAGCCCAATGGACGTAGTTCATGTCACCCAGTAAAAAGTTGATTTTTCTGCGATTTTTCGCGTTTCCTTGTCCGGTTCGACTCCGGTTCCCCATCCCGCCTCGGCTCGGTACACCGGGATTGAGCCCAGAGTTTATTTTTCGGTTTTTGTCCTTTATGACTAGCGTTTGCGCCTTTTTTCCTTTTTTCACTGGCAGTCCTGTCTTTTGACCTTGCAGGGGCCCTTTTTCCCCCCATGGCTGCCAGCGGGTTTAAAAAATGTGATCAGTGCAAGAAACTTATGTCTCTCACCGACACACATGACTGCTGCCTCCGATGCCTCGAGCCCGACCATGACCCGCTGGTCTGTGGCCCGTGCAGCAAGATGCCATCTAAGGTGCTTCGGAGCCGTCAGCACCAAAGTGAAAGAATTTTTTCAGAGTCCGTGTCCGGACGGGCCCGGACTTCGTCAGAGGCCTTGACATCTCGGGAGTCTGAACCCGAGCGGCGTCGTGGGTCCTCTGAGAGGGGGTCTCCCACCCGGGAGCACAAAAGGAAGAAGAAGCTCGTGAGGGCAGCATCGGTGGAGGCACCTGGATCCTCGAGGGCCAGGTCGTGCAGCCCTGACAGCCGCCCTGGGCTCTTGGAGTCAGAGCGGCCGACCAAACTACCTCGCCTGGAGCCGGGTCCCCGAGTAAGGTAACATCTGTTGTCCTCATAGACTCTCCTCCGGGAGAACCGACGTCGGGCCCGACGTCGTTGGGGGCTGCAGAGTCTCCTGAGCTTGGTCTGAGGTTGATGGCCCTGGAGACCAGCCTGGCTGCCTTCACGAAGCAGCGGCAGGTACTGATCACCGGTCTGACCGGTGCATCTGCCCCGACCACTGGGACCTCGACGTCCAAGTCAACCCCGGAGGCCGAGCCGATCCTCGAGTCCATCAAGTCTCGAGTCGATCCTCGGCCAAGGTCTTCCTCGACCTCCCATACAGGGCTGAGATCGTCGACACCGGTGCCCTCAGCATTGGGGTGGGTGGCATCGAGGCCCACATGGCCAGAGCCGCTCGACTCCTCCTCGGAGGAGTCGGCGTGGGAGACGGAGGACGAGGAGTCCCCGGACACCTTCCGGACCCAGTGTGTCCCATTGGACTCCCTGGAGTCCGAGCCTCGGAGAAGGTCCCCCCGTAGGATACCCGGTTCTCGGACTTTGTCCAGGATATGGCCAAGGCTTTGGCTTTCCTGGCGGAGACCGAGGAGGAGCCTCGAGCTCGATGCCCTCCAGTATGACTTTCCTCCAAAGGGAAACCTTTACTGTACCGGTTCCTCCGATGCTGGAATGGCTGCTCTTCGTATGTGGGAAGCACCGGCCTCGGCGCCAGTTCTTAGCAAACGGGTCAATTCCATTTATCGAGTCCGGAAGAGCCCTGGATTCCAGAAGGCACAGCTACCGCACCACTCCATGGTTGTGGAATTGGCCATGCACAGACTGAAAAGTCAAAAGATGCATTCCTCAGTGCCTCCTGGCCGGGAGGCCCGGAACCTGGATGCCCTCGGTAGAAAGTGCTTCCAGGGCTCTATGCTATCTTGCCGTGTCCAGACCTACCAGCTGTACATGGGCATGTACCTACGGGACCTGGTAAAAGAAATTGTCGGGTTCTCAGCTGGCCTCTCCGAGGAACCCTTGCAGAGGTTCAAAGCCCTGTCCACAGGGATCCGGGAGTGCTCAAAGTTTATCTCTCGAGCAGCCTATGATGGCTTCGAGGCTTCGACCCAAGTAGCTGTGGGAGGTATCGGTGCATGCCATCAGGCCTGGCTACAGTCATCGGACCTGGAGTCATGGGTGCAGGACAAGTTGGTCGATGTCCCCTGCTGAGGTGACAACCTATTCGGTAAGCCCATGACTGAAAAGGCTGCAGAAATCAAAACTGAGACGCTCACCAGGACAAGGCTGTCCAGGACGACTTCTGCCCCTTCTCAAAAGAAAGAAGGGCTCGGGGAAGAAGCCCTTTTTCCCGAGGAAGGGTGGTGCCTACAAAACCTACCCTCAGTATCAGACTCTCCAGCTCCCCAACAGGGCCAGCAGGCCAAAGGGCAGGGGCATGGCCCTCGTAGGCAGAAAACCCTCAAGCCGCCAGCCCCGGCTTCTGCACAGCAGGGAGGGGGTTTTGACTCCCACAGCATAGCCTCTCCTCCGCCGGTAGCTCCACTCAACACAGGAGGTCAGCTGACCCTGTACGCCTACAGGTGGCCAGCCATCACAGGGGATACCTGGGTACTGAGCATAGTCCAGAAGGGCTATATGCTCCATTGCCATCAGCTACCCCCCTCCTACTATCCAGGGGAGCCTCCAAGACTCCCTCTACACAGAGACCTCCTCCTTCAGGAGTTGCAAAGTCTTTTAAAGGAACAGGCGGTGGAACCGATGCCACACCACCTGGAAGGGCAAGGCTTTTACTTCAGGTACTTCCTGGTACCGAAGAGAACAGGAGGCCTCAGACCTATCCTAGACTTGCAAAATCTCAACAAGTTTCTGGAGAGGGAAAAGTTCAAGATGCTTATCCTTGGGATACTGCTGCCCTACCTCCAGCAGAGAGACTGGCTATGCTGCTTAGATCTCAAGGATGCTTACACTCACATCTTCATCCATCCAGACCACAGACAATATCTCAGATTTGTGGTGGGAGGAAACCACTTTCAGTACAGAGTGCTTCCATTTGGCCTAACCTCTGCCCCCAGGGTCTTCACCAAATGCCTGGCAGTGGTGGCGGCTTTTCTCAGGCACCAGGGAATTTTTGTCTTCCCCTATCTGGACGACTGGCTAATCAGGGGCCAGTCGCTCCAGGAGGCCTGACAGGCCACTCTGTACACTGTCTTTCTTTCTCAGCATCTAGGCTTTGTCATAAACTATGCAAAGTCCACTTTTCTCCCCTCTCAGAACCTAGAGTTTATAGGGGCCAAGTTGGACACTCTTCAGACAAGAGCTTACTTGCCCGAGGACAGGGCCCACAGGCTTATGGACTTGGGCCAACCAGTTCCAAAGCAATTCTCGTGTTTCCGCAAGGCACTACCTGCGGCTCCTGGGCCACATGGCGTCTATGGTACATGTAACCCTGAATGCCCGTCTGCACATGCGGGCTGCTCAGTGGTGCCTCAGAGATCAGTGGACACAAGCCACCGGTGACCTCCAAGTCACAGTAAAGGTGTCCAGATGACTTCTGAACTCCTTACAGTGGTGGCTACATCTGCCAAACCTCCTCAGGGGGGTACCTTTTCAGACTCCAGCACACACAAGGATGCTGACGACAGATGCCTCCATAAAGGGCTGGGGTGCACATTGCCAGGGCGCCTACACTCAAGGCCTGTGGTCCCCTCGGGAGGCCACACAGCAAATCAACCTTTTAGAGCTGCGAGCAATCCGCTTAGCTCTGCAAACCTTCTGCCATGCTCTCTCTCAACAGTCTGTCTTAGTTCAGACAGACAATCAGGTAGCAATGTTCTACATGAACAAACAAGGAGGCACAGGCTCCAGTATCCTATGTCAGGAGGCACTGGACCTTTACACCTTTGCTGTCAAACAAGGCAGGTTTCTCAAAGCAGTTTATCTACCTGGTCAGGAAAACTTCCTAGCAAACAAGCTAAGCAGGATTCTCCAGCCCCACGAATGGCAGTTGAATCCATTGGTGGTCCAGCAGATCTTCCTCCTCTGGGGACTTCCATCCATCGATTTCTTTGCAAGTCCACTAAACCGTCAGCTGCCCAGATTTTGCTCCAGACAGCTGCATTCTCTGAGGATGGCAGCAGATGCTTTTCTGATCACTTGGTCTACGGGCCTCCTGTATGCGTTTCCTCCCACGCCCGTGGTGGCCCGAACTCTGTTCAAGATCCTCCGGGACAAAGCCTCGGTGATTCTGGTAGCCCCCAGATGGCCGAGGCAAAAGTGGTTTCCACTCCTCCTACAGTTAGCAGTGGAAGCCCCGTTCCCTCTGGGGCTGCAGCACGATCTCCTATCTCAAGAGCAGGGTTCCCTTCTGCACCCCAATCTCAGGTCCCTCAATCTGATGGCCTGGCTGCTGAAAGGATAGTGCTAGCTCCCTTCTACCCAAGGAAGTTGAGGAGGTTGTCTTGGCCTCTAGGAGGCAGTCCACCAGAAAGTTCTATGCCCTCAAGTGGCGTAGGTTTACGGTATGGTGTGCTCAGTGCAATTAAGATCCTTTCTCTTGCCTTGTGCCAGTAGTACTGCAGTATCTACTTCACCTGTCAGACCTAGTCCTTAAGTCTAACTCTGTTCGAGTCCACCTCAGTGCTCTGTCAGTGCACCATTCACCGGTGGAGGGACTGTCTCTGTCGGTTCACCCCTTAGTGTCCAGATTTCTCAGAGGTCTGCTTCTGCTCAAGCCTCCGGTTCATCCACCGGCAGCTGAATGGGATTTGAACGTGGTCTTGCAGCAACTAACTCGCCCACCGTTTGAGCTGATGGCTACTTGCCATTTGCGCTTCCTCTCATGGAAAACGCTCTTCCTGGTGGCTCTTACCTCGGCCAGATGTGTGAGTGAACTACAAGCTCTGGTTTCTGATAGACCGTACACGCAGTTCTATAGGAACAGGGTGGTACTACGGACCCATCCCAAGTTCCTTCCAAAAGTGGTCTCCTCTTTCCATCTCAATCAGGAGGTGGTTCTGCAACCTTTTTTCCCAGGCCCTATGCCAGCCGGGCTGAAACAGTCTTGCATACCCTGGACTGTAAGAGGGCGTTGTCCTTTTACATAGAACGTACGCGGGAACATCGGAGGGCTACTCAGTTCTTCGTCTCGTTTGACCCTAATAGAATGGGGTTACCTGTCTCCAAGCGTACCTTGTTCACTTGGGTGGCAGATTGCATCGCCTGGGCGTACAGGGCAGCCGACCTCCCCTTGCAGGGTCGGGTCACGGCCCACCGTGTCAGGGCGAAGGCCGCGTCAGTAGCTCATCTCCGCTCTGTTCCATTGGCAGACATCTGCCGGGCCGAAACTTGGTCTTCAAGCCAGACCTTTGCAGCCCATTACTGCCTGTAGAGAGAGTCCCAGCGGGACAGTGTTTTCAGCCAGGCGGTACTCCATAATCTCTTTGAGGTTTAGGCAACTCCTACCCTCCGGCCCTTGTGTTGGGCTATCGTACAAGGTGCGTTCTCAGAGAAAGTTCTTATCACGGATGCTGAGGCTCTTGAGAGGGAGCCAATTTTTCAGTTCTGTGTTCATGGTAGCCTAGAGCTGGGGAGTCCCATATGTGAGGACTGACTTCCTGCTTGGTCCTGGAGAAAGAGTAGTTACTCACCTGTAACAGGTGTTCTCCAGGAGCAGCAGGAATCAGTCTTCACAGCCCTCCCTCTTCCCCTTGGAATTGCAGTCACGTACTTCATTTTGTTTTTTGCTGTATTTTAGCTATGTCATCTGACTGAGCAAGATGGCACCCTTGGGCGGGAAGGGAACCGCGCATGTGCGCTGCATTCCCAAAAGCTTTCTTTGAAAGCTGGGGAAATGCTCCGCATGAGGGCTCCATCGGCGCTGACGTCACCCATATGTAAGGACTGGTTCCTGCTGCTCCTGGAGAACACCTGTTACAGGTAACTACGCTTTAAACAGGGACATTGGTAACTTGTTCCTCTGAGGCAATGGAGGGTTAAGTGACTTGTCCAAGGCCTCAAGGAGAGTGCTAGTGGGAACTGAACGGTCGTCTCTTGTTTCCCAAGCCAGTGCTCTAACCATTAGGCTACTCCTTCACTCCACTTTAATCAGATGACTTTGCATTTGCGCTGCTCCCCTTGTTCACTTCTTTCTCTGCAAAATTATTTTGTCCTTGGAAATTAATTGCTGTGCTACTCACTCCCCAGTCCCTATGCTATCCTGTGAGTTTTACTGTTAGTTTTCTTTTTCCACTTCTACTCATTTTTTTGTAAACCACTTCCATGACTATTTTTTTATCTAAATGGCTGTATATCAAATGCCATTAAATAAAATAAAAGGAATATCTTCCAAAAGTAGGCCTGAAATTTTGCTTTGCCACTTTAGGGACCTAATCCCATGTGTACCAAACCACCCATCCAAGCCCTTTCCCCTCTCATCCAAAAAAATGTTTTGTGTTTGAGCAGTGTTGCATGCCTACAGTACTTAGTTGTCCCTGAACCTCAAAGCTGACCATCAAAAAAGGTGGCACCAGAAAAAAAAGTGATGCCCTATGTCACAAGAGGTATCAGTAACCAGTCAGAGACCGTGGCAGGAGGTTCAAATCGACCTTTATTAATCCACGGATAAGGTGCGCCAAACCCAACACAGGCCGTGTTTCGTGTACCACTTCTTCAGGGGTTATAGGCTCACTACAAAATATACATACACGTAAAACCAACAGCAAACAGAAATGGTTGTGTGAACATGAATAAAAGACAACTGATGTTAAACCATTAAGATAAAACATTAAAAACATTAAAACAAGCTAATTATAACATGTGTACAGCTAAAACACTTTAATAATAACAAACAAATAAGTGATAAATGAATATAAAAATAATAAATAAAAAATGAAAAATAAATATTAAAAATTAAAAATTAACCATATAAATATTCATGATGCAATAACTCACTTGATAAAAAAATGTGATATTAGGGTTTTATGTAATAATAATAATAATAATAATAATAAAACAACATAATACAAAATTCTAAAAAAAGAGAGAGAAATGTGTTACCTATGTATATATGTTCGTAGATTATCTTTTAAATTATAACCACAAGACCAAAAACCATGAAAAGAGAAGGAGAAACCGGAGAAAAGGAGGAGGTGGGCTTAAAAAACATGTAAATTGTTAATGCCAATGTTCAAAATAAAAACTGAATACAAATTTGTAAAAAAATTTAAAAAAATAAATAATAAAAAAATAATAATATTAACAATAATAATGATAATAATAATAATAATAATAATAATAATAGTGAATGATGAATAAGTAAAAAATAAATAATAAATAAAAAACTAATATAATAAATATAAATATAAATTAAAAATATAAATTTTGCACATATATATATAAAATATTGTACTATAAAAACATAAATTAAATATATGCAATAAAATTTATTAGTTATAATGACCCATATCCATAAAAAGATAATAAATATGTGAATAAATAAATCAATAAATAAATAAATCAAAAATATAAAATATGTAAAAAACCTACCACTGCACCAAGCTAAATTCAAAGAAACCTTTTTGCTGAGCAGAGGCACGGATACCACCGGCCTCTAGTGCACGATGCAATTATGACTGTGTGTAAAAAATAGACAAATGAACAAATATGTAAGAGAACATGGACACATTGGCAATGACAATATAAGATGACAATTACCATTCAAAAAATATATATGATAAAAAACTTGAAGATCATCATAAAATAGGGAGAGCCCAGTGTGCAACTAAACTGGATTCAATGCAACTCATTGGGTGCTCTGATACAAAAGAAGCCGTGTTCTATTATACTTAAAAAGACTATGAATATGAGGCAAAAAACATAAAAAATATCCTAATGTAATGATGTCATTAGTTTTCTAGGTCTGAAATAAAAGGTGTGTTTGTGAATTTTGCAATTTTACTTGCTTCACACGTACTGACTGCTATAGATAAGTAGCCAGAACTATAAAGATTCAAAAAGATTTCAAAAAACGAGAAGAGAAGAATACTGCATGCACCTTGTGTTCTATTTTACAAGCTACCCTAAAGTCATCTTATTGGCCCCAAAAGATGCTACTGATAAAATAACGTGCTATAAATTAACTTCTACTGTGGAAAATAGGGACTGTAACAACAACGGAGTACAGTGAAAACATTGCTCTCAAACATCGCTCAAATGCTGAAGCAAAGAAACACCATTAAACCTGCTTTATCCAGTGAAATCATTTGTTCCCATAACCGGATGAAAACATAAAAGGAAAAAATATGAATAAAATTAAAAACTTTTATACCGGAGATAGGAGCGACTGGTCGCCATCAACATGTGCTGATATCGCTGTGGACTGCACTTGTCTGCTTCTTTTAAAACACCGTTTTAAAAATGAATGAATAAATAAATATTATTAATTATTCATTGATTATTTATTTATTCATTCATTTTTAGATAGGTTTTATACTTTAATTATTTATTCTAGTTCCGTATTTTCCTTTAAGGGTCCCCAACATCATTATTCACATCGTGTCTACATATCATTCCCCGATTTTAAATAAGTATTTTTTATAAATGTAAAATTTCTTTGGGCAGTATACATCTTTTAAACAACAAAGAGTTGCCAGTTTGAATATTTTAAAGTTTTTTCCCGCCAAAATGGCGGTTTTAAAAGAAGCACGCATGTGCAATGGACTGCTTTGCTATGATTAGTGCGAGGTGCCTGGCTTCATGAAGGTTACGAGTCGACTTCTGGTTTGGATATCCCTTCATATACAGTAAGGTTCTTTGGGGTTTATAGGGGTGTTTTACACTTGTTGAAGGTTGATTCTGCCCCCTAAAACAAACGTATACACGAGCTCAGTGTGCTATTTATAGCAGCGTTAGTCTTGGCAGCACTTTCAATATAGCTACTGTCTTAAGATTGAATGCTTTTTCCCGCCCAAAACGGCGTTTTAAAAGAAGCAGACAAGTGCAGTCCACAGCGATATCAGCACATGTTATCTGGTTCAGTTTTTTTCTAGGTGTAATAATCTATCAAATACGGCGGTTTTCTAAGTGACAGGAGCTATTCAAGGTTATTATTTGGATGATTTCAGTTTCCCCACAACAACGGGTGTATAGGGCATACATACGGTGTGTCACATTTCCAGTTATTCTATCAGTTGATGGCGACCAGTCGCTCCTATCTCCGGTATAAAAGTTTTTAATTTTATTCATATTTTTTCCTTTTATGTTTTCATCCGGTTATGGGAACAAATGATTTCACTGGATAAAGCAGGTTTAATGGTGTTTCTTTGCTTCAGCATTTGAGCGATGTTTGAGAGCAATGTTTTCACTGTACTCCGTTGTTGTTACAGTCCCTATTTTCCACAGTAGAAGTTAATTTATAGCACGTTATTTTATCAGTAGCATCTTTTGGGGCCAATAAGATGACTTTAGGGTAGCTTGTAAAATAGAACACAAGGTGCATGCAGTATTCTTCTCTTCTCGTTTTTTGAAATCTTTTTGAATCTTTATAGTTCTGGCTACTTATCTATAGCAGTCAGTACGTGTGAAGCAAGTAAAATTGGCAAAATTCACAAACACACCTTTTATTTCAGACCTAGAAAACTAATGACATCATTACATTAGGATATTTTTTATGTTTTTTGCCTCATATTCATAGTCTTTTTAAGTATAATAGAACACGGCTTCTTTTGTATCAGAGCACCCAATGAGTTGCATTGAATCCAGTTTAGTTGCACACTGGGCTCTCCCTATTTTATGATGATCTTCAAGTTTTTTATCATATATATTTTTGAATGGTAATTGTCATCTTATATTGTCATTGCCAATGTGTCCATGTTCTCTTACATATTTGTTCATTTGTCTATTTTTTACACACAGTCATAATTGCATCGTGCACTAGAGGCCGGTGGTATCCGTGCCTCTGCTCAGCAAAAAGGTTTCTTTGAATTTAGCTTGGTGCAGTGGTAGGTTTTTTACATATTTTATATTTTTGATTTATTTATTTATTGATTTATTTATTCACATATTTATTATCTTTTTATGGATATGGGTCATTATAATTAATAAATTTTATTGCATATATTTAATTAATTTATTTATTTATTTACATTTCTTATATACCGCACTATTTGACATCAGCGCGGTTTACATCAAACAAAACATTTCAGTACACAAAAATGTCTGAGTTACATTAAACAGGGTTAACAACTTGGACAACAGGGTAATTTTACAACTCAGGTAAATAAACTTTGATTGTAGTGTAAACTATTTACATCAATAAGTTAGGGCACCGTTGAGACGTAATGGTCAGTTGAGCGTTGAACTTACTAAGTGGGGAATTCAGGGTCAATGGGTGATTCAGAGTTTCTATAACTAACAGTGATGGGTCGTGATTCTGCACTCACTGGGAAGTATATAAGGAATAGGTAATGTTTGAGGGCCTTTCTGAATTGGAGTATGCTGGTAATTGCTCTAATATCAGGTGGCAGCATATTCCAAAGCTTCGGGGCACGGAGACTGAAAGCTCTGTTTGCTGTTGATGAGGTGCTTTTTGTAAGTTCACGGGGAACCAATAGCGTATTTAATGCCATTGATCTTCTTGATCTATTAGAAGAAATGGGTTTGATGAGATCAGTTAATGATGTGGATGAGAGACTATTTACCGCTTTGAAGGTAAGTAGTAATGTCTTGAAAATGATCCTGGCCTGTACAGGAAGCCAGTGTAACTGCTTCAGAAGGGGCGACACATGCTCACTCCTAGATGCCCCATAGAGAATCCTCGCAGCGCTATTCATTGCAAGCTGTAAAGGGTTCAAGGTGGATTGAGGGAGGCCTAGCAAAATGACATTAGCATAGTCAAAGTGGGGCATGATCAGAGCCTGGTAGATGGTACGGAAATCCTCAGGTTCAAGCAGTGGGCGAAGGTGTCTTAGTGATCGGATTTTGTAGTATATGGATCTTACCGTGTGTTAGCTATATGCGCCTTCATGTCCAGGTTCTGATCGAGTGTAACACCCAGGTAACGTATTTGCTGTTTTGATTGTAGCTCAGCATCTTTCACCTTAAGGAATTGTGGAGGGCTGAAGTTCGGGTTCTTTGACATGAAAAGCACCTCTGTCTTCTTATGTTGAATCCAGAGGTTTTGTGATAGGAGCCATTCCGATATGGCGTCAAAGCAGTTGCTCAGAGGGGACAGGTCCAAATTGTCAATGTTGAAAGGCATATAAAGCAGGACGTCGTCCGCATATATCATGCAACCAACATTGAAAGACCGGATGATCTTGCAAATAGGTTGCATATAAATATTGAACAACAAAGCAGAGAGAGAGGAGCCTTGTGTTTATGTTTTTATAGTACAATATTTTATGTTTTTATAGTACAATATTTTATATATATATGTGCAAAATTTATATTTTTAATTTATATTTATATTTATTATATTAGTTTTTTATTTATTATTTATTTTTTACTTATTCATCATTCACTATTATTATTATTATTATTATCATTATTATTGTTAATATTATTATTTTTTTATTATTTATTTTTTAAAAATTTTTTACAAATTTGTATTCAGTTTTTATTTTGAACATTGGCATTAACAATTTACATGTTTTTTAAGCCCACCTCCTCCTTTTCTCCGGTTTCTCCTTCTCTTTTCATGGTTTTTGGTCTTGTGGTTATAATTTAAAAGATAATCTACGAACATATATACATAGGTAACACATTTCTCTCTCTTTTTTTAGAATTTTGTATTATGTTGTTTTATTATTATTATTATTATTATTACATAAAACCCTAATATCACATTTTTTTATCAAGTGAGTTATTGCATCATGAATATTTATATGGTTAATTTTTAATTTTTAATATTTGTTTTTAATATTTATTTTTCATTTTTTATTTATTATTTTTATATTCATTTATCACTTATTTGTTTGTTATTATTAAAGTGTTTTAGCTGTACACATGTTATAATTAGCTTGTTTTAATGTTTTAATGTTTTATCTTAATGGTTTAACATCAGTTGTCTTTTATTCATGTTCACACAACCATTTCTGTTTGCTGTTGGTTTTACGTGTATGTATATTTTGTAGTGAGCCTATAACCCCTGAAGAAGTGGTACACGAAACACGGCCTGTGTTGGGTTTGGCGCACCTTATCCGTGGATTAATAAAGGTCGATTTGAACCTCCTGCCACGGTCTCTGACTGGTTCCTGTTGCCCACGTGGCAGTTGCTGTTTCTTGGTGAACAAGAGGTATCAGTGCCAGGAACAAGACTTGAACCTAGGATACCCATGTTCTCAGCCCATAGGTATAACCTCTACATGAGCTCCTCTCTTGTAAGGTGCTAGATACAAAGGTATAGCTTTCATAGGGCCCCTGCCTGTGAGGTAGGATGTAGGTTTGGTGCAATCAATGCAAACTCATTGGGCTCAAAAACCTTATCCTTGTCCTTTAGGAGATTCTGGATCCAGAGGGACCTGGTGGTCCTACGGAAACGTTTCCAGGCCCTCCAGAGGACTCAGGCTCACCTACTGCTGCAAGTGAGGGAAGAACTGGCTGCAGAACAAGATAAGACAAATACATAGAGACTCTATTATTGCACATGAGTGACATGCAGCTATATAATGGTACTTAAGTAATAAGAGCCAAATACCATCAGTATCTACATGAGCGGTGGTTGTGTGTGCAGAGCTGCAAAGGAGCTATATTCCAGGAGGGAGACTTAACACACATTCATGGTTTTGAACTTATATCCCAATACCCATCAAGTTTTCATTTCCTTCATTCCACCCATTAACAGTCATGGTGCATGTCCCATACTGGCCTGTTTAGGGTTGCAGGAATCAAGTAAAGTCTTCCAGGTCGATATTCAGCGGCAGCAGCCAGCACACTTACAGTAAAGTGGTTGGTTTATTTTATTTATTTAATACACACTTATATACCGCTGCTTCCAGCGATCAGCAGCGGTTCGATTCTTCTTTTGGGGGGTGTCAAATCAGGACTGGGAGGGTACAGTCAATACATAGATCTGATGGGAGGTCACAGCACACAGGGTTAGTGTCTTGGGGGAAGAATTATACATTAATTCTGCATTATGCATTAATTATGCATTAATTCTGACCCAGATATTCAATGCTGTGGTCATATCTGGCTACTGACATTGAATATCCAGTGTGCCCAGTTAGCATTTTAGCTAACCGAGTAGCGGCAATATTCAGCTGCTGCCCAGTTAACTAAACTAGCTAAGGTTAGGACTTCTTTTATTTCATCTAGCCTTAGCCGGTTTAACTTTATTGGTCAGCGCTGAATTTTGCCACTGGCCGCTTAACAGCAGTGCCATCCCTGAAACATCCGATAGTATGCAGTTAGCATCAGGGCATCTAGCAGCATTAGAGAGGGATAATTAGTTGCACAAATTGGCTATATGACACTGAATATCCCGCTCACCATTATTTAACCGGTTATCAAGTCTGCTAACCAGTTAAATCATTTTGAATATCGACTCCCTTATTTTTTTTCTCTTGGAAATACATAGCTTGGCAGCTCATGTGCAATAAGCAAACTCTAGATGCCTTCTTTCTTCCAGCATTACCATAATGACTCTAGAGCAGTGGTTCTCAACTGGAGTATCACAAAACAATAGCAGGAGACTGGAGAGCCAGCACAAGTCACTGTGCGAGCTGTATGCTTGCATAGGGCAGTGACTCTGAGGGGGTGGCATCAGCAGCAGGTACAGCAGCAAAAGAAAGTCCAGTATCAGGAGACACAGCACTCCTCCAGGTTGTAGTATCATGGGCAGGGGCATCATAAACACCGCTTGATGCTGCAGCTCGGAGAAGGAGCACAGCTCAGAGCAATTTAGGGAAAGTGCCTGGGCTTGCATGGCTGCTCTTCCTGCCAGATTGGACAGGGAGATGTCTTGTTGAGAGGTGAGGGAAGAAGGAAAGGAGAAATTTTGCACTGTTGGTGGGGAGAAGGGGGAGAGAGAGGGAACGGGGAGCTACTGCATTCTAGGGGGTAGAAGAGAAAAGAGGGATAAAGAGCTGATGGACCATGGGGTGAAGGGGGAAGAGGGAGGATACACTGGATTGCAGAAGGGGGAGGGGAATAGAGATGGAACAGGAGGATGCTGGACTGAAAGGGTGAGGGAAAAGAGGAGAGATGCTGGGCTTCAAGGGCAAAGAGAAGAGAGCGTGGAAATGCTAGTCTCCAAGGGTGTAGGGAAAAGAGAAGAGAGATGCTGACCTACAAAGGTGGAGGAGGGGGGGGAAGAAAGAGAGGGTAGATGCTGTCCTATGGTAAGGGGAGAGATAAAGTGACGGACCATCCCGTATTATATGGGACAGTCCCATATTTTAAGGATTTGTCCCTGGAATCATATTACTTTAGTCGGGACGCCTAAATGTCCCCTACTTTAAAACACGTGTCCCACTCCTACACTCCTCCACCTTTGTACCAGCGGACGTTTTCACTCCAGCTGAAATTTTCAAAGGGAAACTCTATATCTCCAGGAACAAGCAGGAATGTAGTCTTCACATATGGGTGACGTTGGTACCGACAGAGCCCGCACGGGAATGCTCCATGGCGTCCAATAGGAAAACTTTTGGTAGCATCCCACTGCACCTGCGTAGCTGCCCTCCCGCCTTTCCAGCTCTCCCTCCTCAGCTCTTCATTTTCCGTGGAGCCGACAAGAAGCAATTCTTGTTACGCAGAAAATTCATCCTTTCTTATTTTTTGTGGTCACATCTGCCTTCCCGTTGATGCTGGTACCGAACTCCGTCGGTGCTTTCTTTCTTTCTTTAAAAAAAAAAAAAAAAAATCTTCTGTAGGGAAAGAATTATCCCCTTCCTTCAGGCGCATCGACGCGATCTTAGGCTTAGGCCTCCCCTTTTGTCACAGACAAAATGGAAAAACCATCCAGTGGTTTTAAGAAGTGTTCCAAATGTGGCAGTTCCATTTCGGCCACAGACACCCATGACTGGTGTCTAAAATGCTTAGGACCGGATCATCATCTTTGTAGGAAGATGACAAAGAGATGTCTACAGAATTGAGTTGCAAAGCTAGGCACCCTCTTTGCCACCAATGCAGTATCTTTGGCATCGACGTCATCGAGAGCTTCATCTTCCTCCCAAGGATCTTAGGTATCGAAACCTAAGTTTTGAGTTGCAAAGCTAGGCACCCTCTTTGCCACCAATGCAGTATCTTTGGCATCGACGTCATCGAGAGCTTCATCTTCCTCCCAAGGATCTTAGGTATCGAAACCTAAGTCTTCATCGAAGAATGGATGGCTCTCCAAGGGTAAATCTTCTAAACATTGAGATGCCTCGGGCGTTGCGCTGGAGTGGGACACACCGGCTAAACAACCCCAGCGGGAGGGCCTTTCCTCCAAAGCATTAGTGGGGTCCCAGGATGCTCCCGAGGCCTCCATCTCTGGAGAGCTCCTGGTACCATGCTCCGGGATTGTGGCCCACAATTCCGGTACTGATACCCAAGCATCGGCAGGCTCCATGGATCAACATATCCTGGCCATCGAGCAGAGCTTAGCAGCCTTACTGGTGGCCTCGGTACCAGTAAAACCTTCACAGTCATTCTGCAGGCATCCATTCCGGCTTCAGTACCGACACAATCTGCATCTACTTTTTTGCCACTTACCATGCTATTGCCCATGCCGGCCCTCAAATCCGTTTCCAGTACCGAGGTGTGGGCATCGCAAGCCTCAGCTACCGGTTTTGATTGGTACAGAGTACGTGCAGAGCGGGAACACCCTGCCCATCGATACTTTGAGTCTTCGGATACCAATTCGTCGGATGATAAATCAGCCGATACCCAGGGGCCTCCCTGGATCCCTCTATTCCTGCAAACTGGCGCCCCATCTCCAACCTCCCTTTTCTTTCCAAGCTCCTAGAAAAACTAGTATTCTCTCAACTTTCTTCACACCTTGATGCCACCCTTTCCCTTCATCACCATCAATCTGGTTTTCGCCCCGGCCATAGCGCAGAATGTATTCTCCTTTCTATCTTGAACAAACTCCACTCTGCACATGATCACGGCTCTATCTCTATTGCAGTCTCTCTTGACTTGTCCTCTGCTTTCGATCTCGTTGACCACCATACTCTTCTCACTTGTCTCCACGAAGTCGGGATCTCAGGTTTTGTTTTTCTCTGGTTTCGCTCCTTCCTGATCAACAGATCCTTTTCTGTGCTCTCTGGTTCTTCTTCCTCTCCCACTCACCTGCTCACCTGTGGTGTTCCTCAGGGTTCTGTCTTAGCCTCCCCCCTTGTTCAATGTTTTCTAGCTCCTCTCACCCTTGTGGTTCAACAATTTGGTATTTCCGTCTATTATTATGCAGACAATGTTTTTCTCGTCCACCACACTGACCCTATTTCCCCCGATCTTTCTCCACTTAATTCTTGTCTCTCTGCTATTGACTCCTGAATGTCCACCAATTTTCTTCACCTTAACTTATCCAAAACTATGGCTATCTGGTTCACTTTCGGATGTCCACCAATTTTCTTCACCTTAACTTATCCAAAACTATGGCTATCTGGTTCACCTCCCCCATCCCAGTCATTCCTTCCCTTCGTTATCTTGGCATCACCCTGGACTCTGCACTATCATTTCATGAACACATCTCCTCCGTGGTCCAGCGCTCTTTCATCTCCTTGAGACAAATCTGTGCCATCCGTCCTTTTCTCCCCACTTCCTTCCTGAGCACTCTGCCCATTTCCCTTGTTCTATCACGCCTGGATTATTGTAACATCTCTTTTGCCGCTCTGCCTCAATACCAATTACGCAAGCTCCAACTCATCCAGAACACCGCTGCCAAGATCCTCACTCACGCTACTCATTTCGATCATATCACTCCTCTTCTCATCAACCTTCACTGGCTTCCTGTGCCCTTTCGGATCCAGTACAAAATTCTCACCTTCATCCACAAAGTCATCTATACTGGTGTCCCTCACTACCTTTCTGACCTAATTCACCTTCATACCTCCCAGCGCGCTCTCAGATCAATTCATGCGAACCGCATGTTCCTCCCTTCCCCTTCCTCTGTCCGCCTAGAATCCACTCGCTCTGCTGCATTTTTCTTCCTTGGCCCCAAGCTTTGGAATTCGCTGCCCCCTGCCCTCTGCCTTGAACTCTCCTTCCCTAAATTTAAAGCTGGCCTGAAGACTCACCTCTTCTGTGCTGCCTTCGACTTGCCCACTCCCTCCTCCCCCGCTCCAGCCCCTCCTTAGTTTTCTGAGTGGTTTGTCTTCCCCTGTTTGTCCATTCTCTGAATTTCAAGCTTGTCTCTCGCCTTTTCTTTACCTTTACCTTTGATTATATCCCTTTCCTAGCGTTATTAGAAAAGGTACAGAGAAGAGCCACCAAAATGGTAAAGGGAATGGAAGGCTACTCCTATGAAGAGAGGCTGCAAAGGTTAGGGCTCTTCAACCTGGAAAGAGATGGCTGAGGGGAGATATGATAGAGGTCTATAAATTAATGAATGGAGTGGAACGGGTAAACATAGATCGATTGTTTACGCTATCAGAATATAGAAAGACTAGGGAACATGTAATGAAGCTTGTCACGCCCTTGCCCCTTACATCTAGTATGGAGGGGTGTGGTTATCATAGAAAGTTTCACCTTCTAGCCTTTAACTGACTGGTTCTTTTGCAGTGCCTCTTGATAAAGGTAGTTCAGTCACAATTCACTTGGCTTCAAGTAAAAAAACAACAACTTGTAGTTGGCTCGAATGATAAGGCAGTGACAGAATTTATTGACTCAAACACAAAGTTCACAAATACTACCCTTGGATACTTTCTCCAGGATTCTTCACAATACACATCAGGACATAAATAAACTCAAAGCAAAACTTTCAGCTTATAGTGCTCTTCAGCTCAAAGATAAAGCCTTTTAACAGTCAATGCTACCAGCTTAGCTAGCATTGCTGTTTAAAGCAAACAAAAACAGCATTTCTTAATGGCAGTTTTCTGTTCTCATAGTCCCAAACACTTCCAGGCTGGTTTGTATCCTTACAAACAAAGTAAAACTTTTAACAGGACAAAAACTTCTCATAAGCAAATAATGCTCTATTCAAGGCTTTAGGAATATTCAAAAACAAAGCCAAAAACTTTACTTCCTTTCACCATTAGCTTGGCTTCTTGCCGGTGCACTGCTCTTGATATCAGGTGTTTATCAAGCCCAATCAGAGAGCTTCAGCTTGCTCTTGCTTTCTCAGCAAACATATTTCTTCTTTAACACAAGACATGCACAAAACCATCTACAGGCTTTCAAGGTTACCTGACTCTGAAGGTTTTCTCTTAAGGGTGGTTTTCTTTCAATCTCTCTGCAGTAAAGTATTGGCACAAGGAGCAATCCATGTATGAGTCTTCATCATTCACAGCTAGGTCTGGTTCACCTGGTTGCATAGGCTCTACCTCTCCTTCCAGTTCACAGGGTTCAGCTGACTGCCTTCCGTTAGAGCTGAGAGTATCCCTTGCAACTCTGCACTGCTCTGTATTAGACAAGCTTTCAAGGCTCATACCTGGGCCTGGGCTTGTAGCAGCTTCTCCTCCCTCATGCTCTGGCCACCATTCTCCTGTGCTTCCTCGTCCTGTCCTCCAGCTTGTGTTTCTGCTTGGGTCTCTCCCTGAGACTCTGTCTGGGACTCTCCTCCTCCTCTCCCTTGTTTCTTTCTCTATCCTAGACTTAAATCCCCAAGGCTCCAGCCCCACCTCTTCTCCTCTCAGGTGACGGAGATCAGCTTGCCTCCTGGCAGCTGGGTAATTAGGGAACTCAGTGACGTAAGGGTCCCTTACCTTGGGTCTGCATTCCCTCACCTTTTCTCCACTAGGGGAACTCTGAAACCTATCCCAGCTGTGAATTTCCTGCTTTCTAGGTGTGATTGGGGTTCTGTTTCTCCGACCTTGCAAAATAGGTCCTTTTATAAGGGTGAATTCCTTTTCTTTTTCCCTTTTTCCTAAGTCACAATAAGCTTCCTTATCACAAGCTACAGGATAAACTATTTAAGACTAATAAGAGAAAATATTTTTTCACTCAACATGTAATCAAACTCTGGAATTTGTTGCCAGAGGATGTAGTAAAGGCTGTTAGTGTAGCTGGATTTAAAAAAGGTTTGGACAAGTTCCTGGAGGAAAGGTCCAAAAACCATTATTAAAAAGGGACCAAGGATATCAATGCTTGACCCAATACAAGCATTGTGGAACCTGTGTCTCTTGAGGATACTGCTAGGTATGTATGACCTAGATTGGCCACTGTTGGAATTGGATACTGGGCTTGATGGACCTTGGTCTGACCCAGTATGGCATATCTTATGTTCTTATGTTCACATCAATGGAGTTCTGTTTCTTTTTCCTGCAGTCAGTTTATATTGTAAATCACCCTGATGCCTTGGTGTGGGCAGTATATAAAGAAATGAATAAAGATAAAGATCAAGACATGAGAACTGTCCCGGAAGACCCATCTCCATCTCCACAACGTCGCATATCCCCTCCAGAGGACGTATCTTTTCAAGACTTTATTCGTGATGTTGCTCAGAGTCTGTCCATAACAGTGACATCAGAGAAAGAGCATAGGGCCGAAGAATTTGGAGTATAGTGTGCAATTCTGGAAACCACACCTTTAAAAGAATATAAACAGGATGGAGTCAGTACAGAGGGTGGTTACTAAAATGGTTAGTAGTCTTCATTATAAAGCATATGGGGACACACTTAAGGATCTTTATTTATTTATTTAATTAAAAGGATTTGTATCCCACCTTATCCTAAAATCAAAGCGGTTTTATTTATTTATTTATTTAACCAGTTTTATATACTCTTTTTCTGCAAGGCAAAATGGTTTACATTGATAAAGAAGGAATGTTTACATGGAGCGATTCAAATTGTATAGGGTGGGGATGTCAGCATGCAGTGGTTGGATAGTAGTGTTTGTGAGGGTGTAATACATGTGCAGCTTAATTAACAGATGCAATATATACAGCTTGAGCTATCTATAATGAGCTATATACAGTAGGGAGATAGGATAGACTAGGGTAGGAGGGAGAGAGCGGGGGGGAGGGCACAGGCGGAGCAGAGGAAAGCAGTGTCAAGAACAATAAATGGCGGGGGTCTCTGGACAAGTTACGTGATGTCACCATAATGTTCTATGTAGAGTGTGGTCTTGAGTAACTTTCTAAAGTCCTTAATGTCAACAGCTGATCTTCCGCTGGCAGGGAGGGAGTTCCATATGGCAGGCGCTGCCAGGGATACTGCTCTCCTTGACGTGGTTTGCCTCATTTTGGTGAAGTCTTTGGGGGTTGTAATGGTGTCCTGGTGCCTCTCCTCCTGCATCTGGTGTTTGGGTCGAAACTGATGATGGACTGTAGACTGTTCACTGAGAGGTACTGTTTGATTTTGAAGATGTTCAGTATGGTTTTATATCGGATGCGAGAGTCGATTGGAAGCCAGTGGAGAAGGTTCATAATGGGGGTGATGTGATCATGCCTTGAGGAACCAGTAATTATGCAAGCAGTGGTGTTCTACGCCAACTGCAAGGGCCGGAGTGTTTGTTTTGGAAGCCCAAGGTAAATGTGATTGCAGTAATCCAATATAGGTGTGATGATGGCTTGACAAACAGTCCAGAAGTGGTCTTGGGAGAGAATTGGCTTGAGGTGTTTAATGGTTCTCATCTTGAGGTAGGCGTTCCTGGTGGTTTTGCTGATGTGAGACTGGAGGTTCAGCTCTCTGTCAAGGGTAACTCCAAGGTATTTTACTTCCGGTTTTATGTTTATTGTGATGTTGTTGAGTTTGATGGTGAGTGGGGAGATGAAGGCGGAGTTTCTGGTTATAAGTAGAGCTGCTGTCTTGTTGTAATTTATGGTCAAGTTGTTTTGTAGGAGCCAGCTTGTCATTTGTTGCAGGCAGTCTGTTATTTTGAGTAGTCTGGGTTGTCAAGGTTGATCGGGGTGTATATCATTATGTCGTCAGCATAGATAGTGTATTGAATGTTGTGTTTTTTGATGATGGCGCAGATGGGATGTATGTAAAGATTAACAGTTTGGGGGGGGGGCGGAGCCAGCCACAGAGCAGAATGGACGTGTGAATCTGAGCTCCCGTTGCCAGGCAAGAATCCTGAGTTAATGCTACTAAAGATAGTCCCCAAATGTTAATACTGGACTAGTACTGAACAATAGAAGATGTCAGCACTAAAGCCTGTGCGATTAGAGTTCCCGCAAGGTACTGGTTCAGCGCCGAAACGATCGAAGCAAGAGGCCGGATCCCCGCACAAAATGGCCGCGGCTGAGAAGGAAGCAGCGGGAGAAGGTATAAAAGAGATTTTAGCAGAGCTGAGAAATGTGAAGGAGTTGATTGTCGCTAACACAACATCTTTGTAAGCGATACAGGAGGATTTAAACGAGGTGAAAGGCAAAATACAAGACATGAACAGTCAATTAACTGCAGCAGAAGGAATAGTGCAAAAGCATGACGCCATGCTTGAGTGCGTGGGGTCTCTATCAAAGCGCGTCAAGGTGATGGAGAATCAACTGGAGGATCAAAACAATCGAGCGAGACACAACAATGTTCGCTTGGTAGGGGTCCCTGAAGGAGCTGAAGGGGCAGACATGATAGAGTACCTGGAGAAGATGATTCCGGAGCTCCTACAGATATCTTTCGTGAAGGCCTTTGAGTTGGAGCGGGCGCACCGTGTGCCTGTGCACAGGACAGAGAATAGTAAACACCCGCGGCCAATCGTGATGAAAGTACTTCGCTACCCGCAAGTGCTTCAGATTCTGCAAGCTTCAAAGAGAGCGACATCACTGAGACTGCAGGGACAGAAGATTGCCTTCTTTCCTGACTTGAGCAAGCCAACAATGGACCGCAGGAGGGAACTACTGGCGTGCAGACCGCTTCTACAAAAATTGCAGGCAAGATACGGTCTATATTATCCCAGTACAATGCGGGTAATGCTGAACAACTCTACAAGGAACTTTGTAGACGCTGGATCGCTGAAAGCATTTCTACAGGAGAGCAGTGCTATGGAGACGTGATATGCTAAGTTGGGACTCATTAGAGAGGAGTCTGACTGATAAGTATCTGGAAGTTCATTCCAAACAAGAGTGTAGTATACCCTGGCTGGATGGGGGAATATTGCATATATAATTTAGGGTAAGTAACATAAGAGAGAACTTTTATGGTAGTCCCTGTAGAGTAGAAAACTGTTGTGCTATTACACCATGTGCATTTAAGTGCTGTGATAGTGTGGAGAGCTTGTATGGAAATGTTCAGCTCTTAATAGATAATGGGACAAGACTATATAAAGTTATATTAGGCAACGTTGGATGTAACTAGTAAAGATATTCTGCCAAGGTAGGATGGTTTTCACCAAAAGATGTTTAATTGTACAGTTTAAATGGTTTGATAGGGCAATCCAATTCAATGAGATGCTGAGGATGCAGAGGTCCATTAAGGACAGTTACCATAGAGCTGTCATGTTTAGATTTATTCAAATTGACACATACTATGAGTAGATGGTATTACTTACCCTGAATGTAAAGGGTGTAACAAACCCAGTTAAACGCAAGAAGATTCTCACATACTGTCAACAAAAGCGCGCTGACATAGTGTACCTGCAAGAGACGCACCTGACCGAAAAAGAGTCCTGGAAGGTAGTCTCGAAGTTTTATCAGGTAGTTACTGCTGCACCCGCAGTCAAAAGAAAAGGAGGAGTTTTGATATTAATGCGGAAGTCCCTGACCGCAATGGTTAAGGAAACGAAAGTTGACACGGAAGGAAGATGGGCTAGAGCCACCCTGGAAATCTCACAGAGGTCCTACACACTAATAAATATATATGCCCCAACTACAGATGATTCTTCGTTTTACAAGGCAATAGCTACGGAGCTGGTGGACAAGTCACACACTGAAATAGTGCTAGGAGGGGATTTCAATTTGATTTTGGACCCTCTGATGGATAAGACCTCATATCGTCCGGTTTACAAAGTGAAATCATTTGCAGTAGTACAGAGTATGATGAAGGAATTGCAACTCACCGATGCATGGCGTCTCCTAAATCCTACAGACAAAGAATATACATTTTATTCTCCCCCACATGCTACCTAGACGAGAATTGACTACTTTCTTGTAACGAGTGGGCTGGTTAAACAACTCGTAACATCAGAAATCAGTGCGGGAACAGTTTCAGATCATTCAGCAGTCACTTTAGTCCTTGATACAGGACAGACACATCAGACGCCCCGTCGGTGGACGTTCAACAAATCCTTGTTAGCTGACGATGACTTTGTGGCCTACATGAATAAAGAGATTGAGGCATATGACACAGTCAATGATCCTTCAGAGACGTCGACATGGGCCTGGTGGGAGGGTTTCAAGGCGACCATCCGGGCACACATAACAACCTTCTCGATTTCAAAAGAACAGAGCTAAAAAGAAAGAGCAAAAAGAATTGGAAGATCAGATAAAAGCAGGAGAGCGCCTGTTGGCAAAGAGAGGTGATCCCATGATATTGTTAAGGCTGCAGAAATTACGAAGTAAATACAATACTATTCTCTCCGCGCAGGCACAAGCTTGTATCAGAGTGCAGCAAAGTACGTATTATCATGAGAATAACTGAGCTGGATCGCTCCTGGCGAAATTGCTGAAGGCAAAGAGAGATATGACTCACATAGCGGCGCTGCGCAGTGGAGATGGAGATCACCTGATGCAAAATGAGCAAATACTGGGACATTGTAAAGAATTCTATGAGAAACTATACTGCTCTGAAGTAGTCTGCGATAATACAGGTTTCCAAGAGTTTGTATCAGATGTAGTGGGCCCCAAGCTGTCAGTCGCCCAGGCACGGATGTTGGAAGAAGACCTCACTATAAAAGAGATACAAAAGGCGATCGGTCAATTGGCTAAGGGGAAGGCGTCAGGCCCAGATGGAATCCCACTCGAGTTTTATCAAAAATGTCAAGCAAGACTAGCTCCTATGCTGTACACATACTTTAGTGGGCTGTCTGCAGAAGATCCGAAAGTCGGTGCCTTTGCAGAGGCAACTATTGTGATCCACCCAAAGCCTGGGCGAGACCCGCAAAGAGTTGAAAATTATAGGCCCATCTCTTTGCTCAATGCAGATTACAAGATTTACGCAAAGATATTGGCAAATTGACTCACTAAAGTCCTTAGCTCTTTAATACATACAGATCAATGCGGCTTTATGGCCGGCCGGTCTACTTCTGACAATGGAAGATTGCTCGCCCATGTTTTGCTTGAAGCGCAGATGATCCCTGAGCCGTTGATGGGGCTGTCATTGGATGCCGAAAAGGCCTTTGACAGACTGGAGTGGTCCTTCCTGTTTCAGGCCCTTCGTTGGTTTGGAATCGACGAAAACTTCCTCAAGAGGATTGCACTCTTGTACGCTAACCCCATTGCTCGGATAGCAGCTAATTCCGAGGTATCTGGTCCCTTTACGCTTCAAAGAGGTACTAGACAAGGATGCCCTTTATCCCCGTTACTTTTCAACTTAGCCCTGGAGCCGCTCCTGATCTCAATTCGACAACACAATAGGCTCAAGGGAATAACCCTTGCGGATGGTCAATGCAAGTTGTCCGCATATGCGGACGACCTTATATTGTTTTTGCAACCTGCCTCCTTGCCCACGGCCCTGAGCATGATTGACAAATATTCGGCTGTGTCTGGCTACAAAGTTAACCTGACCAAAACAACAATAATTCCTTTAAACTCTTGGGTGAAGGCAGATATGTTTGCCAATTACCCATTCCAGTTTGCACACTCATCTTTCAAATACCTGGGAATCAATTATGGACACACAATGGCAGAGACTGTGAGTCGGACTGCTGACTTCTGCAAAGAACTTGTGAGCGCTTGTGCCAACAGTTGGTCTCCTCTAAATTTAACCTGGTGGGGAAGACTGGAGACGATTAAAATGGTGCTGGTCCCTAAGCTTAGTTACATGTTGGGCATGGTTCCAATAATGTTTCCTCAAGGATTCTACAAAAAACTAAACAGCATGTTAGTATCATTTCTCTGGAATGCGAAAGTCCCCAGAATAGCAACGTGGAAACTTAAGCTGCCTAAAGAGAAAGGAGGAGTACATTTTCCTGATGTTGAATGGTTACATCTGTCCTCCCTGTTAAAGCCAGGAGCGCAATGGGTAGTGGAAGAGGACAGTAAAGAACTTCCTAGGTGGCGGCGGGTAGAAGAAGCTATGAATGATTTGTCGGAAATGAGTATGTTGATTGGAACTTCCAGTTTGCGACAAAACGATGTTATACTGGCAACTCATCAAGCATGTTGACTCGTGGCACCGTGCATTGAAGGGGGTGAAGATTTCGCCTTGGAGACGCCGTTATGGCTGAATCGTAGATTTGTCATAGGTGGCAAACTTCTCTTGTGGAAGAAATGGATGAAATGTGGTATCAATGTCCTAGGACATCTAGTACATGGGAATAATTTCAAAGCTTTTGAAATGTTGGTAAGTGAATTTGGCTTACCCAGTGCCTGTTACTTTCAGTGGTGCCAGCTCCGATACTGTTTGAGCAAAGCAGGAGTATCCCCATTGCTTCTGAGACCAGGTTGGCCCTTACTCCAGAAATTTAGTGAAATACAATCGGGAACCCGAGCTATGTCGAAATTTCTGGAACTCCTCAGGACAGGGTCTAACAAATTATGCGATGGTGTACAAGCAGCTTGGATAAGAGAAGCAGGGAACCATATGCAGCAGGAACATTGGGATGCCTTTTGGGCCCTCACACGAGTTACTAGAGCAGCATCCCTTACACAGTCGTTGTACTTCCTTTCGCATCGGGCATATCTGACTCCAGTGAAGATAATGAAATGGGCACCACACGCTGGAAATAGATGTTGGTCCTGTAACACGGCAATGGGGACGTTAGATCATATGCTGTACTATTGTGAATATCTTCAGAGATATTGGGAATGTGTAATGAAACGAATATCGAAGATTCTTGGCTTGATATACCCACCTCATATCAAATAATCATATACAAATCCACGATGGACGGTCTCATACTGGGAAAACCAGAGAGCCGACTGCTAGATGTCTTGCTCAGTATAGCCATCAAGGTAATCTTACTTAACTGGAAGAGTTTTGAGAAGGTGCATAGTGACTACTGGTGGAATCTAGTGTGTCAGCATAAGACTTACGAGGAATTGTACGTGCTTAAAACTCCTGGCTTGGCCAGGCTGCTTGATAAATGGGAGCTTATGAACAAGTATTTGTAGCTAAATGCTTCCTAATCTGTACCTTCCTGAGCTGAGACAAACAGGTCACTATCAAGCGCCAACTCCATTCTTTGAGTGCGTTGGCTTTATGCCATAACCAGTTAACTGCAAGTAGGGTTTACTCACTGCGATAGGGTGATAGCTCTGAGTGGTTTGGATTGGATTGTCCTTTAGTTTTGTTTGGAATGTTTATTATTTCTGTTGTTTGTATTCTTTTCCCGTTGCTGTAAGTATGTAATTGTTATGGAAAGTTGTGAAATGAAGAATTTCTTTTTGCTTTGTAAAATGTTTAAAAGATATTCAATAAAAAAAAATAAATTAGTGCAGAGAGGGTGAAACGTTGAGGTACGCCTTGTTTGGCTATGAATGGTCGGGAAGTGACGGGGCCACATTTGACTTGTAGCTGTCTGTCTGTGAGGTAGGAGGTAAACCAGTTCAGGGTGGTGCCTTGTAGCCCAATATTTTGGAGTCTTGATAGCAGGGTGCTGTGGTCGACTGTATCAAAAGCTGATGTGATGTCGATGAAAATGACAATGACCCCTCTTTTGATGTCGTCAATCACCTTGAGCAGGTTATCGAAGAGGTATATCAGCAGGGTTTCGACACTGTGGTGTGGGCGGAACCCGTGTTGATGTGGGTCTAGAGGGGCATAGTCGATGTGGTCCTGGCGCTGGTGTTGTACAGTTTTTTCAATGATCTTAGCCAGGAAGGGAAGACTAGATATAGGTCTGAAGGAAGCTGGGTTGTCTTTGCCCAGTGTAGTGTTCTATGGAATGGGGCGGATGGTTGATAGCTTTAGGGCATCTGGCATTTTCCCGAGGGTGAGGGAGTTGTTCACTATATTGTGGATGATGTGGATAAGCTCGTCCTTCGCTGATTTAATCCATGCTACTGGGCATGGGTCTGTCGGGGCGGTGCTAGTGTTGAGCTTGGTGATTATTTGGGAGATCTGCTCCGTCGATGGGATTCTGAACTTGTCCCAACTTTGGTAGGATGCTGAGGGCTCAGAAGGGGTGTTCGAGGTTGGTATTGTGGGGGTAGAGAATTTGATTTGAAGGTGGTCAGAGAAGGTCTGAGGATGTATCATTTCATCTTTCTCAGGTTTTGGTTTGTTTGTGAAGGTTCTCACTATCTCAAATAGTTCTCTGGATCTATTGGAGGACTTGAGAATAAGCTTTATATAGTATTCTTTTTTCTGCTGGTTGATGAGTTTGTTGTATTCCTTTTGTTTTGTCAGATAGAGCTCTGGGTGTTGTCTGATCTGGTTCATCTCCCGCGTCATTCTAGTCTCCGTAGTGTTCTCTTTGCTTTCCGAATCTCTTGTGAAGACCAGGGGACATTTTTGGTTTCAGAGCAGTGAGTTCTTGAGGTCTTGGCTTCTAGGGCTTTGGCTGCAGAGGATATGATGTCATTCCAGTTTTCTATTTGGCTGTTTGAGTCATTTACTATTGTGTTCAGGTTGGGTAGTATATCCTGGAGGAATTTGCCCTTGCTGAAGCTTTTAAATCTTCTACCTGTGTGAGGCTTATCCTGATGATCTTATATGTACACCTTAGAAGAAAGGTGGGATAGAGGCGATATGATTGAGATGTTTAAATACCTCCGTGGCATAAATGCACAGGGGGAGAGCCTCTTTCGATTGAAAGCAAGTTCTGCTATGAGGGGACATGGGATGAGGGTGAAAGGGGATAGATTCAGGAGTGATATGCGGAAATATGTTCTTTGATTGTGAGAAGCAAATGTTTCAGATCATCTTCGCTTTCTGCCAGTAATGTGGTATCATCAGCATAGCGAAGGTTGTTGATGAGTCTTCCACCAATCTTCACACCTCTGTTGTCTTCATACAATCCTGCTTCTCTGATGATTTGTTCTGCATATAAATTAAACAGGTAGGGGGAAAGTATGCAGCCTTGTCTTACACCTTTGCTTATTTTAAACCATTCTGTTTCTCCTTGTTCTGTTCGAACTGTTGCTTCTTGATCAATGTACAGATTGTGCAAGAGAACGATCAGGTGTTCTGGTATACCCATGCTTCTTAATGTGGCCCAGAGTTTCTCATAGTTTACACAGTCAAAAGCTTTGCTATAGTCAATAAAGCACAAATAGATATCCTTTTGGTATTCTTTAGTCTTTTCAAGGATCCATCTCACATCCGCAATGATGTCTCTCGTTCCTCGCCCTTTTCTGAACCCTGCTTGCACTTCAGGTAGTTCTTGTTCCAGGTATGATTGTAGTCTCTTTTGAATAATCTTCAGTAGAATCTTGCTGGCATGTGGGATCAGAGCGATTGTGCGATAATTTCCACAGTCAGTTGGATCACCTTTCTTTAGTATTGGTATAAACACAGATCTTTTCCAGTCAGTTGGCCATGATGCTGTCTTCCATATTTCTTGGCAGAGCCTTGTAAGTATGGTAACAGCTGCATCAGATTGCTGTAATACTTCTATGGGAATGCAATCAATGCCTGGGCCTGCACCTTAATGTAAAGAAGACAAAGATCATGACAACTGGCATAATCAACAGGTTCATCGTCAAAGGAGAAGAAATTGAAATCGTGAATAACTTTAACCTACTTGGATCAACTATCAATAAAGAAGCAACAAGCAGTCAAGAAATCAGACAACGCATTGCTCTTGGCAGAATGGCTATGAAAGACCTAGATAAGATTCTCAAGAGCAGAGATGTCTCTCTCCATACAAAGATTCGACTTGTTCAAGCCATGGTATTTTCAATAACATCATATGGATGTGAAAGCTGGACAGTGAAAAAGATAGACAGGAAGAAAATTGATGCCTTTGAATTATGGTGCTGGCGGTGAATACTGTGTATACCATGGACTGCCCGAAGAACAAACCACTCTGTACTAGAGGAGATCAAACCTGAGCTTTCTTTAGAAGCTCAGATGACAAGACTTCGACTTTCATACTTTGGACACATCATGCAGAGAGAGAGATCATTAGAGAAAGACATCATGCTTGGCAAGATAGAAGGTCAACGCAAAAGAGGAAGGCCAGCAATGAGATGGATCGATACAATAACAGCAGCTACAGGTACCAGTCTGTCAACAATGAGCCGCCTGACTGAAGACCGAACACAATTTAGGATAGCTATCCAGAGGGTCGCCATGAGTCGACTCCGACTCGACGGCACTTAACAACAACAACAATGCGGAAATATTTCTTTACGGAAAGAGTGGTGGATCCGTGGAATAGTCTCCCAGTGGAGGTGGTAGAGATGAGGACAGTATTGAATTCAAAAAGAATGGGACAAACACAGAGGATCTCTAAAGGAAAAAGGGGAACTGTTGTAGTTGTTGATATGGAAGGACAGACTAGATAGGCCATGTGGTCTTTTTCTGTCGTCATTTTTCTATGTTTCTACTTCTGGAGATTCCAGATCCCGTCCACATCCCCGGCAGACTCTGTCACTTTGCCCACAGGTGGCATCTTATCACATCAGAGCAGTGGACACTACCCATAGTACAGGAGGGGTACAAGCTTCATCTACGAAGTCTACCCCCCCCCCCCTACCGGACTCCTCCAAGAGAGTTCTGCTCTCAGCCCCCTCTCACTGCTCTGTTTCTGCAAGAGGTCACCTCCCTTCTCTCACAGGGCGCAATAGAGGAGGTTCCACCATCCCAGCAGGGAATGGGCTTTTATTCTCCATACTTCCTCATTCCGAAGAAAACAGGAGGGTACAGGCCCATTCTGGACCTCAGAAAACTGAACAGGTACCTACTATGGGAGAAGTTCAAAATGATCGCCCTAGAACCCCTTCTCCCTTATCTCCAGAGTCAAGATTGGCTCTGTTCTCTAGATCTAAAGGAGGCATATACTCACATACTTATTCACTCACAGCACAGAAAGTTCCTGCACTTCATGTTCCAAGGGAGATATTATCAATACAGAGTCCTGCCTTTTGGCCTCGCCTCTGCCCCAAGAGTCTTCACAAAATGCATGGCCGTAGTAGCCACATTCCTAAGGACTCTCAGGATATTTGTCTTCCCTTACTTAGACGACTGGCTCATTTGAGCAAATACCTCTCTAGTGGCCAGCCTTTCCCTCTCACGTATTATTCAGGTGCTGCAACACTTGGGATTTGTAATATATTTTCCAAAGTCCCAACTCATCCCCTCTCAAACTCTAGAGTTTATAGGGGCTCTCCTAGACACTCAGCAATCAAAGGCATTTCTGACCCAACTCTGCTGCGCTCAACTCAATCAGTTAGCATCTCAGGCATGCCTCAAGAACTGTCTCACTGCTTGAGAAATGCTACAACTTCTGGGCCATATGGCATCAACAGTACATGTTGTTCCATATGCTTGTATACATATGCATGCAGCTCAATGGACTCTGGCTTCCTAGTGATCTCAGGCATCCCCAGTGGAGAGACAAAATAATGGTCTCTACCCACCTAATCTCATCTCTCCAGTGGTGGCAATCCCAGAAAACCTCCTGGTAGGGTCACCTTTTCAGATGCCAGCACATCAATGTACCCTGATGATGGATTCAAATTGAGCTGGGGAGCTCAACTGGACAATCTCTCCACTCAGGGGCTCTGGTCTCATCAGGAGTCAGAACTCCACATAAATCTGCTGGAGCTCAGAGCTATTCACAGTGCTCTCAGTGTTCCAGGACCATCTTCGATTCTGCACAGTTCTAGTCCAGACAGACAATCAAGTATCCATGTTCTACTTGAACAAGCAGGGCAGAACAGGCTCTTGGACCCTCTGCAGTGAGGTCCTGCATCTGTGGTCTTTTGTCATACAGCATCGCATTCACCTGCATGCAGTGTATCTTCCAGGCAAACACAATGTCTTGGTGGATAAACTGAGTCGAATGCTTCTTCATGCAGACAAAGTCGCTCACATTTTTCAGATCTGGGGAACCCCAGAGACAGACCTGTTCGCAAGTCCTCAGAATATCAAGCTTCTTCACTTCTGCTCCAGGACGTCTGCACCGGACAGCCAGCAGGTGGATGCTTTTCACCTCCACTGGGGTCAAGGCTTCCTATATGCCTTCCCTCCCATTCCCCTCATTCCCAAAATTCTTTTCACTTTATGCCAAAGGTGGTCTCGCCCTTTCATTTAAACCAGTCAGTCTACCTTCCTGTCTTTTTCCCTAGACTTCATTCCTCTAGGGCAGAGGCAACTCTTTACACTCTGGATTGCAAACGTGCCTTGGCTTTTTATCTCCAGAGAACTCGAGAGCACAGAAAAGCTTCCCAATATTTCATCTCCTTTGACTTGAATCACCCGGAGTTGCCAGTATCCAAACTAACTCTTTCCAGGTGGATAGCAGACTGCATCTCCTTTGTTTATGACAAGGCAGGACTCTCTCTCAAGGGTCAAGTCACTGCACATAATGTTCGGGCCATGGCTGCCTCTATGGCAAATCTATTCTATGTAGCGATTTATGAGATATGCAAAGCAGCAACTTGGTCTTCTGTCCACACTTTTGCTGCTCACTATTGCCTGGACAAGGACTCCGCCGGGATGCCTTGTTTGGCCAAGCTGCTCTCCAGCATATCTTTCAGACTTAGATCAACGCCTACCCTCCGTCAGGGGTTTCAATACCAGACATCCTTGGAGGATACATGACCTCCTTAGTTATACCTGTGATTCCACAGCCGACTCTGAGGTCATCTCTCTGGCATCTCTGAGCTAGGGAGTCCCATATGTGAAGACTGCATTCCTGCTTGTTCCTGGAGATAGCGTAGTTACTCACCTGTAACAGATGATCTCCAGGAACAGCAGGAATTTAGTCTTCATAACCCACCCTCCTCCCCTAGGAGTTGTAGGTCATCTTCTTCTTCTCCTCTCCTTTTATCTCAGCTACAAACTCAACTGAGGAGGGAGAGCTGGAAAGGCGGGAAGGCATGCAAGTGCAGTGGGATGATCCCAAAAGCTTTCCTATTGGACGCTATGGAGCGTTCCCACGCGGGCTCTGTTGGTACAGACGTCACCCATATGAGAAGACTAAATTCTTGCTGTTCCCAGAGATCACCTGTTTCAGGTGAGTAACTGCACTTTATATGAGACTATTTCCATCAGAGACATAGAAACATATACACATGCATGCACTCTGTTGTACTTCAGTCACACACACGTGCACATGCATTCATCCACTCCCCCACCCCTCAAATCAGGTACACATATGCACACTAGCACTTTTCAGACAGATAAATTCTGTCTCTGGTTGTCTACTGGTGCTGTGCTGCTTCTGTACTCCTCTACTTCAGTGCCCCCAGTTCTTGCTTTTGCTATCAGTTTTTTTTCTCAGCCTGCAAGAGCCTCCTCACACTTTACCCTATTCCTCTTACATTTCTACCCTTTCTCAGCAACCCCACTCACCCCTACCAAGAAGCCCACTTATTCCACTGACGTTCTCCCAGACCCTGTGCAGAAAATCAGCCCACCCTTCCTGTGACTAGTGCAGCCTTTCCATTGACTGGAATCTACCACTTACTCTGCACAGTGAGGGGCGAGTTGTAGAACTAAACTCTAAAAAATATCCAGACAGTTTAGACATCATTCTGACTAAGACAGCTACTTTACAAAGCTGTGGAATCCTAAAAATAATTTAGATGGTTGTCAATCCTAAACTCCTGAGTCTTCAGAACATCTGACAAATCTGGCTCTGCTTCCTCCCCAGGGCCCAGGCAACCATTAGTTAGGCAAAACCAGCCAATAGGTTGCAGCAGACACAGCCAGCCAATAGAGAACAGGAGGAGGTGGGAGCCATAGCTAGGATACAAAAACCTTCCTTTCTTCCTTGTCCTGTAGCACTGGAGTATGGTGGTGTTTTTGCTACAGATATACAGACCTACAGGAGAAAATATTGGGGGTGCTCAAGCACCCATAGCACCCACAGAGCTGGTGCCTATGATCCTGGGGCCACCAACAGTATCAGAATCATGGTCAGTCATCAGCTGATTTCATTGAATCTGTCATCTGTGTAGTCTCTTAGACTAGGTTGCATGTTTTTATTTCATCTTTAGACTTTATTTTCATTTTAAAATGACAAAAAAGGTGTGTTTTTAATGATCAACTACAAAATGAATACCTGTTCATTAAGAAACATTCTTGTGATAGCATGGTGTTTTATAACAAACACCGGTCTTCCTTTTCAATCGCACATGCAGGAAAAGGTGACATTCTTCAGCACCTAAGGAGGGACAAACACTAGACAGCAGATGTAAGTGCTTCTTCAAGTAGAACTGTGACTTCTTTTTTTAAAAGTCAAACTTTTGATGAGTAAACTCAATCACTGGCTACAACTAAGGGTACATGGGCTTATCACTGTGTTGTTCACAACCATTCTTTTTGGTCGCCAGACTCTATTTCAAAGTTGTTGAAAAAATGTTTTGATGAAAAATACTCTTGTGCACGAACCAAAATGGAAGCAATCATCTGTAATGTTTTCAAATCTGACTCTATTGGTTCCCTCAAGAGAAACCTTTCTGAGACAAGTTTTTTAACAGCTTTTTGTGATTGCTCAAACTATGGAAGCATTAAAGTGTGCCCTATTTTAGTAAAGTACTTTCTTTCTGAGAAAGTGGTTCAGGTAAAAAAAGTTCTTGATGTCCATGAAGCTAAAGGCAAAACCTCAGACAGTCTTTCCAAGTGCATTCTTGATACAGTTGAGTCCAATGGGCTAAGATCCAAAATTCTGGGATTGTGTGCTGACAATACCAATTGCAATTTTGGTGGGGCTGCTAGGAGAGGAAGTAACATTATTTTTTACAAGCTGCAAAAATATTTAGGAAATAATTTAATTGGTGCAATCTGTGCAGCTCACATTGCTCACAGTTGTATTAGCACTGCTGCTGAATGCCTGCTATTTCAAAACATCAAAACCCAGAGGCCTTAGGGGACGCCACCTGCCCCATAGTAATAACCAAAACAACACAGTGGGTCCCACAAAACAAGAACCCTGAGAAAGAACATGAAATTTTTGTCAGACAATAATTATCAGAGAGGGACAAGGCCCCTCTGAAGATCGCATCACTTTTAATCATTTGCAGTAAAAACTACTAATGAAAATAACCTTAGCAACATTTAGCTGGCAAAATGGAGACCATCCAAACATTATGGAGCACATTTGCGGGGTTAAGGAACCTGAAGAAGGGCGGACAAAAGTTTAGCCCAAAACACAGGGCTGTGTCGTTTTCCATTTTGGGTGGTCTCCATTTTGCTGTATGCGTACCTGTCCACGACCCTCTTCAAGGAATAGATGGGCAGGGCCACAATGATCCTTATCACCCTATACTGGCCCCGACAGCCATGGTATCTGCTGCTGCTCTGCCTTTCTCAGACGCTGCCCATTCCTCTGGGTTTCGCCCCAGATCTGATATCTCAGAATGGTAGGATTCTCCTGCAGCCCATTCTCAAGTCATTAACTCTGACAGCATGGATACTAAAAGGATAGCCCTCACTCAGCACTACTTGCCTAGGGACATTGAGGACATCCTCCTTGCATCCTGCAAGGATTCCACCAGGCGAACATATGCCTTTAAAGGCACAGATTCTTGGTCTGGTCTGCAGATAGAGGTTTCAGTCCTTTCTCCTGCCACGTTCAGGTGATCCTGCAGTACCTTCTGCACCTTTCCCTGGCTGGATTAAAGTCCATTTCCATCAGGGTGCACCTGAGTGCCCTGGCAGTCTACCATCATGTGGTGGGCAGGCGTTCCCTATCAGTTCATACTCTTATTGGTCGTTTCATGCGGGGCCTCTTGCTCTCATGGCCTCCCATTTGCCCACAGGCGGCAGCCTGGAATCTTAACATGGTTCTGTGTAAGCTCATTGATCCTCTTTTAGAACCACTGACTTCCTGCCATCTCAAGTACCTTTCTTGGAAGGTCGTCTTCCTGGTGGTGCTCACGTTAGTGCGCAGTATTAACGAACTGCAAGCGCTGGTGACTCATTCCCCTTACACTAGGTTTCATAGGAACATGGTGGTTCTCCACACGCACCTCATATTTCTTCCTAAGATGGTTTCTCCCTTCCACCTCAACCAGGAGGTGGTTCTTCCCACCTTCTTTCCAAGGCCGCACTTAAGCAGGTGGAAGCCTCTCTTCATACTTTGGATTGTAAACGGGCTTTGGCTTTCTACCTTGATCGGATGAAGGCTCATCATTGCTTCTCTCAACTATTTGTTTCTTATGACCCCAACAGACTTGGTGTGGTGGTCTCTAAGCACACCCTTTCCATCTTGGTGGCTGACTGCATTTCCTTCGCCTATGGACAGGCTGGCTTTTCTCTGGAGTGTCATGAATGACACATAACGTTAAAGTTATGGTGGCCTCCTGGCTAACCTATGCTCCATCTTTCTGCCAGAGATTTGTCGAGTAGCCACCTGGTCCTCAGTTCAAACCTTCGCAGATCATTACTGCCTCAAGGAGGCCTCCTGGCATGACAGCGCCTTTGGCCAGGCCATTCTTCGGTGCCTCTTTGGGGACTAGTGCAACTCCTTCCTTCTGGCCCTTCTGTATGTCCAGGCTACCGGAGAGTCAATTTCTTTGCAGATGGTGGGGGTGCACCCCAATGCTTGGGGCTCATTAGTACCTTTCAGCTGCCATTCACGGTTCAATTTTTGATTCGTCCATGGCTTTTTGCAGGTCTTTCAGTAGCTTGTAGCTGGGGAATCTCATATGTGAGGACTGACTTCCTGCTTGTTCCCAGAGAAAGCATAGTTACTCACCTGTAGCAGGTTTCTCCGGGAATAGCAGGAATCAGTCCTCACAACCCTCAGTCCTCCCTGTGGGGTTGTCTTCTTTTTTGGGCTTTATTAAGCTATGTCATTATACTGAGGGAAAATGGCTTCCTTGGGCGGGAAGGTAACCATACATGTGTGGTTGATTTCCCAAAGGCTTTCTTTGAAAGCTGGGGAGAGATTACCGTGTGAGCTCGATCGGTGACGATGCCATCCATATGTGAGGACTGATTCCTGCTATTCCCGGCGAACACCTGCTACAAGTGAGGAACTATGCTTACATGCCCCGATGCTAACCATCTCAGCTGCCACTCTTGCTCTGCCTAAAGCATCACACAAAACACAAAGACCACATGCTCCCTGGTACTCTGCAGCTCTAAAAGTGCAGAAGTGCAACCTGCGCCGGCTTGAATGACAGTGGAGAAAGTCTCAAAGCCATCAAATCAAATCTTTACCTACAGGAACTTTACTTTACTTTACTTTATTCCACACTTGATAGACCGCTTACGTTAAAAACATTAAAGCGGTGTACAAATAAAATAAAAGGCAGCACTGCAAACTACGGAAAAAGAACGCCAAAAATAATAGGAAAGAGAGAAAAGAATAGCACAAAACTGTACAAACAATAATAAATAACAATTAACATGGGCACAAGTTAAAACAATAAACAGTAGTCAAGTAACATAAGTTAAAAACAATAAAATCAAACAATAATAGGCAATAAAATAGCCACCAATTAACAATATTCAAACACTAACCAATAATTAACACCAAAAATATAAAAAAACAAAGAATGCAGACAGCACCACTAACAAAGACAAACAGAAGGGGGACAAGACCAACTAGGCTAGGACAAGACACTAACCAGGGGTGGTATCAGGGAGGGAAAATCAGAGGGATAAATCAGGGGGGGAGATCAAACACTTTGTGAAACAGATGAGTTTTGAGAGAGGATTTAAACTGTGAGTAGGAGGATTCTAAGCGGAGGGATGAAGGCAAGGCATTCCATAACCAAGGTCCAAGAAAGAAGAAAGCAGCCTGACGGGTCTTTTCAAGATGGGCATGAGATGGAGATGGTAAGACCAAATGGTTAGCGTGAAGGGAGCGAAGCTGGCGGTAGGGCGTGTGAAGAGAGATTAAATCAGCCAGGTATAAAGGGTTATTGGTATAGAGTGCACGGTGAGTAAGGATCAGAAGTTTGTAATGAAACCTAACACGGAGGGGCAACCAGTGAAGTTATACCATTAAGCAACCTTCAACACCAAAAAGGAGTACTACAACAACCTCCTCTCACACTCCATAAACAAACCCAGAGAACTCTTTGATATTGTCAGATCACTCACCAAAGACCCATCACAAACAAACCAGAACCATACTTTCAACCCACAGGACATGGCGTCCTATCTACTGACCAAGCACAATTCCTCCACTCCCCACACCCCTACCATACCAATTTCAGACAAAGAGCTCCCTCAAGACCACCACTGGAACACCTTCAACTTATTATCACACGAGGAGCTCAACAACATGATCAGCAACATCAACACCAGAACTTCCCCACTTGACCCTTGCCCAGTATCATGGCTCAAAATTACAAATGACCAATTCCTACCAATCCTTTCTGACATTGTCCATGCTTCCCTTTCTTAAGGATTCCTTCCTCTCTCTCTCTCTCTCTCTCTCTCTCAAGCAAGCTTCAATCAGACCGCTACTAAAGAAACCAAACCTTGACCCACACTTACCAACCTCCTACAGACCCATAACCAGCATATCATTCATCTCCAAGGTCATTGAAAAAGCTGTACAAACCCAACTCCAGGACCACATTAACCTACATGTGCCTCTAGACATGCATCAACATGGATTCTGAACCAACACGGTACAGAAACACTCATGACCTCCCTCTTAAACTCACTCATAACAGTCACTGAAGTAACCACCCATGGATTCATCCTACTCTTTCTAGACATCTCTGCAGCTTTTGACATCATATACCATCAACTCCTCCTCAACCAACTCTACTGCATCGGAGTCCATGGCACCCCTCTCAGATGGTTCCATTCTTATCTCACCAATCAAACCCAACTAATAAAAATTCAATCAGAAACCTCATCAGCTTTCACCTTACACCAAGGAGTACATTTACATCTACCCGTTTTGTACCATTCTTCAACAATTCTGAGTTGAGTACCTAATATATGTGGACTACATCATGATCTTCACACCATTCTCCACATCTGCTCCTGACTACTCCATGCTCTCAAATTGCTTCACCAAAGTAATCAAATGGCTTCATCTCCACAATTTATCCATCAACCTTAATAAAACAGAGCTCCTCCACATTACAAAAGACCCTGACTTCATCCCCCCTATCAGGGCCGGATTTACCTATACGCCATGTACGCCATGGCGTAGGGCCCACAGCTGGCAGGGGCCCACAAAAAAAGAAAAAGTTAATTTTTTTTAAAAATAAAATTTAAAAAAAAAACCTGCTGGCTGCCGCCGCGGGGCCCCCTCTGCTGCCGCGGCAGCACCGACTGACCCGCGGGGGCCCCCTCTACAAGCTGACTCCGTCGGTTCGTTCCTTCCTCCCTCCCTCCCTCCCTCCCTCCGTGCAGGCTGTGAGAGACGCGAAAGTGTCTCCTCGCGTCTCTGTTAAGCCCGCAGGGGCTGATGGGAAATTTCCCATCAGCCCCTGCGGGCTTAACAGAGACGCGCGGGAGACACTCTACCTTCGCGCCTCTCACAGTGTGCACGGAGGGAGAGAGGGATCGACGGACCGACGGAGATAGCTTGCAGAGGGGGCCCCCGCGGGTCAGTCCGTGCTGCCGCGGCAGCAGAGGGGGCCCCGCGGCGGCAGCCAGCAGGATTTTTTTTTAAATTAAATTTTACTTTAGGCCGACGGGGGTGGGGGGGGGGGGGGAGGACTGGTAATGGGCTTATGGGGCGGGGGCTGGGGCTGGGACTGGAAATGGGCTGGGGGGGTTAAGTCTAGAGGTGGGATGATGGGGTTAGGACTGGTAATGGACTGTGGGCTGTTGAGGGGGGGGCTTAGAACTGGCAATGGGCTTTGGGGGGGGTTAATACTGGAAATGGGCTTTGGGCTGATGGGGGCTGACTGGAAATGGGCTATGGGGGGCCAAGGACTGGAAAGGTGCAGGGGGGGTTAAGACTGGAGGTGGGCTGATGGGGTTAGGACTGGTAATGGGCTGTTGGGGGGTTTAGAACTGGTAATGGGCTTTGGGGGGGGGGTTAAGACTGGTAATGGGCTTTGGGGGGGTTAAGACTGGTAATGGGCTGTGGGCTGATGGGGGCTGTCTGGTAATGGGCTATGGGGGGGCTAGGACTGGAAATGGGCTGGGGGGGTTAAAACTGGAGGTGGGCTGATGGGGTTAGGACTGGTAATGGGCTGTGGGCTGATGGGGGGTTAGGACTGGCAATGGGCTATGGGGGGCTGACTGGAAATGGGTTGATGGGGTTAGGACTGGAAGTGGGCTGATGGGGGGTTAGGACTGGTAATGGGTTATAGGGGGGGCTTAAACTGAAAATGGGGTGATGGGGGGTTAGGACTGTAAGTGGGTTGATGGGGGGGCTAGGACTGGTATTGGGTTGGGGGGTTGCTAGGACTGGAAGTGGGCTGATGGGTGGCTAGGACTGGAAATGGGCTGATGCAGGGACTAGAAGGGAATGGATGCTGGGTGAGGCTGGAACTAGAAGGGAGCTGATGTTGTGGGAGGATTAGAATGGGATGGGGCTGGAAGAGTAAAATGGAGAAGGGAAAAATATTTTGTGTGGGAGGGATAAAAAATCTACAATTGGCCGGGTATTGGGAGAGTAAGTGGGGATTGAAGATGGAGGGGTAAAATTTGAGTGGATGAAATAGGAATGAGGAAAGAGCAAAAGGAGAAAGATTAGTATGTTAAAGCAGATGTAGAGAGAGAATGGAAAAAAATCTAGCAGAGAGAAGAAAGGACAAATGGACAGCAGACGATGGAGAGTTAGCAGAAGACACGAAGAAACCAGAAGAAAGTGGCTGGAGCAATTGCAGCTGAAAAAAATGCACAAAAGGTAGAAAAATATCTCTTTATTTTGAATTTATTAATTGGAATATGTCAGCTCTGGTAAATGTGCATCATTAACGTCTGCGCTTTGTTTAGTACAAGAGCAAATTAATGTATAGTTTTATTTCTACAGTGTTGTACTTTCCAAGTTTGGCTTTTGGGATTCCCAGTTTAATTATTGTCTTCCTGTTTCTAAATTGTGATTACTTGTTTGATGGTCTATGTTCTGCATGTGTAACTGAGCTGAGGTGTTCTGTTTATATAATTCCTATTTGACATTGCCACTTGTTCTCTTTCCCCAGTAGGTCATGTATTGTTGTTCTCTGAAATGTATTGGTTTAATATTTGCAGTGTTGCCTTTTGATTGGTAGGGTATGGTGCTTTGTGAGTCCTGGTAGTGCTGTTAGGATACGGCGGGTTTACTATGGGTTCTAAATGGGCAGTGTTTGTAGTAGTTCCTAATGTGTCTGGCAGTTGGCACTGGATTATAGTAATGTATAAATCTTTTAGTCTTTCTTTATCCATACACTCATTAAGAGGCACGTTTACTAAAAGTTAGTATATGGTAACATTATGCAAATATTTATGCAAATGAGGCCCCGCACCCCCCTTGGGCCGCCCCTGCTGGGGGCCCACAATTTTTGTTGGCGTAGGGCCTCACTCAAGGTAAATCCGGCCCTGCCCCCTATCCAAATTGGCAATAGTGATATCCGAGTCAGCTCTCAGATAAAATACCTGTGAATCATACTCAACCAGCAACTAGACTTCAGACCTCAAATCCAAAGCATCACTAAAACGGTACACTATAAGCTTAGAACCCTATGCCCCCTCCTGTCCATTGTGTGATGGGGAAGATCCGTCCCTTGCTGTGCAGTCAGAGGAAACTGAAGAAAACAGGTCAGGTTCTGACAGCCAGGCAATGCACATGGCTACCGGTTGCCAAGGGAGATGTAAACAAACCCAGCCACGAGTGCAGGAGCCCCGCCCAAGCTGCAAACAAGCCCCTTGCCCTGAGTGCAATAGGATTCACCTGGGTGGAGGAGGGGCGAAGCTAAGCACTGTGGAAGATAAAAAGCACTCATTAGAAAGCAGAGTTAGCTCAGGAGGAGGCTCAGGAGGAAGTTCAAGCTTCAGCTCAGAAGGGAGCTCAGGCTCTGGTTCAGGTGCTGATTTGAGTTCAGGCTGGAGAGGAAGTTCAAGCTGGGGAGCAAGCTCAGGATCTGGATTAGGATCCGGGAGGAGTTCTGACAGAGCAGCTGTGAATTCCTGCAGCAAAGCTAGAACAGGAGCAAACATTGGAACAGACAGAGGAACAAAGAAAGCTCAAGCTGAAAAGGTACCGAGAGTTAAAACCCACAGTCTGCAGGAAAGCTTCTCTCAGTTAAAGCCTTGGGAGGAAGGCAGCTGGAGGGAGAAGCCACGCAGGGAGCCAGCTGGGGTGTGTCCAGAAGCTCACGATAGAGAAAGGTATAAATCTCTGAACTTTTCTAATAGGAAAGAGCACTGCTCAGTAAGCCTTGCAGGCAGAAGCCAGAAGGTAGTTTCTATAAAAGGAACAGAGAGAAAACTAAGCCTAATCGTTTTCTCTGGGACAATAAAGCTTTCCAGAATTCTCTTAAGGCTAAAGAGAATGTTTTGAGAACCCTGTGTGAATGCGTTCCTATGTATCCAGCGGGGGTTGGGCTGGAGGATATGCAGGTTGAATACACAGATGAAGGCATAAACGATGTACTCATGGATTGTACGTTAACCATTGCAGATAATATGGAAACACTTTGCTGAATTGAATGTTTGAAGCTAATGGTATAGCTGGAGAAAGCAAAGTGAGCATTACTGCCATTGAAAAAGAAGCCTTTGTTATTTCCTGTGTTAAAGGACTGTGTATTTAAAAGCTGGAAGGAAAAGATGTCATCTTTCTGCAGTTCCTGAGTTACTATTTCTTTATACCAGACGTATGGTTTTGTCCTGAGTTCATTTGTGTTTACCAAAACCCCGGGACGGGGAAATAAAACCTTATTTTGACCTTACCACTCTGTTACCTCAATTCCTTTGCCTGTGAGGTGTTTGGGACTTCATTACCCAGAGGGCCAGTGTACTACTACGCCTGCACTACCCCACTTCCTGGCTTAGGATAGTCATCAGCTGAACCCTCTCTGCTAGCCCTAGGACCCAGGGTGGGTAACTGGTGACAATTAACACTTTCCGCTCAGTCTGTCAAGCCATCATCACACCTTTATTTGACTATTGTAATTCCATATTTCAAGGTTTACCTAAGCATGCTCTCCTCCCATTACAACTAGCCCAGAACACTGTGACTTGTACCATCTTCCGAGCCTCGAGGCAAACCTACATCACTCTTATCCACAAACACCTCCACTGGCTTCCCATCAGCTCAAGAATACAATACAAAGTCCTAACCATCATCCACAAAACCCTAGAAACCGATCTTCAGAACACTTCCAAACACTAATTCACACCTCGAACTCCAAAAGACCAAGAAAAAAGAGCACCCAAAACCTCCTCAGTCTTCCAATACATATGAGCAACTGTAAGAAAGCCACAAGAATGAGAGCATTCTCTCTCTACGCCCCTACCCTCTGGAATTCATTACTCCCCTAAGTTCTCAATACCAATTCAGCCACAGATTTATGCAAACTACTAATGACTCACCTCTTCTTGGGACACTATGGAGATGGGCACTCCCCAATTTCTGCACAAAGCCTCCATGTACAAACAGGCACTTCACTCCCCAACCCACATCCATAAATCTCACTACCCCACAACCTCATGCTCCTAATCCCTACCTCCCAACCACCATTCCCCTTCCCTTTGTACATAGTTCCTACATATGCCTTGAGCAATGTAGCGAGCCCTATTTACATTGCATTTTTTTACTTGTACAATGTTACAAATGTTGATTGTTAACTGTTTTAATGTTTCCTTCAATTGTTCCCTGTCTCAATTTCAGTTCCATGTAAACCGTTTTGACTTGTAGAAAAATGGTATATTCAAATGTGTTAAATAAATAAATAATAATTTAAATAATCTTGGTGTTATGTGTGCACTTGCTTTTCCTTTGCTGTTTACGTGTGCGACCATTCTTTTTTGCATTTGGCGTGGTGGTTATTTGTGCCTAAAAGTTGCATTATCGGTTCATAAAGGCTGCGCTAGTTTTCTGCATTGGCCCAAGAAATAGAGAAAGGAGGGAGGTGAGCTCAGGGGGAAAGATAAGAAGCTCAGTCTTGACCATATTCAATTTCAGATGGCAGTGAAACATCTAGGCACTAAAGTCAGATAAGCAAGCAGAGATCTGGGCCTGGATTCCTGGAGAGATTTCAGGAGCAGAGAGGTAGATCAGAGAGTCATCAGCATAGAGATGGTACTGAAAACCATGGGAGGAGATGAGCCCACCAAGAGACTGAGTGTAGAGAGAAAAAAGGAGATGTCCTAAGACAGAGCCTTGAGGTACACAGACTGAAAGCGAGATAGCAGTAGAGGAGGATCCACCAGAACATACACTAAAAGTGTGGTGAGAGAGATAGGCAGAAAATCAGGACAGGACATAACCCCTAAATACAAGGGGGGATAGGGTATTGAGGAGAAAGTGGTGATCAGCAGTATCAAAAGCAGCCAAAAGCTCAAGAAGGATGAGGATTGACTAAAGACCCTTGGATATGGTGAAAAACAAGTCATTGGAAACTTTGGCAAGAGCTGTTTCAGTAGAATGTAGAGGGCAAAAGCCAGATTGCAGTGTATTCAGAAGGGGAGAAAGTCAAGACAGCAGTGGTGACCCACACATTCAAGTAGTTTAGAAACAAAGGGGATGAGACAGATGGGTCAAATTAGAAGGACAGGTAGGATCGAGGGATGGTTTCTTGAGAAGCGGTGTAACCACAGCATGCTTGAATGCTGCAGGAACCGTTGCAGTAGAAAATGATATGTTGAGAATATGACAGATGGAAGGGAAAACAGTAGAGGAGATGGAGTTTAGTAGGTGGATGGAAATGAGATCAGAGGAGTGGTTAGTAAGTTTAGAGGAGGAGAGAAGATGAGTGGTTTCTTCCTCAGTGATCTTAGAAAAGGATGGAAGGGCGATAGAGGTTGACAGAAGGATTAGTGAATGAAGAGGGGGAAGGGGGGATGGGGATGACCCCGAGGGGGAAAAAGAGTAATCTTGTCGACTTTGTCATGGAAGTAGTCAGCCAAAGTCTGGACACAAAGGGAAGGAGAGGTCAGAAGTGGAGGTGTTTTGAGGAGAGAGTTGAGAGTTGTAAAGAGACTTAGGATTGGAGGCAAGAGAGTTAGAAAGAGGGACATAGTACTCTTGCTTGGCGAGTGCTATGGCAGACTGGAAAGAGGCTAGCATGAATTTGAAATGTAGGATGTCCACAAGGATGCGGAATTTGAGCCAAAGGCACTCATCTGAGAGGGCACAGGAATGCAGATAGTGAGTGTTAGAGGAAAGTCAGGGCTGAGGTACAGTACACCTCACAGGACATGAAATGGGAGGAGCAAGAGCATCCGGGGCAGAGGAGAGTACAGTGTTATAGGAAGATACGGCCTCATCAACATACCTAGATGACCTAGTGGAGGAAAGAGTTAGTGAGACAGCAGTGGAGAGAGCTGATGGGTCGATAGTATGATGTTGGAGGAGATTGGGTTATAGAGCAGGTTGGGGGTGATAAAGAGTGAAACTTAGCAGGTGATGGTCGGATAAGGGAAAAACTGAGGAGCTGACGTTTGAGGGCAAGCAGTTAGAGAAGAAGACAAGGTCAAGGAAGTGGCCTAGCTGAGAGTGAATGAGGTAGTGCAAACCTTTCCATACTACAGTAGTATGGGCAGGTTGAGTGCAGATTATTTTTGAGATTTTGTATTATTTCACACTGTCCCTGGTAGGAAAGAGATTTATGTTGCTCTTATTCAGATGATGATTCAGCCAATAGCGGTCAGCGTTTTTCAAGCTCTTGGCCACTATGGTCAAAAGTGAAACTGGATATTCAGCACCAGAATCCAAATATCTTCTATCACTAAATATACAGTATGGTTTCAATACTGACCAGCGCAGGTATCCAGGCAGCAGTGATATTCAGATGCTGTCTGGTTAGCTGAATCACATAAAGTTAGGACTGTTGTTAAGAGGTCCTAACTTTATGTTGGCACTTATCTAGTTAACAGACTAAAAATCTCCAATAAGTGCTGGGCTCACCCCACCCACAGACTGCCTTGTCTGGACAGTGCCGCAGCACTTAGAGGGGATATTCAGAGGCACTGGATGGTTAGTGCCACTAAATATCCATCTCAGCAGGTTTGTCTAGTTAACAGGTTCTGCCAACAGATAAACCCCTTTGAATATTGGGCCCAGAATATTTTTGTAGGGTCATTTTCATGGAGAAATGCCTAGTTCTGCTCTGCCTCTTGTTTTTGAGGGAGGAAGGTTTTTTGTGGAAGCAGAGTATGTTTATATTTAACTTATAAGAACTGCTGTACTCTGTCAGACCAAAGGTCCATGAGGGTAATGTGTGCACTGTGTCACATATGTGAGCATCGTTAATCAAGAGGCAGATTGTACAGAAATACCAGCATGGGGGATTTTGTTGCTACTAGCCCTTGGGATATCAAATTATCAAAGCAATGTCAACATTGTATTCAGATGCTAATTTACCTAAGAGCTATAAATAGCTTGCAATTCAGTTGTGATAATTACTCCAGCATGAACATTTTTATCAATTCCCCAATCAAATTCAAATTAGTAAAGTTGTCTTATCTATAAATGGAGGTGCACATCAAGTATATTCTCAGAGCAGGAAGCTGATAGATTTTGAGTCTTGATGAAAGTTCTGAAATCATTGAAAGCAGAAGAACCATTTTACTGATTTTTCAGTCACTCCTTCACTTTATGTTTCTCCTCTCACATGCCCAGAAGTTTCTTTCTCTCTCTCTCTCTCTCTCTCTTTCTTTCCTCCATGCCCAGTCTCGAGGATTAAAGGAGTTATCATTCCCAGGCTCCAGCTCCATATTGCGCAGTTCCAACTTTAATGACAGACCACTGCACTCCTGCAGCTCAATCTCAGCACAAAGGCATCTTGGGCAGCATAGAAGTCTGTGACTGCGCTGTGGGGGAGCTGGATGAAAAGGGAGACAGCCTTTGATCCCAGCCTCATAAGCATGGTAAGGCTCTTCCAGGGTCCCTTTTAACACTTCTGCATATATAGTTTGTCTTTACCATTTCTGATTAATAGCAGTAGCTGATGAGCTGGCCAGCTTTTAATTAGAGTACCTGGAGTTGTTTAGAGAGTTGGACTGGGCATAGGGCTGGTGCTGCCATCAGGCAAACTAGGCAGTCGCCTACAGCGCCAGCCCTCCAGGGGTACCCATAGCTGCCGCTGCCACCCCTCTTGGGACAGGCAGCGATGTCAATGGCCACAAACAGCCCTATGGTGCCAATGTTTAAAGGTAAGCCCTGCCAAGTTGTTTGCGACCATTGCCGCTGCTGCACTTCCCAGAGAGTGGCGGCAGTGGTGACTGTAGGCATTGGAAGAGGGCTCAAGGGATGAGGTTCACCTATTGTCTCATCATCTTGTGCCAGCCCTGACTGGGCAGCTGAGGCTAGAAAACAAGAACCTGCAGTGGGGAAGTCCTGTCAGGACTGCATGAGGCTACATTGCAACGCTCACAAGGTTAAAGGTGCAGGAGTCAGTATCAGTGAACACTACCAGCAAGGGATCTGAAAGTGAGCAGGGCATTTTTTTCTGTGCAGCAAGTACTGAAAAAATGAAAGGAGCAAACTGCTGCTATGCAGCCTTAAGAGCACTATGTGATCAGCCTGACCAGCCAATTGGGGCATGCTTGAAAGCCCGATAGGGCAGTTCACCCCTAGTCAGGTATGAGCCCTACAGAAAAAAGATTGAGAACCACTGCTATAGAGACGTGCAACCTTTTGAGCTTAGCATTCTCTCTGGCTACAGCAAAACCTCATTGTCTGTAGTCCCTTCCTATGTTGCCTGCTTCCCAGCTAGGCAAGCCTTAGGCATTCAGAGTCCATGGATCCACAAGCCCCTTCCCATATCCTACCCCCCCCCCCCAACCCCATGTCTAATGGCTACTTACCTCTGGGATAGGCTATGTATAGGCCTCCATAGTGTGTAAAGAAGCTTATCAAGGCCTAGATTAAGAGACCGCTTTATTTCTTATCTGATATATGGCCCAGGCAACCTAGGCTACAGGCTTTTTACAGGTCATTGCTCTCTCTTGTGGGCCAAAGTTGACTGCCTCTATTTTTACCCTCTTCCTAATCCATATTCTTTCCTTCCTGCAGCTAACCATTCCAACAGAGCACAGAGAATGGTACCCCTGCAGTGCCCAGAAGGCGGAAAAGGAGAGTAGAAGGAGGTAGAATGAGAGGAAAACAAGGCTAGTGAAGAGCCCGTGGAGATGCAGCAAGAGCAAGAACCAGCAGAGGGGGACCCACTTGAGGTGCTCACCATTGCTGCATTGGCAGGCACCAAACTCTGGACTAGATGGGCAGGCATGAGGTCCCTGGTGACCTTGCAGACCTGGAGGTCCTGTTTCAAATCCAGTTCCTGAGACAGAATGTGCAGCAAAGCTTCCAGGACTGCTTGGACATCATGAGCCAAATTCTTGCCCATCTAGGTGTCATAAGGTCAGTGCTACTTGCCCTCATCAAGGCAGTCAGCCCTACCAGAGCCAGGCCTTTATGTGTATTTATGCCAAGAAAACCCAGGGGCTGCTGGGTTGCCAGGAATCAGCACTGATTCAGTGGCACACATTGCATTGCTGCTTATTTTGTTATTTTTAACCCCAAGGGGAGAAATTATATTTATTTGTTGACTCTGGTAAATATATAAATACACGACCTATTTTGTTTAACATGTCTCTTGTGGTATTTTTATGTCTTAAGCGTGCACATCACAGCTGCTAACATCTTTGCCATGGTTCCTACATTTTATAAGCCTGACTCAGAATAGATAATCTGTGCCTTGTAACTCAGAACATACTCTACACATCTGGCTAAATGCCTGTCTTAAGCATTCTGACATCAACACTACAAGTAGCCTGATGGTGTCATGAGGTTGAAGGAGGTATTCCACAACAATGCTTGGGAAGCACATTGGTTGACTCACCTAAGCTCCCTGTCTAGAGCCTCTAGTATTGCTACCATTACTTAGATTCTATGCCTTATATATCCCAAAGATACACAACAGCATAGCCATCATATTTGTGGAATCTCACCCTTAAACAATTGGGTAATCCCTAGGTACTCTCAGTACACAGTTTGCAGTGTTTACCTTCCTCTGTGGTGTCTTGTTAGTGTTCTCCCTTCTTTGGTAGTGACAGATTGCAACCAGACGTGCATACTGGCCACCCTCTCCCCAAAGGAAACACAAAGGCATTACTTCTACACTTGCCCTGAGGGCTAGTGTTATCTTTTAAACCAAGTATAGGGATAGCTGCACATTTGAAGGGGCATCACTCAAGTCTCTGTGCCAATAGATAAGTTGCCACTATCCACCAACCATAGGATACCCTGCCTCAAGTCCTCTTCATGCCTGTAAGCAGAACTGGTGTTTGGGTCACCAGCTTTGATGTTCCAGGTACTGGGACTACTATTTTCCAAGCAGAGAAACCTTCTGTGCAGAGCAGAGGCTCCAGTCTTATTGGTTATGTGAACCCCTTATTGACTTCACTACTCCTCTCAATGCCAAGTCTTGCCCCCTACTAGCCCCTTTTCTCTCTCTAACTTTTTCTGTCTGAACCACTCTCTCTTTCCCTCCCATACAGCCCGTCCCCTCTAGTCTTTTCTAGCTCTCTTTTGTTATCTTTCTCTCTTTTCCCTCATGCTACAGTCTCTCACACCAATCTCTCTCTCCCAGCTAGTTCACACCACTCATTCTACCCAACTGGTTCCCAGCAGCCTCAGTCTCTCTCCCCTTTCTCGTTGATACTGCACTGCTGTTTCCTGCAGGCAAATACTGGTTTTGACTCTTCTGCTTTCAGCCTGAGTTAAGCTTTGACTATTTTTTTTTTTTGCATAAGTCCTCTGTCACAGTTATTATGGAAAATGTCATTTAATTAATTAATTTATTTATTTATTTATTTAAATTGATTTCTATCCCGCCTTATCCTTCAATCAAGGCGGCCCGCTCAGCAAACAATCAACAGAAAATGTGTTAAGAGAGGGCATGCAGTGGTCGGTGCGTGTGTGTAGTTGTGGTGTGTCGTTGATTCTGGTGGGTCTATTTACAATGTGTGCTATATACAATACTATGTACAACATAAATTTACAACATAAATTTGCATTCAAATTTGTGTGTGTTGGGGGCGGATGGGGGTTTGATTCTGTTGTTGTCCATTGGGTTGCTTAGGTGACATCCCCGTAGTGCTCCCTGAAGAAGGTAGTCTTGAGCAGCTTCCTAAAGTCTTTAATGTCCGTTGTTGAGCGAAGTTCATTGGGGAATGAGTTCCAGATTGAAGGTGCTGCCGTTGATATGGCTCGTTTCTCAGTGTCTTTGTGTATCTTGTTTATGTCTTTTGATGTGTTAACACGGTTGGCTGTGCCCCTCCTCCTCAGTCTTGCGTTGTTGTCTGGTTGGATGAGTGGATGTAGGCTGAATGCTGATAATTGGTGTTTGATTTTGAATATGTTAATGACTGTTTTGTATTTGATGCATGAGCTGATTGGTAACCAGTGGAGATCTTTTAGAGTGGGTGTGATGTATTCGTTTCTTGTGGTGCCAGCTATTACGCGTGCTGCTGTGTTTTTTGCCAGTTGTAGTGGTCTTAGGGTCTGCTTTGTTAGGCCGAGATATATTGGATTGCAGAAGTCTAGTTTGGAGCAGACAACCTGCCACACTTTTTGTTTGTGATAGACACAAATTTTAATGATTTTTTTTGTTTGGTGGTCTCCTTCACTAGCAGGTTTATGCTGTTTGAGGAGAGGTTGGGCTTCCTCAGGTATTCTCCCTTCTTTGCTGTCTTTATCCACATATTGATGGTGATTACATGCATTCTTAGAAAATAGGCAGGTGCCAATTAGGTGCAAAGGTGGGTAAGTAGTAGGCACATTATTTTGCATGTACTAAATTACTTATTTGATGTAACAAGCAGGAATGCAGTCTTCACATATGGGTGACATCTGCACTGATGGAGCCCGCGTGGGAACGCTCCCCAGCGTCCAATTGGAAAGTCTTTGGGAGCACTCCACTGCACCTGCACCTGCACCTGCACATCTGTCTTTCCGCCTTTCCAGCTCCTCTCCTCAGTTCTTCATTTTCTGTGGAGCACGCAGGTTGTTCAGTCCTGTCACCGCCAAAAAACGTCTCTTTTTTGGTGAAATACTGTGCTCTGACTTTCCGTCAACGCCGTTCCGTCAAATTCAACACCAGTCCCAAATACCTTTTTCTTTTTCTTTCTTTTTTCTTTTTTTTTTTTATTGAAAGGCAGCAATTAAACACAAGAGAACATAAGCTATTTGCACAATACAATAGCAAAAGATAACAATACCAAAATCACAATCAACAAGGAATAATCCAACAGAACGCCCCCTTTTTTTTTTCTTCCCCCCCTCCCCTCTTCCCCAGCCCCCCCCCCCAGCGCACCAGCAATCCGCAGGGAATACTCCCAGAACATTGTATCAACCTCCCCACCCTCCAATTCCCCACCCTACCCCCAGCCCCTCCCTACCCTATCTCATTTTCTTTTAAATGTTTTCATTTCTTTTCTTTACTTTTCACTGCTAACTAGTGGTTTTAAGAAATGTACCAAAGTGCAGGTACCATATCAATCACAGAAAAACATGACTGGTGTCTAAAATGTTTGGGCCCTGACTATTTACCAAATTTTTGTTCTTTGCATCAACAAAGGACAAAAAGAGGCTTAAAGAACAGAGCAAGACATTTTATGGATCGCTGTTCGCCCCGAACTTGATTTCAGTGTCTTCCACATCATCGAGAACATCGACCTCCTCTCATGGGTCTGAGATCTCTTCCAAGTCCAAACTTAAAAGTAAGTCTCAGATTTCTACTAATTCATCGGCATCGGCAAGACCAATACTGAGACTAGAGGAAAATCCCAGCTTAAGCATCAAGATTCCCCTAGGGGTGCTTTCGATGCAGACCAACCAGCCAAACAGCCCCAGTGGGAAGACCTGTCCTCCAAAGCACAAGAGGTGCTCTGGGACACTCCCGATGAATCGACCTCTGGAGAGCTACCGGTTCCATGCTCTGGGACGGTAGCTCAAAGCCCCATTGATGATTCCACCTAGACATTGGCCATCTCCCTGGATCAGTGCATGCTGGCTCTCGAGAGGAGTTTGTCCACACTCCTGGCAGCCTCCGTACAGACAGTATCAGCAGTTCCAGCAGTGCAGGCTTCAGCATCCTGCCCACAGCCAAGTGTATTGGCACCTATGCCAGCCCTCAAACCCACTTTGTTGGAGCTCGTTGGAGCTCCTTCAAACCCACTTCGTTGCCTCCATTGGAATCAACTGATACCACCAGTACCCAACAGGCGAAAACTGCCAAGGCTTCCGATACCTATGAACATTGGTATCGGCATCAACCCTTGACATCGACAAAGCATTGAGGTCATTCACAAGGCTACAGATACTTTGACTTTCTGTCAGACTCTGATTCCAGTTCTTCTGATTCTGACGAGGGATCACTGGATTCGCAGGAACTCCCAGACATCCCTTCAGACCCTTCCCCCCTATAGGAGTGGCACATGTCTCCACCAGAAGATATGTCTTTCCAGGACTTCATACAGGATATGGAAGCACGACTGGCCATCACAGTAGCCTTGTAGAAGGAACCGTGGGCAGAGGAATTGGAGATACTCCAATACCCTCCCACGCCCAAAGAAGCGACTACTTTACCGGTGCATCGCATCTTACAGGATCTTATGCTCTGCATTTGGAAGGCTTCTCTCATAGTTCCACCTGTCAGCAAGAGGCTTGATACCATGTACTGAGTTCTGGAGTGCCCAGGCTTCCAGAAGCCTCAGCTCCCCCCACCACTCAATTGTGGTGAAATCGGCGATGTGCTGAATAAAGAGTTCAAAAAAATCACTCTTTCATGCCTCCGGGTAGGGACTCAAGAGCACTCAGTGCCTTTGGGCATTAATGCTTTTAGGCATGCATGTTGGCCTCCAGGATAAACTCCTACATGCTATATATGGGCATGTTCCTAAAGGATGTCATCAGGGATCTGGAGATGTTTGCCCCCATGCTTCCTGAGGATAGACAGAGTACATTCCAGGCACTCATCAAGCAAGGCCAAAATACTTCAAAATGTATTACCATGGCCTCTTTTGATGCCTTTGAGACAACAAGCAGAACTTCAGCAGTCTGCATTGGGGTTTGAAGGGCTCTCGGGATGGGCTGGTTACAGGCAACAGATTTTGAACAATGGGTCCAGGACAAGCTGGCCAAAATCCTATGTATGAGAGAAAACCTTTTTGGAAAGGTTTGGAGAGAGAAAAACAGGGATATTGAGACAGATGATCTCACCCTCAAACACCTTTCTGGGAAAATGGCTGACCCCTCCAAAAGGAAGGCTTTTCCCAAGAAACCTTTCTAGTCTAAGAAGAAGAGATATTATCCTTCCTACAAACCTTCAGCTGCCTACCTGCCTCAACATCCTCAACAGTGGCACAGTGCCCTTGCCAGCCCAAAAAACCCAAGGCGCTTAAGCCTCAACCAGCGGCTCAGGCATAACCTGTACCTGGCTTTTGACTCCTTCCTAGATATCATTGCCACTCTGCTTCTGGAAGGTCCCCAGCCCCTCCACACAGCAGGCAGACTCTATTCCTATGCCCACAGGTGGCACCTCAAAACTTCAGAACAGTGAACTCTCAACATCATCCAAAGGGGGTATCTTCTTCACTTTGAAACCTTACCTCCCACCAGTTTCACAGGGGACTATCCCACCCATTCCCTTTAAAGCACTCTCTTAAGAGAAGAGGTGTCCAACCTATTGTCCCAGGGTGCCATAGAAAGAGTTCCTCCTCCTCAAGAAAGGATGGACTTCTCTTCATATTTTCTCATCCCAAAGAAAACAGGAGGATTCAGGCCCTTCTTGGATCTCAGGGATCTAAATAAGTTTCTGGTCTGAGAAAAATTCAAAATGATTTCCCTGGGAACACTTCTCCCATACCTCCAGAGGGACAATTGATTATGTTCTCTAGACCTAAAGGAGGCGTACACGCATGTACTGATACATCCTCTGCACAGACAGTATTTGCGCTTCATGTTTCAGGGAAACCACTACCTATACCAGGTGCTGCCCTTCGGCCTAGCCTCTGCACTGCAAGTATTCAAAAAATGTATGGCAGTAATCACTGCATATCTCCGCAGTTTGGGAGTCTTCGTCTTCCCTTACTTAGATGACTGACTCATTAGGGCAGACTCCCCTCAGGAGGTAAAACTCTCCCTTCATTGCACCATCACGGTCTACAACATCTGGTATTTGTCTTAAACATCCCAAAGTCTCACCTCGCTCTAACTCAACATCTGGAGTTCATCGGAGCATTCTTAGACACTCAGCAGGCCTGAGCTTTTCTTCCGCAAGATCGCTGTGCCCACCTCATCGAGCTGGCGAAGGGAATGCAACAGCAAAGCTGCGTAACAGCTCAAGAGATGCTATGTCTATTGGGACACATGGCCTCGATAATCCATGTCATCCTGTATTCTCATTTACACATCTGACAAATCCAATGGACTCTGTCTTCTCAATGGATGCAAGCAGCAGGGTGTCTCAGACAAGATCCACATCACCCCTCAGCTGACCAAATCTCTTCAGTGGTGGTGTTCCCCACAGAGCCTACTCGGCGGGTTACCTTTTCAGATGCCTCTACCTCGATGCACCCTGACAATGGACGTCACCAAGTTGGGTTGGAGAGCTCATCTGAATGATCTAACCACACAGGGTCTGTGGATACAACAGAAATCTACTCTGCAGATCAACCTCCTAGAACTACGGGCACTAACAAATGCCCTCCGGGTTTTTCACCCCCAACGTTCGGGGCAACATGTCTTAATCAGGATGGACAACCAGTTTGCCATGTTCTCCATGAACAAACGGGGGGACATGATCCTATCCCCTATGTAAGGAAGCTCTTTGCCTGTGGTCCTTTGCTATCGCACACCGCATTCACCTCAGTGTGGTGTGTACAAATGCTCAGTAGTAGTAGTAGGTGAGCTCAATGTCCTTGTGGACAGTCTAAGCCATATCCTTCATCCACATGAGTGGCCCCTATATTGGGAAGTGGCTGCTTGGATCTTTCAAAAGTGAGCAACACCATTCACAGATCTTTTCGCCACTCCGCAGAATACACAGCTTCCACCCTTCTGCTCCAGGCTGCCGTCCCTGCACCGACAGGCCCCTGATGCCTTCCTTCTCTGCTGGGGTCTTCTCTATGCATTTCCTCCCATCCCCTTGATACCCAAAACGCTGTTCAAGCTACAGGCCGACAAAGGCTCCATGTTCCTCATAGCCCCTTTATGGCCCCGCCACCCATAGTTTCCTCTGCTTCTTCACCTTGCACAGACGCAATCCCTCAGACTCGAATGTGCACCCGAACTCTTCTCCGAGGACCAAAGGATGCTCCTCCATCCCAATCTTTACTCCCTTCACCTCACAGCATGGCTGCTGAAGGGATAGTGCTCACTGACCTTGACCTGCCACAAGAGGTCAAAGATATCCTTCTTTCATCATGCAAGGTTTCTGCCAACAGGCGAAAACTGCCAAGGCTCCTGATTCCGATACCTATGAATACTGGTATCGGCATTGACCCGCGATAGAAAAGAATACAGCACAGAAAAGAATACAGGATTAAACTAAAAGAAATAAGCACAGCTTTCACAAAATTCAAAGTTCACAAACAGCGGAACACAGAAAAGAGACAAAAAGAGAAATAAGGATAGCAAAATCAAAGGCAGAAGAAAAGATGGCTAAAGATGTGAAGTGTGGCAACAAACCTTTTTCAGGTATATTCGGGAGAGGAGGAAAATCAGAGGTAGAATTACAGGACTTAAAAGTGCTGAGAACGGATTTGTGGAAAGTGACATTGAAAAGCAAAAATGCTAAACAAATACTTTTGCTCTGTTTTTACTAAAGAAAATCCAAGAGAAAAGACCACCTGTGATTGACAAATATACAATTGAGAATGGAGTAGATACCACACCATTCACAGAAGATGAGGTGTTAGAGCAACTTGCAAAACTGAAATTGGCCAAGGCCATGGGACCGGATAAGATATATCCCAGGCTACTGAAAGAGCTGAAAGAGGTTCTTGCAGGGTCATTAAAGAATGTTTTCAATAGATCCTTGGAGACAGGAGAGGTTCCAGAGGACTGGAGAAGGGCTGATGTGGTACCTCTTCACAAAAGTGGTAGTAGGGAAGAAGTGACAAACTACAGGCCAGTAAGCCTTACCTCGGTGGCGGGAAAAGTAATGGAGGCGCTTCCGAAAGAGCGAATAGTTCGACTTCATCAAACCAACAAGTTGCATGATTCGAGGCAACATGGTTTTACCAAAGGACGATCTTGCCAAACAAATCTGATTGAGTTCTTTGACTGGGTGACCAGAGAACTAGATCAAGGGCATGTGATGGATGTGATCTACCTAGATTTCAGCAAAGCCTTTGATATTGTTCCTCATAGGAGGCTTATCAATAAAGTCAACAGCTTGGGGATGGGTCCAAAGGTGGTGAACTGGATCAGAAATTGGTTGACTGACAGACGATAGAAGGTGATGGTAAATGGAACTCACTCAGATGAAAGGAAGGTGATTAGCGGTGTGCCCCAGGGTTCAGTCCTGGGGCTGGTACTGTTCAATGTATTTGTGTGTGATATTGCAGAAGGACTGAATGGAAAAGTCTGTCTTTTTGCAGATGACACGAAAATTTGCAACAGAGTGGACTCCCCTGAGGAAGTGGATACCATGAGGAAAGATCTACAAAAGCTGGAAGAATGGTCTAATGCTTGGCAGTTAAGATTTAATGTGAAGAAGTTCACTGTTGTGCACTTGGGAAGCAGAAATCCAAGAGAATTGTATGCAATAGGGGACGAGAGGTTGGTGTGCATGAACCAGGAGAAGGACCTCGGCGTGATTGTTTCTGAGGATCTCAAGGTGGTGAAACAGTGTGACAAGGCGGTGGCAAAAGCCAGAAGGATGCTGGGTTGCATACAGAGAGGAATTACCAGCAGAAAGGAAGAGTTACTAATGTCGCTGGTGAGGCCTCACTTGGAATATTTTGTTCAGTTTTGGAGACCATATCTCACAAAGACATAAAAAGGCTGGAAACAGTTCAGAGGAAGGCGACCAAAATGATTTGGAGCCTGCATCAGAATACTTACGAAAGAGACTTGAAGACCTAAATATGTATACTGTGGAGGTGAGGAGTGGCAGGGGAGATATGATTCAGACCTTTAAATACTTAGAGTATTAATGAACAAACAAATCTTTTCCAAAGACTGGGAAGCTGTAAAACTATAGGACATAACATGAAGCTGCAAGGGGGTAAACTGAAAGGCAATGTCAGGAAATACTTTTTCACTGAAAGGGTGGTGGATGCTTGGAATGCCCTCCCTTTGGAAGTGGCGGTGGCAAATATAGTGACATAATTCAAAATGGCATGAGACAGACATAGTGGATCCCTTTATAGCAACAGGATAAAATCAAAACAAACATAATTATCTCTTATATCTCAGTAAATAGGGGCGATCTACACGGAGCAGTGGGCACACCCCTAAACAAAGGCATGAAGTGGGGTGACCTACATGAAGCGCAGGTGCATCTACTCTTGCTGCCTTGCTGGGCAGACTAGATGGACCATGCTGGTCTTTATCTACCGTCATATACTATGTCACTATATTGCCAGGTGATCATATGCCTTCAGGTGAAGGTTTACCATTTGGTGCTCCCCAAACGGCATTGACCCCTTTGTTTGTCTGGTGGAGTCCCTTCTACAATATCTCCTCCACTTGTCCTTGGCAGACAGATTGTCAAAATCTACAGCCACTCCAGCCAAAAAGAAACCCTATAAAAAACCCTTTTTCAGCAAAAAGAGGAAGTTGTATCCATCCTATCCCCAGCAAGGGCAAGCTCAGGGTCAAGTTGCCCAAAAGGGACAACAGCAACAATCCAGACAAAAAAAGAAGCCAAAAGGCCCGAGAGCTCAACCAGCTCCACAGGCTCAGCCCCCTCAAGGGCTTTGGCTCCTTCTTAGAGAGCTTAGCTTTCCTGCCTCTCAAGGGTCCAGAACCCCTAAACATTCCAGGCATGTGTCATTTTGTCAACAGATGGCACCAAATAACAGCAGAAAATTGGACTCTGTCCATTGTAGAAGAGCACAAGCTTCATTTTCACAGCATGCCCCCTCCTACAATCGTAAGACAGTTCAATTCCCAAACCTCTCCAGACAATCTACTGGATCAAGAGGTCTCAACACTCCTTTCTCAGGAAGCAATAGAGGTCGTGCCCATTCCCCAACAGGGTTCAGGGTTTTACTCCCCCTATTTTCGTATTCCAAAGAAAACAGAAGGACACAGACCCATTCTAGACCTCAGAGAATTTAACAAATATCTGTTCTGAGAAAAGTTCAAAATGATTCCTCTGGGAACTCTTCTGCCATACCTTCAAAGTCAGGATTGACTTTGCTCTCTAGATCTAAAGGATGCATATACTCATATTCTGATCCATCCAGATCACAGGAAATACTTACGATTCCTTTTCAAGGGAAAACACCTCCAATACAGGGTTCTTCCTTTTGGTCTGGCTTCGGCACCAAGAGTATTCACGAAATGCATGGCAGTAGTAGCTGCATTCCTGCGAACCCTAGGGGATATTTGTCTTCCCTTACTTGGATGACTGGCTCATTCGAGCTCCCACGATTCCAGACGCCAGCTCTGCACTGTCTCGCACAATGTGAATTCTCCAATACTTGGGATTGGTCGTAAACTTCCCAAAATCCCAACTTGTTCCTTCTCAGACCCTGGAGTTCATAAGAGCTTCTTTAGATACCAGACAGTCAAGGGCTTTCCTCCCACAGCCCCGCTGTCTTCGCATAATGCAACTAGCTTCTCAAGCAGCGGGAAAGTCCACCCTAACTACTCGAGAACTGCGGCAATTACTGGGACATATGGCATCCACAGTTCATGTAGTTGTCTATGCTCGCCTCCACATGCGAGCAGCCCAGTGGACACTATCCACACAGTGGACACAGGCCACAGGACGTCTGTCGGACAAGATATCAAACTCACTGATCTTGTCCCTACAATGGTGGCAATCACTGTAGAATTTTTTAGTGGGGTCTCCTTTCCAACAACCCCCATTCCAGGCCAGCCTAACAACAGATGCATCACAAGTGGGATGGGGAGCACACCTGCACCATCTCTCCACCCAGGTACCTGGACTCCACAGGAGACTTGTCTTCACATAAACCTCCTAGAACTCAGAGCAATCTATCTAGCTCTTCGAGTATTCCATGCCCAGCTCAGCTACAAGACAGTCCTAGTCCAAACGGACAATCAAGTAGCCATGTTCTACGTGAACAAGCAGGGCGGAACAGGCTCTCTGTCGTTATGCAACGAAACTTTACGACTATGGGTCCTCACCAGAGAGCATCAAATTCACCTTCTCGTGGTATATCTTCCAGGCATTCAAAACCTTTGGGCAGACAAACTCAGCCGAGTACTGCTGCCTCACGAATGGTCTCTCCATCTAAACCAGGTGATAAAGATATTTCACATCTTGGGAACCCCAGACATAGACCTCTTTGCAAGTCCATTGAATACCAAACTTCCCCGGTTCTGTTCCAGAATTCCGGCTCACAATTGCCAGGCAAGGGACGCCTTCCTCCTTTACTGGGGTCAGGACTTCCTCTATGCATTCCCACCCATTCCCCTCATCCCCAAAACACTCTTCAAGCTTCAGAGAGATGGAGGTCGTATGATCCTCATAGTGCCATGGTGGCCATGACAAATGTGGTATCCCCTGCTTCTACATCTCTTCAAGCTGCACCTCTGGAGTTAGGGTGTGCTCCAGACCTTCTCTCCCAAGAGAACGGGATGCTATGGCACTCGAATCCCCAGTCCCTGCATCTCAGGGCCTGGTTGCTGAAAGCCTAGACCTGCAGGATCTTAACCTTTCCCAACAGGTAAAGGATGTCCTTCAGGCTTCCAGAAAACCTTCCACAAGACGTTCTTACGCCTTCAAGTGGAAACACTTTACTATATGGTGTTCTCAAAAGGGCTTAAACACCCTTGTGATACCTTTGGAATCGGTACTAGAGTACCTACTTCATTTATCTAATTCTGGTCTAAAGACAAATTCAGTATGAGTCCATCTTAGTGCAATTGTAGCTTCCTATAAACCTCTAAATGAACAGCCAATTTCCTCTCATTCACTCATAGCAAGATTTATGAGAGGTCTTCTATTAACAAAGCCTCCCATCAGGCCACCACCGGTAGTTCTCGGACAGCTCATGAAAACTGCCCTTTGAACCTTTAGCCACTACAACCCTAAAGTTTTTATCCTGGAAGGTCATCTTCCTAATTGCAATCACCTCCGCACGTCACATTAGTGAATTGCAAGCTTTAGTGGCTGATCCGCCTTATACAAGATTTCACCATGATAAGGTTGTTCTCAGAACTCATCCACATTTTATGCCAAAGGTAGTTTCGCCTTTTCATTTAAATCAATCGATTTAGCTTCCTGTATTTTTTCCGAGGCCTCATGCCTCTAATGCAGAAAGGAACCTTCATACTTTGGACTGTAAAAGAGCCTTGGCTTTTTACCTACAAAGAACACAGCATCATCGAAAGTCTTCTCAACTTTTTGTTGCTTTTGATTCTAGTCATTTGGGACTTCCAGTCTCTTTAAGGACCCTATCTAAATAGATTGCACAATGCATACTTATGAGAGTAAGTGTCTTCCTCTTCAAGGCCATGTGAGAGCCATGGCAGCCTCTATGGCTAATCTTCACTCTGTGTCTATTGATGACATCTGTCGAGCAGCCACCTGGGCTTCGGTGCACACCTTCACAGCCCACTACTGCCTAGATAAAGCCTCCCGTAGGGATGTCTTCTTTGGCCAGGCTGTTCTTCAACATCTCTTTCAGACTTCATTCAACTCCTACCCACCAACCCTGGTAGGATGCCAGAGATCCATGGGAGGAAGTATGGTCCATCACACAATAGGTGGCAGCTTCTTGGGGCCATCTCCCCGGCATCTTCAGCTAGGGAGTCCCCATATGTGAAGACTACATTCCTGCTTGTTCCTGGAGATAGCGTAGTTACTCACCTGTAACAGGTGATCTCCGGGAACAGCAGGAATTTAGTCTTCACAACCCACCCACCTCCCCTAGGAGTTGTCTCTCTGTTTCTCTGGCTCTTTCCTCTCTCCCTCTCTCCTTTCACTTAGCTACAAACTTAACTGAAGAAGGACAGTTGGAAAGGCGGGAAGGCAGCACGCATGTGCTGAGGGATGCTCCCAAATGCGTTCCTATTGGATGCTGGCTTCGTCGGTACCGACGATACCCATATGTGAAGACTAAATTCCTGCTGTTCCCGGAGATCACCTGTTACAGGTGAGTAACTATGCTTTACTGAAATCTAAATACACCACATCTAGGGATCTCCCTCAGTCCAACTCCCTGGTAACCCAGTCAAAGAAATCAATTAGATTTGTCTGACAAGACCTGCCTCTGGTGAATTCATGCTGCCTAAGATCCTGTAATCCGCTGCACTCCAGAAACCTCACTATTTTCTCTTTCAGCAGCGTTTCCAATAATTTACTCTCTACCGAAGTTAAACTAACCGGCCTGTAGTTTTCAACCACATCCTTACTTCCGCTTTTGTGTAAAGGGACCACATGAGACTCTCTCCAGTCCTTTGGCACCACTCCTGACTCCAATGAGGCATTGAAAAGTCAGTCAGTGGAGCTGCTAGAACATCCTCAAGTTCCCTCAGTATTCTAGGGTGTATCCTATCCGGTCCCATTGCTTTGTTTACTTTGTTTTGCTAGTTTCTCATGAACACAGTCTTCTGAAAATTGTTCAAGATGCCCCTCGCATCTGTTCCTGTTTGTGGGTGTTTTCTGAGGTCCTGCTCCTGGTTCTTCATCTGTGAACACTGAACAGAAATATTTCTTAAGCAATTCCGCTTTATCCTCATCAGCTTCTACATATTCCTCCCCTTCACCCTTGAGTCTGACAATGTCACTTTTGCCCTTCCTCTTCTCACTAACATTTCTGAAAAATGTCTTATCCCTCCATTATATTGCATTGGCTATTTCCTCCTCTTTTTGAATCTTTGCTTTCCTGACTACTTTGGTAGCTTCTCTGAGTTTTTCCAAATATAGATGCCTGTCTTCCTCTCTCTGCGATCTCTTGTATTTCATGAAGACCTCGCTCTTTTTTTTCACCTTTTCAGCTACTTATAGCTTATAGAAGTATCTCTACTGAGGGAGGAACTGGCTGCAATGAAGCGCACCTCTTCTAGGATACAAACTGAACAAACTCCACCACCGCTCCCACAAAGAATCAAACGCCCCAGGAACAAATGGATCACAGTGGGTTCTGGTAGATTGCGTCCTGTAACACAAAGACATCCTATACATCAAGAGATATCCCTGCACAATGCCTTCTCTGCCTTGGCTAATGAGGATGCCCAATTCAAAGAAACTGAAGGGCCTTCAAATGAGTCAGACAATGCCCAATCCCCTGCTAAAGCACTAAATATGAAGAAAACCTCACCAAACAGAAAACTACTACTACTTGGAGATTCCATCATCAGAGGCACCAGCTTGGGAACACAGTTCAAAGGAGAGAAGATAATCATGTGCCTACCAGGCTCTTCAGCCAGCAGGAATACAAACCAAGTTGTTGAATTACTTAGTGCAAAAAGTGAACATTCCAAACTTGATGTTATTATCCACCTAGGCACAAACGACCTGGCTAGGAACAGTGCCTCTACAGCCCAAAAGGACTTCCAATCTCTGGGGGAGAAACTCAAGCACGTTGTTAACACTGTTGCATTCTCAGAGGTTCTACCTGTTCTTGGTAAGGGGACAAAAAGACTGCATCGCATTAACAGCTTTAATACATGGCTCCAGACCTGGTGCAGAAAAGAAGGATTCGGATTTATTGGCAACTGGGACAACAGATGGATCAACAAGAGACTATACTGTGCTGTTGGACTACATCTCTCTTCCGCAGGGAAAAGAATCCTGTGAAAAATTCAGGCAGTATGTGGACATGCATTTAAACTAGGAAAAGGGGGTGACGGATGTGGAAGGTCAACATCTGCATGCCACCCCCAACAAAAGCAGAACAACATCAGAAACAGCCACACTTTTAAACCACACATCAAAAACATGTGGGAGGAAGTGGGCAGAACAAAATCAATGCAAAATACACACAAGCCAGGAAAGTGCTGGAAAGCAATGAGCACAAATGCTCGAAGCTTAGCCAACAAAATTCCAGACCTGGAAGCCCTAATGGTGGAAACGGACTTGGACATTGTGGCCATTACAGAAACATGGTTTAATGAATCACATGATTGGGATATAGCCATAGCTGGCTATAATCTATTCAGAAGGGACCGAGAAAATGGAAAAGGAGGAGGAGTAGCCTTGTATGTCAAAAGCAATATTAAAGCTACTGAAATGCAGGGGACATGGGGAAAAGAAGAAGCGCTCTGGATTGCGTTGGAGAGAGGAGATGGCACTGTCATCCATATTGCTGTAGTCTATAGACCTCCAACTCAAATTGAAGAGAGAGACAATGAATTGATTATAGATATTGCCAAGATAGAATCAAAGGGGGAAGCAATCATATTGGGTGACTTTAATCTACCTGATGTGGATTGGATTACTCCTTCTGCACATCTGGAAAGAAGCAAAAAAATTGTGGATGCTCTCCAAGATGCATTATTTAGACAAATGGTGATGGAACCAACCAGGGAAAGATCAACGCTGGATGTAGTGCTCACCAACGGTGATAGTGTGTCAATTGTCTGCGTGAGTGCCCCTGTGAGCAACAGCGACCATCACACGGTGTGGTTTGAAATAAAAGCCATGGTACAGGCCAATCATAGCAAGCTCAGAGTCCTAAACTTCAAATACACTGACTTCAATAAAATGGCAGGGTACGTAAAGGAGGAGATGACGGGGTGGGAAGAGATAAAGGAAGTGGAATTGCAATGGGCTAAACTAAAGGAGGCAATAAAAGGAGCAACAGTTAAATATGTAAGAAAAGTAAATAAAAGCAAGAGGAGAAGGAAACCTATTTGGTTTTCCAAAGAGGTGGCTGCTCATATAAAGGCAAAAAACACAACTTTTGCAAAATTCAAAAGCTTGCAGACAGAAGAACACAGAAATGAATACAGGATCCAACTCAGAGTCTAAAAGACTAATAAGGATAGCAAAATCAAAGGCAGAGGAAAAGATGGCTAAAGATGTTAAGGGTGGCAACAAAAATTTCTTCAGGTATATTCGGGAAAGAAAAAAGATCAGAGTTGGAATTGCAGGACTCAGAAGTGCTGGGAAAGGACTCGTGGAAAGTGACACTGGAAAAGCAAAATTGCTAAACAATTACTTCTGCTCTGTGTTTACTAAAGAAGATCCTGGGGATGGACCAGCTGTGACTCCCAAATATAAAAATGGGAATGAAGTAGATACCACACCATTCACAGAAGAAGAGGTGTTAGAAACAACTTGCTAAACTGAAAGTGGACTAGGCCATGGGACCGGATGGGATACATCCCAGGATACTGAAAGAGCTCAGAGAGGTTCTTGCAGGACCGTTAAAGGATGTCTTCAACAGATCCTTGGAAACAGGAGAGGTTCCTCAGGACTGGAGAATGGCTGATGTCGTACCTCTACACAAAAGTGGTGACAGGGAAGAAGTGTCAAACTACAGGCCCGTGAGCCTTACTTCGGTGGCGGGAAAAGTAATGGAGGCGCTCCTGAAAGAGCGAATAGTGAACTTTCTGAAAACCAACAGCTTGCAAGACCCGAGGCAACATGGTTTTACCGAAGGACGATCTTGCCAAACAAATCTGATCGAGTTCTTTGACTGCGTGACCAGGGAACTAGATCAGGGGCATGCAATGGATGTCATCTACCTGGATTTCAGCAAAGCCTTTGATACTGTTCCTCATAGGAGGCTTGTCAACAAACTCAGTAGCTTGGGGATGGGTCCCAAGATGGTAAACTGGATTAGAAATTGGTTGACTGACAGACAACAGAAGGTGATTGTACATGGAGCTCACTCGGATGAGAGGAAGGTGATTAGCGGGGTGCCCCAGGGTTCGGTCCTGGGCCCGACACTGTTCAATGTATTTGTGAGTGATATTGCTGAAGGACTGAATGGAAAAGTCTGTCTTTTTGCAGACGACACAAAAATTTGCAACAGAGTGGACTCCCCCGAGGGAGTGGTTAACATGAAGAAAGATCTACAAAAGCTGGAAGACTGGTCTAAAGCTTGGCAACTACGATTTAATGCAAAAAAGTGCAGTGTCATGCACTTGGGTAGCAGAAATCCAAGAGAAATGTACGCGATAGGGGGAGAAAGGTTGGTATGCACAGTTCAGGAAAAAGACCTTGGTGTGATTATCTCTGCTGATCTCAAGGTGGCAAAACAGTGCGACAAGGCAGTGGCAAAAGCCAGGAGGATGTTGGGCTGCATACAAAGAGGGATTACCAGCAGAAAAGAAGAGGTACTTATGCCACTGTATAGGTCACTGGTGAGGCCTCACTTGGAATACTGTGTTCAGTTTTGGAGACCATATCTTGCAAAGGATGTAAAAAGACTGGAGACTGTTCCGAGGAAGGCGACCAAAATGATTTGGAGCCTGCATCAGAAGCCTTATGAGAAGAGACTTGAAGACCTAAATATGTATACTTTGGAGGAAAGGAGGGACAGGGGAGATATGATTCAGACCTTTAAATACTTAAAGAGAAATGATGAACAAACAAACCTCTTCCAAAGACGGGGAACCTGTAAAACTAGAGGGCATAACATGAAACTGCAAGGGGGTAAATTGAAAGGCAATGTCAGGAAATATTTTTTCACTGAAAGGGTGGTGGATGCTTGGAATACCCTCCCGATGGAAGTGGTAGGGGCGAACACGGTGACGGAATTCAAAAAGGCATGGGACAAACACAGAGGATCCCTTTACAGAAATAGGAAAAAAACAAAATAAACGGTACCATCTAACTTCTGAACCATATAACGTCTCAACAAATAGGGGTATCCTACATGGAGTGGTGGGTTTACCCCTGAACAAGGATATGGGGAGGGGTGGCATGCGCGGAGCGACAGGTGCACCTACTCTTGCCATCTTGCTGGGCAGACTGGATGGACCATGCTGGTCTTTATCTGCCGTCAACTACTATGTTACTATGTTACTATGTTACTTCTTTTGAAAACCATAGCAATCTCCTTTTCCTTTTACCTTTATTTACCATTTTAACAAAAAGGTTGGTTGTCCTTAAAATATCCCCTTTCAGTTTTGCCAGCTGTTTTTCTACACCCCCCAGCTCCTATCCCACTAATGACCCCCTAAGGTATTAGCCCATCTTGGCAAAGTTAGTTTTCCTAGAGTCTAAGACCCTTGCTTTTGAATGGATTCTAACAGCCCTAGTCCTAATACTGAACCACACCATCTGGTGATCACTGCATGCAAAATTATCTCCCACTATAACATTAGAAACACTTTCACCATTGGTAAGCATCAAGTCCAGTGTGGCCCCTTCATGTGTGGGTTCTGTTACTAATTGTCTGAATAGTTCTCCCTGTAGAGAATCCAGGATCTCCTTACTTCCAGATGATACTGCAGCTGGAATATACCAATCAACATCTGGCATATTGAAATCCCTTATCAGTATCACTTCACCTTTCCTAGCAATGCTGCGTATGTCTTCAATTAACTCTCCATCCACCTCTTCCTCCTGTGAGAGAGGTCTGTATATCATGCCAATGTAAATAGATTTATCTTTCCCTCTTTCTAGTTTAACACACAGTGCCTCCTCTCTCCCTTTTAAGCTCTGGAGTTCCAAAGCTTTAATATTATTTTTTGCATATAGTGCCACTCCTCCTCTCCTTTTCCCTACCCTGTCCTTTCTGAATAAAATATAGCCTGGTATAGTTACATCCCAGTCATGGTTTTCTGTGAACCATGTTTCTATAACTACCTCTAAAGCCAAGTCAGCCTCTCCCATTAAAGCTTCAACATCTGGGATCTTATTTCCCATGCTATGGGCATTTATACACACCGCTTTCCATATGTTGCCCCTTTTACCCTGAGGGAGGAGTGGCTCAGTGGTTGGGACAGGTTATCTCAGGCCAGAAGGCCGAGGGTTCAATTCCCACATGGGGACAAGCAACCTCCATCCGGAGGGACTGGGATCTCTAGTCCCATGGCCACTCCTTGTGGCCTTGGGCAAGCCACTTAACCCTCCATTGCCTCAGGTATATTTAGATTGTGAGCCCTTCGGGGACAAGGGAATAAAAAGTACCTGTTAGTATATATGTAAACCGCACTGATTCTAAAGAGTGCGGTATAAAAGAAAAATAATAATAAATAAATAAATACCCATTTCCATAAAGGTATTTAATGTTTCACTTACCTGGGGGCTTTTTTCACCCATCCCCAACTAATCTAGTTTAAAGCCCTCTTCAGTAGATTGGCCAGTCTGCTATTGAAGACATGTCAACCTTTCTTGGACAGATGAACGCCATTTCTGCTCTGCAACCCTTGGAACAGCATCCCATCGTCTAGGAAATCAAAATGCTCTCAATGACACCATCCACACAACCATGCATTCATCTTCAGGATGTGAGCTTCTCTGCCTTGGCCTTTACCCTCAACAGGGAGGATTGAAGAGAACACCACCTGCGCCCCTTGCTCTGCTTCACCCTCTATCCCAGAGCCATGAAGTCACTTTTGATATGCTCAGAGGGATATCTGGCAGTATTATTTGTGCCGACATTGATTAGCAACATTGGGTAATAGTCAGTGGTCTTGGCACCTGGCAGACAGCATTCCTCTCTGGACATCAAGTCTGGTCGGCAGATGGATGCTTCAGTAACGCTCAGAAGAGAGTCACCAACCACTACTACCCTTCGCTTCCTGGTGTGGTCACTGATTCTGCAACTTTGGGGCACCTGAGCTCTGGTTCTTCCCTTTCCAGGGATGCTTTCACTTCCTCTAATTCCGGTGTTACATAATGGTTCTTCAATTCAAGGGCTGAAGAAGTAGGATTGGTGATTCTGCAAGCCCTGGTGACTTGTGTCCATTCTTCGTCATTTTGTAGGCACCCGTCTTCTCGTCTGCTGGAAAGCTTGAGTTTTGCAAGAAGCATCTCATCAGTGTACTTCTCACTGTCTTAAATGCTCCTCAGCCTCGCCACCTTCTGTCTGATTTCCTTCACTTGTTTCCTGAGAGCTTCAGCATGCAGGCATCCTGCACATGGAACCAGTCCTGCAACTGGCATTGGGACCTCTGTCTGGACAGAGGCAGAAGCTGTAACGGGGACAACAGCTTTAGCAATATGATTTTTCCCAACCATTGTTCAGCTTATGGAGCTTAGGTATCTGTTAAAGCAGAAGAGAGATCTACCAGCCGGTTTCCCAGTTGTCCTTTCAGAGAAAAAGCAGATAAATCTCTTTAAGTGTCTTCAAAATGTGCTGTTCGAAGTCCCTGTGTGTAGCTAATTGGGGAGGTGCCCTATAAAGCAAGACTGCTCACTAGGGGTGGGTGAGAGTTGGGATGTTAGGGAGGGAACTTAAACCTGATGAGGCATCAGTAGCTTCAAAGAGCTGAAGAAGGATACTAAAACAGAGTTTTAAACCTACCCCACTAAACAAAATATTTCCCCTTTGTATTACTATAACAAATCACTCTGAGTCCTCACTGACATCCAAACCAGGCACAATTAAATAGTAATACTAAGCTACTGTTTATTGCATAGTAAATAAAAGATTATAAGTCATACAATGCATATAAGTAAGTTCTAATAAGTTCTAACATAATAAGTTCTAGCATAAAATTACTAATAAGTTCTAGCATGAAATGAAATGCATCAATATATATACCGGATATTGTAGTGTCACTTCAGCGATCGGAGGAACTTTCCACGATGAAGGAATCCGGGAAAGCTGCCAAAACAGAATTGCTTTGTCTCTGGTGCAGTACGGTTCCCCTCTCCTTGGAAAGTTCCACATTTGATATACAAGTTTCAGTAATTGTTTTCTATCAGAGATGTGTTTTCATTGGATACTACAGCGTGAGCTTCATGTGAAAGCAAAATTCTCATGATTATGATTGGATATAGATTTCATACACAATTTATGTACAGAGAAGTGCTTCTGACTCACTATACTAGTTCAGACCACTTCAAGCAAGCTGTTTATGCCCTATAATAACCCCTAATATCTTACAGGACTACTATGGCCATTCTGCAAGCTGTTATGCCCTATAATAACTCCCAATAGCTACATGTCTGCTGTATCCATTCCATTCATGGCAAAGCATGTCACATTCGTATCACACCCTTTTAAACTAAAGCACCAAAAAGAATGTAACTTTGTTTTAAAAATGTACCAAAATCCTTTGAAGAGCTCCCAGACAGAGGGCTAGTAATTTAAAAAGCCACAAACTCTTACCTTTGCTTGAAATGTATAGCCCCTGTTAGGAATGTCTCATCTAATCAGTCGGTAATCCTACCGATTTTCTTTCCGAGACCGCACGCATCTCGGGCTGAAGCAGTTCTACACACTTTAGACTGCAAGCGAGCGCTAACTTATTACTTGGATAGAATTAAGATTTTCAGAAAATTCTTTCAATTATTCATTTCCTTTGATACCAGTCACCTTGGGCTACCGGTGACAAAATGGCTCCTATTCAGATGGATAGCAGATTGCATTTAATTTGCATATGCATATGCATAAGCAAGACTCTCCCTCGAGGGTCACATTATCACTCATAATGTGCGGGCTATGGCAACCTCCATAGCCGTTCTCCGCTCAGTGTCCATTCAGATTTGTCAGGCAGCTACCAGGTCCTCCATTCATACTTTTGCTGCACATTATTGTCTAGACTGGGACTCCCATCAGGATGCTGTCTTCGGCCAAGCTGTACTCCAGCACCTCTTTGGGACTTAAACTCAACTCCTACTCTCTGTCCTAGACTTTAAAAGTGACCAGACTATCATTAGAGGTGGTATGTTGTTGTTGTTAAGTGCCATTGAGTCGGTGTCGACTCATGGCGACCCTCTGGATAGTTGTCCTAAATTGTGTTTGGTCTTCAATCAGGCGGCTCATTGTTGACAGACTGGTACCCGAAGCTGCTGTTATTGTATCGATCCATCTCATTGCTGGCCTTCCTCTTTTGCGTTGACCTTCTATCTTGCCAAGCATGATGTCTTTCTCTAATGATCTCTTTCTTCGCATGATGTGTCCAAAGTATGAAAATCGAAGTCTTGTCATCTGAGCTTCTAAAGAAAGCTTAGGTTTGATCTCCTCAGGTACTGACTGGTTTGTTCTTCAGGTAGTTCATGGTATATGCAGTATTCTCCGCCAGCACCATAATTCAAAAGCATCAATTTTCTTCCTGTCTTTCTTTTTCACTTTCCAGCTTTCACATCCATGTGATGTTATTGAAAATGCCATGGCTTGAACAAGTCAAATCTTTGCATAGAGAGAGACATCTCAGCTCTTAAGAATCTTGTCTAGGTCTTTCATAGCCGCGCAATGCATCGTCGGATTTCTTGACTGCTTGTTGCTTCTTTATTGTTAGTTGATCCAAGTAGGTTGAAGTTGTCCACGATTTCAATTTCTACTCCTTCAACGATGAACTTGTTGATTTTTTGCCAGTTGTCATGATCTTTGTCTTCTTTACATTAAGGTGCAGGCCCATTTTGAGACTATGTTCTTTGATCGTAAGAAGCAAATGTTTCAGATCATCTTCACTTCCAGCCAGTAATTTGGTATCATCAGCATAGCGAAGGTTGTTGATGAGTCTTCCACCAATCCTCACACCTCTATTGTCTTCATACAATCCTGCTTCTCTGAGAATTTGTTCTGCATATAAATTAAACAGGTAGGGGGAGTTAGTGAGTCCCATATGTGAAGACTGCATTCCTGCTCATTCTGGAGATAGCATAGTTACTCATCTGTGACAGATGATTTCCGGGAACAGCAGAAATCAGTCTTCACAACCTGTCCTCCTCCCCTAGGAGTTGTAGGTTTATTTTTTCTCTTCCTCTTAGCTACAAATTCAACTGAGGAGAGGAGTTGAGAAGGCAGGAAGGCAGACGACAGGTGCAGTGGAGGGCTCCCAAAGGCTTTTCAATTGGACACTGGGGAGCATTCCCATGGAGCCCATGCGGAAGCATCTCCCTAGATTTCGAAGAAAGCCTTTGGGAGATGCACCATGCATGCGTGATCCACTTCCCACCCAAGGATGCCATCTTGCCTCAGTCTCCTTTATTCCGCAGAGCCCTTCGGATGCTGTCCAGTCTTCCCCAGAAAAAGTCTGATTTTATTCTCAGGTTTTGTCCGGTTTGCGTACTGTTTCCTTCCCTTCCCTGAGCCAGCCTGCCTCGGTGTCGCTTCTCGGGTTCGTCTATTCATTTTTTTTTTTTTTCATTTTTCATCGAGGTCTTCCTCGACCAGCATTTGCGACCTTTTTCAGCCGAAGGTCTCAGACCCCTGCCAAGAGGCAGTGACCCCCTTTTTCCAATGGCCTCCAATGGCTTCAAAAAGTGTGACCTGTGTGGCAAAATGATGTCCCTCACCGACCCACACGGCTATTGCCTTTGATACCTTGGTTCAGAGCACGACTGACTGTGAGCTCTACAGAACCATGATCCCAAAGAGCCGTCGTCAGCAGCAAGAAAAATTCTTTCAGAAGTCCGACTCTGTCCCAGAGTGTCCAGTGACACCACACTCCAGGATGCTCTTTGATACCTTGGTGCCCCACGAATCGCCTCTTCAGAGTCCCTTGGTCGTGGTTCCATCCAAGCGGAGGTTCCCGGAGGTGGAGCATAAGAAAAAGAAATCCTCGAAGTCCGCCTCAGAGGATGGATCCCGGAAGAAGGTGAAATCCCACACCAGGTCCTGCAATCCCAGGAGTGAATCCAAGGAGTCAGGGCAGGTGTGACCTTCCAAGATGCTCCGCAAGGAGTCTTCGGCTCCTGCCAACCAGCCTCAAAGCTCCCGAGTCTATCGCCTTGATTGAAGGATAAGGCGAGATATAAATACTCTTAAATAAATAAATAAATCCTCATCGAGGACTCTACCTCAACAGTACTGATGCTGGACCTGAAGTCCTCGGTGCCTGCGTCAAAGGCTGTGGAGCCAACTGGCATGGAGATCAGAATGGCAGCCCTAGAGAGAAGCATATCTGTTCTAGTGGCCATGCAGCAGGCGTTTATGTCCGGCTTGTCCGATTCATCCGCCTTAGCGATGGGACCTCGACATTGAGAGCTTCCCTGGATGCTGAACCAGTCCTCGAGTGCCACCGGCCTCGAGAGAGCCCGGTTCCATTCCTCGGTATACTGGTTCTCCCTGGCGAGCGCCCGCAGCTCGGACTGATGATCATGCACCTCAAAAGCGGTCCTCGACCGAGGTGATTGTACAGCGTTGGACTCGTACTTGGACTTTGAGTCCGAGTGAGAGACCGAGGATGAAGAGTCCCCGGACATGAGGTGACACTGTGACGTGCCTTGGTCCCATCTCTCCCTGCAACCCGACAACATCCCTCACCCGAGGACGTGGCGTTCCTCTATTTTGTGAGGAATATGGCCAAGGCTCTCACTATCGAGACCAAGGCCGAGGAGGACCCGTGAACCGAGGAATTGGAGATACTCCATTATGAGGCACTCCCGAATAAAACCTTTACAGTCCCAGTGTCCCGGATCCTTGACTGCCGCCTTCTCCACATGTGAGACACACTGGAGTTGGTACCATGTACCGGGTATGCTGAAGCCCTGGGTTCCAAAAGACCCAGCTTCCCCACAGCTCCATTGTTGTGGAGTTGGCTATGCACCGACTTAAGAGCCAAAAAAAACATTTGTCAGTACCACCCAGCAGGGAGGTCTGAACCCTCAATGCCCTCGGCATTGTTTTTACAACGCTAAGATTTGGATGGTGTTTCACGTTCGCGTGCACACTTCCATTACTTTTATAGGTGATATTTTTAGCTGTTTTAAAGGTAGTTTAAACCCCCTTTTAAACATTTTTGTTTTGATACAAAGCTCCGTTTTTAAGTTTGATGTTTTTAGCGGTCTTTCAGAATGTCCTTTGTGGTTATATATGTTTAACCTCCCCTTTTCCCGTTTTTATGCAAGTTTAAGACGGTACCTTTTGAATTAGTTGTAAGTGTTCCCTTACCGCTGACTCACTCCTGCTTCTCTTCTTCGCTTTATATACATTCATGTTCAGTCATCCATATCTTTTTAAATTTATTTGCCCTTCCATGTTCCACTGTTCATAATTTCTATATGTATTGTTTATGATTGTTGTTAATCTATTTATTTATCCTTTCTTTAGAGCATACAGATTCATAGGTGTCTGAAACAGTACGTTACAAGACCCTTTGTTTAATGGTCTTTTATAGAGGTATTTATGTTTTTATATGTCACATTTTTTTTAACCTTTTGGGTATACTCGTTTGTTCTTTGTATTTATCTATTTATTTTCATATGATGTTTTATTCTATTTTGTTATTATTTTTAATGAATCATTTATTTTCTTATTATTGTTAATTACTTTATTATTAATTTATGGAACATGTTGCTATTGTTTTGTTCCTTTGTGTTTTTAAGTATTTATATGTTTATATTTTCAGTATATGCCAGATAAACCCCTGACGAAGTGTGACGAAACACGGCCTGTGTCGGGTTGGCATTTGTTCAATAAAGCTCAGTTTTTCCACCACACCATGCCTTTGGACTGGTTTTCTGCTTTTTGTGTGGTACTTGCTTTCGTAGTGTTGTACCCTCAATGCCCTCGGCCAGAAAGCCTTCCATGGCTCGATGCTAACGCGCCATATCCAGTCCTACCAGCTCTACATTGGCATGTACCTGAAGGAACTATCAAAGGAGATTGTGGGATTCTATTCAGGCCTCGATGGAGAACCCCTGCAGAGGTTTAAGACCCTAACCTCGGCAGTAAAAGAATGCTTGAAGTTTCTGTCCCGAGCAGCCTATGATGGCTACGAGTAATCGGCCAGGGTGGCTGCTGTCGGTATCAAAACACGACACCAAGTATGGCTGCAGTCCTCCGACCTGGAACAATGGGTACAGGACAAACTAATTGATATCCCCTGCATAGGTGAAAACCTGTTCGGAAAGCCCATGGTGGATAAAGCAGCGGAGACAGAGACAGAGTATGTGATGAGAACCAGGCTCTCAAAGGAGGCCTCTGTGCAACCCCAAAAGAAAACCCCAGGGAAAAAGCCTTTCTTCCCCAGGAAGAAAGGGGGCTTTAGTAGTACTCTGCATTTCCAGGCCTTCTCGGCCCCTCAGCAGGGCCACCAACAAAAGGGCCAGGTACCAGAAAACAAAAAGCCCTGAAGCCCCAGGTACCAACTCAGGCCCAGCCCGAGGGAAGCTTTTGACTACCTGAGCGTGACCCCCACTCTCCTCAGGGGGTCCTCTGCTGCCCACAGGGGGGCACTTAGCCCTGTTTGCCCACAGCTGGACAGCCATCACAACCGATACTTGGGTGCTACAAGTGGTCAAGGAGGGCTATCTCCTCCACTTAAAGCTGGCACCACCCTCGTACTTCCCAGGAGAACCTACAAGGCCTCTCCTCCACCAAACCCTACTCCTCACTGAGCTAGCAGTACTACTCCAGGACAAAGCAGTGGAGCCAGTGCCAAAATCTCTCTGGGGCATGGCTTCTACTCCAGGTGTTTCCTCATCTCCAAGAGGACTAGAGGCATCAGGCCCATCCTGGACCTGCGAGAGCTCAACAAGTTTCTGATCAGGGAGAAGTTCAAGATGCTCTCCTTTAGAACACAGCTGCCATTCCTCCAGCAGGGAGAATGGCTTTGTTCCTTAGATCTAAAGGATGCCTACACTTACATCCTAATTCACCCAAGCCACAGAAAATATCTTTGGTTCATGGTGGGGGAACAGCACTACCAATTCAGGGTGCTCACCTTTGGTCTGGCCTTGCCTCCACATGTCTTCAAAAAGTGCCTCACTGCTTCAAGAGGTCTTTGTCTTCCCTTATTTGGATGACTGGCTCAGAGTAGCAAATCACCTGGGCCGGATGGTATACATCCAAGGGTGTTGAAAGAACTGAAATATGAGATTGCAGACCTGCTATCAGTAATCTGTGAACTATCATTAAAATCATCTCTAATACCTGAAGATTGGAGGATCGCCAATGTAGCACCAATTTTTAAAAAGGGTTCCAGGGGTGATCCGGGAAACTACAGACCGGTGAGCCTAACGTCAGTACCGGGAAAAATGGTAGAAACCATCATAAAGAATAAAATTACTCAACATGTAGATAGTCACAACCTAATGGGAGACAGCCAACATGGCTTTAGACAAGGAAGATCTTGTCTTACTAATCTGTTATGTTTTTTTGAAGGAGTGAATAAACAGCTGGACAAAGATGAGTCGGTTGATATTGTGTATCTGGACTTTCAGAAAGCCTTTGACAAGGTCCCTCATCAGAGACTTTTGGCGAAACTAAAGAGTCATGGGATAGGAGGCAGTGTACTATTGTGGATCAGGAACTGGTTAAAAGATAGAAAGCAGAGGGTAGGGCTAAATGGCCAATTTTCCCAATGGAGAAAGGTGAATAGTGGTGTACCCCAGGGACCTGTGCTGGGTCCGCTGCTTTTTGACATATTCATAAATGACCTGGAAAGTGGAATAACGAGTGAGGTTATCAAATTTGCAGATGACACAAAACTATTTAAAGTTGTTAAAACCCAAGAGGATTGTGAAAAATTGCAAGAGGATCTTGATAAATTGGAAGACTGGGCATCAAAATGGCAGATGAAATTTAATGTGGACAAGTGCAAGGTTATGCACCTAGGGCAGAACAACCCAAACTATGGTTACACGATGCAAGGTTCCACATTAGGAACCACCACCCAGGAAAAAGATTTAGGCGTCATTGTGGATACCATGTTAAAACCCTCGGCCCAGTGTGCAGCGGCGGCCAAGAGAGCAAATAGACTGCTAGGTATGATAAGGAAAGGAATGGAAAATAAAACAAAAGATATTATAATGCCTCTATATCGTTCCATGGTGAGACCGCACCTTGAATATTGTGTACAATTCTGGTCGCCGTATCTTAAAAAGGATAGCGATTTTAGAAAAGGTACAGAGAGAGCCACCATAATGGTAAAGGGGATGGAAGGATACTCCTATGGAGAAAGGCTAAAAAGGTTAGGGCTCTTTAACCTGGAAAAGAGACGGCTGAGGGGAGATATGATAGAAGTCTATAAATTAATGAACGGAGTGGAACGGGTAAACGTAGATCGATTGTTTACCTTATCAGAATATAGAAAGACTAGGGGACATGCAATGAAGCTACAAGGTAAACTATTTAAGACTAATAAAAGAAAATATTTTTTCACTCAACGTGTAATCAAACTCTGGAATTTGTTACCGGAGGATGTAGTAAAGGCTGTTAGTGTAGCTGGATTAAAAAAAGGTATGGACAAGTTCATGGAGGAAAGGTCCATAAACCATTATTAAGAAGTGACCGAAGATATCAATGCTTGACCCAGTACAAGCATTGTGGAACTTGTGTCTCTTGGGGAATCTGCTAGGTACATATGACCTAGATTGGCCACTGTTGGAAACAGAATACTGGGCTTGATGGACCTTGGTCTGACCCAGTATGGCATATCTTATGTTCTTATGTTCTTATGGCTCATAAAGGGAGACACAACGACAGAGGCACAATGCGCTGCCAGATGCACCATAAATGCCCTGTAGCACCTGGGGTTTATCATAAACTACTCCAAGTCCCACCTCACTCTGGCTCCGCGCTTAGTGTTCATAGAGCCAGAGCTGGACACCCTTCAGGCAAAAGTCTTCTGCCCTCAGGAGAAGTCAGAACGCTTCAGGGAATTAGCCGCAGAAGTGCAACGGCGCAGGACACTACTCGCCCGGATTCTGCTCCGCCTGCTGGGACTCATGGCCTCCATGGTTCACGTGACACCAAATGCACTCCTGCACATGAGAGCAGCCCAATGGTGCCTCCGCTCTCAGTGGGCCCAAGCCACAGGCAGGCTCAGTGACAGAGTGCAGGTGATCTGCCAGTTAGCAGGCTCCCTAGCATGTTGGCAGGACCTACGTCAACTTCAGACCAGGATACCCTTCCAGGCACCCACCCCCCAGACGTTCCTTACCATGGATTCCTCGCTAATGGGCTGGGGAGTGCATTGTGAGAGCCTCCAGACACAAGGCTACTGCTCCCAGAGGGAATCCGAAATGCAGATCAACCTGCTGGTACTCGGGGCAATATTCTTAACCTTCAGAGCCTTCTGCCACCAACTACAGCACCATGCAGTGCTGATCCAGACTGGAAATCAGGTTGCGATGTTCTACATGAACAAACAGGCGGGACAGGGTCTTACCCCCTCTGCCAGGAGGCAGTAGCCCACTGCTCCTATGCTACACACAGAGGGATGTTCCTAAGGGCAGTCTAACTCCTAAGCTAGGACAGTGTCTTGGTAGACAAACTGAGAAGACTACTCCAGCCACACGAGTAGCGCCTGGACCCAGTGGTAGCCTCGCAGCTGTTCCAGCTCTGGGGCATCCCGATGATGGATTTGTTCACCAGCCCAGACAACGTGCAATTGCCCCATCCCAGGTAGCAGCGGATGCATTCTTCATCTCGTGGACGGAAGGCCTCCTGTATGCCTTCCCTCCAACGCCGTTGATAGCCAAGACCCTGTTCAAGGCTCAGCGTGACAGAGTGTCGCTAGTGCTCATAGCTCCTCAGTGGCCCAGACAACCCTTTTTCCCACTGCTCCTCCCCCTATCGACAGTATCGCTGATTTCCCTGATCCGAGCCCCAGGACTACTCTTGCAGGTGCAGGGCTCTCTCCTACACCCCAACCTGGGGTCCCTCTCGATCACGGCTTGGCTGCTGAAAGGATAGCGTTAGCCTCCTTCAATCTCCCATGAGACATGGAAGAGATTCTCCTGGCCTCTCGTAAGGCCTCCATGAGAAGGGTATATGCCTTCACATGGTGCAGTTTATCATTGTGGTGCACTGAAAAATGGACAAACCAGTTCTCCTTCTAAGTGCATGTGGTACTCCAATACCTGTTCCACCTATCGCAAGTGGGACTGAAGTCCAACTCGGTCAGAGTACACCTGAGCGCCATCACAGCGCATCACCATTCCATTAAGAGGAAATCCCTCTCAGCTCAGCCCCTTGTGTCTTGTTCCTGTGGGGCCTCATGTTGTCCAGACCCCCCCCCCCCCCGTCTGCCCTCCAGCGGTGGAGTGGGACTTTAATGTGATGCTCTTGCAGCTCACTAAGCCTCGGTTTGAGCCTCTGTCTGCCTTCCACCTGCGATACCTCTCCTGGAAGGTCGGCTTCCTGGTAGCACTCACATCAGCTTGCAGAGTCAGCGAGCTCCAGGCTCTGGCGGCAGAGCCTCCTTCCATGAGGTTCTACAAGAACAGGGTAGTGCTCTGCACACACCACAAGTTTCTACCTAAAGTGGTGTCCCCATTCCACCTCAATCAAGAGGTGATGCTCCCCTCCTTCTTTCCTAGGCCTCATGCCGGTAGGGCGGAGACTGTTCTTCATACTCTGGATTGCAAAAGAGCCCTGTCCTTCTACTTGCAACTGACTCAGGGCCACCGCACAGCTCAACAGATTTTCGTACCCTATGACCCCAGCCATCTGGGGCTTCCAGTGGCTAAGCAAACTCTATCCACTTGAGTGACAGAGTGTAATACTCTTGCCTACAAGCAAGCAGGGATCTCACTGGACCAGAGAGTCACAGCACACCACATCAGGGTGCACTGCATCAGGGCCATGTCTACTTCTGTTGCCAATCTATGTTCCGTACGCATGATGGAAATTTGTCAGGCTGCCATCTGGTCTTCGCAGCGCATTACTGCTTGGAGAGAGAGTCGCAATGGGACAGCACCTTCAGCCAGGCCATACTCTTTTTGGGGTGTAGGCAACTCCTGCCCTCCGACTCTTCTATGTTCAGGCTACCGGAGGGCTGGTTCTCTGCCGGACACATGAGTCTTGCGAGAGTCTTTCTTGGGATTCAACAGCTGCTGATCACGGTTCACCTTTGCAGGTCGTCATGGCATTTTCTACAGATTTTGGTAGCCTGTAGCCGGGGAGTCTCATATGTGAGGACTGACTTCCTACTTGTTCCCGGAGAAAGCATAGTTGCTCACCTGTAACAGGTGTTCTCCGGGGACAGCAGGAATTAGTCCTCACAACCCTCCCTCATCCCCTTGGAGATGCTTCCTTATCTTTTATTTTTGCCGTTTTAGCTATGTCATTTGACTGAGGCAAGATGGCAGCCTTGGGTGGGAAGTGGACTACGCATGTGTGGTGCATCTCCCAAAGGCGTTCTTTGAAAGCTAGGGAGATGCTTCCACACGGACTCCGTCGGCGCCAGTCTCGCCCATATGTGAGGATTGATTTCTGCTGTCCCCAGAGAAAACCCAGTACAGGTGAGTAACTACACTCTAGGCACCCCACCTATATGCACCTACTTTTGGCTAATTCTATGTACCTGTCTGCATACATCAGGATATTCAGCGCCTGAATCCAGATGCTAAAAAGTCAGATTCAGAGCTGACTGCCTAGGCTATCCTGATACAGCGATATTAAGCCCGCTTATCTGGATAGCTAACCAGATAAATTTAAGACTGCCTTTCAGATGGCCTACATTTATCTGGATAACTTATCCAGATAGTGTCTGAATATCACCATTATTTGGTTATGTGCCAGCTCCGCCCAACATCTGTTCTCAGACTACCCTGTCAATATTTGGATAATGCTGAGGCAATCAGAAAATGTTTTAACAGTACTGTACAGTTAGAGTTGCTCAACTTCTCAATGAACAAGCAGGATAATATCCTCATGTATGGGTGTCGTCATCCACAAAGCTCTGTGCGACAACCACTTCCTAGTTCCTTCTGGAAGCTTTTGGAATGGTCCCATTACACATGTGTGGCAATTCCTACATACTGCCATTGGGCTTGATCTCCTCAGTCTTTGTTTTACCACAGAGTCCATCAAATGCGCATGTACCACTGAAGGCTTCTTTCTTCATCACTTTAATGCTTAAAGAGTTTATTTTTCTGCTTTTCTTCCTGCCACTGGTACAATTTCTTTTTTGCTTTGGTAGGGTTTTCAGCTGTTTTAGGTTGCCTTTCTTTTTTCCTCATCACCACTATAGGCCATATTTAGGTTTCAGCTGCCCCAGCTGGGTGATCTTTTCACAATCAAGTTGTTAGATTTTGCTGTGGCTATTTTATCAGACAGTATACCCCAAAAACTCCCTAGTGCTTTAAAAAGTGTTCCCTGTGCAACAGACACTCGTAGCTGGTGCCTGCAATGCCTGGAGCCTGGAGTTAACTGTGTCAGTGCTCTTTCTATTAATAGGTTATGTACTTGAGAGCTTTACATTTTTCCCCATTCCACTTTGGTGGCTATGCTTGGTGGAGCCTGACCATGAACCCTCTCTTTGTTGTTTCTTTTCAAAAATGACAAAGAAAGACCTGAAGGGTCGAGAGGATCGGTGCAAAAGATTTTTGGTGCAAGTCTGATCCATTGTCTTTAATATTGGCAGCATCAATCCCCACGGCCCAAGGAGTTGTACCGAATACTGGGATTGCATCAGCATTAACAGGACACTGATCCCATTTGACATCAAACATCGATAGGGTCTCCAGGAAGCAGCCATCAACCAATTTCCTTCCAAAGAAGGAGAATTCCTCCTCAACTTCATCAGCATCGAAGACTCTGGTCACTGAATGATTAACAGAGGGTATGCTGCATCAGCGATGCCATGAGCATCAAGGCATTGGATAATTCAGTATTCTCAAAGTGGCCCCAACATGAGGAACACTCAGCCTCCTCAGTACTGAAGAAGCCTTGGCAATCTTCAAGGGACCAACCTGCTCATATTCCCCAACAGATTCCGCACCTTCATCTAGAAAAGTGTCTGTTGAACATATTTGAAGATAGGTGCAGGTCTTCTTTGAAAAGCCTGAGGCAGCTTCTTTGACTGCATAGGCCCATGCATCAAGACATTGAGCTGATTCTTGAGACTCACTGACTACCTGTGGGAGATTAAGGTTTCAAAGGGTTGGTGCATATGAAGGTGTGTCTGCTTTTTGAAGCATTGGAAAGCATTAGTGCACCGACATTCTGAATGTAGATCCATGCCCCAGGAGAAGTGGAGTTCAGCCCAGGCAGTGACTCAGACTTCCCTACAGTATTTTTATGAGTATTTTTATGAGTCAGAATTGGAGTGCTCCTGAGACTTTGAGTACAACTTAGAGGAGAGGTCCCCAGACTTGCCCTAAGATCCCTTATCTTATGAGAAAATAAAATCACCTCTGGAGGAGCTATCTTTAATTGAGTTTATATGGGAAATGGCAGATGAAATTTAATGTGGACAAGTGTAAAGTTATGCACTTAGGAAAGAACAGCCTAAACTATGGTTATACCAGGGCTGGCCCAAGGGTTTCTGCCACACTAGGCAAAAGCCCCAGCTATGCCATCCCCCCTGAGCACCCCCCCCCCACCCCCTTGGAGCTGTGCCATGCCTCCTCATGCCGAGCCGTGCCCCCTGTGATGAGCTGCACTACTGCTGACTCCGGCAGCGGGGTTGAGGGGTGGGGGTGCAGCTCAACTCAGTGGCAGGCCATGTGTGCCAAAGAACATGGCCTGCCACTGAGCCTAGTCATCTCCCCCTGCTGCCGGATTTAGCAGCAGTGGGGGGCAGCAGCACAGCACAGCTCAGCACGGGGGAGGAAGGATGGTGTGGCTCAGTGCATGGGGGGCATCAGGCTATGTGTGCTGAAGCACATGGACTGCCACCCTAGGCAGCCACCTAACCTGCCTAGTGGAGGGCCAGCCCTGGGTTATACGATTCAAGGTTCCACATCAGGAATCACCACCCAGGAAAAGGATCTGGGCATTATTGTGGATAGTATGTTGAAACCCTCTGCCAGTGTTTATGCCTTATTTAAAACTTAATATACCGCCTTTCATTTATTTATTTTTATTTATTTATTTAGCTGTATTTATATCCCGCTTTTCACCGGGTCAAAGCGGTCAATTGGGGGATACATTTAACACAAGGGGATATGAGACACATACGCTAATACTTACAGGGAACATGGGCAATGGAGGGTTAAGTGGCTTGCCCAAGACCACAAGGAATGCCTATAGGACTAGAAATCCCAGTCCCTCCGGCCTGAGATTGCTGTCCCCAGGTGGGACTTGAACCCCCAGCCCTCCGGCCTGAAGTACCTTGTCCTAACCACTAGACCACTCCTCCCTTTCATGGCATTTCAAAGTGGTTTACAATAAATTAAAATCAATAGGAAAGATTTGAAAAGAACTACAATTTACAGTAAATAAAAGAGGAGAGAGAGGTGTAAGACAGGAAAAGAGGAGTGGGGGAGGGAGGGGAAAAGAGGTAAGGAGAGAGAAGGTTGGGGGGGGGGGGAGGAGGACATTCAGGATTATCATGGGCAGCTAATCAGGATGGTTGAATGCCAGTTGGAAGAGATGAGTTTTCCGTGTGGAACGTAAGTGTCGGTAAGACGTTTTGAGGCAAAGAGGTTAGAGGGATAGCAGCGCCATTGCCTCTTGGCCCTGCGCAGCTTAGAACGGAGTAGCCTCAACCCAGCATGGAACCAGGGATGTCTTCTGAGTTAGTGAGAGGTGGATTGGGAGCGCAGAGGAGCAACAGTATCGAGTGCAGAACACAGCGTGCTATTACAGATAGTGACCTGATCAGACACTGTTAACACGGAAAAATTGTCCAGAAGAAGGGTATCTGACAGAGGGAACAAGGACAGAGTTGTAGGGCTGATGCTATGGGAATGGGGTGTACTGATGGCAGAGCTGGATCCAAGGCGGTAGAGGGAGAGGAGTAGAAAAAGTCAAAGAAGATACAATAATGATCAGTCCAGGGGGGACCTGATGAAAAGGGAGCTTAAGGACAAAGGAAAGGTGGCAGAAGTGATAAGTACATCAAGGTTTTGACCCACAGCATGTGTGGGGAAGGTGACATTCTGCTGTAGAGATAGGTCAGCCAGTCGAAAGGAAAGATCTATCTCTGAAAGAAGCTGGCGCATGACAGTGAACATTAAAATCACGAAGGAGCAATAAACAGAAATAGTGGATAGTAAGTTCAGACACAGCAGTCAGGAACTGATTCCATGCTGGAGAAGTCATAGAGGGTAGGCAGTAGAAGACATCAATAAAGAGAGGGGAAAGGTGGAAAGTTGAACTAGAAGAGATTCATCATAGCAGAAAGTAGAGGAGGTCGCTTCCATGATACATGGGGAGGAGTGATGGATCAGGGCTATCCCCCCACTGTTCCTGGAGTGGCATGGCACAGAAAGGGCAGAGTACCCGGGGGCAGGCAGCGACTTAGAATGGGGTCCTCACCTTCACAGAGCCAGGATTCAGTAAGACAGAGGAAGTCCAAAGATTGAGAAAGGACCAGGTCAGAGATAAGATAGGTTTTGGCATGCAGAGAGCAACAGTTGAGGAGTGCGCCATGAAAAGAGTAGGATGGGCCAGAGTAGGTATAGTAGTAGATAGAGGGGAGAGAGCCGAGCGGGCCAATGGATAGAGGCAGTGTGAGGAGAAGGCAGGGGAAGCGCAAGGGGCAAATTCCACAGTGAACTGGGATAGAAAGCATGGTAAGAAGTAGGAGGCCAATGACAGTAGTAGTAAAGAAGTATCAAGCAGATGGAGTAGAAGCAGGGCGAAGGTGAATGCCCAAGGAATTGCCCCAAGGAGCTTGTCCAAGGAGCGCTTTGTGCTCCTTTGGCACGTGCCACCCACAGCGTGAAACGCTGCTGGGTAGTTTTTTAAATACTGTGGAAAGGATCCTACATTTGAGAATGAGGCTGCAGGCTGCATGATCGGGTTAACAGCAGAGCCAATGGGACACCAGGACAACCTGCAACAGATAAATACACAGACAAACACACCAAATATCAGCAATAGAGATATCAGTATAGGAAACAATGAAATTGGGGTGAAATGCCGCTGGATAGTTGTGTAGATACTGTGGAAAGAGTCCTACATTTGAGAGTGAGGCTGCAGGCAGCGAGTTAGGCTCCACGATCAGGTTCACAGGGATGCCAACTGAATGCCAGGACAATGTTTGAGTGTGCAGCAGTGGCCAGGAAAGTAAATAGAATGCTAGGAATCATAAGGAAAGGCATGGAGAATAAAACCAAAGATATTATAATGCCTCTGTATCACTCTATGGTGCGATGACACTTTGAATATTGTGTGCAGTTCTGGTCGCCATATCTTAAAAAGGATAATTACAAAAGGTACATAGAAGAACCACCAAAATGATAAAGGGGATGAAAGGATACCCCTATGAGGAAAGGCTTAAAAGGTTAGGCTCTTCAACTTTGAAATAATATGACTGAGGGGAGATATGATAGAGGTCTATAAAATAATGAGTGGAATAGAATGGATAAACGTAGATCAGTTGTTTACTCCTTCAAAAAGTAGAAAGACCAAGGGACACTCCATGAAGCTACAATGTAGCATATTTGACACTAATGGGAGAAAATATTTTCTCACTCACACATAATCAAATCTGAAATTCTTTGCTGGAGGATGTACTAAAAGCCATTAGTGTAGCTAGGTTTAAAAGAGGGTTGGACAAGTTCCTAGAGAGAAAGTCCATAAACCATTATTAAAGAAGACGAGGGAAATCTACTGCTTACTCCTGTTATAAACAGCTTGGAATCTGTGTATTTTTTTGGGAATCTGAGAGGTACTTGAGACCACTGTTCCCTCTAAGCTGTGCACATGTGCGCGCGCACACACCTCGCCGAGTGAGCGCACATACTTTACAACAGAGCGCACAAAAATTACGGTTCTGATTCTGATAGAAAACAACACAGACGTCTTAAAATTTAAAAGTTGTGTATTTACGGTTTTCACAAGTTCTACAATATTTTCTAGTGCAATCAATGTGGTGTACATACTGTATTCTGACGTGTAGTCAAATTTTAAAGTATATAACTTCGAGTGTCGTTATGTGACGCACAAAAATTTAACCTTCCTTCAAAAGCTGCACAGCTGATATTTTATGCGCACACAGCCTACAGAAAATTAGAGGGAACATTGCTTGAGACCTAGATTGGCTGCTGTTGGAAAAAGGATACTGGGCTTGTTGGACCCTTGGTCTTATGTTCTTACCTTCTCTTTGTTCTCACTTGGATTTAGGGCCTCTGATCTGTCCTGGGTTTCCTCTTTTCTCCAGGAACAAGCAGGAAGTCAGCCCTCACCTATGGGTGACGTCAGTGCCAATGGAGCCCTCGTGGAAACATCTCCCCAGCTTTCAAAGAAAGCCTCTGGGAGATGCCACCATGCATGCATGGTCCCCTTCCCGCCCAAGGGTGGGATCTTACTCAGTCTCCTTTTTTCCACAGAGTCCAACAGACATCCATCTTAATTCCCCAGAAAAAGTTGATTAACTTGTGCATTAAACTGTTTTTTTTTTCTCCAACTGCATCGGTCCTTTTCCCACCTCCGAGCTCGCTTGCTCCAGCATCGAATCTCGGACCTGTTCTAGGATTTTTTTTCCCCAACAGTTTGCGCCTTTTTTCTATCCGCTGGCTGCATTGAGGGTTTTTGACCTCACCAGGGTTCTTTTTTCCCCATTGGCCAGCGGGTTCAAAAAATCTGATCAGTGCGCAAAAAACAGGTCTCGCACTGATACACACGATTGCTGCCTCCGGTGTCTAGGGACTGACCATGACACGGAGGTCTGTGCCTTGTGTAAAAAAATGCCTGCAAAGTCCATCCAGTGTCGTCAGCAAAAGCAAGATGACATCTTCCACAGGTTAGACTCTGTCCCAGTATCCCCGGTAGCTTCACACTCTAAGGCCCTGAATGGGCCCTTGCAGTCGCATAAAGCCCCCCGCGGACCGGTTTCACTCCCAGTACTCAGATGTGAGATCCTCCCCGTGGGTCACCAGAGCCCCAACTCGGGTCCTGCACCCTAAGCTCCATTGGTCATCATGTCTTCGACCCACTACTCTGACTGGGAGTCCAAGGATGAGGCATCCCCAGAAATGTGGAAGCGCCGTGACCTCCCATTGGACCCATTTCCCATGGCATTGCAGTGCTGGTCCCTGCGTGAGGACACATCATTCCTCAAGTTTGTTTGAGACATGGCGAAAGTCTTGTCCCTCACCACAGAATCAGAAGAGGACCCTCGCATGGAGGAATTCGAAATCCTCCAATACAAGGCCACACCCAAGGAGGCCCTGACTGTTCCTGTCCCAGCCATCCTCAGGCGGCTCCTCCTCCGCATGTTGGAGACACCGGTATTAGTACCCATAGTTAGCCGATGCCTCAACACCATGTACTGGGTCCAGCGGGGCCCCAGCTTCCGGAAGTTACAACTCTCACACATCTCCATGGTGGTGGAGTCGACCATGCACTGGCAAAAGAGCCCGAAGACTCACTTCTCTATGCCCCTGGGCAGGGAATCCCATGCCCTCGGGCAGGGAATCACATGCCCTCAGCCGCAAATGCTACCAGGGCTCAATGCTGGGTTGCCGAATCCAAGTCTACCAGCTGTATATTGGCATGTATCTCTGGGACCTGGCAAAGGAACTCACGGGTTTCTCGGCGGGCCTCGGTGGGGATCACCACCAGTGGCTCCAAACCCTCATAAAGTACATCGGGGAGTGCTCAAAGTACAGGATTCCCCTGCACCAGGCCCTGCTACTGCAGGAACTCACAGCCCTCCTCAAGGACAGAGCCATTGAGCCGGTACCCCACCACTTCAGGGGCAGGGGGTTCTACTCCTGATATTTTCTAGTCCAAAAAAAGAACTGGGGGCCTAAGGCCCATTCTGGACTTGCAAAACCTGAATAAGTTCCAGGTGCAGGAGAAATTCAAGATGCTCTCCCTTGGAACATTGATGCCCTACTTCCAGCAGGGAGATTGGCTATGCTCTTTGAAACCACATCCTCATTCATCCCAGTCACAGGCAGTACTTAAAGTTCATGGTTGGTGGCGACCATTATCAGTACAGAATACTACCCTTCAGTCTAGCCTCTGCACCAAGAATCTTCATCAAATGCCTGGCAATGTTGGCCACCTATCTCTGTCTCCAAGGGGCCTTCGTCTTCCATACCTGAATGACTAGCTCAAAAAAGGAAACATGGCCACAGAGAGCAAAAGACCATGGCCCGCATCATCAGCGTCCTACAGTATCTGGGGTTTGTGATAAACAATCCCAAGTCCCATCTCATGCCAACACAGGAGTTCATAGGGGCTTGACTGGACACTCTAAAGGCCAAGGCCTTTCTCCCCTTGGACAGGGTAGGTCGCCTCATGGCTCTAGTCACTGAGGTGCAACACCGCCATGGAATGTTGACGCGGTCCATGCTCCGCCTGTTGGGCCATATGGTGTCCACAATCCATGTGGTTTCCAACGCCGACCTTCACATACAGGTGGCCCAGTAATGCCTCTGCTTCCAGTGGACACAAGCCACAGACAGCCTCTGGGACAAAGTCTTAATATCCCTTAAGCTAGCGAAGTCACTCGACTGCTTGCAGGCCACACAGCACCTGCGAGAGGGCATGCCCTTCTAGTCCCCAAATCCTCAAAGGGTCCTCACCACGGGTGCCTCCTTATTGGGCTGGGGTGCCCATTGTGAGGAACTCCGCATGCAGAGCAACTGATCCCTGGCAGAGAGCCAACAGCAGATCAACCTGCTGGAGCTCGGGGCCATTTTTCTGGTGATCAGGGCCTTTCACCACCGCCTGCAGCACCAGTTGGTGCTAGTCCAAACGGACCACCAGGTTGCGATGTTCTACCTGAACAAATAGGGGGCCAGGAGGCAGTAGCCCTCTGCTCATACACGATCAGTCAGGGAATGCTCAGGGTGGTTTTTGACTCCTACAGCATGGCCCCTCTCTCACTCAGAGTTCAGCAGCCTACAGGAGGTCACCTTTCCCTTTATGCCCACAGGTGGGAAGCTATCATCACCGATGCCTGGGCATTAAAGATGATCAGGGAGGGTTACCTCCTCCATATGAGCCAAGTACCTCCACACTACTTCCGGGAGAGCCCATCAGGTCTCCCCTTCACCTTGACCTTCTTCTGAAGGAGTTGGTAGGCCTTCTAAATGACCAGGTGGTGGAACCAGTGCCCCACCATCTCCAGGGCAAGGGGTTCTACTCCAGGTGCTTCCTCGTCCCAAAGAGGACAGGGGGGCCTAAGGCCCATCCTCGACCTTTGCAACCTCAACAAATTCCTGGTGAGGAAGAAGTTCAAGATGCTCGTCCTTGGGACACTGCAGTCTTACCTCCGCCAAGGAGACTGGCTATGCTCCTTAGATCTAAAGGATGCTTCTACTCACATCCTCATCCACCCAAACTACAGGCAATACGTTCGCTTTGTGGTGGGAGGCAATCATTTTCAATATGGGGTACTTCCCTTCGGCCTTGCCTCGGCTCCCAGGGTATTCACAAAGTGCCTGGCAGTGGTCGCCGCCTTCCTCAGGCTCCAGGGGATATTTGTCTTCCCCTATCTCGACGAGTGGCTCATCAAGGGCACCACAGTCCCGAGGTGCAGCAGGCCATGGCACGCACCACCCAGGTCCTGCAACACTTGGGTTTGGTCATCAACTACCCCAAGTCGAACCTTTGCCCGTCACAAGGGCTGGAATTCATCGGGACAAGGATCGACACCTTGCAGTAAAAGGCCTTTCTGCCTGCAGACAGGGCAGCCAGGCTCATGGAGATAGTCAGGGATGTACAGCACCATTCCTTGGTGCCAGCCAAACATCTGCTGCGCCTTCTCGGGCATGTGGCCGCCACAGTGCATGTCACTCCAGATGCCCACCTCCACATGCGAACAGCACAGTGGTGCCTCAGGGGCCAATGGTCCCAAACCACGGGGCATCTCCAGGACAGAGTCTGGGTGATCTGGCAGCTGGTACAGTCCCTGATCTGGTGGCTATCACCCTGGCACTTATAAGCGGGGAGGCCTTTCCAGGCCCCCCACCACTCGAGGGTCCTCATCACAGATGCCTCCCTGCTGGGCTGGGGAGCCCATGGCGAGGGTTACCGCACCCAGGGCACTTGGTCCCCAGATAAGTGTTCAGCAGATCATCAACCTCCTGGAACTATAGACCATTCAACTCGCCCTGAGGACCTTCCATCATCGCCTGGGCCACCGGTCAGTCCTAGTTCAGATGGACAACCAGGTGGCCATGTTCTATGTGAACAAACAGAGAGGTACGGGGTCACATGCTCTCTGCCAGGAAGCCCTGGACCTATGCTCTTATGCAGTCAGGCAGGGCATTCTTCTCAGAGTGGTATATCTGCCGGGCCACAACAGCTTGCTGACTGACAGACTTGGCAAGATTCTCCAGCTGCATGAGTGGCAGCTGGACCCCAGGATAGCCAGCCGGCTTTTCTAGACCTAGGGGTACCAGTGATGGCTGCCAATGCCTTCCTGATCTCTACTACTACTATTTACCACTTATAGAGCGCCACGCATGCAGCGCTGTACAGCTAACCCACAAGAGGCAGCCAGTATACAAGAGACAGTCCGTGCCCATCAGAATCATGCTCATCAGAGCTTACAATCTAGTCAGAACATTACAGAGCATTGGTCAGTTTAGTGCAAGGCACGGTATGGTCTATACAGTTTGGTCATGAGAGTTGACAGGGGTTAAGATAAAATAAGGATAGAAGTCAGGAATAAAGATAAAAGATAAAGGATCTGAAAGCGACGGTGAAGAGATGGGTCTTCAACCTGGATTTGAAGAGGGCCAGGGAGGGTGCCTGGCGTATAGACACAGGTAGGCTGTTCCAGGCGTGAGGTGCAGCAAGGTGAAAGGAGCGAAGTCGGGAGTTAGCGGTGTGGGTGAAAGGTATAGACAGAAGTAATTTGCTAGCGGAGCGCAGGTTCCGAGAGGGGATGTAGGGAGAGATACGAGATGAGAGGTATTGAGGGACCGTAGAGTGAATGCATTTATAGGTCAGTAGGAGAAGTTTGAATTGGATGCAGAATTGGACAGGGAACCAGTGAAGCGACTTGAGAAGAGGAGTAATGTGGGCATGGCGAGACTGGCGGAAGATTAGTCGAGCAGCGTGATTTTGTATAGATTGAAGGGGAAGGAGGTGGCTGACGGGGAGACCAGCAAGGAGTAGGTTGCAATAATCGAGGCGAGAGGAGATTAAGGAGTGGATAAGCGTTTTGATGGTGTGTTCAGAGAGGAAGGGGCGAATTTTGCCAGTGTTGTTGAGAAAGAATCGGCAGGTCTTGGCTACAAGCTGGATATGTGCGGAGAAGGAGAGAGAGGTGTCAAAGATAACCCCTAGGTTGCGGACCGAGGGAACAGGAAGGATAGTAGCTCCGTCCACATAGATTGAGAAAGGGGGAAGAGGAGGGGAGGAGTTGGGGGGAAAGACAAGGAGTTCAGTCTTGGCCATGTTCAATTTCAATCGGCGATGAGACATCCAGGCAGCGATGTTGGAGAGGCAGGCAAAGATCTTCGACTGGGTTGCTGGAGAAATATTAGGTGTTGAGACGTAGATTTGGGTATCATTGGCATAAAGATGGTACTGAAAGCCGTGGGAGGAAGATAAGCATGCCAAGGGCTTGGGTGTAGAGAGAGAAAAGGAGGGGACCCAAGACAGATCCCTGGGGTACATCTACGTGGAGCGGGATAGGGGAGGAGGAGGAGCCACCAGAGCTCAATATCTTCCTTTCCCCTCTTCCACTTCTCATTCAACAGTATCCAGTTTCGACCTACATTTATGCGGATGACATTATCCTCCTGTTTCACACGTCCCCAGTATCTGTTGATATCTCACCATTTAATAACTGTCTTGCCCAGATTGCCTCTTGGCTTTCTGCTAATTACCTGCATTTAAACCAGGCTAAATCCACAGCCATGTGGATCTCTCTTAGTACCTTGTGTCGTTGCTCCTCACTTAAATTCCGCCCCTATCTCTCTCACCTCCTCACTTCGCTATTTAGGCGTGACCTTGGATCCCACACTCTCTTTCCATAGCCATATATCTAATCTCACTCGTCATTCCTATTTCGCACTATGTCAGATCAGAGCTGTTCGGTCTCTCCTCCCTTTTGATGCACTCGTCACTCTAGTTTTGGCTCTGGTCACCAGTAGATTAGACTACTGTAATGTAGCTCTTGCTAACCTACCAGCCTATCAGCTTCAATGGTTACAGTTAGTGCAGAACACAGCAGCCCATGTTATTTTTCATGCTCGACGGTCGGATCATATTACTCCTCTCCTTCTTCACCTTCACTGGTTGCCTCTCCGCTTTAGATATCAATATAAGATCTTGATTCTGACTCATCGGGTAATTCATACAACATGTCCTCTTTACTTGGCAGATCTTATCTCTCTTCACACCCCATATCGTCAACTCCGTTCACTGCATGCCAATAGACTATCACTACCTCCCCCCTCGAGAGCCCACTTGGAGCAGACTCGGCAGGCTGCCTTTTTCTTCCTCGCCCCCTCACTGTGGAATGCCCTTCCAGCTTCCCTCCGTTTGGAACCCTCATACCCAGAATTTAAGAACATGTTAAAAACACATTTATTTCAGCAGGCTTTTCAGCTCCCCCCGAATGATACTCTTTTGTGATGCCCCTTGTCAGACGGCTGCCTGGGTGAGAATCTTCACAGTCTTGGCAAGTGCATATATCTATATGATTTGCAAGGTATTGTGGGCAATGCAGTTCATTCACACCAGACACAGCTGCTCACAATAATTAGTTGTGCTTTTGGGTAAAGCCAATAAGATATTTATTTATGGGGTTATTTCTCCCAACACAGATATGCTTGGTAGCACATAAATCAGGTTACTTGCTTCCAGTGTTTAACTTGGAAAAACAAAATCAAATCAGGAAAACAACATTCAAACTTGTCAGGCATTAGCTAATGTTTTCTTAGCATATATCAAACAACAAACGAAAAGCCACAAAGAAAGAAAAAACTGTTCTTTTCAGGTTAACCTCTGATAACTTCCCACATAGATTCAGAAGTGATTCTCTCCTAGCTCACAAGCAATTAGGTAAGGCTCAATTGCTTAGCAATTATCCAGCTGAAACCCCTTAGCTGGCTTGCTTTCTACTGTGTGGGTCAAATCCTGCTTCAGGAGCTTTTCTGAGTAGATTAAAGAACAAGTTTGTATTTCTTTGTGATGGTTGCTGTACTTTGTAACAGAAAGTTACCAAAGGAGTTTAGACAGAGAGCAGTCCATATAAACACATTCTTCATCTGCAATCATTCCCCCTTCTTCAACAAGCATGGGTTCAATATCATGGATTGGCATAGATGAATCTCTCAATGGAGCACTTTCAGGAGAATACTTGTTTCCCTGCTGTCTTTCAAGGTTATAGCTAGGGCATAGATCAGTGTTCATACCTGAGCTTCCATTGCTGTTAGAGTTCCTCTCTATATAGCCTGGCCAGTATGTAGTCCAGTTCTTATGTCCAGCCTTCCAATCCAGATCTCTGGACACTGGATCTCTCTTCACATACCTTCTGGCACAGGTCTTAGGGTCCCTTCCACGTGCAGCCGTCTCCCTCACAGGTAGCGTCTGGAGTTTCCTAGCTCTGCAGCACCATTCCTCTGGCTTTCCCCAGTCCAATGGTGTATGCTGGCCCTTGAAATGCCTCCCAGTATACGTACTGCTCTGGACTCTTCTAGACCTCTCAAAGGCTTTTTCTCTTCCTTCTTCCAAAGGGTTTCTTTCCCTCTCTGTCCGTCCGGTTTGGCTTCTGCTTCTGATGATCCTTCAGATGAAACTGTTGATCAAGCTCAAGCTGATTCTCAGGATAATGAGGATAATTCTCTGTAGAATAAACTCTACCTTTATTCTGCCTAGATGAGTGCTCCTCCCTAACACAGCGCAGCTGTGCTGAATCAGGCCCTGCCCTTTGAGATGAGTGCTTAGGGATTACCTCATAGCCCTCCTGATTGAACACACGTTTCCCCACTTCAACTCCTCTAATGGCTGTTGGAAACCTGGTGCATTCTGGGACTGGTAGTCTTTTATGGCAAAATTCTGTTTTCTTATTTCTACCAGAACTGACAGGTTGCTTGTTCAGAGTCACTTCACCTTTCCTATAGCTCCTTCCTGAGCTATGATAAGCTTCCTTATCACACCCTCCATGTTGTGTTCTTTTCTTTTGTTGCTTTACTACTCCTTCTTATTTCCTATTTTTTATGGCGTTCTTTTAATTTTCTTTAGTGTAGACTTATTTTCTGTGTAAACCACTCTAATGTCCTGACAATGGGCGGTATATAAAGTTTTGAAATAAAGATAAAGATAAAGCATACACTGAATGAGCGATGGGAGAGGTAGGAGGAGAACCAGGATAGTACCAGGTCCTTGAAGCCAAGGGAGGAGAGGGTGGTGAGGAGAAGATTGTGGTCAATGGTGTCAAAAGTAGTGGAGAGATCAAGAAGGATGAGGATAGAGTAGATTTAGCCAGGAACAGGTCATTGGAGACTCTTGCAAGAGCCATGTAAGGGATGAAAGCCGGATTGTAGTAGGTCCAGGAGGACCTGGGAGGTGAGGAAGTCGAGGCAGCAGTGGTGGACTACTCGTTCTAGTAGTTTGGATATGAAGGGAAGGAGGGAGATGGGTCGATAGTTAGAAGGGCATGTGGGATCGAGTGAAGGTTTCTTGAGGAGGGGTGTGACAATAGCATGTTTGAAGTCAACGGGGACAGTTGCAGTGGAGAGTGAAAGGCTGAGGATGTGAGAGATGTGGACATAATGGTGGGGGAGATGGGATGTAGGAGATGGGTGGGGATAGGGTCAGATGAAGAGGAGGTAAGAAGGAGTGTGGTTTCTTCTTCAGAGATCGGAGGGAAGGAGGAGAGGGTAGCAGAGGAAGTATGGATGGGGGGGGGAGAATCGGGGAGGGGGGAGGTAGATGAGGGGGGGAATTGGAGGGTAATCTTATGGATTTTGTCATGGACGTAGTCGGCTAGGGTTTGGGCAGAAAGGGAGGGCAGGACCGGGGGGCGGGGGGACCTTGAGGAGAGAATTGAGGGTATTAAAGAGACGGCAAGGATCAGAGGCAAGGGAGTTGGTCAGGTGGATGTAGTAGTCTTGCTTGGCAAGTGCTATGGCTGACTGGAAGGAGCCAAGCATGAATTTGAAGTGTAGAAGGTCCTCCGGGGAGCGGGATTTGGACGAGGCACGTTTGGCGGAACGTGCACAGGTGCATAGATAGCGGGTTGTGGGTGAAAGCCAGGGCTGGGGAGTAGATCGTTTGACTGGACTTGGAGTGGGTGGGGCAAGAGTGTCAAGAGCTGAGGATAGTATAGCATTGTAGGAAGATAGTACCTCGTCGATGGACTTGGAGGATATAATGGAGGAAAGAGATGGAGAAATGGTGGAGGAGAGTCAGGGGATCAAAATTATGGAGGTTTCTAAATAGGTGGGAGGAGACAGGACGAGGTTGAGACGGCGGAAGCTGAAGAGTAAAGGTTAAAAGGTGATGGTCGAGGGAAGGATTGAGTTGCAGAAGTTTGAGGGAGAGGAATTAGAGAAGAGTATTAGGTCAAGGCAGTGGCCGTGTTGGTGGGTGGGGGCACTGGAGCAAAGTTGGAGGTCGTATGAGGGATGAGGGCGAGGAGCTTTGAGACATGGGGGTCGGAGGAGTTGTCGATGTGAATGTTAAAATCACCAAGAATAAGAGTGGGGGGGGGGATTCAGAAAGGCGGAGAGCCAGGAGTCGAAGTCAATGAGGAAGGTTGATTGGGATTTGTCGGGTGGGCAATAAATAATAGCAACACGGAGGGGAAGTGGTATGAGGAGGCGAATGGAGTGGACTTCAAAGGAGAGGGGGGAGGGTGACTGAGGTAGCAGGAGAGGTTGGAATTGGCAGGAGTGAGAAAGTAGGAGACGAACACCACCATCGTGACCAGTGGATCAAGGTATATGGGAGAACTGGTAACCCCCATAGCAGAGAGAGACAATGGATATGGTGTCATCTGGGGGGAGCCAGGTCTCAGTCAGGGCAAGAAGGTGTAGGGCATTAGAGATAAAGAGATCATGAGTAAAAGGAAGTTTGTTAGTGACTGAGCATACGTTCCATAGGGCACATGAAAATGGGAGAGCGGAGGGGGGAAGGAGAGGGATATGGATAAGGTTAGATAAGTTACGTGAGGATTTCTTATCAGAGTAACGTGAGGCTTTATTTCTAGAGAAGTGCAGAGATTTAGAGGGAACAGGGTGCGGGTGGATATGTCTGGGTATGTGTGCCCTCCAAGAGGGGCTTGAGAGAAGGGAAATGAGGGGTGATATTGATGATATCAGATAGGTTATGTGAGGATTTCTTTTTCGAGATAAGGTTGGGGTTGATATCTCTGTATGAGTGATTGGGGGATGAGTGAGGGAGGGTGGAAGGGGGGAGTAGCGGGATGTGGATGAGATTAGATAAGGTACTTGAGGAACTCTTTTTAGTGTGAGAAAGAAAATGAGGGGGGCCAGGGTTGGGGTTGATATTACCAGATGAGAGAAGGAGAAGGAGTAGTAGAGAGTGTGGTAAAGCGGAGACGGTACGGCGGAAGCGAGGGTGGGGTTGCCTTAGAGAGAGAGGGGTTGGTTGAATGCGGGAGATGGTGTGCTGAAGCTCAAGAGCAGATGCTAGGTAAGAGGACAGAATGGAGGGAGAAGTGAGGAAGGTGAGGGGGGGGTAGGGGGGAGAGGAGGCAGTTGGGGAGGATGAGGCAGAGAAGGACAATGTGATGTGGGGCCATGGCAGTGGGCAACAATTTCTATGTAGGCAGTGGGTAGCAAGATCTATGTAAACAATGGGTAGCAGTTCTATGCAGGCAGTGGGTAGCAGTTCTATGCAAACAATGGGTAACAGTTCTATGCAGGCAGTGGGTAGCAGTTCTGTGCAGGCAGTGGGTAGCAGTTCTATGCAAACAATGGGTAGCAGTTCTATGCAGGCAGTGGGTAGCAGTTCTATGCAAACAATGGGTAGCAGTTCTATGCAGGCAGTGGGCAGCAAGTTCTAAGCGGGTAATGGAAAGGAAGATCAATGCCAACAATGGGAAGCAAGTCTAAGGCAGAGTTACTTGAAGGTAATGGGGTGGTATTTGTGAGATGGGTGGGGTCAGAAGGCGAAGTGTGGAGGAGCGATCGTGCCTGCTCAGCCCCAGGCAGCTACGGAGATTTAGAGGAGCAGGGTTAACGGCTCACGCCAGAGCACCCCTCGGGCCCGCGGCTAAGGGTCCTCTGGCGAGGCCCTCAGGCGCAGGCCTGCAACGCTCAGGCGCGCCTGATGGAGCACGCCACTTTAAAGGGCCGACTGCCCTCTCCTCCGTTGGCAGCGTGTGCAGCGCTGATGCACCCGATGGAGCATGCCGCTTTAAAGGGCCGACTGCCGTCTCCTCCGTTGGCGGCGTGTGCAGCGCTGATGCGCCCGATGGAGCACGCCGCTTTAAAGGGCCGACTGCCCTCTCCTCCTTTGGCGGTGTGTGCAGCGCTGATGCGCCCGATGCAGCACGCCGCTTTAAAGGGCCGATTGCCCTCTCATGGTCAGAGGAGCTTCTGTATGCTTTTCCTCTGACACCTCTGATTGCCAGGACTCTATTCAAGAATTCTCCATGACAGAGCCTCGGCTCGGTCATCTTGGTGGCTCCGAGGTGGCCCAGGCAATCGTGGTTTCCACTGCTTCTGCATTTGGCGGTGTAGGCCCCCATACCTCTGGGGTCCGCTCTGCGTCTCCTTTCCCAGGAGGGGGGCTCTCTCCTGCACTCCAACCTCGGCTCCCTCTTGCTGACGGTGTGGCTGCTGAGAGGGTAACTTTAGCCCTGTTCCACCTCCCGAAGGAAGTGGAGGATGTCCTGCTGGCCTCGCTCAAGGCGTCGACCAGACAGGCCTACGCCTTTAAGTGGCGTAGGTTTGCACTTTGGTGTACTGAGAGGGGGACCAACCCCTTCTCTTGCCCAGTGGTCACGGTGTTGCAGTACTTGCTCCTCCTCTCTCATGCAGGGCTCAAGTCTAACTCGGTGAGAGTACACCTCAGTGCCCTGGCGGCGAACCACCATCAGGTGAATGGGAAGCCCTTCGGCCCACCCAGTGATGTCCCGCTTCCTAAGGAGCCTACTCCTGTCTAAGCCAACGGTTCACCCTCCGGCGACTGAGTGGGATCTCAATGTGGTGTTGGGGCAGCTCTCCCTGCCGCCCTTCAAGCCTCTGCTATGTGCCATCTTCGCTATCTCTCCTGGAAGGTGGTTTTCCTGGTTGCAGTCACTTCTTCCCGTAGGGTGAGTGAGCTCCAGGCCCTTGTGGCTGAGATGCCTTGTGATCAGGCTACCGGAGTGCTAGTTCCTTTGGACACAGGGGTTCTTCTTGGTCCGTTATACAGATTTCATTGCTGCTGCTTGTGGCTCTCTATGAGGGAACCTTTTTTGGCTATAGATTCATGGTAGCCTGTAGATGGGGATTCCCGTATGTGAGGACTGACTTCCTGCTTTTTCCTGGAGAAAGTGTAGTTACTCACCTGTAACAGATGTTCTCGGGGACAGCAGGAATCAGTCCTTGCAACCCTCCCTCCGCCCCTTGTAGTTGCAGTCATACCATCTTTATTGTATTTGCCATCTTTTTAGCTATGTCAGTTTTGAATGAGCAAGATGGCACCCTTGGGTGGGAAGGGAACCACGCATGCGTGGTAGCAATCCCAAAGGCTTTCTTTGAAAGCTGGGGAATTGCTCCATGCGGGCTCTGTCGGCGCCGACGTCACCCATATGTAAGGACTGATTGCTGCTGTCCCCGGAGAACACCTGTTACAGGTGAGTAACTACGCTTTTCAGTTTTATTGTTCCTTACATTCATATTTTCCTATTTGCTCATATGTAACTTCAGTGTTCTCCGGGACCAAGCAGGAAGTCAGTCCTCACTTATGGGTGATGTCACTGATGGAGCCCACGCAGGAACGCTTCCCAGCTTCCAAAGGGAAGGCTTTGGAAATGCACCATGCATGCGTGCCGGCTTTCCGCCCGAATGAGCCATCTTACCTCAGTCTTTTCTGCGGAGCCCTTTGGACATAGTCTGACACCCCAGAAAGAGTTGGTAACCTTTCAGTATGATTTTTAAATCTTTTTTTTTCTTTTTTGGTTGTGTGCTTTCGTTACCGTCTTCCTGCCCATTTCCGGGAGCTTTGGTGCCTCAGCGCTGCATTTTCTTTGGGTTTCTTTTTCTTTTTTGAGGCATGGGGTATTTTCTGTCATGCCCACTGGTCGGCACAGACATTAGAGTCGCTTGACTTGGCAAAAGCTGTCTTCCCCAACATGTCGAAGCTGGCCAGTGGTTTTAAAAAATGCACCCAGTGTGGTCAGATGATATCGGTGACCAACTCCCACAACTGGTGTTTGCAGTGCCTCAGGCCTTACCACCAGACCTCATCCTGCACTTTCTGCCTTCAGATGATGTGCAAAAGGCTTTGGAACAGGGAAAACCAACGAGAATTGCTATTCAGTTCCTCGGAGTTCTCAGCGTCATCTCCGCCATCAACATCAGCTTCAGCATTGATGCCCTCAAAGGCCTTCGCCAAGGCTTTGGCTTCGCGTGGGGACCATGCTCATTTGGAGCTGAGGGGTCACAGATCATTGGACCAGCGGCTCTCCTTCAGTAAGGAGCACCCCTGGAGAGACCTGCTTCGCACCCAGTCGGAATCAAAGGGTGATGCCGAGCTTTGGGTAAAAATCCACTTGCATCAGCATCGGAGCCCTCGATGCAATGCAGAGAGCAAGGGCTGGGAGTGGCCTCCGAAGCTACCCTGGAAGGAGACAAGGCCTCCCGAGGCCCAGGAGGGCCGGCGGGTGACTCCCAAAACTGGTCATGATTATGGAGTCCCTACTAAAGGAACCAGCATTGATGCTGGTAGTTGCGGCACTGGCTCCAACACCGTCGTAGACCAAGCTCCTAGCTCAGTGCATGGAGGCACTTGAGCGAAGCCTCTCATTGTTCTTGACCAGCAGGCATCCAAGGACCTGATGACTTTGGGTTCCTTGGTCCCAGCAATGGCCCCATCCAGGCGGTGGCCTCGCTGGAGGAGGTGCAGTCTATCCTTGAGGCACATGCCCTCCCTCGGGTGTATAGTGCCTCTAAGAGGCATTCAAGATCTCTCTCAACACACTGGCTTTTGTACACAAGTGCCATGGGGTCAGATCATTGACACCCTCGGACTCCCTCCACACCACCGGACTGCCAGCGGCACCGAGAGAAATCATGTTGCTACTTTGAGTTCCTCTTGGTGTCGGAGTCTGATGATTGGGAAATGGAGGAAGAATTGCCCAAGACCATGTGGCATCGGGACATTCCTTCAGATCCCTCATTACCGCATGAGTGTCGGAAGTCTCCTCTGGAGGACTTGTCCTTCCTGGACTTTATGAGGGACATGGAGAGCTCTCCCCTTTACTATTGAGGCCAAAGAGGAGCCTTGAACAGAGGAACTGGAAATCTTCCAGTACCCTTTGCCTCCGAAAGAAGCCAACATGGTACTGGTGCACTGCATCCTGGAGAAGTTCCTCTTCCGCATCTGAGAGGCTCCCCTCTTGGTGCCCATCTTGAGCTGGTGCCTGCTGCCTGGACTCAAAGTATCAGGTTAGGAAGAGCCCCAGTTTTGAGAAATCCCAGATCCCACATAATTCTATGGTGGTCCAGTCGGCTATGCGCTGTATCAAGAGTCAAAGGAATCATTCTTCAGTGCCTCCAGGCTAGGAGGCCCATACTATGGATGCCTTCAGCCGCAAATGATCTCAGGGCTCTATGTTTGCACAAATTCAGATGTACCAACTTTACATGGACATGTTCTTACAGGATCTGGCTGGAAATCTCGCTGGGTTCTCCTTGGAGCTGTCCGAGGAACAATGGCAGAAGTATCGCTCCCTTGCCTCTAAGGTCAGGGAGTGCTCGAAGCATGTCATCAGAGCTTCCTATGATGGTTTTGAGTCTGTAGCTCGATTCTCTGTGGTAGGCATCAGGGCACTCCGCCTAGCCTGGTTTCAGGCATCAGAACTAGAACAATGGGTCCATAATAAGTTGGTGGACATTCCCTGCAAGGGTGAAAACATTTTTGGAGCACCTATGAGAGCGATAGCGAGTGAACTGGAGCAAGACCAGCTCACCATGAATTGCCTCCCTCAGAAGACTTTTGATCCCTCTAAAAGAAAATCTGCTGGAAAGAAGCCTTTCTCCCAAAAGAAGAAGAAATTCTATGGTTCATGTACCCCATACCATTAGTATCAGTCCCCTCAGCAGGCTACACAACAAAAGGGTCAAGGCCAGCGCCAACAGCACCACCCTAAGCAACAGAAAACCTATACAGCCCCACAACCATAGCCTGGTGAGGGCTTTTGATTTTTTCTTCAAGGACATGGCCTCTTCCGGATACCATTCCTCCGCTTTGCCCATGGATGGCCCACCATCACATTGGAATCATGGGCTCTCAAGATAGTCAGGGCTATCTCCTCCAGTTCGATCAGTTTCCTCCCACTTTCTGCCCAGGGGAGTACCACCTCAACTCTCACCTTTGCTCTCTCCTCCAGATCGAGATCCAAAACCTCTTGTTGGAGCGGACTGTGGAGTTGGTTACACCATCTCAGATGGAGCAGGGGTTTGTTTATGTTTGTTTATTTAAAACTTTATATACCGCCCATAAACAATAGCATCTGGGCCATTTACAAACAAGATTAAAATAAGGCTGCAAAAAAAAGGAAAAGAAAGGAACGCCATAAAATCAGTAAAAAGGGACAGAAAATAGCATAAGATTAGTGGAGAAAAAAAGGCAAACAGTACAAATAATAATAAAAGGGGTAGTAGACAGATGGACAAACAATGTACGTTGATCTCCAGGAACAAGCAGGAATGAATCTTCACATATGGGTACGTTGGTACCGACGGAGCGCGCACGGGAATGCTCCCCAGCATCCAATCAGAAAGCTTTTGGGAGCATCCCTCGTGCCTGCGCGCTGACTTCCCGCCTTTCCCACTGCCTCTCCTCAGTTTTCGTTTTTCCGCGGAGCCGACAGGACGTCCTCCTGTCACCGCAGAAACGTTTTTCCTTTAAAATTCTTATTTCCTTGTTTTCTTGTGGTCGCGGCTGTCTTTCCCGCCGATACCGGTACCGCCGGTGCTTTATTCTTTTCTTTTCTAAACTTAGAGAAATTTTTTCTCCTCAGTTTTTGTTTTAACTTTTGGGCCTACCAGGCCTCTCCAACATGGAGCCTTCTTCCCCTAAGAAGTGCCTTCACTGTGGAAACATGGTTTTCTTTTTAGACTCCAATGCTTGGTGTCTAACCTGTTTGGGTCCTGACCCTTTTTTCCCTGATCCATCAGGCTGTATTATTGGGAGAAGACCTTCCCTTTTTCGAGTTTCCCTCGATGCCGTTTTTCCTCCTGAGGTGAGGACACCGGTTTATTCTTCTCTCCAGGATCAGGTAACCCACAAAGTCTGTTAATACTAGCCAATTCTTGAAGGGTAAGTCTCATGCCCAGCATGATGACGGCTCCGGCCTTGCCCTCAAGACCCCATTGGCAATAAAACCCCAGCGGGAGTCTTCGGGCTCCAAAGCATTTATGGGGTTTCAGGTTGTTCCTGGGGCTCACCCCTCACAGAACATACCTGAGCCATGCTCGGGGGTGGTATACGCTTCGAGCGGTACCGATCCCCGGCATCGGCACCGGTGTCGAGTGTTCCACTCTTCAGCTGGGATCGTCATCTGGTGTCCTCAGTACCTTCGGGGCCGATCGATACGACCCAGATTGGCTTTCATGTATCTCCGCCATGCTCGGGGTTGGTACCGGCTTCGAGCGGTACCGATACCCCGGCATCGGCACCGGTGTCGAGTGTTCCACTCTTCACCTGGGATCGTCATCTGGTGTCCTCGGTACCTTCAGGGCCGATCGATACGACCCAGATTGACTTTCCTGTATCTTCGCCATGTTCGGGGTTGGTATCGGTTCCACTCTTCACCAGGCATCGTCTTCGGATGTCCTCGGTACCTTCGGAACCGATCGATACGACTCCGATTGACTTTCCTGTATCGGCATCGCCGATACCACCACCACCACCACCGTCGGTACCTTCTAGACATGCATCGATAGACTCGCTCCCTTCGATGCCGAGTCTAGAATCGATATCCAGTCTAGATGACTTGGTACCGATGCGTTTCGGAACCGATCCATATCGTTTCCGTCTATGCAGTACTGAGGATATTCACCAGGGCTCTCTGGCTACCTCGGTACCGCTTCAGCAGCCCCCGATTACTGCTTCGATGACATTACCGATACCGGTATCGGTATCGATGTCGATTCCTGCAGTTCCATCGGTGCCATCGATCCTTTCTATGCCTAGCATAGAATCGATACCAGGCACTGATGATGCAGTACTAACTGCCTCGAATCAGAACTGTCAGTATCACTGTCCATCTAGCAGGATTCTTTTTCTGCACCAGTCCAGTATGTCTTCTGGTGCTCAGGCAGCTCCTTCAACCTCAGCTTACCCAGGAATAGTTCCTATTGGAGATCCTTCTTTTCAGAAATTACTCCTTGACATGGTAACCTTTCTTGCCATTCCTATTCCTGGCTCTACTCTTAACCAAGATCCTGCAGAAAAGGAAAATATAATGCTTCCTTTACATCATTCTTTGCAGGATCTTCTTCTGAGGATATGGGAATCACCTTTAAAGGTTCCTTCGCCTTCTACAGCCACTAATGTTCTGTATCAGGTGCCTCCATCTCCGGGATTTCAAAAAAAACAACTTCCACATCATTCCATTGTAGTGGAATCAGCAATGAGGAAGGTAAGAAGCAAGAAGAAGCATTCTTCTTATCCGCCAGGTCGTGCATCTAAAGCACTTGATGCCTTTGGACGTCAAACCTTCCAAACTTCTATGCTGGCTTCAAGAATTATTTCATATATTTTTTATATGAGTCTGACACTTCAGGAGGTCACAGAGAAATTATCTCTTCTGTCCCCTTTTTTGTCAGAGCCTAAGGCCACTGACTATTCCTTGCTTCTTAATCATAGCAGGAATATCTCTTGGTTTCTTTCTCGTGCTTCTCTAGACTCTTTTGAGTCTGTTAGCAGATCCTCTGCTATTGCCATTGGAGCACGTCGTAAAGCCTGGCTGCAAGCTTCAGACTTGAACAGATGGGCACAACATACACTGGGTAATTCTCCTTGTACTGGAGAAAATCTCTTCAATAGAGAGGCTTTACGTCAGGTTGCTCATTGCTCCACTGACTTCCCTGGTTCTGGAAACCATTCTAAGCCTTCTTTTTCCCCAGGACGTAGGAAATGTCCTACCAAACCTTCTTTCCCTAAGAAAAGAAGGTTTCACCCTTCTCCTGCCCATCCTCCAGATGTACCCAAGCAAGGGACATCTCATCCTAGTCTGAAGTCTCCAGACTCTAACCAGTCTAATCATAACCAGCAACCATAGGTTCCTGTATGTTACAATCTACAGTTAACTTCTTCTTAGCAGAAGTTTATTCTTCAAACTCTACACTGTTTTTTTCTTTTTCAGTATGCTAAGCTGTTAGGATACTTTTGTCCATGGGTTACAGAATTCTCCCCTTCTGACTACTACGAAGGGAGGTCACAACTATCCCATGATAGTTTCTGTCCCCACATGGACATCTTTTCCTTCAGCTGACTTACCATATGGTAAGTCACCTTCCAACCCCCTCTCTTCCAGGGTTTCCCCTGCTTGAGTGGATACCATACTGAAACACTTCTCTATCTTTCCAGTGTGGACTTTTTGTTATCCTTCAATGCATGCTCTGAACGACTCATCAGACAGGGACGGGAATATCTCCGCTCCCTTTGTCTGTTTTCTCTCTGTTTTTATACAGGAGAATCCCCTCTGCTGTTTTGTTCAGTTGCTGTGCATGCAGGAGTTCCAGTGATTACTCTAGTACTCATTGCAAGCTACTTTCAACTATCTTGCATAATACTACTCACTGCAGGTTATCTTCTTCTAGCCATATCCTTTCCTAGGATGTGGCAACACACCTGACTTCAGTCAGTTTTATCTCATAATTCTCCTGCACAATGCTCTCTGCAATCTTCAGAGAAGCTTACTACTATGGGCCCTTGCTACAGAGCATTGGACTTTATCTCTGAGGGTTTTTTCCATATAGTAGAAAAAACTTATATAATCATTCCATGACTATATGGGTTCTTTATACCCTCTTGTCTCCTGTTGTGATACAGAAGACAAGGTTTTTCTGCGTGAATGTCCAAGGAGTTCCCAATCTTGCAGGAACCTACCCCTTTTTCCTTACAGCTTGGCATAATGCTTTTCTGCTCCACTTGGACAACGCATACTCTTTTAGTGTACCTGATACCCCTGTGTCCCTTGGCTGGGTCATCCTGGTGTCTTAGTTTATGCATTTTTCTTTTGTCCTTTGGACACGTCAGAGTCCTAAAGTACTCCTGACGTGCTCTTGCCAGACTGCTATTATCCTCTGTTTTTTCACGCAACCATCCTGGTTATTCCACTGAACTACATTCCTGCACCGCAGAAATAGATTCTCTATATATCTTCAGGTGGTTTTCACCCCCTTATTATTAGATGAATCTTTTCCCATCACATTCCCCATGTGAATGTTTTTGTAGGGCTCAGTTGCAGGCATGTATCCTCAGACTTATATTCATGTATGTATATGTCCTATACATACATATTTCTGTAATCTGTGTGGGCATAAGTCATGCCCATCTATATATATATCTATATATCTATATATATCACAAATATCTAGACATATATGCACATATATATAGATATGTAGGTCTCTCCATATATATATATGCCCATTGGGGGATGTCCATAGGACGCTATGTATTACCTACTATCTCCCTAACTGTCTGTGCTATAAAGCTTTTACCTTCTTAAGAGGTCCAGAAAGTCAACTTGCCTATTCTCATGCGGCTCAGTAAGTGGGAGCGGTTCTACACACAATTACTGCTGTGATGTCAACAGCTTCTATTTTTGTTATAGATCTCCCTGTCTATGAAGTATCAAACTTCAATGTCTTCCTATCTCTTACCAGCTAGGAAAGACGGTGTACATCTTCAATATTTCTGAGTACACTTCTGTTCTCCTTGGGAATAGGGGCTTTTTTCCATACCCCCTCTTCCCTTCAGGACTGGGCTAATTCTCCAGATCGGTCAGTCTTCTTCTTTTAGTCCTCAATGTTAATAACTCTGTACCTAAAAGAGTTTTTAGCTTTTTCCCATAAAGCTTTCCATTGAAGACCTGCCGTTCTTCTCCTGCCCCAGTTGACACCTGGGTTACCTGCCCATTCCAGGTTTGGAACTTCATCCTCACTACTGTGAAGTTACCTTGAGGATTCCGCTACTGCATCTACAGTACACTCCATCACAGTTCTACTTCCTACAGTCCAGTAGGTAAGCTCTATATTGTGCTAGTTCATTAAATATTTTAATGATACTTGACATACATTCTAAAGACTCATTTTTTCTGTAGTCTTTAGATTCGCTGTTCCTCTACAGCTCTTCTCTATTCAACTCCTACCCCCCATCCCTCAGGGGATGCCGGGGATCCAGGTTTGGGAAATGCCGTCCTGTTCCAGGGATACGCATTTTATGGGATCTCCCCTGGCACCCACAGCTAGGGAGTCCCCATATGTGAAGACTCATTCCTGCTTGTTCCTGGAGATAGCACAGTTACTTACCTGTAACAGGTGATCTCTGGGAACAGCAGGAATTAGTCTTCACAACCCACCCACCTCCCCTAGGAGTTGTGTCTATCTATCTCCTTTCCTCTTTCTCTCCTTCTGTCTCAGCTATGAAACTCAACTGAGGAGAGGCAGTGGGAAAGGCGGGAAGTCAGCATGCAGGCGCGAGGGATGCTCCCAAAAGCTTTCTGATTGGATGCTGGGGAGCATTCCCGTGCAGGCTCCGTCGGTACCGACGTACCCATATGTGAAGACTAATTCCTGCTGTTCCCAGAGATCACCTGTTACAGGTAAGTAACTGTGCTATATGGGAAGGTAAACAAGAGGGGGTAAAGAGGGAGGGGGCAGGAGAGTGGGGACACTAACACTATCTTAGCGAGGAGGAGCAGAAGGGTAGGGGAACTGCATCTTAGCGAGGGGGAAGGGAAAGGGGGAGGGGAGGGGGAGGGAGGTCAAAGGCTGAGCAGAAAAGATGAGTTTTTAGCTTTGCTTTAAAAGAATTAAAGGAGAGTTCTAAACGGAGTGCGGGGGATGAGCGTTCCAGAGCCTAGGACCTAGGAAATAGAATGCTGAGGACCGGGTGGATTCCAGGTGGGCCTGGAAGGTGAGGGAAGGGACATGCGGTTGATGTGAATAGAGCGGAGGGAACGGTGGGGGTGTGAAGATGAATCTGGTCAATGAGGTAAGGAGGGGTACCTGAATGAATTGCCCTATGAACAAAAATAAGAAATTTGAACTGAACCCGAAAGACAATAGGAAGCCAGTGTAGGTGTATTAGGAGGGGGGTGATGTGATCCAAGCGTGAAGAGTGGCTTAGGATACGAACCGCGGTGTTTTGAACACATTGAAGATGGTTCTTCTACCATTTCTTCCTGGTCTCCAAAAAGACGGGGGGGTTTTGTCCCATCCTGGACTTCTGGAACCTCAACCAGTGCCTCGTGAGAAAAATTCAAAATGGTGTCACTGGGTACCTTCTTCCCTACCTCCAGCAGGAGGATTGGCTATGTTCTTTGGATCTGAAAGATGCCTCTGCACACATTCTAATCCACACCCTTCACTGGCAATATCTCTGCTTCATGCTCAGCGGTCAGCACTACCAATACAGGGTGCTACCCTTCAGCTTTGCCTCTGCTCTCAAAGTCTTCACAAAATGTCTAGCAGTGGTGGTTGCTTTTCTTTGAACTAGAATATTTGTCTTTCCTTATCTGGTCGACTGGCTTGTGAGGGGTGTGACCCTGAAAGACATCCAGAGTTCAACCAGCTTAACCATTCAGGTTCTGGAATACCTGGGGTTTCTCATCAATTACCCCAAATCCCACCTAGAGCCTACTCAAAAGCTAGAGGTCACTGGGATGCTCCTCGATACCAAACTATCACATGCGTACCTGCTGAGGGACAGAGCCCAGCGCTTGATGGCCCTGGCAAAGGCAGTCTAAGCTGCTCCTTTCATCACCGCTCATCATATGCTATGCCTCCTCAGCCACATGGCTTTCACAGTCCATGTCACCCCAATGGCACACCTTCACATGTGCCAGGTGCAGTGGACACTTTCTACTCAGTGGCATCAGGCGACAGGCCAGCTCAGAGACACAGTCCGCATCACCTCTCCACTCAATCCACAAACCTCCTGGCAGGCCTCCCTTTCCAGGCCCCACCGCACCAGCGCATCCTGATGATGGATGCCTACAAGTTGGGCTGGGGAGCTTGCCAACTCGCCCACCAGGAAGTCCTCATCCAGAAGGACAACCAAGTGGTTGTGTTCTACATCAACATGCAGGGCGGCACAGGGTCCTACCTTCTCTGTTGGGAAGCGGTGCACCTGTGGAAATTTGCCATCTTCCAGGCCATGTCCCTTAGAGCAGTATACCTCCCAGGGGACCTCAACGTTCTTGCCAACCGCCTCAGCAGAGTTCTGCAACCACACGAGTGGACTCTCAACAGCCAGGTGGCCAACCAGATCTTCCAGGCATGGGGCACACTGTGGACAGACCTCTTCGCCGTTCTTCACAATTCCCATCTGCCCCGGTTTTGCTCTCGGGCGCCCTGCCAACATTGGGTGGTTCCCAATGCCTTCCTCTAGTGGCCAAGACCCTTTCAAAGTTCGGGCAGGCGATGCCTCTATGATTCCCATTGCTCTGTATTGGCCCAGACAACCGTGGTTCCTCCTCCTACTACAACTGTCACAGCGTCCACCTCTCTGGTTGGGCTCAGCCCCGGATCTCATTTCTCAGGACAGAGGGATGTTGCTATATCTCAACCTTCAATCCATGGCTCTCATTGCATGGATGTTCTGAACGAGTAGCACTTGCTGCCCACCAGCTGCCACCAGAGATAGAGAATGTTCTCCTTGCTTCGTGCAAGTACTCCACATGACAAGCCTATGCTTTCAACGGGCACAGATTCTCCATATGCTGTATGAGCAGAGCTCTGGACCCATTTTCTTGTCTGATCAATTCAGTTTTGTTATACCTCTTACATCTTTTAGACTCTGGCCTAAAATCCAACTCTGTCAGGGTGCATCTCAATGTAGTGGCCGCTTACCATCATTCAGTGGCTGATAAGCCCCTCTCCGCTCACCTGTTGGTGAGTTGTTTCATGAGGGGGCTGCTTCTTTCCTGTCCCCCTTTTAAACCACTGTTGGTGACATGGGACCTTAATGTGATACTGGGTTGGCTTCTCTCTCCCCTTTTTGAGCCACTTAGCTCTTGCCATCTCAAATTCTTTATTTGGAAGGTCATTTTCCTGGTAGCACTCACTTCTTCATACAGGGTTAGTGAACTGCAAGCGCTAGTGGTGCATCCGTCTTATACCAGATTTCATAAGAACAGAGTTGTCCTCCGGACTCATGCTAAATTCCTGCCTAAGGTAGTTTCCACTTTTCATCTCAACCAATCGGTGGTGTTTTTTTCCCAAGCCTCATGCCAACAGGGCTGAGGCATCTTTGCATACCTTAGATTGTAAGCAAGTGCTCACTTTCTACCTGGAGAGGATGAAAGCCCACCGTCATTCTCCCCAGTTATTTGTCTCCTTTGACACCAACAAACTGGGTGTGGCGGTGACAAAATGTGTCCTCTTAATCTGGATGGCGCACTGCATCGCCTTTGCTTATTATGCTCAAGCTGGCCTCTCCTTAAAACACCATGTCACAACGCACACGTGCAAACTATGGCTACTTCAGTAGCCAATCCGTTCAGTCTCCACGGTGGAGATCTCTAGGGCTGCTAGGTGGTCTTCTGTCCACACCTTTACAGCCCATTACTGTCTGGATGGAGATTCCTGGCATGACAGCAGCTTCAGCCAGGCTGTACTCCGGCACCTTTTCAGAAATGAGAGCAACTTCTTCCCACCGTCCCTTCTGTCCGTCCAGGCTATCGAAGAGTCATGCTGATGTTGATGTCCCTGCTGACCGCTGTCTCTCTGAACCTTCAGCGATTGCTCCTGCTGTTTTCTCGGTTCGTTTTTTTCTGGTTGTCCTGCTGGACCTTTTGCAGGTTTATTTGGTAGCCTGTAGCTATGGGACTCCCATAAGTGAGGACTCTTCCTGCTTAGTCCCGGAGAAAGCATGGTTACTCACCTGTAACAAGTGTTCTCTGGGAGCAGCAGGAATCAGTCTTCAGTACCCTCCCGCCTCCCTGTGTAGTTGTTTGTTTTTGGGCTTGATTAAACTATGTCATCATACTGAGGAAAAGATGGCTCCTTCAGGCGGGAAGATCAGCACGCAGGCGTGGTGCACTTCCAAAGACTTTCTTTGGAATCTAGGAAATGTTCTCGCGCAGGTTTCATCTGTGACGTCACCCATAAGTGAGGACTGATTCCTGCTGCTCCTGGAGAATACCTGTTACAGGTGAGCAACCACGCTTTTTTGTTAATCTGTTACTATTTAAACTGACTTGGCATTCTGATAAGGCAGTATATAAAAGTAGTTAAATAAATAACTACTGTACTCTTCGTGATTTTCTTAATAATTTGTAACATTCTATTTGTTTTTTTGGCCACCGCTGCGCACTGTACAGAAGATTTCAATATATTGTCAATGATGATGCTTAGATCCTTTTCCTGAATAGCAACGCCTTATGTGGAACTTGGCATCATTTAGCTATAGTTTGAGTTATTCTTTCCTACATGCATGTACTGTCCACATTAAATTTCATCTACCATTTGGATGCCCAGTCTCCCAATTTCACAAGGTCCTCCTGCAGTTTTTCACAATATGCATGTGATTTATCAACATTGAATAATTTAGTGTCATCTGTAAATTTGATCATCTCACTCACTGTCCCATTTCGAGATCATTTATCAATCTGTTAAAAGTATCATTTCAAGTACAGAACCCTAAGGCACTCCGCAATTCACCTTTCTTTATTGAGAAAATTGACCATTTAATCCTACCCTTTCTTTTTTTTTAAGCCACAATAGGACATTGCCTCCTATCCTATGAATCTTTAATTTCCTCAGAAGTCTCTCAGGAGGGACTTTGTCAGATGCTTTCTGAAAGCCCAAATGTACTGTGGGGATTATTTTAGAAGGCTTATTTGCAATTTTCTTATGGAAATTGCGGCACTCACATATGGAAACGATATCCACATTTAAATGGCGATTTTAGAAAGGGTTTAATTTACATGTGGATGTCCATAATATGTAGGAATCGCAAGAGGGTATGTTGTGGGTGTTGTTTGATCATGGCCTGGGAGGGTCAAAAATCTACATGTGCATTCCCCATTTTATTTCATTTCATTTTATGTATGGCCAAAACTTTCCGTGTCTGGATTTACAACTGCTCCTTGGCACATACAGTTTTTTAAAAAGGGCTTGTTTTGGCTATCCCTTTACAGATGGGATTAAGGGAATTAGACTTCTTAATTCCCAATTGTTTATTCCCCATTGTTTAGTTATTAAAAAATAAAGGTTGTGGCCTCTGTATTGAATTAGCAGCATTTATAGGCATAAATTGCAAAATACCAACTTCCACATGTAAGATGCTGAGTTTCCTCCCTTGATTTTTCGCATGTGTTGGGAAATGCATGTACACTCCTGCATGTCCTTATATGTATTTTACAAAAGGTTCCATGTTTGGCAGAGCCCTTTCTAAAATACTGACGCAATTATGGGGCTTGTTTACAAAGCCGCGGTAGCGGTTCGTGGTCGTTATCGGAGCCACGGCCCCATTGAAATCAATGGGGTCGCGGCTCCAATAACGATCGTGAACTGCTACCGCAGCTTTGTAAACAAGCCCCTATGTCTCAAACTCAGTGTCTTGATTCCAGTTTATATGTGCTATCTAAAATTTGCCTTCAAATCAACTGTTTCACCTTTACAACATGTTTATGGAAGGACAGACTAGATAGGCCATGTGGTCTTTTTCTGTCATCATATTTCTATGTTTCTATTTTCTTTACGGAAAGAGTAGTGGATCCGTGGAATAGTCTCCCAGTGGAGGTGGTAGAGATGAGGACAGTAACTGAATTCAAAAAAGCATGGGACAAACACAGAGGATCTCTAAAGGTAAAAAGTGGATTGTTGTAGTTGTTGATATGGAAGGACAGACTAGATAGGCCATGTGGTCTTTTTCTGTCATCATATTTCTATGTTTGTATTCATACCTTCAAAAAGTGTAGCAAATTGTGAGGCAAGATTTCCCTGGCTTGGCTGAAACCAGGTTGGCTTTGTCGCATTATAGTTTGTTTGTTCAATGTAAACCGCACTGATGCAGAATAGCGCGGTATATAAGAGAATGTAAATAAATAAATAGTACAATTTCTCCCATTAAACCAGGGCCGCAGTGTTTCTCAGGAGGATAAAGTTATCCAGGACAACCTTCCTCCTTAATACTGAAGCATCCTGTGAAAGAAAAATATACATTCTGATTGTTGCACTTCAGTCATCTTCATTCTCAAAGACTACACTGTGGCTCTTGAGTAAACCATATTGGAAACTCTTAACTCTCTTGCTGTCTTATGTATTAAAAGAGTGTTAAATATTGAATGTTAGAGGATTTTTTTTAATTTCCACGTTTATTTTTTCACTTCTGTTGTAAAAAAAACAGTTGAGCATCCTGCTGGATTGGCAATATCAGCTAACTAAAATGCGCCATCATGCCGTTTCAATTTCAGGCCGTGTTATGAAATTTTCTTCTGGGAGCAGTTAGAGTTGAAGCAGATTTGTGTCCTTTAGGAAGAAGGTAAAGGCACATTTCTAATAACTTGCATCCAGTCTTGGTTGAAACATTATGCGCTGCTAAGCAATGCTATAACCACATCTTCCATTCCCTGAAGTATGAGTGGAAATTATTTGTTCAGTTTGATTTGATTTTATTATTTTAAGTGTCATTGTTGAAGTCACATGTTATTTCAAAGTTCTGTTTATTTTTGCTATTTGTTTTAGTTTTATTATTTCCTGTTTTTATTGTATCTTGTATTACTATGAACCTTATTGTTTCTTATGTTTCTATTATAACTCTCAGTACTATGGATGAGTGGACTAAAAATTCATATAAATAAATAAATGTATGCAAAAAGCAGCAAGGTAAAACTTTGCGCTGAAACAAAAATGGAAAGATAGTGCTACTCCAGGATTAATACATTACAACATTTTAACTACAGATCCTCTTTGGTCCAGGGGTCTCCTGTCCCAGGTATCCAGTGATACAGGGAAACCAAGACCAGGACACACTGTTAAGCTAATGTTATTAAATCAGCAGGACCATCGTTCTTTTCCAAGACAGTGGTAGATGAAGAGGGTGCTGGAGAATAAAACCAAGGATATTATAATGCCTTTATATCACTCCATGGTGTGACTGCACCTTGAATATTGTGTGCAATTCTCTGTGCCATATCTTAAAAAGGACATAGCAGAATTTGGTTTTGGTCCATGAAGAGGGGAATTTCTGGTCAACAGCCTCCTTGTTCTGGGGAGCTGCACCTGAGATGCCCATGTCATGAATACTCTGGCTCAAGATGCCTAGGCCAAAGGGTGTCCTGAAACATTTATTTCTTTATTTATACGGTTTTATATTCCTTCTTAGTGATTACCATCATTACCAATGGCTTACAGCTGAATAAGAACAATCACAGCTTAAGAAAAATAAAAGACAGATTAAATGGGTTATTTTGGAAGACCTATTCATGCTTTGGATGTTTGGAAATGGGCATAGAGATGTCTAAAGTATGGATACATCTCCAGATCTATTTTATAAGCCAGGTCAATGGATGTCCTAAGCATAAGGACATCCAAGTTTGGACGGGCACAAACAGGCATCTGAAAAGTGATTGTCAGGCAAATGTCTGGATGATGGGAAGAAGGAGCTACACTAATACCTCCTATCTCCAGGAACAAGCAGGAATGTTGTCTTCACATATGGGTATCGTCAGTACTGATGGAGCCTGCGCGGGAACGCTCCCCAGCATCCAATAGGGAAGCTTTTATTTATTTAACAATCATTTATATACCGCATCTTCCATAGATCAGTTGCGGTTCACAATGAACAACAATTAACAAAGCAGAGTTTGTTTTACATGTAACATCATATAGCCAAAAGCAATAAAATAAGTAAACAACAAATGTTAAAACTGAACAGCACGGAACAGTGCAAACAATATAGATTATATACAGATACACATTATGTAGGGCGTAAGCATTGTGCAAAGTACAGTTTCAGCTATAAACAATTGTATGTTTAGGTCGTTGGGATATATTAGACAAAAACTGGTTAGCCTTTATCTAAATCTATTGAGGGATGATCTGTATTGTTGTAATGCTTAGCAAATAGATAGGTTTTCACTTTTTTGCGGAATTCAATGATCTCGGTTAACATTCTTAGATCATCTGGGAAGGAATTCCAGATTGTTGGAGCTGCATGTGAAAAAGCTCTGTTGTTTGTAAGTTTATTTGCTTTTATGAAGTCATTGGGAGTTTTTAGTTTATTTACTTGTCCTTTTCTTTGAGTAGATTTTGAATGCTCTTTACTGATTAAGTTACTTAGGGTGACTGGGGCCAAATCATTTAGAGTTTTAAATGCAGTTATTAATGTTTTGTATACTATCCTACTTTGTATTGGCAGCCATGAAGGGATGCTAGTATTGGTGTTATATGTTGATGTGAGTGTACTTTCGTTATTATCCGAGCTGCTGCATTCTGTGCAAGTTGAATTCTTTTAATGTTTTGTTTTGTTGTACCTAATAAAATTAGGTTAGCGAAGTCAAAGTGTGGGGTTATGGTGGCTTGAATTATGCTGATAAAATCTGGTATGTATACAAGGGGTCTTAGTTGTTTAAGGATTTTAAGCTTGAAATAAATTTTCTTTGTGGTATTTCTAATATGGGTATCCAATGTAAGGTGTTTATCTAGAATAACTCCTAGATATCTTACTTCATTTTTTATTTTAATTTCTTGGTTTTGAAGCGTTATGTGTGTTGGGGGAGTATAGGATTGGTTTTTAGTAACAAGTAGTACTTCAGTTTTAGAATGGTTTATTTGGAGATTATGGGCATTTAGCCAGGATGTGGTTTCATTGAAGCAATCTGACAGGAGTTGCATCGGTAAGTTGGGGATTGTGAACGGGATGTACATCATGATATCATCTGCATATAAATGATAGAGTACACCAAATTTTTTAAAGATATTGCAAACTGGTTTTATGTATATGTTAAATAGAAGTGCTGATAGCGCTGATCCTTGTGGTAAACCCGTTTCAAGTTTGTATGAATCAGAAGTTTGATTGCCTATTCTTACATTTTGGGTTCTATTATTTAGATAAGAGGAGAACCATTTATGAACTGTGGCATTTATTCCTATTTGTCTCAGGTTGTTGAGCATTATGGTATGGTGAACGCTATCAAAAGCAGCTGAAATATCAATAAATAATAGGATGAATGCTTGTTTGTGATTGTCAATCCCTCTTAATAGAACATCCGTTAGAACTGTGAGAAGTGTTTCCACTCCATGTTTGGGACGAAATCCATATATTGCTGTTCGTCAAGAGGGTATGATGAATCTAGATACTCCTGTGTCTGTATTTGTACTGTTTTTTCTATTACTTTTGCTAAGAATGGTATACTTGAAGATGGGTCTGTATGATTTTGGTGAAGTTTTATCAAGTGTGCCGTTCTTAAGAATTGGTCTGATTTGTACATGTTTAAGTGTGGGTGGGAGGTAACCTTGGAGTAGCGAGAGATTGACAATGGGGAGTATGAATGAGAGAAGGATTGGAAGTGTGTTTTTTATCCAGATTACTGGGCAAGGATCAAGGTAAGAGGTAGTGGTGTTAAGGTTGAGTATGATATTTTTTAATGAAGCTTTGGCTATAGGGTGAAATTCTGACCATTCGTCTAGCAGGTGAAGAGGTTTATGGATAGAGTCTGGAGTCCTAAATGGTAGTTTTGTATTGTTTTGGTAATAGTTAGCTAAGGTTTGGGAGTATCCCACAGTGCCTGTGTGCTGCCTTCCCGCCTTTCCAACTCTCCCTCTTCAGTTTTTCGTTTTCCGCGGAGCCGACAGGACGCATACCCTGTCACTGCAGAAAAATTGATCCTTGTTCTTTTGTTTTTTGTGGTCGCATCTGCCTTCCTTCGACGCCTACCGGTACCGCCGGTTCTCTTTTCTTCTTTTTCAGAAACCCCCAAAAAACTAGTTTCTAAAGATTTTCTTTCAGAAGCCTTTCCCCTCTCGGGGCTAGGTGCCATTTTGGGCACTAGGGCCATTTTTCTTCAAATATGGAAAAACCAGCTAGTGGTTTTAAGAAATGTTCTAAATGTGGCGGTACCATTTCCGTCACCGACACCCATGAATGGTGTCTTAAATGTTTAGGTCCTGACCATTCTCCATCGGAGTGTCTCTCCTGCAGAAAGATGACCAAGAGGGGCCTGCATAATAGAGCTGCAAAACCCGGTACCCTTTTTGCTGCAGATACGATGTCAGTTGCATTTACATCTTCCAGGGCTTCATCTTCCTCCCGTGGATCTCAGGTAACTAAACTTAAGTCTTCTAAGACTGGCCGGTCCTCAAAGGGTAGATCTCCTTCCAAGTATCGAGATGCCACTGGCGTTGCCCTCGAGGAAAGTTTACCGGCAAAACAGCCCCGGCGGGAGGCCTCGGTCTCCAAAGCATTAACGGGTCTCCAGAATGTTCCAGAGGCTTCCACCTCTGCAGAACTACTGGTGCCATGTTCTGGGGTCATAGCCGCTTCCACCGGTACCAACACCCAGGCATCGGCAGGAGTGATGGATCACAGAATCCTCACTATCGAACATAGTCTAGCGGCCCTTTTAGCAGCTTCGGTACCGCTAAGACCGCTACAGACGGTTCCACAGGTATTGGTACCGACACTGGTATCGGTACCGAGTGCCTCGGCGGGTATGCTTCCCCCCCATGCCGAGCCTTGAGTCTATCTCAGGTATCGACGGATCGGTACCGAGACACCCCGATACCGACTTCGAGCGATACCGGTACTGTGTCTTGCAAGAACATCCGGCGCAGAGATACTTCGAATCATCCGATTCCGATGACTCGGATGACTCTGCCAGTACTAGAGCTATCCTTCCGGAGGATCCATCTCCTTCTCCTCTACTAAGAATGTCTTCTCCAGAAGACATGTCCTTCCAGGATTTTATACGTGATTTAGCTCGAGATCTTGCAATCACGGTAACTCCAGAGAAGGAACCTAGAGCAGAAGAATTAGAAATTCTTCAGTAGCCTAAGGCTCCTAAGAGGCAGCTACTTTGTCTGTTCAGAGAATCTTGCATGATCTTATGCTAAGAATGTGGGAAACTCCTTTGGCAGTGTCTCCACACTCTCAACGACTCGATACCATGTACCAAGTTCCAAGCTGTCCTGGCTTTCAAAAGACTCAGTTACCACACCATTCAATGGTAGTGGAATCGGCGATGCGTAGGATTAAGAGTGCTAAAACACATTCTTTCAATCCTCTGGGCCGTGAATTGAGGACGCTCAATGCCTTTGGGCGTCGAAGTTTCCAATCCTCCATGTTGGCAGCCAGGATTAGCTTTTACATTCTCTATATGGGAATGTTCCTCAAAGAAGTTACAGATAACTTGGAGCTCATGAGCCCTCTTCTCCCTGAGGAAAAAAGGGCAGAATTCCTTACTCTGGTCAAACATGTCCAGGATGTCTCAAAATTTGTAAACCGTGCAAGCTTTGATTGCTTTGAATGCATTAGCAGAACATCTGCTATTTCCATCGGTGCACGTCGTATTGCCTGGCTTCAGGCATCAGACTTAGAACAATGGGTGCAAGATAAACTGGGAAATATTCCTTGCACAGGAGAAAATCTCTTTGGCAAGGATTGGCAAGACAAAGCTAATCAGATTGAATCTGAGAATACTACTTTGAATAGACTATCAAAGTCTACAGCCAACCCAGTAAAAAAAAAGTCAGTCAAGAAACCCTTTTTCAACAAGAAAAATAAATTTTACCCATCTTACACCCATCAGGGACATTGTCCAGTTCATATTCCCCAAAGGGGACAACAACAGAACAGACAGCAGAGGAAGCCACAAGTTCCAAGAGCTCAATCGGCTCAGCAGACTCAGCCTCTTCAGGGGCTTTGACTCCTTCCTAGAGAACTTAGTTTTTCTGCCCCTGAAAAGTCCAGAACCCCTTACCATCCCAGGCAGGTTATGCCATTTTGCCAGAAGATGGCAACAAATAACATCAGAAAACTGGACTCTGTTCATTGTACGAGAGGGGTACAGACTTCATTTCCACAGTATGCCCCCTCCTACAATGATAAGACAGTTCAGTTCTCAGGTCCCTGCCACCAATCTCTTGGGACAGGAGGTCACATCACTTCTTCCTCAAGGAGCAATAGAAGAGGTACCCATACCCCAACAGGGAACGGGATTCTACTCCCCCTACTTTCTCATACTAAAGAAAACAGGGGGACACAGGCCTCAGAGAATTAAACAAGTATCTGTTCCGGGAAAAATTCAAAATGATCTCCCTCAGAACACTCCTGCCATACCTTCAGAGTCAGGACTAGCTATGTTCTCTAGCTCTAAAGGATGCATATACGCATATTCTCATCCATGCAAATCACAGGAAATTCCTTTGATTCCTTTTCCAGGGAAGACACTTCCAATACAGGGTTCTTCCCTTCGGTCTGGCTTCTGCCCCAAGAGTCTTCACAAAATGCATGGCAGTAATAGCAGCATTCCTGAGAACTCTAGAAATATTTGTCTTCCCTTACTTAGACGATTGGCTCATTCGAGCATCAATAGCTCCAGAAGCCAGCTTCGCTCTTTCTCGCACCATGCAAATCCTTCGATACTTGGAACTGGTCATAAACCTCCAAAAATCTCATCTCACCCCTTCTCAGTCTCTAGAGTTCATAGGGGCTCGTCTAGACACAAGGCAGAGAAGGGCTTTCCTACCACAGCCATGGTGTCTTTGTATAGTACAACTGGCCTCCCAAGCAGCTATGAAGGTCTTCCTGACTGCTCGGGAGATGCTTCAGCTTCTGGGGCATATGGTATCCACTGTCCATATGGTTCCCTATGCTCGCCTTCATATGCGAGCAGCCCAGTGGACCCTATCCTCTCAGTGGACACAGGCTCAGGTTGGCTAACAGACAAAATCAGAAACTCCACACGTCTCATTTTGTCCCTACAATGGTGGCAGTCACTGGAAAACCTTCTCGTGGGTTCTCCTTTCCAGCAGCCTATATGCCAAACCACCTTAATAACAGATGCGTCCAAGTTGGGTTGGCGGGCTCACTTGCGTGATCTATCAACTCAGGGTCTCTGGACCCCACAGGAGGCTTGTCTTCATATAAACCTCCTAGAGCTCAGAGCCATTTTCCATGCTGTCCAAGTTTTTCAGGCCCATCTCAGCTACAAGACAGTTCTGGTCCAGACCGACAATCAAGTAGCCATGTTCTATGTGAACAAGCAAGGCGGAACAGGCTCTCTGTCATTATGCAACAAAGCTTTGCAACTATGGGCCCTCGCCAGAGAGCTTCAAATCCACCTCCTAGTGGTATATCTTCTGGGCATTCAAAATCTTTGGGCAGACAGACTCAGTCGAATACTGCTGCCACACGAATGGTCTCTGCACTCAAGACCAGCTTGCTCGAGTGTTTCTAATCTGTGGAACACCAGATATAGACCTCTTTGCAAGTCCACAGAATGCCAGACTTCCCCGATTCTGTTCCAGAATGCCAGCTCAAAACTGTCAGGCAAGGGATGCTTTCCTCCTCCATTAGGGTCGGGACTTCCTCTATGCCTTCCCACCCATGCCCCTCATTCCCAAAACTTTATTCAAACTTCAGAGAGACAGAGGTCATATGATACTCATAGCTCCACGCTGGCCAAGGCAGACATGGTATCCTCTGCGTCTTTCTCAAGCCATACCTCGGGAGTTAGGGTGTGCTCCAGATCTTCTTTCCCAGGAGAACTGGACGCTATTGCACCCGAATCATCAGTCCCTGTACCTCAGGGCTTGGTTACTGAAAACCTAGGATTTCCAGATATCAACCTATCTCAACAGGTAAAGGATATCCTTGTGGCTTCCAGGAAACCTTCCACAAGGCGCCCCTACGCCTTTAAGTGGAAGAGAGTCTCTGTATGGTGTTCTCAAAGGGAACTTAAACCCCATACAGTGCCTGTCGAATCGCTTCTGGAGTACCTACTCCATCTATCAGATTCTGGTCTTACCAATTCAGTAAGGGTCCATCTTAGTGCCATTGCTGCTTTTCGCAGACCTCAGGATGGACAACCTATTTCCTCTCATCCACTCGTAGCGAGATTTATGAGAAGTTTACTTTTAACAAAACCTCCCATTAAGCCACCGCCAGTGGCATGGGATCTGAATCTTGTTCTCGGGCAGCTCATGAAACCGCCCTTTGAGCCTTTAGCCACTACAGCTCTAAAGTTTCTTTCTTGGAAGGTCATCTTCCTAGTTGCCCTCACTTCGGCAAGATGCATCACGAGTTACAAGCTTTAGTGGCAGATCCTCCTTATACAAGATTTCACCATGATAAGGTAGTTCTTAGGATTCATCCTCACTTTATGCCAAAGGTGGTTTCGCTCTTTCATTTAAACCAAGTGGTTTACTTTCCTGTATTCTTCCCTAGGCCTCATGCCTCTAATGCAGAAAGGAATCTTCATACCTTAGACTGTAAAAGAGCTTAGCTTTTTACCCTCAAAGAACTAAGCAACATAGAAAATCTTCTCAGCTTTTTGTTGCTTTTGATTCTAGTCATTTGGGACTTCCAGTTTCCAAAAGAACTCTCTCTAGGTGGATTGCAAATTGCATATCTTTGCATATGAGAGTAAGGGACTTTCTCTCGAAGGCCATATCACAGCTCACAATGTGAGAGCAATGGCAGCCTGAATGGCTAATCTTCGTTCTGTGTCCATTGATGACATCTGTAGAGCAGCCACTTGGGCTTCGGTACACACCTTTACAGCCCACTATTGCTTAGACAAGGATTCCCGTCGGGATGCCTCGTTTGGCCAGGCTGTGCTCCAGCATCTCTTTCAGACTTAGTACAACTCCTACCCGCCATCCCGGGTTTCAATGCCAGAGATCCATGGGAGGAAGCATGACCCATCTCACCTGGGGTTTGCAGCTAGCTGGGGTCATCCGCCTGGCATCTTTCAGCTGGGGAGTCCCCATATGTGAAGACAACATTCCTGCTTGTTCCTGGAGATAGCGTAGTTACTCAGCTGAAACAGGTGATCTCTGGGAACAGCAGGAATAAGTCTTCACAACCTAGGCATTGTCTCTATCTATCTCTCTCTCTTTGTCTACTCTCTCCTTTGGTCTCAGCTATAAACTCAACTGAAGAGGGAGAGTTGAAAAGGCGGGAAGGCAGCACGCAGGCGCTGTGGGATGCTTCCAAAAGCTTTCCTATTGGACGCTGGGGAACATTTCCGCGCAGGCTCCGTCGGTACCGATGATACCCATATGTGAAGACTTATTCCTGCTGTTCCCGGAGATCACCTGTTACAGGTGAGTAACTACGCTTTATTTTACAATATGAGAGTGAACACTGAGGGGGAATGGTGGCTCATGTTTTCATTTTACTACACTGCTGGACATCCCCTTATTCTAGGTTTCATGAGGTGGATGTCTCTGCTCCATGCTTTCATAAGAACATAAGATATGCCATACTGGATCAGATCAAGGGACCATCAGTCCCAGTGTCCTATTTCCAACAGTGGCCAATCCAAGTCACAAGTACCTGTCAGGTTCCCAAAAGGTATTAAAAGGTATTAAAATTGCTGCTTGTCCCAGGGGTAAGCAGTGGAACATAAGAACATATAAGAACATAAGATATGCCATACTGGGTCAGACCAAGGTCCATCAAGCCCAGTATTCTGTTTCCAACAGTGGTCAATCTAGGTCATACGTACCTAGCAGTATCCCCAAGAGACACAGGTTCCACAATGCTTGTATTGGGTCAAGCATTGATATCCTGGGTCCCTTTTTAATAATGGTTTATGGACCTTTCCTCCAGGAACTTGTCCAAACCTTTTTTAAACCCAGCTACACTAACAGCCTTTACTACATCCTCCGGTAACAAATTCCAGAGTTTGATTACACGTTGAGTGAAAAAATATTTTCTCTTATTTGTCTTAAATAGTTTACCCTGTAGCTTCATTACATGTCCCCTAGTCTTTCTATATTCTGATAGCGTAAACAATTGATCTATGTTTACCTGTTGCACTCCATTCATTAATTTATAGACCTCTATCATATCTCCCCTCAGCCGTCTCTTTTCCAGGTTGAAGAGCCCTAACCTTTGTAGCCTCTCTTCGTAGGAGTAGCCTTCCATCCCCTTCACCATTTTGGTAGCTCTTCTCTGTACCTTTTCTAATAACACTATATCCTTTTTAAGATACGGCGACCAGACTTGCACACTTGCGGTCATACCATGGAACGAAACAGAGGCATTATAATATCCTTTGTTTTATTTTCCATTCCTTTCCTTATGATACCCAGCATTCTATTTGCTTTCTTGGCCGCCGTTGCACACTGGGCGGAGGGTTTTAACATGTTATCTGCGATGACGCCTAAATCCTTTTCCTGGGTGGTGGTTCCTAATGTGTAACCTTGCATTGTGTAACCATAGTGTGGGTTGTTCTTTCCTAGGTGCATAACTTTGCACTTGTCCACATTAAATTTCATCTGCCATTTGGATGCCCAGTCTTCCAATTTATCCAGATCCTCCTGCAGTTTTCTGCAATCCCCTTGGGTTTTAACAACTTAAACAGTTTTGTCTCATCTACAAATTTGATAACCTCACTAGTTATTCCCTTTTCCAGGTCATTTATGAACATGTCAAAAAGCAGCGGAACCAGTACAGATCCCTGGGGTACTCCACTATTCACCTTTTTCCATTGGGAAAATTGGCCATTTAGCCCTACCCTCTACCCATTTCCCATTCTAACCCCATTAGCAGTCCAAGTGCCAATGGCTCCCGCTCCCCCTTCCCCTCATTCACATACTCACACACACACTCACATGGCCACACTACTCGGGGAGCCCTGCGCTGGGCTGACTGGCTTAAGGGGGAACCGGTGATACTGGGCGGCTAGGACTGGAAATGAGCTGATGCTAGGGGATAGGGAACCTGGGATTGCAAGAGAGATGATTCTGGGAGGGATTGGGACTTCCCAATTCCTCTTTATTTATTTATTTTTTATTTATTTATCTATTTCTTCTATACCGCCCCTTCCAGAGATCAGGGGCAGTTTACATGGAACAAGTTAACAGTTTTGTATACTTCTGTATACATTACATAGAAACAGAAATTTCTAACTTTTTACAGATAATAGTGCAGTAAACTGTCGGAACTATTTACATTTTGTATACTTTTGTATACTTCTGTATTATAATATTAAACAAAAATTTTCTAACTTTTTACAGGTAGTGAGGTGAGGAACTGCCAAAACTATTTACAATGGTTATTTACCAAAAGGTTATATACAATGAATTACAGGGTGAAGTGGCTTTAATAGTGGTTTATTGATTTGTCCTCCAGGAACTGTCCAAACCTCTTTTAAACCTAGCTACCATAACAGCTTTTATTACATCCTCTGGTAACATATTCTAGAGTTTGATTATGCGTTGAGTGAAAAAATAATTCCTCTGATTAATCTTAAGTGTGCTTCATTATAGCTTCATTGTGTGTCCTCTAGTCTTTCTACTTTTTGAAGGAGTAAACAACTGATCTACATTTACCATTCCACTCCATTCATTATTTTATAGACCTCTTTCATATCTCCCTTCAGCTATCTCTTTTCGGAGTTGAAGAGCCCTAACCTTTTAAGCCTTTCCTTATAGAGATATCTTTCTATCTCATTTGCCATCTTCTCTGTACCTTTTCTAATTCTGCTACCAGGGCTGCCCGAGGCATATGTGGGAATGTTGTCTGCACATGGCCCCGCACCTCAGGGAGCCCCACGCTGGCCTGGCTGGCTTGAGGGGGAGCCAATGAAGACCAAAGCCTGGCTTCCTGACTCACTTCTGCACAGCAGTGTGAGTAAGAGCAGTTTCCTTTTTCTCCCACAGCTGTGTTATTTGCTGCTGGTGTGGGTCATTACATAGAGATTTAACATGTTTAACCTCTGCATGCCCTCAGCAAAAAAACTTAATACAGCCGCGGGAGAAAAAAGAAACCACTCCGGCATGTCTTTAGTCCCACGGCTATGCAGAAGTATGTCAGGGATCCAGGCTTCGGTCCTCACCAATTCTCCCTCAAGCCAGCCAGACCAGCGCAGGGCTCTCCGAGTAGTGTGGCCATGTGAGTGTGTGTGTGAGTATGTGAATGAGGGGAAGGGGGGAGTGGGAGCCATTGGCACTTGGACTGCTAATGGGGTTAGAATGGTAAATGGGTTAACGTTGGGGGATAAAGGGACTGGAACTGGAGGAATACTGATAGTGGGGGGCTAGGACTGGAAATGAGCTGATGCCTAGGGATGGGGAGCCTGGGATTGCAAGGGAGATGATTCTGGGAGGGATTGGGACTGGAGGAGGGCTAATATGGGGCGGGGGCTAGGACTGGAAATGGGCTTATACTGGGGGGCGGGGAGTCTGGGTTTGGAATGGAGATGTTGCTGGGAAGGATTGGAACTGGAGGAGGACTGATACTGGAGGGTGGGACTAGGAATGGAAATGTGCTGATACTGGAGGATGAGGGGACTGGAAGGGAGCTGATGGTGGGAGGGACTGCGACAAGGGAGCTTGGACTGGAAATGGGCTGATGCTGTAGGATGGAGAGAATGAGACTGGAAGGGAGCAGATGTTGGGAAGGCTGGAACAGAAAGGGGTTAGGGCTGAGGCTGAGGGGAGAAAAAAAGAAAATGGGGAAGTGAGGATTGAAAGGAGAACAGATATTTTGTGTGGGAGGAAAGCAAAAAGGTCATATGGAGGGGGAGAGTTGAAAGAGAGGGGCATAAGCGTGAATTCTGGGTAAGAAGGAGGAAAGGTCGAATTAATGAATATCTAAGAAGGAATTAACTGGATGGTAGAAGGGATCTAGGAGGCACAGAGGGGAACAAGAGGCTAACGAAGGAGTGAGATGAAAAATGGGGGAGCTGGGCTGGAAGAAGAGTAGATGGAACTTTGCTAGGTGAAAAGTCAAAAGGGGATTGAGGACGGAGGGTTAAAATTGAGTGGATGAATGAACGAGCAAAGAAAGAAATGGAGAACAGCACAAAAAGTGAAAGAATCAGTATGTCCGAGGTTGATATAGACAAAATGGAAAAAAATAGAAGAGAAGAAAGAACATGGGCAGCAAACAATGGAGAGTTAGCAGAAGACGTGAAGAACACAGAAGAGAGATACTGGGGCAATTGCAACTGAAAAAATAAAATGCTCAAAGAACAAAAGGTAGATAAAGTATTTTATTTTTAATTTATTAACTAGAATATGTCTGGGAAATGTTCTGTGATGTCTTTGTTCAGTAAAAGAGGAAATTAATTTCATAATTTTCTTTTTTCCAGTGTTGTGGTGCATTCAAAGTTTGGCTTTTGGGGTTCCCAATTCAAATTATTGTCATCTTATTTTAAATCATGATCCCTTGTTCTGTATTTTTTGACAGCCTGTCTGTGTTGCGTGCATGACAGAACTGTGCTATTCTGTTTGTCTAGTTTCGGTGTAGTAGACCCAGTTATTCTCTTTTCCCAGTAAGATGTATTGGTTTAAAATTTGTAGTGTTACCTTTTGATAAATAAGGTTAGGTGCTGTGTGAGTCCTGGTAGTGCTGTTATGATATGGCAGGTTTGCTATGGGTTCTAAATGAGCAGGGTTTTGTAGTAATGCACCTGGCAGTTGGCACTGGCGGATGGTATTGCAGAAATATGGTAGCATTTCTTTATCCTCACTGTACATGCAAATGGTTTTCAGACACTCATTAAGAGGCATGTTTACTAAAGGTTAATGTGCTTTCACAAATTTGAATGTGTGCTAAGTGCAGCAACACCATTTATGTCTATGGGTACGGTGGCACTTAACACACATTAATGTTTAATAAACATGCTCCTAAGTCATTGTTGGGACAAAAAAGAGGCTTGTGAAGGACTCCTTTGAAAGCCACTTAAAATGCATATACATTTTAAAATAAAATAAATTATATTTATTTAAATGAGGCCCAATGGATAAGCAAATATTTATGCAAATGAGGTCCCACAATTAGTCTCCGCACATGGCTCTGCAACACCCTTGGCCCTCCCCTGTCTGCTACGTTCTTTTTAAGATATGACAACAAAAACTGCACACAGTGTTCAAGGTGCAGTCACACCATGGAGCAATACAGAGGCATTACAATATCCTTTGTTTTTTCTCCTTTCCTTTCCTAATGATTCCTAGCATTCTATTTACTTTCTTGGCTGCAGCTGCACATTGCAAAGGGCAGAGGATTTCAACGTATTATCCATGATGATGCCCAGATCCTTTTCCTGGGTGGTGATTCCTAATGTAGAATCTTGCATCATGTAGCTGTAGGGTTGCCAACTTTTTCACCGAGAAAAACCTGACACCTGTGGCTCGCCATGCTCCACCCATGCCCCACCCCCAGTCCCACCCATGCTGCACCCCATCCCCACCCACAAAAATTACCGAGAATAAGTGTAGGCTAACTCCCTTGGTCAGAGAATAATTAAACTGGGAACCCCAAAAGCTAAACATGAAATGTACAACACTGGAGAAATAAAACTATAAAGTGATTTCCTCTTGCACTAAACAAAAACGCAAAGATGTTAGCAATACACACTTCCCAGACCAGACATATTCCAGTTAATAAATTCAAAATAAAAAGTATTTTTCTACCTTCTGTTTGGGCATTTTATTTTTCAGTTGCAATTGCTCCAGTCACTTTCTTCTGGTTTCTTCGTGTCTTCTGCGAGCTATCCATTTGTCTTGTCTTCTCTTTTAGATGTTTTCCATTCTCTCTCTATATCTGCTTTAAGATACTGATCGTTTCCCTTTTGCTCTTTCCCCCATTTCTTTCCTTATTCCTTTATCATCCACTCAAATTTCACCTTTCCATTCTCAATCCCCTCTTACTCTCCCAATACCCGACCCATCGTAGACTTTCCTTCCACACAAAATATCTTTTCCCCTCTCCATTCTCATTCTCATTCCCCATCCCCATCCCCTTCTAGTCCTCCCCCAAAATCAGCTCCCTTATAGTTCTAGACCCACCCAGCATCCACTCCCTTCTAGTCCCATTCTCCCATGCCCCCACATCAGCCCATTTCCAGTCCTCTTCTAGCCCATCACCCATTTGCAGTCCAAGCTCCCCCATCAGCCCATTTCTAGTCCTATTCCAGCTCCTTATCAGCCCATTTCCAGTCCTAGCCCCACATATGCTCTTTTCCAATTCCATTCCAGCCCCCCATTAGCCAATTTCCACTCCAAGCTCCCCATCAGCCAATTTCCAATCCTAGCCCCCTCGTCAGCCCACTTCGTCCTATTCCAGCCCCCATCAGCCCATTTCCAGTCCTATTCCAGCTCTTCATCAGCCCATTTTCAGTGCTAGCCCTCCCATCACAGGCCATTTCCATTCCTAGCCCCCCCATCACAGGCCATTTCCAGTCCTAGCCCCCCCCAATCACAGCCCATTTCCAGTCCAAGTCCCCCCATCACAGCCTCTTTCCAGTCCTAGCCCCCCCCCACCATCACAACCTATTTCCAGTCCTAGGCCCCCCACCATCACAGCCCATTTGCAGTCCTAGTCCCCCCCACCATCACAGCCCATTTGAAGTCCTAGCCCCCATCACAGCCCATTTCCAGTCCAAGTCCCACCAACCATCACAGCCCATTTCCAGTCCTAGCCCCCCCATCACAGCCTATTTCCAGTCCAAGTTCCCCCTCCCCCCCACCATAACCCAATTCCATCGCAGCCCCGCCCCCCCATAGCCCATTTCTAGTCCAGGTACACCCCCCATAGCCCAATTCCAGTCCAGGTCCCCCCCCCACCCATAGCCCATTTCCAGTCCAGGTACACCCCCCCATAGCCCAATTCCAGTCTAGTCCCCCCCATAGCCTATTTCCAGTCCAGGTCCTCCCCCCCAATAGCCTATTTCCAGTCCAGGTCCCCCCCATAGCCTATTTCCAGTCCAGGTATACCCCCCCCAGCCCAATTCCAGTCTAGTCCCCCCCTTAGCCTATTTCCAGTCCAGGTCCCCGTCCCCCCCAATAGCCCATTTCCAGTCCAGGTACACCCCATCAAAGCCCATCCAGTCCTTGGCCCCCTCTCCCCCCAACAAACCCCATTTGTTGTCCTAGCCTCCCCCCCCCCCCCCCCGAGCAGCCCTGCGGCTGTCTGAGGTGCTTCAGAGGGAGCTGGGGAAGCCCGCGCGAGGCCCCGGCTCCCTCTGTACAACAGCCAGCGTGAAGATCTTTTTCCTTCACGCTGGCGGTTGTTTCTGTGAAGCCGTAAATGCTGGGAAAGGTTAAAGGGCATTGCCTTTAACCTTTCCCAGCAATTGCGGCTTCACAGAAACAGCCGCCAGCGTGAAGGAAAAAGATCTTCACGCTGGCGGTTGTACAGAGGGAGCCGGGGCCTCGTGCGGGCTTCCCTGGCTCCCTCCCCCGCGGACTTCGGGAGTCAGGAGAAAAGCCGTTTTTTTGCTCTGGCCACTCCCGATCTTGCGGCCAGAGCAAAAAAACGGCTTTTCAAGGGCCGGTTTTACATCTCTGCCGGCAGCTGGCCTGGCCATGGAAAAACCGGCCAGGCTGGCTGAATACCGGCCGGTTTGCAACCCTATGTAGCTGTAGTTTGGCTTGTCCTTCCCTAAGTGCATAGCTTTGCACTTGTCCACATTAAATGTCATCTGCCATTTGGATTCCCAGTCTCCCAATTTTTCAAGGTCCTTTTGCAATTCTTACAATCGTGTTTTAACAACTTTGAATAATTTTGTGTCATCTGCAAATTTGATCATCACATTCATTATTCCCACTTCCAGTTCATTTATAAATATGTTAAAAAGCAAAGGCCCAAAACAGATCCCTGGGGTACTCCACTGTTCACCTTTCTCCATTGAGAAAATTGGCCATTTAGCCCTACTCTCTAATTTCTATCTTTTAACCAGTTCCTAATCCACAACAGTACACTGCCTCCTATCCCATGATTTTTTAATTTCCCCAAGACTCTCTTATCAGGGACCTTGTCAAAGGCTTTCAGAAAATTAAGATATATTATATCAGCCAGCTTACCTTTATCTACCTATTTATTAACACCTTCAAAAAAATATAGCAGATTAGTGAGTCAAGACTTTCATTGGCTAAATCCATGTTAGCTTTCTGACATTAAACCATGACTATCTATATGTTGATTAATGTTGTTCTTTATAATGGCTTCTATTATTTTGCCCGGTACAGACATCATGCTCACCAGTCTGTAGTTTCCCAGATCACCCCTGGAACCTACTTTAAAATATGGCGTTAGACTGGCAGCTCTCCAATCATGAGGTACTACAGATGATTTTAATGATAGTTCATAGATTACTAAGGGATATGTTTACAAAACAGCGGTAACGGCTTCCGTGCGATATCGGAGCCACGGCCCCGTTGAATTCAATGGGGCTGCGGCTCCAATATCGCACCAAGGCCACTACTGCTGCTTTGTAAACATACCCCTAAAAGTAGGTTTGCAATCTCATATTTCAGTTCTTTCAACACCCTGGAATGTATGCTTTTTGATTCAGGTGATTTGCTACTCTTTAGTTTATCAAATAGCTGTATTACATTTTCCCAATTTATTGAGATTTGTTTAATTCCTCTGATACATCACCTTTAAATATCATTTCTGGATGGGTAAGTTTCCTACATCTTCTTCAGTAAAGACTGAAGCAAAGAATTCATTCAGCCCGTCCACTATGGCCTTGTCCTCTCTTAGTGTCCCTTTTACCTCTTTATAATCTAATGGTCCAACTGACTCTCTCATAAGTGTTTCCTGATCGTCTCTCCAGTCTAGTCCCGACCTCTGGGTTTTGCTCCTCCTCCAGCAGCTTTGGAGACTGAGACAACGTCATCCTTTTGTGATGACCCTGGTATATCCTCTGGGGATCCGCCACCTCAGTCTCCAAGCAGCTGGAGTAGCAGTGAACCTTGGGGCTCCGGGTTCACTGGAGAAACAATTAAGAAGAGAGAGGTTTTTCTGGGGATATTAGTTATTTAAAATACAGAATAAGGCACTTTGGTTTTATTTTTTGTTTTTTGGGGGGAATTGAGTTCTGTCTCTTTAAGAAGCTGCTGAGGCCTTCTCTCCCTCCCTTCCCACCTGGTAGAGGGGAACGAGGTCAGGAGAAAGCAGCTCATGCTGTGAAGAGCTCCGGTTGCCGAGCCCAGTTGAAGGGGTGAGGAACCGGGGCTCTGAGAGCAAGTCAGCGCACGCAGAGGCTTTGCCTGCTAGCGCTGTGAAAAGGACAGCTGGGGAACGTTTTGACAGGAGAAAGTGCAGGTCAGACTCTCCTGCTCTCTGGCACCCTGCGGTCCTCCCGATGCTGTGAGCAGCTGTTCGGGGGAACGTGAGAGCAGCAAGGACCCTTCTGCAGTGCTCTTCAAAAGGTAAAGGGACCGCGTTTAGTTAGAGCAGGAACTTCAGAAGTTGGGCCTACCACGTGGCGGCAACATGGGAAACCGCGGTTTTTCCTGAAAGCCTGCAGAGTCTGCGGGGGTCGCCGGAAAGCGGCGGTTTTTGAATTTAATTACGTTTTCAGGCTCGGAGGAGCTAAAAAGGCTGCTGTAAGCATTGTTTTTGAAAAACAAAATCGCACGATTTTGAAGGCGCTTGAAGGGGTGGCAGCTGAGGGCCTCTACAGGCCAGGACAGTCTGTACAAGCATTTAGTCAAGATGCCCTCTAAGCAGCTGTGTTTAGTTTGCGGTTCCAAGAGGGGAGCGCTGGCAGACACGGGGGTCTGTAAGGGCTGTGTGCAGGATGCTGTCACCGTAGAGACCTCTTTAGCTGGGGAAGTGGAGCTTCCGTAGGTGCCGGTAATGTTGCCGGATGCAGCTTCCCTTGAGTTACCACTTCAGGAGCCGGTGGCGGGAACTTCGTCCATGCCGGTTCTCCCGTCCGCACAGGCTTCAGTGCCGGGCGGACTGGCCGCTATTTTTTCCTCAGAGTTTGTGGCTCTGATTCAACAAGCATTTGGCAATCAGCAGAAGAGACGGCCGTCGGGTTCCATTGACGGGCAAAAAGGAGAGAAGAAGCCGGGGACACCACTGAGTGCTGCTCCGCCATGCAGTGGGGCCAAGAAAGCATGAATGGAAAAAGAGCCGAGAGATCAATTGGTAGTTTCGGAGGTTCTGCACTCCGACGAAGGGGAGCCGGATTTAGATGCTGAGGACAAAGTGGAGGAAGGTGAAATTACAGATAAGGAGGATCAGGCCAGAGTTTTCCACGTTTTCCGAAGGGAGGAGTTGCCAGCTCTCATTTCTGAGACACTTAAGGCACTCAATATGCCTTCCCCTGGCCCAGTGGAGGATGCCACATTGGAGGACCCATTGCTTAAGGTCTTTCGGAAGACTCAGAGGGTGTTTCCGGTGCACAGAGTGTTTCGAGAGATGATACAGGAAGAGTGGGACATGCCGGAGGCAAGTCTAAAGGGATCTAGAGTAATGAGTCGGCTTTTCCCGCTGGTGGACCAGGATCGCTACTTGTTCAAGGCTCTGAAGGTAGATGCCGTGGTCTCGGCGGTCATGAAGAAAACTACCATCCCAGTAAAGGGGAGTGCAGCCCTCAAGGATGCTTAGGACAGAAAGCTGGATAACTTGTTAAAACAGGTTTTTGAAGTCAATGCTCTCTTCATGCAGGCGGCCATTTGTGGAGCGTGGGTAGCGAGGGCCTGCGTGCGCTGGTCGCAATGCATTCAAGGCAAACAAGGAGAGGATACCATTGGAGAAACATCATGTCTGGAATCTGGAGCGGCTTATCTGGCCGATATTCATTACGACCTGTCAGACGGCTGCCTAGGGTGAGAACTTACACAATCTTGACGCTGCATATATTCATATGATTCTTGCAAGGTATTGTGGGTAATGTAGTTCTTTCACTCCCAAACACAGCTGAAGACAATAATTGAGTTGTGATACCAGTGGTAAGGCCAATAAAATACTTCTTTTATTGATGGGGTTTAATTCACCCAGCACAAATATGCTTGGTAGCAATATAAATGAGGTTACTTGCTTGCAGTGTTTAAATGGATAACATAAAGTCACAAAGCAAATCAGAAAACAACCTTCAGCTTGTCAGGCAATTAGCTAATGTTTTCTTAGCAAATAATTACCAAATAAAAAGGCACAAAGAAATAAATGAACTTTGCTTGTTAGGTTAACTTCTGCCTATTTTCCACGCAGATCCCAGCAGTGATTCTCCCTTGCTCACACACACAATCTGGTGCAGCTTTAATTACTATCAATTGACCAGCTGAAACCCTTTAGCTGGCTGGCTGCTACTGTGTGAACCCAAATCCTGCTTTAAGAGCTGTTTGCAGTGGAAATAAAGAACAAAGTTAGGTTTCTTTGTGATGGCTGAGGTGTTTGCTCACAGAAAGCTAGCAATAGCATTTAGATAGAGAACAGTCCATGTAATGAATATTTTCATCTGCTGTATCTCCCCCTTCATCAATCAGCATAGGGTCACTATCATACATTGGCACAGACGAGTCTTTCCATAAGGCACTATCATGAGAATGCTTATTCCCTTGCTGCCATTCACTATTATAGATAGGGTCTGGATCAGTGTTCATATCTGACCCTCTCCTGCTATCATAATTCCTCTCTGTATATCCTGGCCAGTATGTAATCCAGTTCTGATGTCCAGCCTTCCAATCTTGATCCCTGGACACTGGATCTTCCCTCACATACCTTTTGGCATAGGTCTGAAAGTCCTTTCCACGTGCAGTCTTCTCTCTTCTAGGTAGCCACTGGTGATTCCTATCTCTGCCCTTCCATTCCTCTGGCTGACTCCAGTCCAATGGACTCTGCTGGCACTTGGAATACCTCCCAGTATGGGTACTGCCTTGGATTCTCCCAGACCTTCCAATGGCCTTCCTTCTCTTCCTTCCAGAGAGTTTCCTTCTCTCTCTATCCGCTTGGCTTGGCTTCTGCTTCTCGAGATGATGTTGGTGCTTGAGCTTGAAGCTGTTGCTGTCTCCTTTCCTGAAGCTCTTTCTGTAGCTGTTATCTGAAGAATAAGCTCTATTCTTATTCTGTTCTAATGTGTGCTCCTCCCTAACACAGCGCAGCTGTGTTGAATCAGGCCCTGCCCTTTGAGATGAGTGCTTAGGGATTACCTCATAGCTCTCTTGATTGCACACACGTTTTCTCACTTCAGCCCCTCTCATGGCTGCTGGAAACCTGGTGCATTCTGGGACTGGTAGTCTTTTATGTGAAAACTCTGTTTTCTTACTTCTACCAGAACTGACAGGTTGCTTGTTCAGAGTCACATCATCTTTTCTATAGCTCCTACCTGAGCTATGATAAGCTTCCTTATCACAGACCTCATACAAGGGTTGTCCAAAATTATGGCATCGGTGGTGGCTACCCGTCGGTGCCTTTGGCTGCACAATTGGGCTGCGGATGGTCCTTCGAAAGCCTGGCTCAGTAAGTTGCCGTTCAGGGGGAAGCTCCTGTTCGGGGAAGACTTGGACAAGCTTGTGAAGGATCTGGGAGAGTCTAAGGGAGGTCGGCTGCCCGAAGACAGGGGCGCTCGGCTCCCGTGGCCAGAGGTCCACAGAGGGAATATCGCCGTTTTCGGTTCCCTAAGTTCAATCAGCATGGGTATACCAGAACACCTGATCGTTCTCTTGCGCAATCTGTACATTGATCAAGAAGCAACAGTTCGAACGGAACAAGGAGAAACAGAATGGTTTAAAATAAGCAAAGGTGTAAGACAAGGCTGCATACTTTCCCCCTACCTGTTTAATTTATATGCAGAACAAATCATCAGAGAAGCAGGATTGTATGAAGACAACAGAGGTGTGAAGATTGGTGGAAGACTCATCAACAACCTTCGCTTTGCTGATGATACCACATTACTGGCTGAAAGTGAAGATGATCTGAAACATTTGCTTCTCACAATCAAAGAACATAGTCTCAAAATGGGCCTGCACCTTAATGTAAAGAAGACAAAGATCATGACAACTGGCATAATCAACAGGTTCATCGTTGAAGGAGAAGAAATTGAAATTGTGAACAACTTTAACCTACTTGGATCAACTATCAATAAAGAAGCAACAAGCAGTCAAGAAATCAGACGACGCATTGCTCTTGGCAGAATGGCTATGAAAGACCTAAATAAGATTCTCAAGAGCAGAGATGTCTCTCTCCATACAAAGATTTGACTTGTTCAAGCCATGGTATTTTCAATAACATCATATGGATGTGAAAGCTGGACAGTGAAAAAGATAGACAGGAAGAAAATTGATGCCTTTGAATTATGGTGCTGGCGGCGAATACTGTGTATACCATGGACTGCCCGAAGAACAAACCAGTCAGTACTAGAGGAGATCAAACCTAAGCTTTCTTTAGAAGCTCAGATGACAAGACTTCGACTTTCATACTTTGGACACATCATGAGAAGAGAGAGATCATTAGAGAAAGACATTATGCTTGGCAAGATAGAAGGTCAACGCAAAAGAGGAAGGCCAGCAATGAGATGGATCGATACAATAACAGCAGCTACGGGTACCAGTCTGTCAACAATGAGCCGCCTGACTGAAGACCGAACACAATTTAGGATAGCTATCCAGAGGGTCGCCATGAGTCGACTCCGACTCGACGGCACTTAACAACAACAACAACAAGTTCAATCAGGCTCAGAGAGGACGTTTTCCAAGTCGAAACCAGGGGTTTTGGAGCTTTCGGGGGGCTTCTTCCTTTTCCTCCGCAAGCATGCGGAAGACACAATGAAGCCAGGGTGACCCTGGTAGATCTGGTGCCCATAGGGGGTTGGCTACGGGAGTTTTACCACGCCTGGGTCCGGGTAACTTCAGACCAGTGGGTGCTGGAGGCCATTCGAGAAGGGTATGTGCTGGAGTTCCAGCGGCCCGTCAACGATTCCTTCGTCCTATCTCCATGCAAGGCGTCATTAAATGCCAAAGCGGTGGGAGAGACGGTGCAGAGGCTTCTCGACCTCAGAGCGGTGGTGCCTCCAGACCAATGCGGCTGCGGTCAGTACTCCATATATTTCGTAGTCCCGAAAAAGGAGGGGACTTTTTGTCCAGTCCTGGATCTAAAAGTAGCCAGTAGCCTCACCTTTGTAAGTTACTGTTGCCAGTAGCCTCACCATTGTAATTTACTGTTGCCAGTAGCCTCACCATTGTAATTTACTGTTGCCAGCAGCCTTACTGTTGTCAGTAGAACTATTCCTATATAGCTGCTTCTATTGGTGCCCCCTTTACACCACAAGCACATCTTCAACAGAACCTACCTGAACCAATTCTCCATCATGCCTGGCATGGGCATTTTCAACATCTCTAATGCCCTTCTATACACCATCTTCATCACCATTCTCATCCACTTCTCCGAAGCACTTTTGCTGGACTCCAATCACATACCTATACTGCATGGAACAAGCAGAAAATACTACTGCAATCATCATCAACATCCACCGTATATCCACCATAAGAGGCACTCACCTACTCTACATTACCTTAGACCTATCACAAAAATCAATAAAACAGAACCCAAATGTGACCTGAGGTGCGCGCTTATTAATGCATGCTCTATTCGCAACAAATGGCCTATCGTAACAGGTTTAATATCTACCCGAAACTTAGATATATTATTGGTTATCAGATTCAGACTCAGTGATAATAAATCAAATGATTCCCCCGAACTTCTCCATCTATAAGTGTAACAGAGAGAACAGAAGAGGTGGTGGTGTATTCATACTCGCTAAATCATCCTTACAATACCGAGTAAGTCTTGCTAGGAGCACTCATTGTCTCGACACCTTAACCATATCCAATAAGAATAACTCCATTAATCTTATCTACTCATCTCCAAATGCACGCCCTGAGGACATCTCAGATATAATTAGCCTTGCATGTAACCCTGACAACCCCAGCAAGCCGAACTGGCTGCTAGGCGATTTTAACCTCGCATCCTTGCCACCTGCCTCTGCCAACGCCTTACTTGACGCCATGGAAAATCTTGACTACAAGCAAATTGTTGACATCCAGACACACCAACGTGGCAACATCCTCGACCTCATATTTGTCCCGCCTGCAGTAACAGGCCATAATAGTCAGCTTGACCTCACCATCACCCCGGTCCCTTGGTCAGATCATAGCCTGATAACCTTCCAGATACCTTCAAATTCGAATCCTCCAAATCTACCAAAAATTGCCCCTCCACCGCATCATAGACGCTTTAAATCACTGGATATCGAAGTCTTCAATGCACAAGCTCTACCTAAGTTATCAATTTCAACGACTGGCGTCAATAAAATGGTCGACAACTGGAACGATACACTCCAACAACATGCACAACTAACTACAACTCACAATTCGATTGCTCCTAACAAGGATCCTAGCATAAGGCATAACGCCCCCTGGTTCTCTCCAGATATTCGAACATCGCTACTTCAACTGAGAAGACTAGAAAGAAAGTGGAGACGCTCTCATGAAATCATCATCCACGATGAATACATGGCACACCTCAAAAGTCACCGTGAACTAATGTGGTCCAAAAGGAAGGAACATCATTCAACATTACTTAGTCGTTCACTAAACAAACCCCGCGAGCTATTCAACTTAGTTAAATCACTATCCAAGGAGACTTCATCGCAGCAGCAAGAATGCATACATCCCCAACAGTATGCGAATTACATCCAATCCAAACTAACCAGAACAATTTCGGATTCATCACAAGCATCCCCTCAATTCAAGCAGTCACAAACTCTACTCCTCAGTATCTCACTTCCATCACCCAAAACCATTAAAGAACTAATTGCCAACTTGAATACCACTACCGCAGCCAACGACCCATGCCCAGCACACTGGATCAAATCAATGCGCTCGGAGCTTAGTCCATATATAGCCAAAATTGCAAACCTCTCCTACTCCACTGGAACTTTCCCTGTTGCTCTCAAGCAGACTTCAATACGTCCCCTATTAAAGAACAACCAGATCAACCCTAAGAAGGAAGAATCATACCGTCCAATCTCCAGCATCCCGCTTCTTGCCAAAATTCTGGAGAAAGAGAGACAACGCCAAATTCAGCAATATATTGACACATCTTCCCCTCTAGATCTGTGCCAACATGGATTTAGGGAAATGCATGGAGTCGAGACTCTCATGACCTCATTAATCAATTTGCTCATCTGTGGGATCAATAACATAAGATCTGGTGTCGCAATGATCTTCCTCGATATATCCGCTGCGTTTGATTCGGTAGACCACAAGATTCTACTATCGCGACTCTACGAAAAGGGCATACAAGGTCTAGCATGGAACTGGTGTAAGTCATACCTCGAAGATCGCTGGCAACATGTTCGCATCGACTCCAAAACGTCAGAACCATTCCTCCAAACACAAGGGGTTCCACAAGGCTCCTCTCTATCGGCGCTCCTCTTCAATATATATATGCAGCCAATTTGCCAAATCACCAAATCATTTAATGTTTCCTGCCTCATTTACGCTGACGACGTGCTTATTTTCACCCCGATTGATATAACGAATCCAAATTACACCAACTTAACCAACTGTTTCAATGCAATAGCAGATTGGCTTTTAGATCAAAACATGCGCATCAACTTCAAAAAGACTGAAGTTTTAATTGTCACAAGAAACAAGCTATTCTCCCCCCCTGCATTCCTCAAGGTATGGGACGCCGAGCTCCCAATCAAGAATTCAATCCGTTACCTAGGTGTGATCCTTGATCAATGACTTGATTTTATCTCTCACATAAAAAGCACGGTAAAAACTATTTACTTCAAGATAAAAACATTACGCCACCTAAGACCCATGCTAGAATACAGCGACTTCCGCTCAATATTTCAAGCAATAGTCACTCCACACTTTGACTATGCGAATATTGTACTACATGGTCTTCCAAAGAACACCATTAACCCCCTGCAACTAGCAATGAATGCTGCGGCCCGTATCCTAGTTGGAGCATCTAAGAGAGACCATATCACGCCAATCCTTAGGGACCTTCACTGGCTCCCTATAGAATGTAGAATTAGGTACAAAGCTCTTCTCATCACATTCAAGGCCTTAAATAATCTATCGCCAGCAACGACCTCAGACCTCATCAGTCTACCTCCCGAGACAAAAACCAGGAGACCACTCGCTGAAAATACCCTAGTCATTCCCAGTGAATCCACAAATTGGTCCCAATCAACAATCAACAGAGCATTTAAATCTTATGCGCCTAGATGCTGGAATAAACTTCCTCCAGATATCAGAGCAATACGAGACATGAAGCAGTTCAGGAAGGCTATCAAGCATTATCTATTCACTGAGTACTTCCAGCCACCGTAATCCTAATATAAGATGTCATAAGACAAATTCATATGCATAAACTACTCCATAAGACATACCTTCTAGAACTAAAAATTTTGTTGTAATTCCGCTGCTCACTAAAATCTCTCTGCTAGTTGAATTTATGTAAATAGTTCAATCGTTATTGTAGATAATTACCCCTGTTTTCCCAAGTTTATTGCCCTGTTATATGTAAATCATACGTGTTTTCAAATGTACTGAGAATGTTTTGTTCCATGTAAACCGCGCTGATGCTAAAGAGCGCGGTATATAAGAAACTTTAAATAAATAAATAAATAAAAAGAGTAAATTGTTGTCTGCGAGTGTCCCATTTTCATATGGAAACCTTAAGGTCCGTGATTGTGGCAGGACCTGTCGGAAGCGTACCTGCACATTCCTATTCGTCAGGAGCATCAGAGGTTCCTCAGATTTGCGGTTCCGCAGGGTCATTTTCAGTTCTGGGCCTTACATTTTGGGCTAGCGACAGCGCCACGAACGTTCACCAAGGTCATGGTGGTTGTAGCGGCAGCTCTGTGGAAGGAGGGAGTTCTGGTACACCCTTATCTGGACGATTGGTTGATTTGAGCAAAGTCCAAAACCGAGAGTGAAGCGGCTACAAGCCGCGTGGTATTGTTCTTACAGAGTCTTGGTTGGGTCGTCAATATGGCAAAGAGCAAGTTGGTGCCCTCGCAACACCTCGAATATCTGGGGGCTCACTTCGATACAGAAGCGGGGAGAATCTTCCTTCCACAGCAAAGGGTGAACAGTTTGCGGAGTCTGGTCTGGCAATTTCTGGAAAGAGCTGCCCCCACGGCGTGGCATTACCTGCAGTTGCTCGGGACCATGGCGGCGACTCTAGAGCTGGTCCTGTGGGTGAGGGGCACACATGAGACCTTTGCAAAGGGCTCTGCTCAGGCGTTGGTCACATTAGAACGACCCGTTGACGCGCAGACTGCCATACCCGGAGGAGGACCGGCAGTCGTTGCGGTGGTGGTTGCTCCCAGGGTGTCTGGAGAAGGGGATGCTCTTAGAGGCGCCAGAGTGGATTCCTCTAACAACAGATGCCAGTTTCTTCGGCTGGGGAGCTCATTTTCAAGGAAGTTTTGCCCAAGGGCAGTGGTCAGATCAAGAAAAAAGCTGGTCAATCAACAGATTGGAATTGAGAGCGGTAATGCTGGCTCTGCACGCGTTTCAACCTTGTCTCCGCGGAAAGGGGATCCGGGTGTTTTCCGACAATGCAACCGCAGTGGCCTACATCAATCGGCAAGACGGCACGAGCAATCTTCCAATGTAAGTGGAGGTCGAGCAGTTGTTCGAGTGGGCTGAGGTAATCCTCTTGGCGTTGTCGGCAGCACATGTAGCGGGAGTGGACAATGTGCAAGCCAACTTCTTGAGTCGAGTGAAGGTGGATCCGGGGGAGTGGGTTCTTCACCAAGACGTGTTTGAGTTGTTGACACGGCGGTGGGGTCCTCCGGTGATGGATCTCATGGCAACCTTTCAGTCGGTAAAAGTCGAGCGATTTTTCAGCAGAAGAAGAGAGAGGATGTTGGAAGGCCTAGACGCGCTCATTCAGGTCTGGCCGGAGGAGGTTCTCTACGTGTTTCTGCCTTGGGTGTTAGTCGGAAAGGTGGTACAGCGCATCGAGTGCCACAGAGGGCAGGTGATCTTGATAGCGCCGGATTGGCTGAGGTGTCTGTGGTACGCGGATTTGATGCGGCTCTTGGTGGAGAAGCCATGGCGCCTTCCATGGCGACTGGATCTGTTGTCTCAGGGGCCTCTGTACATGCCTCACGTGGATCGGTTCTCACTTATGGCCTGCCTATTGAGAGGGTGAGGTTAAGGAAGAGAGGATACTTGGCTTCAGTAATTGGCACGTTGTTGAAGGCATGCAGGAGATCGACATCATTAGCGTATGTTCGCTTCTGGCACGTCTTTGAAGCATGGTGTGAAAGCCGGCAGGTGCAGGCGTTAAGGGCGTCCACCCCACAAGTATTAGCATTTTTGCAGGATGGGGTGGAGAAAGGCTTGGCGGCCGCACCTTTGCGAGTCCAGGTAGTGGCGCTTTCCTATTATAGGGGAAAGGTAGCGGGAGTGGCACTGGGGGTCCATCCCGACGTCAAATGTTTTTTAAGGGCAGTGTGTCTGTTGAGGCCGCCGGTTCGACAAGTAGTACCAAGGTGGAGTCTCCCTTATGTCTTAGCGGCCTTGGGGAAGGAACCATTTGAGCCGTTGTCGAGAGCATCCTTAAAGGATCTCACTCTCAAGGTTGTCTTCCTGGTGGCGATTTGTTCGGCTACAAGAATCTCAGAGTTGCAGGCGTTATCCTGTAGGAAGCCCTTTTGTCCTTTTATGATACGAAGGGGGTTTTGAGGCCGGTACCATCTTTTTTGCCTAAAGTGGTTTTGCCATTTCATTTGAATCAGGAGGTTTCTTACCAGGGTTCGGTGGGGGGCTCCGCCTCTAGTCGGTGGCATTCTTTGGATGTGCCTAGGGCGTTAAAGAAGTATCTTAAAGGAACAGCCGGTTTCCGCAAGTCGGATAGGCTTTTTGTCCTGTTTGGGCGTCCCAGAAAGGGGGACGCGGCGTCCAAGGCATCTATTGCCAGGTGGATTAAGGAGGCCATAGCGTCAGCGTATCTTTTGAAAGGAAAAGAGGTGCCTGAGGGACTGAAGGCTCATTCCACTAGGGCGCAAGCAGCGTCTTGGGCGGAGTGCTGGTTAGTGCCAGTGGCAGAGATTTGTAAGGCGGCCACTTGGTCTTCCTTAAATTCCTTTGTCCAACATTATCGCCTTGACGTTCAGGAAAGGGGGATGCATGTTTTGGGTCTGCAGTGCTTCAGGCTGGTTTAGCATGTCCTTCCCGTTGAGTATGTTTACTGCTCTGGTACATACCCAGAGGTCAGGACTAGCCTGGAGAGACGATCAGGAAGAGTAAATTAGACTTACCTGCTAATTGTTTTCCCTGGAGTAAATCCAGTCTAGTCCCGTATCCCTCCCGGTGTTTTCTTGCAGGGTGCGAAGGCCTGAAGCCCATGAAACATGGCAGGTGAGTGAGTTCAGTTTTTCATACACATCGGAGTTAGATAGGAGGGTCCCTACTCACTCTTTCTTTCTCTCTCTTTCTTTCTCTCTCTGTGGTTCTCTCTCCTTTTGGAGGGAATGCAGGCCTGAGAGGTTGCTTCAATAAAGGAAAATAGCATTAATAATAATAGTATTACTCATAATAATAGTTTAGTTGGTTACGTTGGTAGTACTGTTTACTACTTAATTGTTGCTCCGGTGAGTTTGCTTTGTCAATAGGTTACTGGAGTGAGGAGACGGATCCCCAGAGGATATACCAGGGTCATCACAAAAGGATGACGTTGTCTCAGTCTCCAAAGCTGCTGCAGGAGGAGCAAAACCCAGAGGTCTGGACTAGACTGGATTTACTCCAGGAAAAACAATTAGCAGGTAAGTCTAATTTACTCTTTGCTACAAATGTACTTGAAAAAGTTTTATTAAGCACTTTTTCTAAAGGGGGCATTTTTGTGACTGCTGGCATGGATGTCCACGTTACGAATATCGATTAGTGACATAGATGTCTGTGGCATTTTTCCCTAAGAGGAATGCAATTGTCACCTAGGCACATAACTTCATAACCTATTTTCCAAATACAATGGTTTTTCATCTCTCAAAATCTTAAAAATTAAGGCCAATAGTTTGAAATGACATCTTTCTTTAATAGGCAGCCAAGGTAGTCTCCTTAACAAAGGGTGACTGCTTTTCCCCAGTAAATACCCAACAATTGTACAAAACATGTGCAACATTTGGGTCTTCAGCTTTAGGATCTCATTTCCAGAGGTCCTCAACTGGGGGATCCTGTGCTTATTTTTTTAACTTCCCATTGAATTTCATTGAGGTCAGTGGGAACTTAAAATTTTACTTTACCTCCAGAAGTGAAGTAGAGTTTCAGCTCTTTTGAAGAAATGATGAATTGCGCAAATTTTTAGCACAATTTGCTGCATCAATAGTAATGCCATATACAGCTGATTTATATGCATTTCCATGTTAATTGCACTAAGTTTAGTACAGTGGTTTACCCCAGGTTTAATACTGAACTATGATTCTTGCAACATCAGAAGTAATCATAGCACACACAAAATCAGCAGTAAATCATACATAAACTGCTACACTGAAATTAGCATGGTTTATTACATCTAAGCCTTAGAAAGGACACCCTATGGTTAAAGTGCTAGACAAGGGTCTGTCAAGCCTAGGTTATTTAGCCCTACTCCTTCCATACCCCAGAAAAAGGGATTCTCCAGGACCAAGCAGGAAGTCAGTCCTCACATATGAGTGACGTCGGCGCCGACGGAGCCCCTGTGCGGAGCATTTCCCCAGCTTTCAAAGAAAACCTTTGGGAATGCAGCACGCATGCGTGGTCCCCTTCCCGCCCAAGGGTGCCATCTTGCTCAGTCTTCTTTTTTCTGCGGAGCCCGACGGACGTGTTTCGTTTTCACCCAAGGAAAAAGTTGATTTTTTTCTGCATGGACCTGTTTTCTTTGGTTCGACGCCGGTTTCCCTTTCCCGCCTGGGCCCGATACATCGGTATCGAGCCCGGACTTCTTTTTTCGTTTTTTGTCCTTAGTGACTAGCGTACGCACCATTTTTCTGTTTTCAGTGGCAGCCCTGTCTTTTGACCTCACAGGGACCCTTTTTCCCCCGATGGCTGCCAGCGGGTTTAAAAAGTGTGATCGGTGTAAGAAACTTATGTCTCTCACCGACACACATGACTGCTGCCTCCGGTGCCTCGGACCCGATCATGACCCGATGATCTGTGGCCCGTGTGGGAAAATGTCCTCGAAGGCGTTGAGGAGTCGGAAGCACCAAAAGGAAAGAATCTTCTCTGACTCCGCGTCCGGATGGGCCCGGACTTCGTCAGAGGCCTCGACGTCTCAGGACTGCAGCCCCGAGCAGCGCCGAGGCTCCTCTGAGAGGGGGTCTCCCTCGCGGGAGCATCGCAAGAAGAAAAAACCTGCGAGGGCAGCGTCGGTGGACGCACTTGGCTCCTCGAGGGCCAAGTCGCATAGCCCCGAGCGCCGTCCCGGGTCTTCGGAGTCGGAGAGGCCTGCAAAACAACCTCGTGTGGAGATGGAGTCCCTGGGTCACGTGAGTACTGTAGTCCTCGTGGACTCTCCTCCAGGGGAGCCGACGTCGTCGGGCCCGAGTCGGGGGCTGCTGAGTCTCCTGAGCTCGGACTCAGGTTGACGGCCTTGGAGTGCAGCTTGGCTACCTTCATGGAACAGCAGCGGGCACTGATCGCCGGTCTCACTGGTGCATCTGCCCCGACCATCGGGACATCGACGTCCAAGTCGACCCCGGAGGCCGAGCCGATCCTCAAGTCCATGTGCGCTCGAGTCGATCCTCGGCCAAGGTCTCCCTCGGCCTCCCGCTCGGGAACGAGGTCATCGACGCCGGTACCCTTGGCGTCGGGGCGGATGGCATCGGTGCTTGCCCGACCGGAGCCGCTTGATTCCTCCTCCGAGGGGTCGGGCTGGGAAACGGAGGATGAGGAGTCACCCGACACCTTTTGGACTCGGTGTGTCCCATCGGACTCGCCGGAGTCCGAGCCTCGGAGACGGTCCCCACCGGAGGATACTCGGTTCTCGGACTTTGTGCGGGATATGGCCAAGGCCTTGGCCTTCCCCGCGGATCCCGAGGAGGAGCCTCGAGCCGAGGAACTCGAGGCCCTACAGTATGACTCTCCCCCAAAGGAGGCCTTTACTGTACCGGTTCCTCCGATGCAGGAACGGTTGCTCTTCCACATGTGGGAGGCGCTGGCCTCGATGCCGGTTTTGAGCAAGCAGGTCGATTCCATCTGTCGAGTCCGCAAGAGCCCCGGGTTTCAAATGCACAATTACCGCACCACTCCATGGTTGTGGAATCGGCCATGCATCGTCTGAAGAGTCAGAAGATGCACTCCTTGGTGCCTCCCGGCCGGGAGGCCCGGAACCTGGATGCCCTCGGTAAGAAGTGCTTCCAGGGCTCTATGCTTGCTTGCCGTGTCCAGACCTACCAGCTGTACATGGGCATGTACCTTCGAGACCTGGCAAAGGAGATTGCCGGGTTCTCTGTTGGTCTCTCCGAGGAACCTTTGCAGAGGTTCAATGCTCTGTCATCGGGTATTCGTGAGTGCTCGAAGTTTATCTCTTGAGCAGCCTATGATGGCTTCGAGGCTTTGGCCCGAGTAGCCGCGGCCGGCATCGGTGCATGCCGTCAGGCCTGGCTACAGTCATCGGACCTCGAGCCATGGGTGCAGGACAAGTTGGTCGATGTCCCCTGCCGAGGTGAAAACCTCTTTGGCAAGCCCATGGCTGAAAAGGCTGCAGAACTCAAGACCGAGACTCTTACCTGGACAAGGCTGTCCAGGAAAATCTCTGCCCCTTCTCAGAAGAAGGGCTCGGGAAAAAAGACCTTTTACCCGAGGAAGTCATCTGCCTATAAACAGTACCCTCATTTTCAGGCCTCTGTAGCTCCCCAACAGGGTCTGCAGGCCAAGGGGCAGGGACATGGGCCCCGTAGGCAGAAAACCCCCAAGCCACCAGCTCCGGCTCTTGCACAGCAGGGAGCGGGGTTTTGACTCCAGTGGCATAGCCCTGTACGCCTACAGGTGGCCATCTGTAACAAGGGACGCCTGGGTACTAAGTATAGTCCATAAGGGCTATCTCCTCCACTTCCACCAGGTACCCCCTCCTATTTTCCAGGGGAGCCTCCGAGACTTCCTCTGCACAGGGACTTACTCCTGCAGGAGTTAGCAAGTCTTGTAAAGGAACAGGCAGTGGAACCGGTGCCCCACCACCTGAGGGGTCAAGGCTTCTATTCCAAGTACTTTCTGGTACCAAAACAAACAGGAGGCCTCAGACCCATCCTAGACTTGTAGAATCTAAACAAGTTCCTGGAGAGGGAAAAGTTCAAGATGCTTACCCTTGGAATCCTGTTGCCCTACCTCCAGCAGGGAGATTGGCTATGCTCCTTAGATTTAAAGGATGCTTATACTCACATCCTCATTCATCCAGACCACACACAATATCTCAGATTTGTAGTGGGAGGAAACCATTACCAGTACAGAGTACTGCCTTTTGGCCTAACCTCCGCCCCCAGGGTATTCACCAAGTGCCTGGCGGTGGTAGCGGCCTACCTCAGGGTTCAAGGCCTTTTCGTCTTTCCATACCTGGACGACTGGCTTATCAAGGGTCAATCCCCACAGGAGGCCAATCAAGCCACCCTCCGCACTGTCACTCTGCTGCAGCATCTGGGGTTTGTTATAAACTTCACAAAGTCCACTTTGCACCCTTCACAGAACATGGAGTTCATAGGAGCAAGACTGGACACCCTTCAGGCAAAGGCCTTTTTGCCCATAGACAGGGCACACAGGTTGATGAATCTGGCCAGTCAGTTCCACAGCAATTCTCTGGTCTCGGCCAGACAATTCCTGAGGCTCTTAGGCCACATGGCTTCCACGGTCCATGTGACTCCAAATGCCCGTCTACACATGAGGCCAGCTCAATGGGGCCTCAGAAATCAGTGGCACCAAGCCACGGGCAACCTCACAGACAGAGTGAGTGTGTCCACACTACTAGAGTCTTCTCTACAGTGGTGGTTTCATCTTCCGAATCTGGTGCAAGGGGTGTTTTTTCAGGCACCTCCACGCTCCCAGGTGCTGACAACCGATGCTTCTCTTCACGGTTAGGGTGCACATTGCCAGGGAGCATGTACTCAGGGCCTGTGGTCTCCTTGGGAGGCCGCACAGTAGATCAATCTCTTAGAACTGAGAGCTATCCGCTTAGCCCTGAGAACTTTCTCTCATCTCATCTCTCACCAGTCCGTCTTGGTTCAGACGGACAATCAAGTTGCTATGTTCTGTGTGAACAAACAAGGGGGCACAGGGTCCCACCTTCTATGTCAGGAAGCGCAGAAACTGTGCTCCTGGGCAGTCAATCACGGCATTCTTCTCAAAGCGGTCTATCTTCCAGGTCAAGAGAATTACCTGGCGGACAGATTGAGCAGGATCCTGCAGCCGCACGAATGGCAGTTGAATCCTTTAGTGGTTCAACAGATATTCCTGAGATGGGGTCTTCCAACCATAGATCTCTTTGCCAGTTCTCTGAACCGTCAACTACCCAGGTTCTGTTCCAGACAACCGCATCCTCTCAGAGTAGCAGCGGATGTGTTTCTCATTCCGTGGTCTACAGGCCTCCTATATGCCTTTCCTCCCACGCCTCTAGTGCTCCAGACACTGTTCAAAGTGCTCCGGGACAGGGCCTCGGTAATTCTGGTGGCCCCGAGATGGCCCCGATAGCCGTGGTTCCCACTTCTTTTGCAGCTAGCGTTGGACGCTCCTCTTCCTCTGGGGATGCAACCAGATCTCTTGTCTCAGGAGCAGGGATCTCTTTTACACCCCAATCTCCAGTCCCTCAATCTGATGGCCTGGCTGCTGAAAGGGTAGTCCTGGCACCCTTCCTACTGCCTAGGGAAGTGGAGGACGTGGTCTTGGCCTCTAGGAGGCAGTCCACCCGAACGTCTTATGCTCTTAAGTGGCATAGATTCTCTACCTGGAGTATTCAACACAACGAGAATCCTTTCTCATGCCTGGTACCAGTGGTGCTGCAATATTTGCTTCACCTGTCCAACCTAGGCCTTAAGTCCAATTCTGTTAGAGTCCATCTTACTGCTCTTTCAGCACACCACTCACCAGTGGAGGGTCAGTCTCTTTCCAGCCATCCTTTGGTGGCTCGCTTCCTCAGAGGCCTGCTTTTGCTTAAGCCTCCAGTGCGTCCACCTGCCCCTTAATGGGATTTAAATGTGGTCTTGCAACGGCTTACTTGCCTACCATTTGAACCTATGGCTACTTGCCCTCTATGTTTTCTCTCCTGGAAAGCGTTGTTTCTGGTAGCCCTTACCTCAGCAAGGCGAGTGAGTGAGCTTCAGGCCCTAGTATCAGATCCGCCATATACTAGGTTCTATAGGAACAGAGTAGTCTTACGGACTCACCCTAAGTTCCTTCCGAAGGTTTTCTCTTCCTTCCACCTCAATCAAGAGGTGGTTCTTCCAACTTTCTTTCCCAGGCCTCATGCCAGCCGGGCTGAGATGGTCTTGCATACCCTGGACTGTAGGAGGGCGTTGTCCTTCTACCTTGACCGTACGCGGGAGCACCGGAGGGCTGTTCAGCTCTTCGTCTCTTTTGACCCCAATAAGTTGGGGTTGACTGTCTCCAAGCATACTTTGTCCATATGGGTAGCCGACTGTATCGCCTGGGCTTACAGGGCAGCCGGCCTGTCTTTGCAGGGTTGAGTTACGGCTCACCGTGTCAGGGCGAAGGCTGCGTCGGTGGCTCATCTCCGCTCTGTTCTGTTGGCAGACATCTGCCGGGCCGCTACTTGGTCTTCAAGCCAGACTTTTGCGGCCCACTACTGCCTTGAGAGGGAGTCCCGCAGGGACAGTGCTTTCGAGCAGGCGGTACTCCATAATCTCTTTGGGGTTTAGGCAACTCCTACCCTCCGGTCCTGGTGTTGGGCTATTGTTCGGGTGTGTTATCAGAGAAGATTCTTTTCTTGCATGCTGAGGCTCTAGAGGGAGCTCATTTTTCAGCTTTGGGTCTCCGGTAGCCTTAAGCTGGGGAGTCCCATATGTGAGGACTGACTTCCTGCTTGGTCCTGGAGAAAGAGTAGTTACTCACCTGTAACAGGTGTTCTCCAGGAGCAGCAGGAATCAGTCCTCACAACTCTCCCTCCTCCCCTTGGAGTTGCGGTCATATGCTTTATTTTGTTTTTTTGCTGTCTTTTAGCTATGTCATCAGACTGAGCAAGATGGCACCCTTGGGCGGGAAGGGGACCGCGCATGCGCGCTGCATTCCCAAAGGTTTTCTTTGAAAGCTGGGGAAATGCTCCGCACGGGGGCTGCGTCGGCGCTGACGTCACCCATATGTGAGGACTGATTCCTGCTGCTCCTGGAGAACACCTGTTACAGGTGAGTAACTACTCTTAAAGGCATGGCTTCTAGGCCACTGTTATTTCCATAAGGAACTGTCCTTACAGACACTTGTGGGCTGTGGTGTCATTTTGATGTCTCCACACATACAGTACTAAGAAGAGCATGAGTTATGTGTAGAACATATGTGCATAAAAAATGGGACGTCCAGGGAAAATCATGCAGAAAAACATGGGGGAATGTTTGTTTTGGCCTGAATATAGAAACATAGACATCCCCTATGTTGAAGTCTGCGCTGGCATCCACATAGACATCCCTGCTACAAAATCTTGGGGTGGGGACATTTATCACATGCTAGTTTGCATACAGAAACATCCATTGGAGTGGCAAAATGAAAATATGCACCCTCATTCCTTGTCAGTGCTCTTTTTAAAATCCTAACTCTTACACACTAAGCCCTCCATAATAAAGCACCGTTGTACTTATCTTCCTCTATTATTCCATACATACCACAACACTGCCTAAGATCCTTACTAGATAACCGGTTAGTCCTCCCCTCTCCTACAAAGGTCAAACATGAAATCTACATATCGCTGTACATTCTTTTATCTGGCCCCAGACCTTTGGAACTTTTTCCCTGCTCCTTTTCGCCTTGAAGTCTCCTTTGCCCAATTCAAACGCCTCTTGAAGATATATCTTTTTACAAAAGCCTTTGGAATAGATCCACCCTCATGAACTTTCTATGAACTACAGTTCAGAATACAGACATATGTATATCTTATAGAGTTTGTCCCCCTTCTCTGCTGCCTTGCTCTCCTCTTTTCTGTCTGACTCTGGAGTTCCCCCTCTTCCTCTAGTTGTATTTTGTTGTTCTTTTATGTATTTGATTTTAATTGTCTATCAAGACTAAATAAACCATAAACCATTATCAACATGGTTATGAGTATTTCCAGGAACAAGCAGGAATGTAGTCTTCACATATGGGTGACGGTACCGACAGAGCCTGTGCAGGAATGCTCCCCAGCGTCCAATAGGAAAGCTTATGGGAGCATCCCACTGCGCCTGCGCTGCTGCCTTCCCACCATTGTGACTCTACCTCCTCAGTTCTTCATTTTCCGCGGAGCCAACAGGAAGCAAATCCTGTCACTGCAGAAAATTTCTTCTTCTTCTTTATTATTTTTTGTGGTTGCATCTGCCTTCCCATCGATACTGGAACCGATCTCTTTGATTCTATTTCTTTCTTTCTAAAAAAAACAAAAAACAAAAAAAACTTTAGTTCTTTCAGGTGCATTGGCGTCATCTTAGGCCTAGGCCTTCCATCCAGTCTACTGACACAATGAAAAAATCAACCAGTGGTTTTAATAAATGTTCCAAGTGTGGTAGCACTACGAGTGATATCCATGACTGCTGTCTTAAATGCCTTGGCCCAGATCACCAACCATCTGAATGTCCCCTATGCAAGAAGATGACAAAGAGAGACCTACAGAACTGGGCTGCGAAACTCAGCTTCCTATTTGCCTCAGATGCTGTTTCACTCGCTTCGACGTCATCGAGGGCATCGTCTTCCTCACATGGATCTCAGGTATCAAAACACAAGACAGGCCGTCCTCCCAAGGGTTAATCTCTATCTAAACATAGAAATGCCTCGAGCATTGCCCTGGAGTTGAATTGACTGGCCAAACTACCCCGGCGGGAGGACCTCCTCTTCAAAGCCGCAAAAGGGGTCCAAGATGCTTCCAAGGCCTCCACTTCAGGAGAGCTCCTGGTTCCATGCTCTGGAACAGTAGTCCATGCTTCCGGTACTGATACCCAGGCATCGGCAAGCTCTATAGATCAGCGTATGCTGGCCATTGAGCAGAGTCTAGTGGCTCTGTTAGCAGCATCAGTACTGGTCAGGTCATTACCGGCAGAATCGTCGGTACCGGTACCATCAACGATGCCCATGCAGTCTGCATTGGGCTTCATGCTGCTTGGCATACTCCCGCCCATTCCGGCCCTTGAGTCCGTTCCTGGTTCTGAGGTACTGGTACGGGAAGTCTCTCGAGCTGATACTGATTTTGATTGGTACCGGCCCTTGCAAGAACAGGAGCATGGCTCCTGTCGATACTTTGATTCTACCGATTCTGATTCTTTGGATAATGAATCGATTAGTACCCGAGAGATGTGAAGTCTTCTGGAGGAACTCTCACTGTCGCCGCAACAGCGCATGTTCCCTCCCGAAGATATGTCTTTCCAAGAGTTTATCAAGGATATGGCAAGAGGTCTGTCCATTACTTCTACATCAGAGAAAGAACCCGGAGCAGAGGAGTTGGACATTCTCCAATACCCTACAGCTCCAAAAGAGGCGGCTACTCTGCCTATTCACCATATACTCCAGGATCTTATGCTATGGATGTGGGAAACGCCCCTCACCATTTCTCCCCATACTCAATGACTTGATACCATGTATCGAGTACCGGAAAGCCCTGGATTCCAGAAAATGCAGCTTTCACCCCACTCAATGATAGTGGAATAGGCTATGTGTTGAATTAAAAGTTCTAATACACACTCCTCCAATCTCCTGGACAGGGAACAGAGAACCCTTGATGCCTTTGGGTGTCGATGTTTTCAAGCCTCCATGCTTTCAGCCTGGATAAGTTCATACATACTCTTCATGGGTATGTTCCTTAGGGAGGTAATTAGGGATCTGGAATCAATGTCTCCTCTTCTCCAGGATGATAAGAGGACAGACTATCTTACATTAGTCAAACATGCCCAAAATGTTTCCAGATTTGTCAACAGGGCAATCTTTGAGTGTTTTGAATGCACTAGCAGAGCAATTTCTATCTGTATAGGTACACATAAGATTGCATGGCTCCAGGCATCAGACCTTGAACAATGGGTTCAAGATAAGCTGGGTAATATTCCCTGTACTGGTGAGAACCTGTTTGAAAAGTATTGGCAAGATAAGTCCTCTCAGTTAGGATCTGAGAATACTACCCTCAATAGGCTTTCCAAAGCTACTGCCAACCCTGCCAAGAAGAAAGCAGCTGCAAAGAAGCCTTTCTATGGTTAGAAGAAGAAATTTTACCTTTCTTACCCCCCAGCTTCTCAATACCAACCTCAGGGTACCCAGAGGAAGCAACAGCCTCCTAAGCAGCAGAAGAAGCCAAAGGCTCCTAAACCCTAACCAGCTGTGCAGACCCAATCTGCGCCTAGTTTTTGACTTCTTCTTAGAGAACATAGCCACCCTGCTTCTGGAGAACCCCCGCCCCCCTCCACATAGCAGGTAAACTTTGCCATTATGCCCACAGGTGGCATTTTATCACTTCAGATAGTGGACACTAACCATAGTGTGAGAAGGGTACAAGCTTCATCTACAAAGCACACCCCCCCCCCCCACACACACACTCTAGTGTGAGAATATCATTCTCAGCCCCATTAACTGCTCTCCTGTTGCAAGAGATCACCTCTCTTTTATTAGTGTGCCATAGAAGAGGTTTCAATATCCCAACAGCGGATGGGGTTCTATTCTCCTTACTTTCTCATACCAAAGAAATACAGAGGGTTGTCACCCAGCAGACCTGGTTGAGAGAAGGGAAAGTGTTTTAAATGAAGGAAAAAGTGCATGTAAGCCGCAATATCTGGAGGAACCAGGTAGAGGGAGCCAGAGAGACTCCAGAGCCACTATAGAACCACGCCCCACTGAGCATGATGTAATGCCAGCCAGCTTCCAATCCAGGTGCACAGAGGAACTTCTTAAGGAGGCTCTGGAAGACAGGAGAGGGAGCAGAGGCAGCAGAGGGAGCAGAGGTGGCAAGGGCAGCAAGAGCGGCGGTGACAAGACCGGTAGTGGCAAGAGAGGAAGTGGCAGCAGATGGAAAGGCAGCTGTGAAGACAGTTGGAGTGACGGCGGGAGAGGAAACAGCAAGAGTAAATGCAGCAGGACGGTGTACAGCTGGAAGCAAGGCAAGACAGAAGGAAGGTTGGAATGCAAACCTGAATATTCCCTTGCCAAAAGATCACCTAAAGGGAAAGGTGATGGTCTGAGAGCTAAGGAGGAACCGGAGGAGGTTTCAGCTCCTAGAGAGATAAAAGCTGTTTGTCCAGAGTGGTCAAGGCATTACTGCAGTTGTTGTCCAGAATCCACAGGGTCACAGCAGGAAGCCCTAAGACGTGCTAAACAGGCCAGCCAAAGGAGAGACTGGTATAGGCCTCAACCTTCGCTGGAGTCCAAGAGGCCAAGCTCCCTAGGTAAAGCTTTTATTGAATCAAGATATAGAAAAAGCTTGTATGATAAGAAAGGCTTGGATAATAGATGTTTGTATAAGACTGCCACAAAAGCTCCAAGGGGAGAGAACTTTCCTCCATGTAGAATAGCACGAAGCCGACGCCCTAAGAATAATCCAGAACATTGGGCTGTGCTGGAAAAGCTATACAGAGAGCCTGAGTATAGGATACCTGAACCCAGGGACTCAGAGTCCGAGGTGTCCACCTACGAGCAAATGCAAGTGGACCTGGCCAGTGAGGCTTCGGATAACGAAATGGATTGCACATATTGTACTAGTGGAAGCCTGGAGTCTGTGCCAGACTTGTATGCTGCATGAATTATTGCCTAGAATATTGTTTGAATGAAGCCCAGCACTAATGTGAAGATAACAGTGTTTCTTTAAGTTTTTTGTTTCACTTTTCTTACCTGAATGAAGGACTTTTGCGTTTGTTGTTAACCAATCCTTTGGACCCTAGCGTAAAAGGAAATAAACCGCCTTTATTTTTCCCACCACTCGTGCATATGTTTCTTTGAAGATTAGGACCAGGAAACAAATGAGGCCAAAAGTGAAGTAGGCCGCAGGATTACTGGCCAATCTTCTCCCCATAATTTTTATGTCCGAGCGCTGCTTATACGCCAGGGCGGTGCTCGCGACAGGGTGCAGACCCATCTTAGACCTCAGGAACCTAAACAAGTTTCTAGTCTGAGAGAAATTCAAAATGGTCTCACTAGGAACCCTTCTACCTTATCTCCAGAGTCAGGACTGGCTGTGTTCTCTAGATCTAAAAGAAGCATATACTCATATCCTCATTCATCCAGAACACAAGAGGTTTCGAACGCTTCATCTTCCAGGGAAATCACTATCAATACAGAGTCTTTCCCTTCAAACTCGCCTCTGCCCCAAGAGTCTTCACAAAGTGTATGGCAGTCGTAGTTGCATATCTAAGGACTTTCGGAATATTCGTCTTCCCTTACTTAGACGACTGGCTAATAAGGGCAGCCACTTCACAGAAGGTTCATCTAACCCTCCTTCATACAATGCAGGTACTGCAGAATCTGGGATTCGTGATAAATCCTCCAAAATCCCATCTAGTTTCCACTCAAACACTAGAATTCATAGGAGCTCTTCTAGACACTCGACGATCAAGGGCATTTTTACCCCAGGACTGTTGTACTCGACTAGTGCAGCTAGCATCTCAAGTAAGGCTCAGAGATAATCTCTCAGCCAGAGAGATCCTGCAACTTCTAGGCCATATGGCCTCCACAGTGCATATAGTTCCATATGCCCATCTACACATGCGGACAGCTCAATGGACTCTTGCCTCCCAGTGGAAGCAGGTCTCCGAAGCCCTCAGGGACCAGATCCAAGTCACAGACAGTCTTATCGACTCCCTTCTGTGGTGTTCTACCCCAGGAAATCTTCTTGTAGGGTCATCTTTTTAGATGCCTCCACATCAATGCGTCCTGACAACAGATGCCACCAAACTGGGCTGAGGTGCCCACTTGGACTCTCTCTCCACTTAGGGCCACTGTACGGAGCAGGAGTCGCAGCTCCAGATACATTTACTGGAGCTTCGTGCTATCTTCAATGCCCTAAAAGTGTTTCAACAACAACTATAGGGCCACAGAGGTCTCGTCCAGACGGACAATCAGGCAGCTATGTTCTATGTGAACAAGCAGGTTGGAATGGGCTCTTGGGCCCTTTGCAAGAAAGCTCTCCATCTTTGGTCCTTTGCCATTGCTCATCGAATACACCTCCAAGCAGTGTATCTGCCAGGACAGCAAAATGTCTTAGCAGATAGGTTGAGTTGGATCCTCTTTCTGCACTAATGGTCCCTCCATCAGGAGACAATCTCCTACATCTTTCAGACCTGGGGAATTCTGGAGATAGACCTTTTTGCCCCTCCGCAAAATGCAAAACTACCTCATTTTTGCACCAGAACCCCGATGTCCAGCCTCCAACAAGAGAGGAATTCCTGTATGCCTTTCCTCCCATACCCCTGATTCCCAAAATGTTTTTCAAGCTTCAAGCAGACAGGGGCCACATGATCCTCATAGCCCTATGCTGGCCACTTCAACCATGATTTCCTCTCCTACTACGTCTGTCCCAGACTCGTCCCCTAAGTATCGGGTCAGCTTCTGATCTCCTCTCACAGGAAGAAGGGACACTACTCCATCCCAATCTGCAGTCTCTCATGGCTTGGCTGCTGAGAGTGTAGTTTTGCAAGATCTTAATCTTCCTCAAAAAGTAAAGCAGATCTTGCTAGCCTCAAGGAAACCATCCACCAGATATTCCTATGACTTCAAGTAGCATAGGTTCTCCACTTGATGTTCCCAGAAGGATCTTAATCCCTTCTCAGCTCCTGTTGAAGCTCTCCTTCAGTATCTCCTTCATCTTTCATCCTCTGGTCTCAAGACAGACTCGGTGAGGGTTCACCTCACTGCACTTGCTGCTTCTCACCATCCCTTGGATGGGCAGCCTATCACCTCACAACCGCTTGTGATGTGTTTCATGAGAGGGTTCTTATTGACCAAGCCTCCCATCAGGCCACCACTGGTGGCATGGGATCTTAATGTCATGTTAGGACAGCTCCTTAAGCCACCTTTTGAACCTTTAGCCACAACCTCACTAAGGTTTCTCTCTTGGAAGGTCATCTTCCTTGTTGCACTCGCTTCAGCTAGACACATCAGTGAGCTTCAGGTGTCGGTGGCAGACCCGCCTTATACCATGATAAGGTGGTCCTTCGGACTCACCTCCATTTCATGCCAAAGGTGGTGTCTCCTTTCCATCTCGATCAATTAGTTTACCTTCCTGTCTTTTTTCCCTAGACTGCATTCCTCTAGGGCAGAGGCAACTGTCCATACCCTTGACTGTAAACGGGCCTTAGCATTCTACCTTCAAAAGACAGATGAGCACCGTAAAGGCTCTGTTATTCATCTCCTTTGATCCCGTCACTTGGGGTTGCCAGTATCCAAATGTACCCTTTCTAAATGGATAACAGATTGCATTTCATTTGCTTATCATAAGGCAGGACTATCCCTTGAAGGTCATGTCACTGCCCATAATGTTCGTGCCATGGCTGCCTCAACGGCAAACCTACGTTCTGTTGCCATTGACAAATTTGCTAAGTAGCCACATGGTCTTTGGTACATACCTTTGCTGCTCATTACTGTCTTGGCAAGGATTCACCGGGATGCCGTGTTTGGTCGGGCTGTACTCCAGCACCTCTTTCAGACTTAGGGAAACTCAAACCCTCTGTCCCGGAATTTTTTGATGCCAGACATCCATGAAGGATCCATGCCCTCTTGAGGCCTACTCTGAGGCAATTTACCGATTCTGGGGGCATTTATCTGGCATCTGGGGGCTAGGGAGTCCCATATGTGAAGACTACATTCCTGCTTGTTCCTGGAAGTAGCGTAGTTACTCACCTGTAACGTGATCTCCAGGAAAAGCACAAATTTAGTCTTCACAACTCACCCTCTTCCCCTAGGAGTTGTAGGGTTTCTCTCTCTCTCTCTATTCTCTCCTTTTATCTCAGCTACAAACTCAACTGAGGAGGGAGAGTCACAAAGGCGGGAAGGCAGCAGTGCAGGTACAGTGGGATGCTCCCAAAGGTTTTCCTATTGGACGCTGGGGAGTGTTCCCGTGCGGGTTCCGTCTGTACCAATATGTGAAGACTATATTCCTGCTATTCCTGGAGAGCACATGGTACAGGTGAGTAACTACACTGTACTATCTCCTCCACACCCTCCAGATGTTTGGCTAGCAAAGCAAGCAATTTTCTGATGCTTGGAGCAGGTACAAACTCTGACACATGGCTTGAGGCAAGCAGGGTGTTTTTGAAATCAAGCAAAGGCATCCAAATTCTTGGGAATGTCCCAGACATGCTACACCATGCTTCTGTTCTGATTTGGATGTTCCTTATCGGTCCTACAGTTCAGTCCTCCACCACTGGGTAGTGCACCTCCTCCTGCAACATGGAGACTGGACAAGTCAAACTTGTGACATCACCGGGTATATCCTGCTGGTCTTCTCCCATGATCCCCCAGTGTGTCCAGTCTCCATGCAGCATGAGGACGTAGTGAGCCTAGGTGCTGGGCTCACTTGAGAAGCAGTTTAGGAGCAGTTAGTCAGGATTTGATTTACCTTGCATTTCTTTTGCCCTCCTTTAGGTGTAATCCTGTAAATTGTATTCATTTTCATTTTCATTTAATTTAATTTCATTTACTTTTACTTTATTTATTTTCACCTAGTCTGCCTTAGTGTAAAGGGGGGTTCTGTCCCTTTTCAAAGTTCACGCTGCCAGCTAGCCTCTCTGCTTGGGATTCTTCGGTCTCTGTGCCCGGTGATGATCTCTCCCCCAGGACTGTACGGGGGAGAGCTCTGTGGAACACCTGCATTTTGGCAGTGTCCATGCGGCAGATTCCCATCGCGGCGGGAGCCTCAGGCCGTTCGAGGTTCTTTAGCCGGTGGGCCGGGGCTCGCAGCGTCTGCTACTTCTGGTGGCGCGAGGCAGCAGCGTGTCTGGACAGCTCTTCACCCCGCAGCTACAGCGGGGTAACTGCTGCATCCCGACGCCACAAGGGAGTCTCTCAAGTCCGCATGGAGGGGCTCTGAGCTCTTGCCGCCTCTGGTGTCTGGCGCCAAACGGGCCTGCTTCGGATTGGCGCTATTTTCTCGGCAGGGCTGAGGCCTTGTGGCGGAGAGCGGAGCAGCCCCGCGTTTGAGCAGACGACGCTGTTCCACGCGGCTACACCCAGATAAGGACTTCCTTTTGCTGTTACTTTTAATTTTAATTCTAATTTTAATTTCCTTTTAATTTTAATTTCCTTTTAATTTCATGATAGTATATAGTTCTTTGAATGCAATGTGATTGGTTTGGGTTTTACTTCTTGGGGGGTGCCTTTACCTTTGTCTGCATTCTGGCAGTTAGCGACGTCTGTCAGCAGCAGGTTTCCGTGCTAGGATTTGGCCATTCAGGGTCATCGGCGGCAAAACTACCTACAAATTGAGCCCTTTCTGAAATTGTCATTTACATAAGGATGCTATTTCCATGTTTATACGCTTGGAAATTGTGCAGACAGCCTCTAAATGTCGTTATGCCATCTGCAAATTTGATCGCCATGCTTGCTGATCTCTTTTCCAGATCATTTCAGTGCAGTAGATGTTACCAGATGCCAGTTCCAGTGCAGATCCCGAGACATTCCACTATTTACGGGTCTCCTGTGAGAAAACTGGCCATTTAGTCCTATTGTGTTCCTGTTTTTGATCCATTTCCCATTCTATAATAGCACATCATCTCCTTCCTCAGGAGAAGTTCATAAGGGGCTTTGTCAAGTACCTTCTAAAACATACAGATACATATAATTTGGCTTAATCACATGTTTATTAACCCTTTGAAAAGACAGCTTGGTGCTGCTTTTCAGAACAAGTTCTATCATTTAACTGGCACTGAACTCAGATTCATTGGTCTGCAGTTTCCAAGATCGCCTTTGAAGCTCTTTAAAAAAAAAACAAAAAAAAACCCCCAATTAGTGTTACATTAGTAACTCTTCAATCTTTAGAGATCATTAATACTAATGTTATGATTGAGCCTGGCTGATATTATGAATGATCACTATTAGACAAAAATTAGCTAGGTTAAGACACTTTGATTTGGTTTTCTGCACTATGTTATCAGAGCGCAGCTTGCCCATTTGGCGGGAACACTGCCCATCTGGGCCATCTGGGGAAAGGCCCCTGCTGGGGATCGTGAGAAGTGTTGCTGGATGGCACAGTCCGGGGCTTAGTGTTCCAGGATCCTGGAAGGGTTGATAGCGGCAGTCAGGCCTCCCTGTCTTTGCTATGACGGTCACCTAGGTTCAAGCGTCCTGTGTTTTGGGTGACAGGAGTGGGACACCTGAACATGTGGTGCTGGATGTTGGATAGGCTCATACTTCTTAGGTGCACTCTCCTTGAGTGCGTCTGCATGTCCGTGTTCCGTCTGTGATCTCATGCTCAGGTGATTGTTGCAGCAATGACAGAGATCGCTTGGGATATCGTGAGCGGGGTTGTCATGGGGTTGCATGGGGTTGCCAATGCAAGACGGGGCCATCCTGAGGAGTTTGGGCCTCAGTCATCAGCTTTCCCTTCGGTGGCCCGGCTGTCCAGGAGGCACCCCTCCAGATCCGCCGGTCCAGTTCTTCTCTGCCTCTTCTCAATGTGGGCAGGGGGGCTGGCAGATCTGGAAATTCACGTCCATTGCACGTTCTACTGTTTTACCTCTGCCTTGGGGTTCTGAGGTCATATATTCCCAATCATTTGTTTGGTGGGGTGCTGCTGTCTGTTGTGCAAGACAAGGTGGTCCACAGTCGGAGGCTGTCGTCTATTCCCCTTACCCCTGAAGGTGCTCACAATTTAAGTTTTTTGTACCTGCAGAGGTGTATGTTTTTAAAGGCTAGCAGGCGCACCTGTGGGACCAGAATCCTCGGTTCTTCCGTCCTTCCATTGTGCGCGTGTGGGGTTTACTCCCTTGGTCGGCTAGCAACTTGCTTCACCCATTGCGCCTTCCCTTTCCTCAAGGCATCGTTGCGTCCCACTTCTTCGTGGGGGCTCGCCGCAGGGCCTGGAGTTATGCTCAGCCGGTTCCAGCCAGGGCTGAGTCCTTGGGGGGAGGCTCCGATCCTAACGATACAGGGAGTGCTGGGATCTGTTCAACCAGGTTCCTTCGGGCCCAGCGTACGTCGTCTTTTGCTGGCCGGTTTAGGTCTTCGGGTCGTGGCGGTGCTCCGAGAAGACCAGTAGGCTGCACAGTGTTTGTCTTGGAGCAAGCGCGGGATATCTGTAGGTTCATATTCAAAGCCGTCCGGTTACATGTCCCTCAATTTTGGAATGCTGTACTAGTAGGCATACTTCATATGCTGGGCTTACAAGTTGGCTTCCGCGCTGCTCGGCATCAGCCAAGGTGACTGCCGGTTTAGGCTGTGGATGTGGAGTCAGCCTGGAGGAGGGGCCTTGCGTTCTCTGGACAATGCCCTGTTCGGTTGTGTGCCTTGTGGCCCTTATGGAGTTGTAAAAAGGAAAAAAAAAAAAAAAGAATAATCAAACAGGAAAGCCTTCCTAATTGTCCCCACTTCTTTTTTATAAAGTTCTGTCCCTTTCTTCCGGGAGCTTGGCCGGAGCGTGGTTAGACTCAGCTACATTTTGGGGATCCTTTATGTACAAGGCGTTTTAGTGTACGCAGCACGCCCAGTGTTCCATCGTCTGACTGGAACGGTACGCGGTACGTCAGCCATGGCAGGCGTTCGTGGACACGGTAGCGGATCGAGCGCTGTAGGTACTGTCTGAGATCTCCGGGATGGTGGCCTATTTCGATCGGCAGGGTGGAGTCGGTCGGGTGGTCAGGGTGGCCCGAGCGAAGGGACAGGGACAGCGTGCGCGGTTGAAGCCTTGGCGGCCTGCGTTTCGGTGGGGACACTGTGGTGGCGAATGTCCTTAGCGGGGTCCGAGTGTTTGCCGGAGGAGTGAGATTGCATCAGGCGGTGTGCGCGCCGCATGTGCTCAGATGCGGTCAGCCCATATTGGACCTCATGGCGACCTGTCAGTCTGCGGTGACGGGTCGATGTTTAGCAGAGGACATATGAGGCTACTGGATAGCGTCGACGCATTGGTACGGGGCCGTGGCCCGGTCCATTCTATGCCTTTCAGAGGTCATAGTGAAAATGGCCGACTGGGTCTGGTTGCTAAGATATGTGCTCTTCATTAGTCAGTGGGGACCATTACCAGTGTATTCTGCAACATTTGCGTGAGCTTGCATAATCTTTACTTGCAACCAATCAAAATAACTGTCCAAAACCAGTTGATGCAGTCACTACTTAAATTTGCCTCGCTTGACAGTAAAAAAGAAAAAAAAAAAAAAAAAAAAAAAAAGACATATTATTTTTTATACCGATAGGTCACTCACAGCATATTTGGCGATTCCTCGTACTGGTGTTAATCATGCAGATAATTTCTGCTCTAGTTGTGGTGATGTGACTTTTACATCACAAAAATGGCATATGACTGTGGCGGTTCAGAAAGCCTACAATTTATATTTTGGCTGTAGAATAAAAGATCAGGATAAAAGCTAGGCGCCACACATATGCTGCAATACATGTGTAGCAGATCTCAGGCTGTGGATGGATGGGAAAAGACCATCAAAGTCTTTTGCGGTTCCAATGATCTGGAGAGGGCCCATGGATCACGTCGGCGATTGCTACTTCTGCATGGTTCCTCCAATTCCGGAGGGCATATCCAGGTGATGTAAGCGGTTGGCCTACTGGCATTGCATCGTGGGCGTGGCTACCAGAGTCTCCTTTCTTTTTTGTCACACCATGTAAGACTCCACATCTTCTGAAAACAACGCTGGACTCTGGGGCACTTGACACCCTCTTATATGCCCTTGGTGGATCACGCTTGGTTTATTGCAACTCATTGCTTAGCTGCATTCCACATTCTCAATTAAAAAGACTCCAACTGGTCCAGGACATAGCTGTAGAGCTACTTTGTGTTGCAAAGAATAAAGCCCTTAAGAGGTGTGACAAATAGGGTGTTTGACGCTGGTGGTTTTTTCCATTTCCCTCATTTTGCTTCCCACCTCTGTCTGGATGGACCTCGGTTCCGTTCTCCCTCGTGGAATCCGGCTGTGCCTGTCTAGTTGTCGGTTTGGGACTTACGCAAGAACACTTTGCTTGTAACCTGCGTTTCTTGGACCTTAGGTGAAGGTTCCGCCGCTTTCTGGGAGGTCTCTTCGCTGCCTGTCCCTCCGTGGAGGCGGGTTCTGCGGGAGGGAGAGCAGCGGTTGCTAACACTTGACACCCTGGTGGGGTCGAGAGCCAAGGGGGAGCTCAAGCGGATTTTTCAGGCGGAGCTCTGGTAGCCTTCTCAGTAGGTCTGTTTCTAGGGCGTTCAGTGTGTTTGCGATGGCGAGTTTGTCTTTCTGAAGCACTAGCGCTGCTTGGGGCAGAGTTCTGTGCTGTTTTCACCAGTGAAGAGGATCCAAGTGGGCTCTCGGTCGTGTCTTCCTGGTTGGCTTACCGCCTGTTGACGTGAGGAGCGGGCTGGGGTCGGTGCCTGCTCTGTTCGTTTAGGGGCCGAGCCGACTGGATAGGTCCCTCCCAATGATTACTGCTCTGGTACATCCCAGTGGTGGAGGACTGAACTGTAGGACCGATAAGGAAATGGAAATTACACTTACCTGGTAATTGATGTTCCTTGAGGGGAGTACAGTTCAGTCCTCATTCCCGCCCGGGGATGGATGTTTCAGACGCGAGGCGTCAGTTCCGAGTGTGCTTTCGGATCCTAGCGTCGGCAACGGGCTCTGATTGGCAGGTAATCGCGAGAGCAACCTTTTCTGCCTATACTCTTCCTTAGTTCTCCTTCCTTCTAGCTCTCTGTCTTCCGCTGTTTGGTGCGCAGGGGGACAGGGGCACGGAGGAGGGTGTTTTCGGCCTTTCTTTTTGGGGCCCTGTGATTTTAAAGTTGAAGTTTGAGCATAGCTTTGTATTTAGTACTTTAACTGGTTGTTTGTTTGCTCCTTTGAGTCTGCTTTGACAGTAGGTCACTGGGGGATCATGGGAGAAGACCAGCAGGATATACCCGGTGATGTCACAAGTTTGACTTGTCCAGTCTCCATGTTGCAGGAGGAGGTGCACTACCCAGTGGTGGAGGACTGAACTGTACTCCCTCAAGGAACATCAATTACCAGGTAAGTGTAATTTCCATTTTTCACACTGGGACATCTTTAAAACCGCTTCCTAAAATGACTCAGGGAACGTCTCCATGCTTCAGATGTCCAAAGCACAAATAGGGCTTCTAAAATAACCCCCAAGATTTGTGTGTATTCTCTTTAAGCATAATTCCCTATTAAAGGCATATTTTGTGGGGTAGAAGTACATGTATTTTATAAACCGTGTGGGCAGAGCAGTTAAAGATTGCCATATTCTGAATGTTACAAAGCAACGGCTTTATTTAGTTGCTGAAAAATTGGATATTTAAGGATGCATGTATTTTTTAGTGTATAGGTGGCCTGCAAATGTATTAGATGAAAAGTACACAGATTATTTTTTATTCTCTCCAACCCAACAGTTGTTGGAAATAAATTATACATAAAGAATTAAGAATTTCTCCAGGACCAAGCAGGAAGTCAGTCCTCACATATGGGTGACATCGACGTCGATGGAGCCCTTGCGGAGCATTTCCCCAGCTTTCCATGAAAGCCTTTGGGAATGCAGGCATGCATGCACGGTTCCCTTCCCGCCTAAAGGTGCCATCTTGCTCAGTCTCTCTTTTTCCGTGAAGCCTGTCGGATGTGTGTCCTAGTCCTCCCGGAAAATAGTTAGATTTTTTTGCGATTCCTTCACTATTTTTTCTCCGGTTCGACGCCGGTTCCCCTCCCGCCGGGTTCGGTACACCGGTATCGAGCCCGATCTTATTTTTTCGGTTTTTGCCCTTCGTGGCTGAATATTGCCGTTGCCCAGTTAGTTTTGCAGCAATTCAGGCAACCCACATATTCAATGCCAGAACTTGGATTTGGCCCTAGCATTGAATATACAGGTTTAAAGTTCAGTGCTGGTGACTAGCCACATTAGCAATGCTAGCTGCTGGCGCTGAATATATCAGTCCCACACATATATATCTCTATATCTCTATATAAATGTATAACTGGTTGTTTCTACATGTATGTGCTTCTCCTCCAACATAAATATGCTAGGAAAGATGTTCAAATTTTTATAGAATTAAACAAACAGATTTCTGTCCTCTTAGCCTGTGTTTCTTGTCCCTAGACATTATACCATCAATACTAGAACTTTCCAGCCATTCCAATTTTTATCGAAAAATGACTTAGCTGGATATTCGCTGTTACAGTGAGCTTTCTTTTCTTCATCAAAGAAAAGAGAAAAAAGAGGCTACATGATAGCCTAAAGAATTGAAATACCAACAGTAAGTCCTTTCCGGACTTCTATGCTCTCTGGTTGCCTCCTCACTGAATCAAAGGCTCTTCCTCCCCTCATTAATGGTGGATCAGAGGCCCTTCCCTCCCTCATTAACATCCTTTGTGAGGATTCATGGTTTCATTATGCTAGACTCCCAGTCAGTGCACTCCGGCTGTCCTTCCACAATCTTCCATTTTAACCCCCTCCTCAGGTAGGGTTGCCAACTGGCCAGTATTCAGCCAGCCTGGCTGTCTTTTATATGGCCAGACCAGCTGCCAGCAGAGAGCTAAAACTGGTGGTTGAAAAGCCATTTTTTTGCTCTGGCCACAGGACCAGGAGCAGCCAGAGTAGATAACCAGCTTTTCATCTCTCTCCTTGTCCCCCTCCCCCCCCCGCAGCCTCACCCTCTCCACTGATCCAGCAACAGCTCTTGCATCATACAGAGCCACAGCTGCGATAGAAATAATAATTTAAAATTAAACCAAAACTGGTGTGGTCCTTCAGCCTCTGCTTGGTACCCTTGCTGCTGCATCCCGCTCCCTCTAGCATAACTTCCTATTGAGGGTGGGACACAGCAGCAGGGGTAGCATAGCAGAGACCAGAAAGCTCCGTACCGGTTTTGGTTTTATTTTAAATTATTGTCGCTGTCACAGCCATGGCTCTAAGATGCAGGAGCCATGGCTGCCAAGGGAAGGAGAAGGTGGGAAGGGAGCTGACACAGGGCAAAGAAGGGGCAGGAAGGGAGATGACAGAGTAGGTAAGGAGGGGATTGGAAGGAACTTGACATGGGGGAAGGAGGGGGCTGGAGGGAGCTGAGAGAGAAGGGAAGGAGATGGCTGGAAGGGAGAAGATACAGGGAAAGAAGGGAGCTGACACAGGAGAGACGGTGGCAGGAAGGGAGCTGCCATCAGGGAGGAGATCGCTGGAAGGGAAAGGGAAGGGAGCTGACACAGGGGGAAGAAGGTGGCTGGAAGGGAGCAAACATGGGGGGAAGGATTGAGCTGTAAGGGAGCTGACACAGGAGGGGGATGGAAAGCAGCTGAAGGGGGGAGGGGGCTAGAAGGGAGCTGACATGGGGAAGAGGAGACTGGAAATAAGCTGACAGAGGGGGGAAGGAAGGGTGGAAGGGAACTGACATGGGGGGTGAGGAGGGGTCTGGAAGGGAGCTGACATAGGGGAAGGGAGATGGCTCGAAGGGAGGTGATTGGGAAGGAGGGAGCTGGAAGAGAGCTGATGGGGAGAGGAGGGGGTTAGAAGGGAGCTAACATAGGGGGAAATGAGATGGCTGGAAGGGAGCTGATGGGAGAATAACGGAGCTGGATGGGAGCTGACATGTGGGGAAGGAGATGGATAGAAGGGAGTTGACATGGGGGAAGGTGGGGGCTGGAAGGGAGCTGACAGCGGGGGTATAGGGGCAGGAAGGGAGCTGACATGGGGGGAAGGAAGTGGCAGGAAGGGACTTGACGGGGAGTAGGTGACAGGAAAGAAGCTGGCATGGGGAAGGTGGGGACTGGAAGGAAGCTGACATGGTGGGGAAGTGGGGGCTGGAAGGGAGCTGACATGGGGGAAGGAGATGGCTGGAAGGGAGATGACAGAGGGGGGAAGAAAGGAACTCAAAAGAGGCTGATGGGGGGAAGAAGGGACTGGAAGGGGGCTGAAAGAGGGGAGAAGGAGGTGACTGGAATGGAGCTGAAACGGGGAAGAAGTGGGCTCAAAGAGAGCTGACAGGGGAAGGTGGCTGGAATGGAGCTGACATTGGGAAGGAGTAAGCTCAAAGCGAGCTCATGGGGGAAGGAGGTGGATGGAAGAGAGCTGACACAGGTGGAAGGAGGGAGCTGGAAGGGAGCTGACGGGGGGAAGGAGGGTGTTAGAAGGGAGCTAACATTGGGGGAAACGAGATGGCTGGAAGGGAGCTTATGGGGAAATAAGGGGGCTGGATGCAAGCTGACATGGTGGGAAGGAGGTGGATGGAAGGGAGTTGACATAAGGGGTAGGTGGGGGCTGGAAGGGAGATGACAGCGGGAGAATAAGGAGGCAGGAAGGGAGCTGACTGGGGGGGAGGAAGTGGCAGGAAGGGAGTTGACACGGACTGGAAAGAAGTGGCAGGAAGGGACTTGATGGGGGGGGGGACGCAGGTGACAGGAAGGAAGCTGGCATGGGGAAGGTGGGGACTGGAAGGTAGAAGACATGGGGGAAGGAGGTGGCTGGAAGGAAGTTGACAGAGGGGGGATGGAGGGGACTGTAAGGCAGCTGACATGGTGGGGAAGTGGGGGTTGGATGGGATCTGACCTGGGGGGAAGGAGATAGCTGGAAGGGGAGATAACAGAGGGGGGAAGGAAGGAGCTTGAAGGTGCGGGGAAGAAGGGGGCTGAAAGAGGGGAGAAGGAGGTGGCTGAAAGGGAGCTGACATGGGGAAGGAGTGGACTCGAAGGGAGCTCACAGGGGAAGGAGGTGGATGGAATGGGGCTGACACAGGTGGAAGGAGTGGGTTGGAAGGGGGCTGACAAAGGAGGGGGCTGGAGGGGAGCTGACACTGTGGAAGGGAAGGGGCCTACAAGGGAGCTGACTTGGGGTGAGAAGCGGGATAAAAGGGAGCTGACATGGGGAAGGCTTGGGCTCGAAGGGACGTCATTGGGGAATGAGGTGGATGGAAGGGAGTTGACATGTGGGAAGGTGGGGGTGGAAGGGAGCTGACAGCAGGGATATGGGGCAGGAAGGGAGCTGACATGGGGGGAAGGAGATGGCAGAAATGAAGTTGACATGAGCTGGAAGGAAGTGGCAGGAAAGGACTTGACGGGGGAGTAGGTGACAGGAAGGAAGCTGGCATGGGGAAGGTGGGGAGTGGAAGGCAGAAGACCTGGGGGAAGGAGGTGGCTGGAAGGGAGCTGTCATGGTGGGGAAGTGGGGGCTGGAAAGGAGTTGACATGGGGGGAAGGAGATGGCTGGAAGGGAGGTGACAGAGGGGGGAAGGAAGGAACCTGAAGGAGGCTGATGAAGGGGGAAGAAGGGGCTGGAAGGGGGCTGAAAGAGGGGAGAAGGAGGTGGCTGGAAGGGAGCTGACATGGGGAAGACATGGGCTCAACGGGAAATGAAGGGGGTGGCTGGAAGGGAATTGACATGGGGAAGGAGTAGGTTCAAAGGGAGCTCATGGGGGAAGGAGGTGGAAGGAAGAGAGCTGACATAGGTGGATGGAGGGAGCTAGATGGGAGCCGACGGGGGGGGAGGAGGGGTTTAGAAGGGAGCTAACATGGGGGGAAATGAGATGGCTGGAAGGGAGCTTATGGGGAAATAAGGGGGCTGGATGTGAGCTGACATGGGGGGAAGGAGATGGCTGGAAGGGAGTTGACATGGGGGGAAGGAGATGGCTGGAAGGGAATTGACATGGGGGGAAGGAGGTGGCAGGAAGTAAGTTGACATGGGCTGGAGAGAAGTGGCAGGAAGGGACTTGACGGGGGGGGGGGGGGGGGGGGAGGGGAAGCTGGAGACAGGAATGAAGCTGGCATGGGGAAGGTAGGGACCGGAAGGGAGAAGACATGGGGGAAGGAGGTGGCTTGAAGGGAGCTGACAGAGGGGGGAAGGAGGGGACTGGAAGGGAGCTGACATGGTGGGAAGGAGATGGCTGGAAGGAAGGTGACAGGGGGAAGGAAGGAGCTCGAAGGAGGCTGATGGTGGGGGGAAGAAGGGGTTGGAAGGGGGCTGAAAGAGGGGAGAAGGAGGTGGCTGGAAATGAGCTGATACAGGGAAGAAGGGGGCTCAAAGGGAGCTGATGGGGGAAGGAGGTGGCTAGAAGGAAGCTAACATGGGGAAGGAATGGGCTTGAAGGGAGCTCACAGGGGAAGGAGGTGGATGGAATGGAGCTGACGCAGGCAGAAGGAGTGGGCTGGAAGGGGGCTGACAATGGGCTGACAAGAAGGGGACTGGAGGGGAACCGACACTGTGGAAGGGAAGGGGCTTACAAGGGATCTGACTTGGGGTGAGAAGAGGGATCTAAGGGAGCTGACATGGGGGAAGGATTGGGCTCGAAGGGACCTCATGGGGGAAGGAGGTGGATGGAAGGGAGCTGAAGAGGGGGGAAGGAGGGGGTTATAAGGGAGCTAACATGGGGGGAAATGAGATGACTGGAAGGGAGCTGATGGGGAAATAAAGGGGCTGGATGGGTGCTGACTTGAGGGGAAGGAGATAGCTGCAATGGTGATGACATGGGGGAAGAAGGTGGCAGGAAGGGAGCTGACATGGAGGATGGTTGAGGTTAGAAGGGAGCTGATATAGGAGGAAGGAGGTAGCTAGAAGGGAGCTGGCACAGAGGAGGAGATGGCTGGAAGGGAGCTGACAGAGGAGGGAAGGAGGGGGCTGGAATGGAGCTAACATGGGAAGGAGGGGGCTAGAATGGAACTGACACAGGGAGAAATGAGATGGCTGGAAGGGAGCTGACACAGCGGGGAGGAAGTGCCTGGTATGGAGAAGACATGGGGGAAGGATTGGGCTGCAAAGGAGCTGACACAGGAGGGGCCTGGACAGGAGATGAAATGGGGGAAGGAGAGGGCTAGAAGGCAACTGACTTGTGGAGGAGGGGGCTAGAAAGGAACTGACATGTGGGAAGGAGATGGCTAGAAGGGAGCTGACAAAGGGGGAAAGGAGGGGGCTGGAAGGGGGACTGGCATGGGGGAAAGGAGGGGCTGGAAGGGAACATAGGGAAGTGGGGGCTGGAAGGGAGCTTACATGGGGGGACATAGAGGGCTAAAAGGGAGCTGACATGGGGGAAGTAGATGGCTGGAAGGGAGCTGATGGGGAATGATAGGACAAGAAGGGAGCTGACATGGGGAATGAGATGTCTGTAAGGCAGCTGACATGGAGGTAAGGTGGGGGCAGGAGGTAGCTTATGGGGGGGGAGGAGATGGCTGTATGTGAGCTGACATGGGGATAGTGGTGGCTAGAAGGGAGCTGACATGAAGGAAGAAGATGGCTGGAAGGGAGCTGACAGAGGAGGTAAGGAGGGGCCTGGAAGGGAGCTGACAGGGGAGAGAGAATGTGGTGGCAAACAGTGAGTTGACATGGGGGTAAGGAGGGTGCTGGAAGGGATTTGACATGGAGGAAGGTAGGGGCTGGATGGGAGTTGTCATGGGGGAAGAATGTGGCTAGAAGGGAGCTGACATGGGAAAGGAGACGGCTGGAAGGGAGCTGATGGGGAGAGGATAGGGCTGAAAGGGAGCCTACATGGGTAAAGGAGATGTCTGAAAGGGAATTGACACAGGAGGAAGGAGGTGGCTGGAATGGATCGAACATGGGGGGAAGGATGGAGCTGCAAGGAGCTGACACAAGAGGGGGCTGGAAGGGAGATGAAATGGGGGAAGGAGGTGACTGGAAGGCAGTTGACATGGGGGAGGAGGGGCAAGAAGGGCACTGACACAGTGAAGGAAATGTCTGGAAGGGAGCTGACATGGGGGTGGTGGGGCTGAAGGGAGCTGACACGGTGAGGAAGGAGGGGGCAGGAAGGGATTTGACTTGTGGGAAGTGGGGGCTGGATGGGAGTGAATATGGGGGGAAGGATGGGGCTAGAATGGAGCTGACATGAGAAAGGTGTTGGCTGGAAGGGAGCTGATGGGGAAGGAGAGGGCTGGAAGGGAGCTATCAGAGGGGGGAAGGAGGGTACTAGAAGGGAGATGACATGGGGAAATGAAATGGCTGGAAGGGAGCTGAAGGGGGATTAAGAGGGCTGGAAGGGGGCTGACATGGGTGTAAGGAGGTGACTGGAAGGGACCTGACCAGTGATGGGGGGAAGCAGGTTGCAGGTAGGAAGCTGGTACGGGGAAGGTGTGGGCTGGAAGAGAGCTGACATTGGGGGAAAGGGAGCGGCTGGAAGGGAGATGTCAGAGGAGGGAAAGAGGGGGTTATAAGACAGCTGACACAGTAGAGGGGAAGGATGTGGCAGAAAGGGAGCTGACATGGCAGTAAGGAGGAGACTGGAAGGGAGCTGACATAGAAGGGAAGGAGATGGCTGGAAGGGAGCTGACAGAGGGGGAAGGAGGATGCTCTAAGGGAGATGACATGGTGGGAAATGAGATGGCTGAAAGGATGCTTAAGGGGGAAGAAGAGGGCTGGAAGGGAATTGACTTGGGGGAAGGTGGGAGCTGGAGGGACATAATATGAGGGGGAATAAGGAGGCAGGAAGGGATCTGACAAAGGCGAAAGGGGGCTCGAAGAGAGCTGGCAGAGGAGGGGAAGGAGGACTGGAAGGCAGCTGACATGGGGGAATGAGGGGGTTGAAAGGGAGCTGACATGGGGGGAAGGAGGTGGCAGGAAGGCAGCTGGCATGGACAGAGGAGGGGGCAGGAAGAGAGCTGATGGGAAAGGAGAAGGCTGGAGGGGAGCTGACAGGGGTGAAGGAGGGAGCAAAAAGGAGCTGGCATGGGGGAAGGAGATGGCTGGAAAGGAGCTGATAGAGGGGGGAAAGAGGGAGCTAGAAGGGAGCTGACATGGAGGAAGGTGGGGGCTAGAAGGAAGCTGATACAGGTAGATGGAGGGTGCTAGAAGGGAGCTGAAATGGGGGTGAAAGGAGATGGCTGGAATCGAGATAAAGGGGGAAGAAGGGGTGTGGAAGGGAACTGACAGAGGAGTGAAGGAGATATCTCAATGGGAGCTGAGAGAGAGAAGGAGGAGGGGGCTAGAAGGAAGCTGACACGGGAAAGAATATGGCTGGAAGGGTGCTGACATGGCGGAAGGGGATAGCTGGAAGGGAGTTGACAAAGGGAAAGGAGGGGGCTGTTAGGGCTTTGATAGAAGGGGGAAAAAGGTGGCTGGAAGGGAGCTGACATAGAGGGAAGGAGATGACGAAGGGAGCAGCATGGGGGGAAGGATGTGGCTGCAAGGGAGATGACAGAAGAGGGATATGGAAGGGAGATGAAATTGGAGAAAGCGGGGCTGGAAGGGAGCTGAAACAGGAAGGAGGGGGCTGGAAGGGAGTGGACATGGGGGAAGGAGAGAGGGTAGAAGGGAGCTGACATGGGAAGGAGGTGGCAGGAAGAGAGCTGGCATGGGGAATGTAGGGGGCTGGAAGGGAGCTGACATGGGAAGGTGTGGGATGAAAATGACTGGAAGGGAGCTAAAGGGGGAAGGAGGAGCTGGAAGGGAGTTGACAGGAGGGAAGGAGATGGCTGGAAGGGAGCTGAGACAGGAAGGAGATAGTTGGAAGTGAGCTTACGGGGGGGGGGGGGAGAGGAGGAGACTGTAATGGAGCTGACAGAGGGGGGAAGGAGATGGAAGGGATTTTACGGGGGGGGAGGAGGAGGCTGGAATGGAGCTGACGGGGGGAGGAAGATGCAGGAAGGGAGCTGATATGGAGGATGGTGGGGTCTGAATGGGAGCTGACACGGGGAAGGAGGGGGATAGAAGAGCTGACATGGGGCGAATGGAGATGTCTGGAAGTGAACTGAAGGGAGAAGTAGGGCTGGAAGGGAGCAAACAGAGGGGGGGGGGAATTAGAGGGCTAGGAAGGGAGCTGACACAGAGCAAGGAGGTGGCTGGAAGGGAGCTGACAAAGGGAGAAAGGAGAGGGCAGGAAGGGAGTTAACATGGAGGATGATGGGGACTGGAAGGGAGCTGATATGGGCGGAAGGAAGGACACAGGTGTGGGGGACGAGATGGCTGGAAGGGAGCTGACAGAGGGGGGCAAGGAGGGGGCTGGAAGGGACCTGACACTAGGGAAGGAGATGGTTTGAAGGGATCTGACAGAGGGGAGGAGGAGGCTTTAAGGGAGCTGACAGAGGGAGCAGGAAGAGAGCTGACATGGAGGATGGTGGGGTCTGGAAAGGAACTGACACATGGAGAAGGAAGGGGCTAGAAGGCAGCTGACATGGGGAAGGAGGGGGCTGGAAGGTAGCTGAAACGGGGAAAGGAGGGGGCTGAAAGGGAGCATACATGGGGGAAGGAGAGAGGGCAGAAGGGAGCTGACACGGGAAGGAGGTTGCAGGAAGGGAGCTGGCATGGGGGAAGGAGGGGGCTTCAAGAGAGCTGAAACGGGGCTGGAAGGAAGCTGACATGGGGGAGGGGAAGAATATGGCTGGAAGGGAGCTGAAGGGGGAAGTATGGGGTGGGAAAGGAGCTGACAAAGGGGGAAAAGGGGGGAGCATGAAGGGTGCTGGGGTCTGGAAGGTAGCTAACACAGATGGAAGGAGGGTGCTACTAACAAGCTCAAACATGTCAAAAGGAGATGGCTGGAAGGGAACTGACTGGAAGGAGGAAGGGGCTAAAAGAGAGCTAACATGGGGGAAAGTAGATGGCTGGAAGGGAGCTGAGGGTGGTAGGGGGTTGTAAGGGGCTGGACACAGGGGAGGAGATGGCTGGAAAGGAGCTAATGGGAAGGGGAGGGGTCTAGAGGGGAGCTGACAGAAGGGGGAAGGATGGAGGTGGAATGGAGCTGACATGGGTGATGGAGATGGCTTAATGGGAGCCAACAGAGGAAAAAAAGAGGGGGCTGGAAGGGAGCTAGCAAAGGGGGGGGGGAAGGAGAGGCTGGAAGGGAGCTGAGGGGGGAAGGAGACTGGAAGGGAGCTGACACAGGAAGGAGGTGCCTGGAAGGGTGGTGACATTGGGGGGGGGGGGGATGGCTGGAAGGTAGCTGACACAGGGGAAGGAGATGGTTGGAAGGGAGCTTACAAGGGGGGAGGAGGAAGCAGGAAGGGAATTGACATTGAGGATGGTGTGGTCTGAATGGGAGCTGACAACAGGGGGAAAGAGAGGGATAGAAGTGAGCTGACATGGGGGAATGGGGATGGCTGGAAGTGAACTGAAGGGGGAAGTAGGGGGCTGGAATGGAGCTGACACAAGGGGAAGGAGTCGTACTAGAAAGGAGCTGACATGAGGGAAATGAGATGGCTGGATTTGAGCTGATGGGGGAATGAGGGGACTAGATGAGAGCTGATGGGAGAAGGAGATGGCTGGGAGGGAGTTGACATTGAGAAAAGGTGGGGGCTGGAAGGGAGCTGGCATTGGGGGTAATAAGTGAGCAGGAGGGGACCTGATATGGTGGGAAGGAGGTGACAGGAAGGGAGTTGACATGGGGTGGGAGGAGGAGGCAGGAAAAGAACTCACAGGGGGGGAGCAGGTAGCAGAGACGAAGATGGCACAGGGATGGTGGAGGTAGAACGGGAGCTGACATTGGGAGGAAGGAGGTGGATGGAAAGGAGTTGACGGGGGGGGGAGGAGAGGAATTTAAGTGAGCCGACATGGTGAGGTGAGAGCTGGAGGGGTGGTGACACATGGGGAAGAATATGGCTGGAAGGAAGGTCACAGGGGAAGGCAGGGGCTGGAAGGGAGCTGACACAGGAGGAGGCTGGAAGGGAGCTATTGGGGGATGGGGAGGGGGCTGGAAGAGAGCTGACATGGGGGAAGGAGGGGGTTGGAAGGGAGCTGACATGGGAGAAGGAGATGGCTGGAAGGGACCTGACACAGGAGGGGCATGGAAAGGAGATTGGATTGGGGAAAGGGGGGTACTGTAGGCAGCTGTCATGTTGAGGAAGTGACTAGAAGGGAGTTGGCATGGGGGAAGGACATGGCTGAAAAGGCAGCTCTCACAGGGGGAGGGGGGCTCAAAGGGAGCTGACAAGGGGGAAGGAGTTGGCTGGAAGGGAGCTGATTCAAGGGGACGGGGGTCTTGAAGGGAGCTGATGTGGGGAAGGGAGATGGTTCGAAGGGAGCTGATGGATTAGGAGGGGACTAGAAGGGAGCTGATGGGGAGAAGGAGGTGGCTGGAAGGGAACTGACAGAGGGGGGAAGGAAGAGGCTGAAGGGAGCTGACAGAAGGGGGAAGGAAGGAGCAGGAAGAGAGCTGACATGGAGGATGGTGGGGTCTGGAAAGGAGCTGACACATGGGGAAGGAGGGGGCTGGAAAGGAGCTGACACATGGGGAAGGAGGGGGCTGGAAAGGAGCTGACATGGGGAAGGAGGGGGCTGGAAGGAAGCTGAAACGGGGAGGGGCTGAAAGGGAGCATATGTGGGGGAGGAGAGAGGGTAGAAGGGAGCTGACACAGGGGAAGGAGGTGGCAAGAAGGGTGCTGGCATGGGGGAAGGAGGGGGCTTGAAGAGAGCTGAAACGGGAAGGAGGGGGTGGGAAGGGAGCTGACAGGGGGAAAGGAGGGAGCATGAAGGATGATGCGGTCTGGAAGGGAGCTGACACAGGTGGAAGGAGGATGCTACTAATGAGCTCAAATTTGTTGAAAGCAGATGGCTGGAAGGGAACTGACTGGAAGGAGGAAGGGCTAGCAGGGAGCTGACATGGGGGAAAGTAGATGGCTGGAAGGGAGCTGAGGGGGAGGATGGGTCTAGAGGGGAGCTGACAGAGGGGGAAGGATGGAGGTGGAATGGAGCTGACATGGGGATGGAGATAGCTTGATGGGAGCTGACAAGAAAAAAGAAGGGGGCTGGAAGGGAGCTGACAGAGGGGGGAAGGAGGGGCTTGAAGGGAGTAGACAGATGGGGGAAGGGGATGACTGGAAGGCAGCTGACACGGGGGAAGGAGGTGGCTGGAAGGGTGCTGACATTGGGGGGGAGGAAATGGCTGGAAGGGTGCTGAAGGGGGAAGGAGGGGGCTGTAAGGGAGCTGAAGGGGAAGGAGGGGGCTGTAAGGGAGCTGAAGGGGGAAGGAGGGGGCTGGAAGGGAGTTGACAGGGGAAGGAGATGGCTGGAAGGTAGCTGACACAGGAAGGAGATGGTTAGAAGATAGCTTACAAGGGGGGAAGGCGGAGGCAGGAAGGGAGCTGACATTGAGGACGGTGTGGTCTGAATGGGAGTTGACACGGGGAAGGAGAGGGATAGAAGGGAGCTGACATGGGGGGAATGGAGATGGCTGGAAGTGAACTGAAGGGGGAAGTAGGGGGCTGGAAGGGAGCTGAGAAAGGGGAAGGAGGGGGCTAGAAGGGAGCTGACATGGGGAAATGAGATGGCTGGAAGGGAGCTGATGGAATGAGGGGGCTAGATGGGAGCTGACGTGAGAAGGAGATGGCTGGGAGGTAGCTGACATTGAGGAAAGGTGTCGGCTGGAAGGGAGCTGGCATTGGGGATAATAAGTGGGCAGGAGGGGAGCTGACATGGTGGCATTGAGGTGTCAGGAAGGGAGTTGACATGGGGTGGGAGGAGCGGGCAGGAAGAGAACTCAAGGGGGGGAGCAGGTGGCACGGAAGTAGATGGCACAGGGGATGGTGGGGTTAGAACGGGAGCAGACATTGGGGGAAGAAGGTGGATGGAAAGGAGCTGACAGAGCGGAGGGAAGGAGGGGAATGTAAGTGAGCTGACTGGTGAGGTGAGAACTGGAAGGGTGCTGACACGGGGGGGAGAAGATGGCTGGAAGGAAGGTGACAGGAGAAGGCAGGGGCTGGAAGGGGACTGACACAGGCAGAAGGAGATGGCTGAAAGGGAGCTGACACAGGAGGAGGCTGGAAGGGAGCTGTCGGGGAATGGAGGGGCTGGAAGGGAGCTGGCATGGAGGAAGGAAATGGCTTGAAGGGAGCTAATGGGGAATGAGGGAGCTGGAAGGGAGCTGACAGTGGGGAAGAAGGTAGGTGGAAGGGAGCTGAGAGAGGTAGAAGGAGATGGCTTGAAGGGACCTGACACAGGAGGGGCCTGGAAAGGAGATGGGATTGGAGAAAGGGGGGTGCTAGAGGCAGCAGCTGTCATGGTGAGGAGGTGGCTAGAAGGGAGCTGACATGGGGGAAGGAGATTGCTGAAAGTCGACTGTCACATAAAAACATAGAAAAATGATGACAGAAAAAAGACCACATGGCCTGTCTAGTCTGTCCCTCCATATCAACAACTACAAAAGTCCCCTTTTTTCCTTTAATGATCCTCTGTGTTTGTCCCATGCTTTTTTGAATTCAGATACTGTCCTAATCTGTACCACCTCCACTGGGAGACTATTCCACAGATCCACCACTCTTTCCGTAAAGAGCTGATTCAAGGGGGAGGGGGGCTAGAAGGGAGCTGATGTGGGGAAGGGAGATGGTTCGAAGGAAACTGATGGATTAGGAGGGGGCTGGAAGGGAGCTGATGGGAAGGAGGAGGCTTGAAGGGAGCTGACACGGGGGAAAGGAGATGGCTGAAAGGGAACTGGCAGAGGGGGAAGGAAGAGGCTGTAAGGGAGCTGACAGAGGTTGAGAAGGAGCGGGCAGGAAGGGAGCTGACATGAAGGGTGCTGAGGTCTGGAAGGGAGCTGACATAGGTGGAAGGAGGGGGTTGGAAGGGAGGTGACAGAGCTCAAACTTGTCGAGATGGCTGGAAGGGAGCTTCGGGGGGGAAGGAGGGGGTTGGACGGGGGTGGACACAGGGGAGGAGATGGCTGGAAAGGAGCTAATGGGAAAGGAGAGGTCTAGATGGGAACTGATGGAGGATGGATGGAGGTGGAATGGAACTGACGTGGGAAGGAGATGGCTTGAAGGGAGCTGACAGAGGAGAAAAGGAGGGGGCTGGAAAGGAGCTGACAGAGGGGATGGAGGGGACTGGAAGGGAGCTGACATGGGGGAAGGAGGTGGCTGGAAAGGTGCTGACATTGGGGGGGGGGGAGGAAATGGCTGGAAGGGAGCTGAATGGGGAAAGAGGAGGCTGGAAGCGAGTTGACAGGAGGGAAGGAGATGGTTGTAAGGGAGCTTACAGGGGGGAAGGAGGAGGCAGGAAGGGAGCTGACATGGAGGCTGATGTGGTCTGAGTGGGAGCTGACATAGGGGGAAGTAGAGGGCAGGAAGGGAGCTGGGAAATGGGGAAGGAGAGGGGGCTGGAAAGGAGCTGACATGGAGGGCTGGAAGGGAGTTGACACAAGGGGAAGGAGGTGGTCTAGAAGGGAGCTGACATGGGAGAAATGAGATGACTGGCAGGGAGCTGATGCGGGAATGCGGGGGCTAGATGGGAGCTGATGTGGGGGGAAGGAGATGGCTGGGAGGGAGTTCATTGAGGAAAGGTGGGGGCTGGAAGGGACTGCCACTGGGAGGAATAAGTGGGCAGGAGGGAGCTGACATGGTGGGAAGGAGGTGTGAGGAAGGGAGTTGACATGGGGTGGGAGGAGGTGGCAGGAAGAGAGCTCACGAAGGGGGGGAGCAAGTGACAGGAAAGAAGCTGGTACAAGGATGTGGGGTGGAACGGGAGCTGACATTGGGGGAAGGAGGTGGATGGAAAGGAGTTGACATGGGGGGGGGGGGAAGAGGGGAATATAAGTGAGCCGGGGGAAGAAGATGTCTGGAAGGAAGGTGTCAGAGAGGAGAAGGCAGGGGCTGGAAGGGGACTGACACAGGCAGAAGGAGGTCTGGAAGGGAGCTGATACAGGAGGGGGCTGGAAAGGAGCTGACATGGGGGAAGGAGATGGCTCAATAGGAGCTGATGGCGAAGGAGGGAGCTGGAAGGGAGCTGACAGTGGGGAAGGAGATGGCTGAAAGGTGACTCATCACGGGGGGAAGGAGGGGGCTCAAAGGGAGCTGACAAGGGGGAAGGAGTTGGCTGGAAGGGAGCTGATTCAAGGGGAAGGGGGCTAGAAGGGAGCAGACATGAGGAAGGAAATGTCTGGAAGAGAGCTGATAGAGGGGAGAAGCAGGGGGCTAGAATTGAATTGACATGGGGAAAGGGAAATGGCTTGAATGGAGCTGACAGGAAAGGAGGGTGCTGGAAGGGAGCAGATGGGGGGAAGAAGGGGACTACAATGGAGGTGACATGGGGGGAAGAAGATGGCTGGAGGGGAATTGATGGAGGAATGAGGGGGCTGGAGGGGAGCTGATAAAGGAACGAGGGTGCTGGGTGGGAGCTGATGTGGGGGAAAGGAGATGGCTGGAAGGAAGTTGACATTGAGGGAAGGTGAGGACTGGAAGGGAGCTGATAAGGGCAGGGAGTTGACATTGAGCAGGAATGAGGTGGCAGAAAGGGAGCACATGGGGAAGCGGGTGTCAGAAAGGAAGCTGGCACAGGGAAGGTTTGTGCTGGAAGAAAGCTGGTGAGGGGGAAGGAGAGGGATAGAAAGGAGTGTCACAGGGGGAAGGAGGTGGCTGGAGGGGAGTGTAAATGTGGGGAAGACGATGGCTGAATGAGAACTGACACGTGTGAAGGAGGGTGCTAGAAGGGAGCTGACCCAGAGGAAGGAGGTGGCTGGAAGGGAATGTACATGGGGGAAGGATGGGGGCTGCAAGGGAGCTGACACAGGAGGTGCCTGGAAGGAAGATGAAATGGGGAAAGGAGGGGGTTGGAAGGCACCTGACATGGGAGGGAGGAGGGGCTGGAAAGGAGGTGACCTGGAGAAGAGGATGGCTGGAAGAGAGCTGACAGAGGGCTGAAGGAGAGGGCAGGAAGGAAGCTGACATTGGGGGGAAATGAGGCAGCTGGAAGGGAGGTGACAGAAGGTGAAGGAGGGGGCTTGAAGGGAGCTGACATGGGGGAGAATGAGATGGCAGGAAGGGAGCTGACATGGGCGGTAAGGAGATGACTGGAAGGGAGCTGACAGGAAGGAGGGGGCTGGAAGGAAGCTGACATGGTGGGAAGGAGGAGAGTGAAAGGGAGCTGACATGGGTAAGATAGGGGTATGGTCATGGCTGAAACGGTGCTGACATTGGGGAAGCTGGAGGCTAGAAGGGTGCAGACATCTATGGATGGATATGGCTAGAAAGGAGCTTTCATGGTGGGAAAGAAGATGGCTGGAAGGGAGCTGATGGAGGAAGGAGGTGTCAGGAAGGGAGCTGACATGGTGGGAAGCGTTTGGCAGGAAGGAAGCTGGCAAAGAGAAGGTGGGGGCTTGAAGGGAGCTTACATAAGGGGAAGGAACTGGCTGGAAGGGAGCTGACACAGGAGATGGCTGGAAGGGAGCAGATACAGGGGGAAGGTGGTGTCTGGAAGGGAACTGACTTTGGGAAGGAGAGGGCTAGAAGGGATCTGATATGGGAGAAGGAGATGGCTGGAATGATGTGGGAAGGAGGGGGCTGGAAGGGAGTGACATAGGGGCAAGGAGGGAGCTGGAAGACAGCTTACATGGGGAAAGGTGGGGGCTGGATGGGAGCTGACACAGGAAGGAGCGGGCTAGAACAGACTCGACACTGGTTTCAAGAAATAAGGGTGTTGGGGCCACTTGGCAATAGCGATAATAGCATGATTGCGTTTGATGTAATTAATGAAGGAGGGATGGTAAAGAAATCCACGGTACTACCTTTTAACTTTCAAAAGGGAGACTATAATAAAATGAGGAAAATAGTTAAGAAAAAAATAAAAGGAGCAGTTGCAAAGGTTAAGGACTTACATCAAGCTTGGGTGTTGTTTAAAAATACTATCTTTGAAGTCCAGACCAGTTGTATTCCATGCTTTAAGAAAAGAGAAAGGAAGTCCAAAAAACTGCCAGCATGGTTAAAAGGTAAGGTCAGAGAGGCTGTTGCCAAAAAAGCATCTTTCAGGAAATGGAAAAAAGAGCCAAATGACGAAAACTGGAATCAGCACAAGGACTGACAAGTTAAATTCAAGGCATTGATAAGGCAGGCAAAGATAAAATTTGAGAAGAAGCTTGCTGTGGAAGCAAAAATGTGTAATAAAGATTTTTTTCAAGTACATTCGTAGCAAAAAACCTGTGATTCAGTTGGACTATTAGATCATAGAGGGGTAAAAGGGGCACTAAGAGGAGACAAGGCCATAGCAGAGAGACTGAATGAATTCTTTGCTTTGGTCTTTACTGAGGAATATGTAGGGATGTTACCCATGACTGAAGTGGTATTTAAAGGTGATACTAAGAAAAAATTGAAAAAAAATATTGATACACCGGGAAGATGTATTACAACTATTTGATAAACTGAAGAGTAGCAAATCACCTGGACCGGATGGTATACATCCAAGGGTGTTGAAAGAACTGAAATATGAGAATGCAGACCTGCTATTAGTAATCTGTGAACTTTCATTAAAATCATCTGTAATACCTGAAGATTGGAGGACGGCCAATGTAATGCCAATTTTTAAAAAGGGTTCCTGAGGTGATATGGGAAACTATAGTGCCGGGAAAAATGGTAGAAACCATCATAAAGAAGAAAATTACTGAACATGTAGATAGTCATGGCTTAATGGGAGACAGCCAACATGATGCTTCTTGGCCTGAGCGGTATATCAAATGTAATAAACATAAACATAAACATGGCTTTAGACAAGGAAGATCTTGTCTTACTAATTTGTCATGTTTTTTTGAAGGTGTGAATGAACAGGTAGACAAAGGTGAGTCAGCTGATATAGTTTATCTGGACTTCCAGAAAGCCTTTGACAAGGTCCCTCATCGGAGACTTTTGGAAAAACTAAAAAGTCATGGGATAGGAGGCAGTGTACTATTGTGGATCAGGAACTGGTTAAAAGATAGAAAGCAGAAGGTAGGGCTAAATGGCCAATTTTCCCAATGGAGAAAGTTGAATAGTGGAGTACCCCAGGGAGATGGCTGGAAGGGAATTGACATGGGGGGATGGTGGTGGCTGGAAGACAGCTGACATGGGGGAAAGAAGGGGACAGGAAGGGAGCTGACATAGTGGAAGGAAGTGGCAGGAAGGGAGCAAATGGGGGGAGCAGCTGGCAGGTTGGAAGCTGGCAAACGGAAGGTGGGTACTGGAAGGGAGCTGACAGAGGGGGGAAGGAGGGGGTTGGAAGGCAGCTGACATGGGTGGAGGGGCTGGGAGGGAGTTGAGAGAGGGCTGAAGGAGAGGGCTGGAAGAAAGCTGACATTGGAGGGAAGGAGGCGGCTGGAAGGGAGGTGATAGAGGAGTGAAGGAGGGTGCTGGAAGGAAGCTGACATTTCAGAAGAAGAGGGCTGTTAGGGAGCTGACTTGGGGGGGGATGAGATGACAGGAAGGGACTGACATGGGTGGAAAGGAGATGACTGGAAGGGAGCTGACGGGAAGAAGGGGGCTGGAAGGGAGCTGACATGGTAGGAAGGAGTAGACTGGAAGGGAGCCGACAGAGGGGGAATGAGGTGGCTGGAAGAGAGCTGACATGGCGGGAGGGTGAGTGCAGCAAGGGAGCTGACATGGTGGAGAAGGAGATGGCTGGAAGGAAGCTGACAGTGGGGAAGGAAGGGGCTGGAAGGGAGCTGACAGAGGGAGGAAGGAGGTGGCTGGAAGGGAGCTGACACTGGGGGAAGGATGGGACTCAAATGGAGCTGGCAGAGGTGGGAAAGAGGTGGCTGGAAGGAAGTTGACATGGAGGAAGAATGATACTGGAAGAGCTTACAGAGGGGGGAAGGCGGGGCTGGAATGGAGCTGAAAGGGGGCAAGGAGGTTTCAGAAATGGAACGGATATGGAGGAAAGTGGGGGCTGACATGGTGGGAAGAAGGAGACAAAGGGAGCTGACAGAGGCAGAAGGATATGGCTGGAAGGAAGCTGATAGTGAGGGGAAGGAAGGGGCTGGAAGGGGGCTGACAGAGGGAGGAAGGAGGAGGCTGGAAGGGATTTGAATGGAGCTGGCAGAGGGGTGAAAGGTGGCTGGAGGGGAGTTGACATGGGAGAAGCAGGGGACTGGAAGGGAGCTTACAGGTTGGGAAGGAGGGGCTGTAATGGAGCTGACGGGGAAGGAGGTTTCAGAAATGGAACTGACATGGGGGTAAGGTAGGGGCTGGAAGAGAGCTCACAGAGGAAGAAGGGGCTAGAAGGGAGCTGACACTGGGGGGAAAGAGATGTCTGTAAGGGAGCTGATATGGGAAAGAGTGGGCTGTAAGGGAGCTTACAACAATAACTGTGGTCCTTTTGTCAGAGTCCTACTAGCTAAATACTTCAAAAACTCTGTAATATAACGTGAAAGTGTCAGCGACTTGCAATGACAATAAATTGATTTCTACTACTTATAACTGGCTGACAGGTCTCAGAATATCCGGGCTGTTTTAACGACCATTTAAACTGTGGTCAGTAAAGCCCTACGTACATCAATGACCTTAGATGCAGCCATAATCAACACAACCTTTTTCATTATTTTGATCCATTTTTTGTAAATATTTTTTGTAAAACATATTTGACTTAACTGAAAGACAGTGGGCTTCTAACACAAGTGTTCCAGCTCCAGGTGTAATTATTCCCGACGCTATACTGCGCGCTAAAGGAATGCATTTCACCTCAAGCGGTTTCTTCAGGGGAATGCAGAAACACTAGAACAAAATTTGTCGAATTAGTGCACACTTTCAATAAACTGATAAAGTCATCTCAATCCTAAGTATAGCAAAAAAAGGGATAATGAAATAGTAAATAGAGCACCTGAAGCGTCAACCACGTCTCTTCTAATGTTGATGCCCAAAAGTTTTTTTCGTAACTGTGAACAAACGCCGCGCATGCGGGTTAGGTTAAATAGAGTTTCTCCTCGCATTCATTCTAAAGGATATCCAATCAGGTACACGCCTCCCATTCAATACGGGCATTTAACCCTGTAGGTGCTACAGTGTTGAGTTTGTAAATCCATTGTTGCTCTCTATATAGTAACGCTCGTTCTCTGGATCTTCCATGACAGGATGTCAAAAGTTGATCTATGCAAAAACATTGCAGATCTTGATATGTATGATGTGCCTCTATGCAATGTTCTACTATTGGTGCTTCTCGTCGGTTGCATTTTAATCTGCTTTTGTGTTCATTCATGCGAACCCGGAACTGTCTTGTAGTTTTGCCCACATATAATAAATTACAAGGGCACTTTATACAATAAACCACATAGGTTGATGAACACGTAGTAGAACTGTAGATCGAATATTGTATGCCTTGATTAGAAAATTCACATATTTCCTGAGTGATTTCACAAACATTACATGTTCCACATTTAAAGTGACCTCTTTTTGAATACTCTATAGGAAGAGACAAGGGGCGCAACACTGCCGGACTTAACAATTCTTTAAAATTTTCTTGTCTTCTCCAGACACAACGAGTGTGCACCGCTTCCAAACCTCCCAAGGTGGATAACACATTCTGATGTCGTTTTAAACTTTTTTTGAGATGATAACTAAGAGGAGAGAAAGCAGTTACTAAATTAATTTGTTGTGCTTCTTCAGTCACACTACTGTGCTCAGGAGGATGGATTAGCAGATCTCTATTGATCTCTATTGAGCTGACATTGGTGGAGGGAAGAGGTTGCTGGAACAGAGCTGACATGGGAGGAAGGTGGAGGCTGGAAGGGAGCAGACATTTATGGATGGAGGGGCTAGAAAGGAGCTTTCATGGTAGAAAAGGAGATGGCTGGAAGGGAACGGATGGAGGAAGAAGGGCACTGGATGGGAACTGACATGGGGGGGGGGTAGGAGGTGTCAGGAAGGGAGTTGACATGGTGTGAAAAAGGGGACAGGAAGGGAGCTGACGGGGGTGAAGCAGGTGGCAGGAAGTAAGCAGGCATGAAAAGGTGTGGGCTGGAAGTGAGCTGATGGGGGAAGGAGAGGGCTGCAAGGGAGCCTACAGACAGATGGGGGAAGGAGGGAGCTGGAAGGGAGCCTACATGGGAAAGGAGATGACAGGAAGAGATCTGACATAGAGGGAAGGTGGGGCCTGGAAAGGAGCTGACATGGGTAAGTTGGAGGCAGCTGGAAGGGAGCTGACATGGGGGAGAAGGAGATGGCTGGAATGGAGCTGACAGAGGAAGGAGGGAGCTGGAAGGGAGCTAACATGGGGGAAGGAGGTGGCAAGAAGGGAGCTGACACTGTGGGAAGCAGGTGGCAGGAAGGAAGCTGGCGTGGAGAAGGTGGAAGCTGGAAGGGAGCTTACATAAGGGGAAGGAGGTGGCTAGAAGGGAACTGACAAAGGAGGGAAGGAAGGGGCTGGAAGCTAGCTGACACAGGAGATGGCTGGAAGGGAGCTGATACTGGGGGAAGGATGGGTCTGGAAGGGAGCTGACTTTGGGCAGGAGAGGGCTAGAAGGGAGCTGACATGGGGGAAGGTGGGGGCTGGATGGGAGCTGACATGAGAAGGAGGGGCTAGAATGGAGCTGACATTGTGGGAAAGTAGATGGCTAGAAGGGAGCTGATGGGGAAAGGAGAGGGCTGGAAGAGAGCCAACAGAGGGGTGGAAGGAGGGGGCTTGAAGGGATCCTATACGGGGAAGGAGGAGACTGGAATGGAAATGACAGAGTGAGGAATGAGGGGGCTGGTAGGGAGCTAACAGAGGGGGGAAGGAGGTTTCAGAAATGGAACTGACATGGGGGAAAGTGGGGACTGGAAGGGAGCTCACAATGGGGTACAGGAGATGGCTGGAAGGAAGCCGATGGGGGAAGGAAGGGGCTGGAAGGTAGCTGACCTGGGTGGGAAGGAGGTAGCAGGAACACAGCTGACATAGTGGGATGGTGGGGTCTGGAACAGAGCTGACATAAGGAGAAGGTGGGGTCGGGAATGGAGCAGATATGTATGGATGGAGGTAGCTAGAAAGGAGCTGTCTTGTCAGGAAAGGAGATGGCTGGAATGAAGGTGACGGAGAAAGGAGGGAGCTGTAAGGGAACTGACATGGGTGGTTGAGATGGCAAAAGGGAAGGAGGGGGCTGGAAGGGATTTGACATGAGGTGAAGGATGTGGCAGTAAGGGAGCTGACAGAGGAGGTGTGGGCTGGAACAGAGCTGACATAAGGGGAAGGAGGTGACTGGAAACGAGATGACAGGGGGGAAGAAGGGTGCTGGGAGCGAGCTGATGTGGGGGGGGGAGGTGGGAGCCGGAAGGTAACTGACATGGGGGGAAGGGGATGGCTGGAAGGGAACTGACAGAGGGGAGAAGGAGGGGGCTGACACAGCAGTGGGCTGTTAGGGAGCTTATACGGGGGGAAGGAGTGGTCTGTTAGGGAACTGACTTTGGGGAGGAGAGAGCTAGAAGGGAGCTGACTTGGGAGAATGAGATGGCTGGAAGTGAGATGGCAGAAGGGGGGCTGGAAGGCAGCTGACAGAGGGAGGCAAGGAGGGGGTGGAAGGAAGCTGACATGGGGGAAGGTGTGGGTTGGATGGGAGCTGACACGGGAAGGAGGGGGCTAGAAGGGAGCTGACACTGGGGGAAAGTAGATGGCTGGAAGGGAGCTGATGGAAGGAGAAGACTGGAAGGGAGTTGACAGAGAGGGGGAAGGAGGGGGCTGGAAGGGAGCCTACACAGGGAAGGAGATGGCAGGAAGGGAGCTTACAGAGAAGGGAAGGTGGGTTTTGGAAGAGAGCTGACAAGGGGGGGGGGGAGGAAGTGGCAGGAATGGAGCTGACATGGAGGCAATGTGGGGCCTGGAAGGAAGATGACATGGGTAAGATGGAGACAGGTAGAAGGGTGCTGAGATGGGGGGGGGGGGGGAAGGATGGGGTTGGAAGGGAGCTGACATGGGAGGAAGAAGATGCCTGTAAGAGTGCTGACAGGAGGTGGAAGAGGGGGCTGAAATGGAGCTGGCATGGGGGGAATGAGATGCCTGTAAGGGAGCTTGACAGAGGGTGGAAAGTGGGGGCAGGAAGGGAGCAGACATGGGGGAAAGGTGGGGGCTGGAAGGAACTGTTACGGGGGATTGAGGCAGCTAGGAGGGAGCTGACATGGAGGAAGGAGATGGCTGGAAGGGAGCTGATAGAGGGTGGAAGAAAGGAGCTGGGAGGGAGCTGACACTGGAGAGGGGAAGGAGGTGACAGAAGGGAGCTGACATGCGGGTAAGGAGGGTGCTGGAAGGGTGCTTACAAGGAGGGAAAGGAGGTGGCAGGAAAGGAGCAGATGGGAAGAAGCAGGTGGCAGAAAGGAAGTTGGCACAGGGAAGGTGAGGGCTGAAAGGGAGCTGACATTGGGGAAGGAGGCTGGAAAGGAACTGGCACAGGGGAAGGAGGGGGCTGGAAGGGAGTGGACATGGGGGAAAGGAGATGGCTGGAAGGTAGTTGACACGGGGGAAAGGTGGAAACTGGAAGGGAGCTGACAGAGGGGGAAGGAGAGGGCTGGAAGAGAGCTGCACAGGGGCGGGAAGGAGGTGGCTGGAAGGGAGCTGACATAGGGGGCTTGAATGGAGTTGACAGAGGGGGAAAGGAGGTTTCTGGAAGGGAACTGACACAGGGGAAGGAGAGGGCTGCAAGTGAGCTGACACAGGAGGGAGCGGGAAGGCAGCTGACAGTGGGGAAGGAGGCTGGAAAGGAGCTGACAAATGGGGATGGTACTGGAGGGGGACTGGATGGGAGCTGACATTTGGGGTGTCTGTAATGGGGGGCTTGAAGGGAGGGGCACTGGCACTGAAAGGGGGATGGACAGAGGGTAGGGTGAAGGTTAGGAGGGGTGGTGGCACTGGGACTGGAAGTGAGCTGATACCTGGGATGGTATTTAGACTATATGGGGCTGGACAGTGGGGAAGCAGGGGGACTGGAAGGGAATGGACACCAGTGGCAGTTGTGGGAATACTAGGGAGTTGACATTGGAAGGTACTGGGAGGGGAGCGCTGGAAAGGGGGCTGATACTGTGGAGGGTTACTGGAACTGGAAATAGGCCAATGCAAGGAAGTGAAAAAAACAAACAAAAGAAGAGGCAAGAAATGGCAGATGGACTATAGACCATAGAAAGAGAGCTAAGAGAAGACAGGAAAGGAAAAGCCTCAGATCGGGACCAGCATGATCAGAAAATAAAATGGTCAGACAACCAAGGCAGAAAAAATAATTTTATTTTTAATTTAGTTATTGGACTTTGCGCTATCTTTATATTTTACACATTATGGAGAACTGCATCTCTTATTTATCTGATGTTGCACCGCATGCGGAGTCTGGTTTCTTGGGGTTTCAGTTTAATTTTTGTCTACATATTTTTATTTTTATTTTAGGTTGTAGTCACTTATTCTGTACTTGGTGAGGGTCTGTGTTCTGAGTATGTGACTGAGGCCAGGTGTTCTGTTAACATGAAGTTTGTACTTAGGGATCTATACTGTAATAATTTAACTTGTTCAGCTTTTCAAATAGGTGTATGGATGTTCTAGGCTACCCTGCAGTATTTATAGTACTGCTTTTTTTCTGGGTAAGATCCTTATTGTATGAGTTCTGCAAGTTTATGCTGGTATGGTATGGTAGATTTGCCCTTGTAGATCTTTGGTGACTTTTGTAGGGTTTTATACGAGTTTACCAATCTGTCTGGTTCTGGAGAATGTTTATATTGTTGTTAGTGAGACGACTAGAATCAGATTTTTGGGGGACTATCAGAGCCTATTTGAACGATGCTAAATATTTACTGCTAAGTAGTTATTTTTATTTTGGCTATGCATTTGCCCTTTCACTGCAATTTATTACAACATTGGATTTGAAGGAGAAATACTAGCATCACATGAAAAGAGCTCAGAAAAGACTTTTGGGAAAAAGGAGGGTGGGGTGTAGCCAACTTTAATAATAATGAGGGAGGGGCACCGATTTTTAGGTTGCAGGGAAGTGCCAGAAACCCTAGCATGGCCCTGCCAGGGCCGGCCGTATGCATGCAGCAGGACAGCTTCGGGCTGTGATTGGGGCTGTCAGCGGCCATGGGCAGCGGTGGCAGAATTTAAAAAGAAAAGTGAAGCCAGGGGGCTGGGCTTAGGCAACACATAGAAACATGACGACAGAAAAAGACCACATGGCCTATCTAGTCTGTCCTTCCATATCAACCATTACAACAGTACCCTTTTTTCCTTTAGAGATCCTCTGTGTTTGTCCCATGCTTCTTTGAATTCAGATACTGTCCTAATCTTTGCCACCTCCACTGGGAGACTATTCCACGGATCCACCACTTTTTCCATAAAGAAATATATCCCCTTTCACCCTCATCCCATGTCCCCTCGTAGCAGAACTTGCTTTCAATCGAAAGAGGCTCTCCTGTGCATTTATCCCATGGAGGTATTTAAATGTCTCAATCTTATCACCTTTATCCTGCCTTTCCTCTAAGGTGTACTGTCGGAGCTCCCCCGTGTGGCCAGGCGGTTGCCTAGTGATACGAGAGGGTTCCGATTGTCCTTTGTATAAATTCAGCCCAAATAGCATGTAGTTGTGTCCTTCAAAATGATTGGAGCCAAGTGCAAAGGTCGCAGGAATATTTCTTTATTTGAGAAATAAGGATTTCCTAACCAAATTAAATTCTTTGGCAAGAATAGTTTTGAAGCTTACAAACATAAAGTTCAGGATACTTCTCCATATAAACACAAGCCTATTAAACAGTCCTTGGCTTGGTTTAGTTTAAACCTTTGTTCCACATGTAAAAACTCTTTTTATAACAACAGTCTGCTTTCAGGTCCCCAGGAGGCACTATAAATCTCTGCTGTTACCTTCACAGCAGGTATAGCAATATTCCCTGGTCCACCAAGAGACTTTTCAAATGCAGTAGTATTTCTTCCAGTTACAATATGAACTTTTAGCTTCTTCCTGGCTTTCTTATCCATGCAGCTTTTATCAGGCAAGCTATCATTAAAAGCCTAGCTAAAAATTATGGGCTTTTCATAAAATATCCTTGTTAAGAACTTCTGGGTTTTCTCCAGCTAAACAAACCCTATTCAGTTCTTATTCCTTTAACACAGATAGCACATTCAGTAATCAAGAACTCCTGGGTTTTCCTCCAGCTCATTAAAACCCCTATTCAGTTCTTTTACTCTTCCTTGGCACAGACAGCGCAGTCTATCTCCATATCTGAAACACTGCTTGCATCAAAACTGTCCCCCAGGTCCATCTCTTCCTCGCTAGGCTCCTTCGTATATCTGCTTTCCTTAGTATCTGCCTGAGAAGCTTTTGTAGGTTGTAAAGCCTTCAAGACTTGCTCCCAGCCATGCTTTACAGAACGTGAGCTTGTGGGGGAAGGGAAGGAAAAGGTTTCCCTGTTTAGCAGCTCTTTTAAAGCTTGTAAAGGGCTCACCTTGCTAGTAGTGCTCTTCCTTCCTGTAGGCTCCTTAGAGTGGGAAGGGCTAGGCCATGAGCTTCTGGAGAATATCTCCTCTTCCGAGGAATCCTCCCCTGAGCTCTCCACTGGCCTTCTCAGCTCTCTGTTCCTGCTTTCAAACTGCTTCTGTGCAAGCTGCTTCTGTGTCTCCTGTTTCTCTCGTGTCTGTGTCTGTGACTCCGTCTTTCTCTCTCATTCCCTCTTTCCTTCTTCTTGCCTGTTTCTTTTTCTGTTTGTGAGTGCAACTTCCCTGCCTAAATGTTTGGGGCTGTCCAATGGCTCTTGACTCCGCCCCCAAACCACTCCCATCTCCTCCCTCTGTCTCCATGGGAACAGGGCGTGTTTCTAGGTCTGCACTCCTCTGCGTGGAATCTGTCTTTAGTTTGGGTGTTAACCCTTCCTGTGCCTGCAGTTTCTTTGGGAAAAGAAGAAAAAGGCTGCTTTTTCTTTCTTTCTCTGCATTCTGAGCCTGCTTCTCCACCACAGTACATATTAAGATCCTTGTCTGTCCTCATATGCTTTATAATGAAGACAACTAACCATTTTAGTAGCCACCCTCTGTAATGACTCCAGCCTGTTTATATCCTTTTGAAGGTGCAGTCTCCAGAATTGCACACAATACTCCAAATGAGGTCGCACCAAAGACTTATACAGAGGCACTATCACCTCCTTTCTTCTGCTGGCCATTCCTCCCTATGCACCCAAGCATCCTTCTAGCTGTTCAGCTACTTTAAGATCATCAGACACAATCACGCCTAGGTCCTGCTATTCTTTAGTGGACAAAAGTACTTCACCCCCTATACTATATTGCTCCCTTGGATTGCTGCAGCCTAAATGCATGTTCTTGCGTTTTTTAACATTAAATCTCAGCTGCCAAATTCTAGACCATTCTTCAAGCTTAGCTAGATCACTCATGTTATCTACACCTTCCTGGGTATCTACTCTATTGCAGATTTTGGTATCATCCGCAAAGAGACATACCTTACCCGACAGCCCTTCCGCTATACCAGTAACAAAGATGTTAAAAAGAATCAGACCAAGGGCAGATCCCTGGGGCACACCACTGGTAACCTCCTTGTCCTCAGAGTGAGCTCCATTTACCTGTACCCTTTATCGCCTCCTACTCAACCAATTTACAAACCAAGCAGTAACTTTAGGGTCCATCCCTAGGATGCTCAGTTTGTTTATAAGTTTATAAGTCGCCTGTGAGGAACGGTGTCAAAGGCTTTACTGAAATCAAAATACACCACATCTAGGGCTCCCTCTCAGTCCAACTCCCTGGTCACCCAGTCAAAGAAATCAATTGGATTTGTCTGAGAAGTCCTGCCTCTGGTGAATTAATGCTACCTCAGATCCTGTAATCCGCTGGACTCCAGAAACCTCAGTATTTTCTCTTTCAGCAGCATTTCCAATAATTTACTCACCAGCCGACCTGTAGCTTTCAACCACATCCTTAATTCCGCTTTTGTGAGCCTCTCTGCAGTCCTTTGGCACCACTCCCGACTCCAACGAGGCATTGAAAGGGTCTGTCAGTGAAGCTGCTAGAACGTCCCCAAGTTCCCTCAGTATTCCAGGGTGTATCCCATCAGGTCCCATTGCTTTGTTTACTTTAAGTTTAGCTAGTTTCTCATGAACACAGTCTTCTGAAAATTGTTCAAGATGCCCCTCGCTTCTGTTCCTGTTTGTGGGTGTTTTCTGAGGTCCTGCTCCTGGTTCTTCATCTGTGAACACAGAACAGAAATATTAGTTAAGCAATTCCGCTTTATCTTCATCAGCTTCTTCACATTCCTCCCCTTCACCCTTGAGTTTGACAATACCACTTTTGCCCTTCCTCGTCTCACTAACATATCTGAAAAATGTCTTATCCCCCCATTTTATTGTATTGGCTATTTCCTCCTCTTTTTGCATCTTTGCTTTCCTGACTACTTTGCTAACTTCTCTAAGTTTTCCAAATATAGATGCCTGTCTTCCTCTCTCTGTGATCTCTTGTATTTCATGAAGGCCTCCCTCTTTTTCCTCACCATTTCAGCTACTTATTTTGAAAACCATAGCGTTCTCCTTTTCCTTTTACCTTTATTTACCATTTTAACAAAAAGGATGGTTGCCCTTAAAATATCCCCTTTCAGTTTTGCCCACTGTTATCTACATCCCCCAGCTGTTCCCATCCCACTAAGGACTCCCTTAGGTACTGACCCATCTTGGCAAAGTTAGTTTTCCTAAAGTCTAAGACCTTTGCTTTTGAATGGATTCTAACAGCCCTAGTCCTAATACTGAACCACACCATCTGGTGATCACTGGATGCAAAATGATCTCCCACTATAACATCAGAAACACTTTCACCATTGATAAGCACTAAGTCCAGTATGGCCCATTCAAGTGTGGGTTCTGTTACCAATTGTCTGACTAGTTCTCCCTGTAGAGAATCCAGGATCTCCTTACATCTAGATGCTGCTGCAGTCGGAATTGTGAGAAAACATAACTTTTTACACAATAACAGACTCCTAAGTGAGGCAGAGTTATTTTAATTACATTCTTGCAAGAACGGGCAAAATGCTTGACTGAGCATTCACACACATCCTCTGTTTCACAGTTCTTTTATAGTATAACTGGTCCTCTCCTACTTCTAGCAGGTCAATATTTCCTTGGCTAATAATTGTCTCACTGCGAGTCATTACATACTATTCCAGCATGTCAGTATTCCATTGGCTGATAATTGTCTCACTCCACTTCTTTATACTTCCGCACCTGTTACAGGTTGCGTGTTATTAGCTACGTAGACTTTTCTTTCCCAGGATGCAGACATACAGCAAAGTGAGTCAGCTAGACATTACATACAAAATTATATTACAGAATGGTGAATAAATGGAATAGAAGCATTATATTACATTGTAAGAATAATATATCACATTTGTTTATATCAAACCCCTCCCTCTTTCTTTTTAAAGTTTTCTTGTTACTTTTTACATTTACTCTACAGTTCCATAGGAGGCTTCTAACTTAGATAACATCCTTCCTAACTCTCTCTCCATTAATAACATTGCACCTTTGTGCACTGGAGTTGATACAATCATTTTTTTAGTGCTTGCCGTTTCTATCAATCTTTGAGTTAACCCTCCTATACACGGTATTATGCAACACCCCACCGTAATTAACACTCCAATTACAACAAGTACAGAGGCAGATATAGATGCTACCACCCCTTTCCATTTCCCAAACCATGACCCCAACCATCCAGTGAGAGAGGTATCCATACCTGAATTTTCTGCCAGTTCTTCTGCCAAGGTAGTTAGTCCTCGCAGGGCTTTAATGATGGTACCATCAGGGGCCATGTTATTGGGGATGAACATACAAAATTTCTCTCCCCCCCCCCCCCCAATATCACACATGCCCCCTTTTTCAGCCGCCATTATATCTAAAATCATTTGGTTCTCCCAGGTCATTCTGCTAGTGGCATCCAATTGTTCTGCGATCCCCTTTATTGCATCCCGAGTATAATTGATAATATATATAATTTATCCAATCTACATTCTTGTTTATCGTTTTACCCCTAACAGGGATTCTAATCCAGCTGCAATCTGGTTTCGTGCTTTATAATCATCCGGAACGCCCCGAGGGACTCCTATTGCATCTAAATATATCCTGTCATCAAATGAGGCTCCCAAGGTACTCCTCCTTTCCCTTTGTATTTGAAAGGTGAAAGGAACTGCCAATTGAACTATTGCACATGTTCCCGACCATAGGGTAGGCAATGTTGGTCTCAACATCCGCCCTCCACAGTACCACCACAGGTCTGCCCTAGGGATTACCAGGTTGGAGTAGTTCTTCTCTTCTCCTTCCATCCCTGTCAGGTTTAGGCTTAGAACACAGGTGTTCAGTTCCCCCACTTCTCTTGTGTAGTTCTTCCCCCACCTGGTGAGACAGGCGGAGTGATTTCCAAACACTGCTGAAAATGTGGGGGGAACTCTTACCTCCTTCAAGTCTGTAGGGAGAAAGAGCAAGTTCAGCGTCTTCCAACTTTCATTTTCCCCAGCCGTTTTTTCCTGATACAGAGATATGAGGCATCTTACTCCATCGGGATCTATATCCCACCTCAAGGGTAAGGGCACAACCTGTGCAATGGGCCTCCCGGAGGCACATGCGTAGCAATTGGTATGGTTGAGACTTCCTACGGTATATTTAACCCATTGCACCCAGGCATTCACATCCCCATAACCCGTTTCCACCTCTAGTGTCCCTCAAATCTTTTATCACCACTGTTTTGACTGCGTTAAGGTCCTTATGCTTGGGAATGGTGTGGAGACCTGAGTCTGATTCTTGAGGGGTATTCTTATCCTCAATCTTCCTAGGGGATATTGCCCATTAATATCTAATCCTAGTCCATAGGTCCCATCCAGTGAGTCATCCCTTCTAGAGAGGGTGACCACGATGGGGTTGCAACTTCTTGGGTTACATTGCTAAATGCTGTGTTTCTTTATCATTGTTATTTTCTTTTGAACTGGGTGCCTCTTCCCCTCTGGTAAGACCCAGCCTCCATCCTCGGTGGTCCACCAAACTTGTGACCACTCGTAACAGGGCACCCGAACATCAGTGTCTGAGCAGTCTCTGGACACATATACTTATGACTATTTCCTCACAACCTTTCGTAGTATCCCCCATCACAACTTATCACTTGGCAGGCATCAAATTCTAGGCTCACCGGTCCCTCTCCCTCTGGTACGGTTACAGTTAATATGTTAGGATACATCCTTCCCCATCGTGTTCATGTTTGTATTTGTTCATCAGTCCATCCCTTTCCCTGTCCTAGATCCCATGTCATTCCCCTTAACAGAGAAAGTGATCCCCCCATCATAGCAACATCATCCACTTTTCTTTGGCCATGTTAGAATTTTTATTAGTCCTTGTTAACGAACTCCTCTCCTTTTCTTCTGTGTTTCCTTGGTATTTTCAGGCACAGAGGGTCAATAGTTCCCTGGACTTTCCATTGTGCGTCTGAAGGAGCTTCAACCGGACCTTTAATCGTCCAACCATTTTCCGCAGTTCTTGCAGCAGTCTCAGTACTTTTAAGACCTGGAACGAACCTTCCCAGTCTGGTTGCAATTTAGACTTCTTCCAGGATTTTATCAAGACCCACTGTCCTGGTTTGAGACCATGAACTGCAAACTCCAATGGGGGTATTTGTGCCAACAATCCTTTATTCCTGAGAACAGATAAAGAAGAGGACAGCCCAAGTATATATTTTTTAAGAAACTTATCTTTAGTTTCGAACTGAGGAGGTTCCTTTAATTGTCCCATATAGGGTAATCCAAATAACATTTCATAGGGGGGGACAATCCTAAATCTTTCTGAGTAGCTGTTCGGATTCTTAACAATACTAAGGGCAAACACTTAGTCCAAGGTAATTTTGTTTCTAACATCAATTTGGCTAACTGCTTCTTTTATAGTCCGATTCATGTGTTCCACTCTCCCTGAGGAGGGTGGATGCCATGGAGTATGGAAATCCCAGGATACTCCCAGAGTTTCCATTATGCTTTGCAGTACCTTGGCTGTATATGACTTCCCTGATCCGAGTCAATGTGACCTACCATCCCATATCTTGGAATGATTTGTTCCAAAACTATCTTTGCTACTCCTATTGCTGTGGCAGCTACCATGGGATATGCCTCCATCTATCCCGTCAAATGGTCCACTATTACCAAAAGGTACTTCACCTGCCCAACCAGGGGCAACTCAGTGAAATCAATCTGTATATTTTGGAATGGACGAAGACCAGGGCCTTTGCCTCCCTGTGGTTGTTTCCTAAGGACTATTTTGTTTATTTTCTTACAGGTTATACACCTCTCACACACTTGCTTGGCTACTGTGTATATTCCCATACACCCCAATGACTCTCTTATTTATTTAACAGGTTTTATATACTGCTTTATTATTTCAATCAAAGCGGTTTACATTGAAACTTAAACTTGGTAATGCACATTAAAACAGAGTCATTGATAACTTGGATTTTTCTGAGGCAATGGAGGGCCAAGTGACCTACCCAAGCCCACAGGGAGTGCTAGTGGGAATCAAACCCTGGTCTCTGGATTCCCAATCCAATGTTCTTAACCATTAGGCTACTCCTTCACTCTTGATGAAGAATGGCCATAATTTCTTTCATTATTTGTTTGTTTATCATCTGCCTGCCATTGGGTAAAACCCATTTCCCCCCTTTCAGTTTCTACTGCCCCTATATCTTCGCATTTTCATTTTTCCCTTTCAGTAAATAAGAACATAAGAACATATGATATGCCATACTGGGTCAGACCGAGGTCCATCAAGCCCAGTATCTTGTTTTCAACAGTGACCAATCTACAGTATGTCACAAGTACCTAGCAGTTTCCCCAAAAGACACAGGTTCCTCAATGCTTGTACTGGGTCAAGCAATGATATCCTAGGTCCCTTTTAATAATGGTTTACGGACCTTTAACTTGTCCAAACCTTTTTTTTTAAGCCCAGCTACACTAACAGCTTTTACTACAGCCTCTGTGTAATAAATTCTAGAGTTTGATTACACATTGAGTGAGAAAAAAATATATATTTTCTCTTATTAGTCTTAAATAGGTTACCCTATAACTTCATTGCATGTCCCTAGTCTTTTTATAGTCTGATGACATAAACAATCAATCTACGTTTACCCGTTCCACTCCATAGGAAGGCAGCTGGGTTTAAACACTGATCTGTGGTCAACACTAGGTCATCTTTTCCATTAATATTGCTTCATATTTCAGGATTCGTGAATCAGTGAGCCACCTCCCAGCCACAACTGGGTTAAGATGGTTTCTCACTTGATGGGGGTACTTACTACCAGGGCCCCTCCGAATGTCAATTTCCTACTCTCTTCTACCAATAGGGCTGTTGCCGCTCTTACTGCCTGAACACATTCTGGGCCATCCCCTTGCACTGAATCTAAGATTTTAGATAAATGTGCTACTGGTTGTCTCTTCCCTGCCCATTTTTTTTTGAGTGAGGACCCCTAAGGCTACTCCCCCATTTACAGTAACAAACAAATGTGAAGGGTTTGTCCATTGAGGGTAAGGCCAGAACCGGGGCTTCTAACCAAGCTCCGTTTTAAAATCCTTAACCAACTCTTTCTCTTCTTCTCTCCAAGTTATAATGTTAGGTTCCTCTTCTAACAGTTTTGAATATAATCCCTTAGTCTTTTGGGCATATGAGTCTATCCATAATCTACAATACCCGGTTAGTCCTAGGATCTTCCTTAGTTCCCTCTATGTCCTAAGTAGGGGTAAATCTATAATCCATTTTATTCGTTCTGGACCTATTCTCCTTTTTCCTTCACTAATTAGATGTCCAAGGTATTTTACTTCGTTCTCTACAAATTGTAATTTAGTCTTGGAAACCCAGAACCCTTGTCTTCCCAGAAACTCTAATAGAGCTTTGGTGGCTTCTTACTTGGTTCTTCTTTTTCCCTGATCTTAAAAGATCATCTACATATTGCAAAAGAGTTACGTTGGATGGTGTAGAAAATTTTTCTAACACCTGTTCCAGCACTTGTCTGAACAAGTTAGCTAATTCCATAAACCCTTGGGGTAACACTGTCCACCGGAACTGTTGTTTCCGACCAGTATCGGGGTTTTTCCATTCAAAAGCAAACATGTCCCTACTACTTGGGTCCAAGGGACAGGACTAAAATGCATCCTTCAAATTTATAACACTAAACCATTTGTGCTCATGTGGTATTTTTACTCAGTATTGTATACGGGTTTGGTACCACTGGGTGCCTTATCCATACTATTTGGTTCAGTCTCCTCAGATCCTGTACTAACCTCTATGATCCATCTGGTTTTCTTACTGGCAAGACGGGAGTATTAAATGGGGACATGCATGGTTATAATAGTGCATCTTTTAACAAACTTCTTATAACAGGCTGGAGGCCCTTACGACCTTTCAACGAAATGGGATATTGTTTTTGGCGCACTACTTCACCTTCCTTGTTCAGTTCAACTTTCAATGGCGGGATATTCAATCCTCCCCTATTTCCTTCCCTTGCCCAGAGTATAGGGTCTATTTGACTCTCTTCTTCTTCGGTGAGGACAGCCATTTCTACAATGATTTGGCTGTCTTTCACCTTTATTTCTGTGTAATCATATCCCTTCCTAATAGATTACTCCCTGCTTCTGGGATATACAACAACTGTCCCTCTATCTCCTCATGGTCCATTTTTAACAGGGTGGGCTCAAATGTTTGTTGTTGTTAAGTGCCGTCGAGTCAGAGTCGACTCATGGCAACCCTCTGGATAGCTATCCTAAATTGTGTTCGGTCTTGAGGCAGGTGGCTTATTGTTGACAGACTGGTACCCGTAGCTGCTGTAATTGTCTTGATCCATCTCATTGCTGGCCTTCCTCTTTTGCGTTGACCTTCTATCTTGCCAAGCATGATGTCTTTCTCTAATGATCTCTCTCTTCGCATGTCCAAAGTATGAAAGGCAAAGTCTTGTCATCTGAGCTTATAAAGAAAGCTCAGGTTTGATCTCCTCTAGTACCGACTGGTTTTTTCTTCGGGCAGTCCATGGTATACACAGTATTCGCCGCCAGCACCATAATTCAAAGGCATCAATTTTCTTCCTGTCTATCTTTTTCACTGTCCAGCTTTCACATCCATATGATGATGTTATTTGAAAATACCATGGAGCTTGAAACAAGTCGAATCTGTGTATGGAGATAGACATCTCTGCTCTTGAGAATCTTATCTAGGTCTTTTCATAGCCATTCTGCCAAGAGCAATGCGTCATCTGATTTCTTGACTGCTTGTTGCTTCTTTATTGATAGCTGATCCAAGTAGGTTAAAGTTGTTCACGATTTCAATTTCTTCTCCTTCAACGATGAACCTGTTGATTATGCCAGTTGTCATGATCTTTGTCTTCTTTACATTAAGGTGCAGGCCCAGGGCTCAAATATTGAGACCGAAAACCCCCCTCCTTTTACCCCTGAGACTGTAAGCTTCTGATTTGTTAATCTCATTCCCTCTGGTATATAATTTAAGGATGTCCGGGCAGCTCCTGTGTCTACTAAACATTCTACTTCTATCATATCTCTCCTCAGCCGTCTCTTTTCCAGGTTGAAGAGCCCTAAGACCTTAGTTTGTAGCCTTATTCTTCTTAGCATAGGAAGTATTCTTCGTTATGCTTAGCCTCAACCATCTTCTGGTGGCACTTCTCTTTACCCTTTTCTACTAATGCCAGGAAAATAAGTCCTTTTTATAGATAAGAGGATTTGCTGCCTGAACTCCCTATTTCTGGGGTTAAATTTGTATATAGGAAATGGTTAAGTCTACCTCGACGGTAGCTCCCATTAGAAGTCTTATCTGCTGATACCGGTGTTTGCTCTGGTTTCAAAGAATATCCTGCTCAATGACCGGATTTTCATGCACCACTGCTATTTCCTTTTTTTTTGGGCAACAGCTAACACCGACACCTGCTGATATTAATCTTTTTCCCCACTGTTTACATATAATTAATGATTTGACATAACCACTCTTCCATCTGTGCCAAAATTTCAGCCAGAAAACTGCAGCTAGCTTTCATGTCCATGTAACACAGCAATTCTTAAAACACTTCTTTGCTTTATGCCCGTTAAAAAGGTTACTCTCTGTAGCTTTTATTGCATGCTACTATACCACTCTATACCTACCTCCCTAATTGACGGTCTGGAGGAATGCCCCTGGGGTCTTTATCCCTGTCCCCATCCTTACTGCTCGATGTTTCATTTAAAATTCCTGAACGAGTTTCAAGCCCATTGAGACCTGTTTTCACCAATGTGTCTCTTCACGTTTGCGCTGGCAATTACGTCGCTCTTCATCTCCAGCCACACCGCATCCTACCGCTGCAATGATCAGTGTTTGGCTGGAACCACGGATTGAGAATCCGCTTACAAAGTCCTCTCACTGTTCGGTGTCCTAGGACACGTCGCATACACACAACAGTCTATCTCAATACCCACCCACCAAGGTAATTACTTTAGAGTCCTTGTTTTCTTCTTCTTCCCTTGGATCTGTGCACAGAATTACTTGGGTGGTCATTTGTTCTTTGTCTAATACCTAGTCTGCTTCACTGAGTCTGTATTGATGTTTTCCTTTTCATGGTCTTTGGGATTCTGTTGTCATTACACTGTTGGAGCCCCCTCCGTCCACTGATAAATGAAGCTCCGTTGAATTCAACGGGATGCCTTCTCCGCCCCCTCCCCGTCCTCAGGGCCAGGAGTCCTCCTCCAGGATGACCACACATCCTCCCGGACGAAGGCCCCCCAATCTGTAAGAAAAACATAACTTTTTACACAATAAGAGACTCCTAAGTGAGACAGAGTTATTTTAATTACATTCTTTGCAAGAACGGGGCGAAATGCTTGGACGAGAAGCATGCTCTCACTAAGCTTTTTAAACACACTATACCTCTCGTATAGTCAAGTGTCTCTTTTACTTAGTGATATACTGGTCCTCTCCTACTTCTAGCAGGTCAAGTATTTCATTGGCTACTAAGTGTCTCACCCCTGCGAGTCATTCTATAACTAGTCCAGCATGTCAATATTCCATTGGCTGATGAATTGTCTCACTCCACCTTTCTTTATACTTTTTCCGCACAGCATGGTTACAGGCTATGAGTGTAGTAATATAGCATTACGTAGACTTTACACCTATCCACCAGGATGCAGGCATACAGCAAAGTGAGTCAGCTAGACATTACATACAAAATTATATTACAGAATGGTGAATAAATGGAATACAAACATTATATTACACTGTAAAAATAACATATCATATTTGTTTATATCAGAATGTGCCAATCAAAATCTGGCATATTGAAATCCCCTATCAGTATCACTTACCCTTTCCTAGCAATGCTGCATATGTCTTCAATTAACTCTCTGTCCACCTCTTCCTCCTGTGAGGGAGGTCTGTATATCACGCCAATGCAAATAAATTTCTCTTTCCTTCTTTCTAGTTTAATCCACAGTGCCTCCTCTATAATTCTCTCCGTTATTGAAAGCTCTGTATTTTGCGCAAGCGTTAATATTAATTTTTAACATATAGTGCCACTCCTCCTCCACTTCTGTCCACCCTTGCCCTTTCTAGTCTGAATAAAGTATAGCCCAGGTATAGTTAATCCCAGTCCCATTGCTTTTTCTGTGCACCATGTTTCTGTCAACTGCCTACTAAATCCAAGTCAGCCTCTCCCATTAAAGCTTCAACATCCTGAGATCTTAGTTTCCCATGCTATGGGCAT